>FR989982.1:1225000-2450000 GCA_905404265.1 Fabriciana adippe | reverse complement strand
TCACTTTAATACTCCGGTATGACGACTACTAGACACGACCGGTGAAAGTAAGGCGCAGGACCGAAGGCGTTACCCTATTTAAAAACTCCAATCGAACCTCACCATGAGCGACAAAAACCACATAGAAACCAATAAATATTTATTGGTTTCTACGTGGTTTTTGTCGCTTTTGGTGAGATCCTATTGGAGGTTTCAATAGGGTACGTGCTCTCCGAGACACGAGGGTGAAATACCGTCAACTTCACAACCCCCGAGCCGTTACTGTGACTTCCATAACAGTAAGACTCAATAACTAAGTATGTCGCGACTCAGGACTCGAATCCAAGACCTCCGAATGTGCAGCCGTACATGCTAGCTAGAAGGACAAATAATAACATAGAAATATGATTTTGTGCGTTTTTTTACAATTACGTACTCATATACAGCGCGCTTAATTTTTCACTATAAAATTTATGTTGTCATCATTTGTCTGTCTGTATTTATAATCACAAGAAAGTTAAAAAAAAAATAGGCAATTCGTAGTAAAACCTCGTCGGAAAACATCTATTTTATATAATAAAAAATACCTTTATGGATTCTAAGGCCGCTTGCTGACATCAGTTTTTTCTACCGGAAGACCGCAAATAAAGGGATATCCTTGTATACATAAGATATTCTGCCGGATGGACGTTAGATTCGAGTGCCGTTGATCGACTCAATTTTGAACTTGTGGCGAAAGAGATTACACGTGTGACGATGTGGAATATTAAGAAAAAAATCATATTGACGTACTATTTATACAAGAATAATCATAAAGAATCAGAAAAACGTAAAAAGTCAGTGTGGGTACATCCCATATTATTGGAGAGAGAAGAATATAGTGCATTTCACACTCTTTTTGAGAAGATGGCAACGGCATGGGCGATCGTACATTCTTATGCTGGACCGGTGTCCGTCGCACTAAGGGGAAATCAAGGCGCATCCGGCGTAAATTTGTCGCCGGATCGCTATCCGGTGCATCAAAACTGTGTGATATTCATTATAAGCCAGCCAACACTGCGAGACGAAAAAAACAGACGTCTACAAGCGGCCTAAGGGTGCTCATATTTCAGCACTACTTCACCAATATTACGTAGAAGACACAATAAAGATTAACAGGTATGTATGTTTATATGTACTAGTGATGTAACGAATATTCGCATAGCATTCGCATATTTTTTCGCATTCACATTTGTATTCGCAAGAAACAAGAAAAAATAAGAAAAACAAAAAGGAAATTATATATGGAATAAATGGATATGGAATGATAATACAGCTGTACTTTAACTCATGTTTTTATTTCACTTTGTCACTTTTGAATAGGTGTCAGTTAAAGAAACAACAAATTTTTTCGAATGAACCTAACTTCGTTTGTTCAACTCGTATCGGTTAGGTTATGCTCGGTTTAAACATGGCGGACACGAAATGTCAAACTTGTCCGTTGAACATTTTGCGCGTGCTTTTTTTTTATTACATTAACACACAGCACCATCTAGTTCCATGGTAAGCTACGAGGCTTGTGTTATAGATACCAGATAGTTGATACACTACACATATATAACTTTAAATACATTGATATTATAAATATAAACACCCGTGACTGGAGTCAAACCCGCGACCGCTGATACACGAGAACTACAAACTGAGCCAAACGTGTCGTCAGAAAAAAATTGAAAGTCAACGTTCGCATTCGCCAATATTGGAGATAAATATTTGCATTCGCATTCGCTAATATGAAAAATCGAACATTCGTTACACCATTAGTATATATATATATATATATATATATATATATATATATATATAATATTTATATGTACATCTGTATTTATAATTGAAATTTGAACCTACGCCGTATCTCATATTTATCACGCTTAAGGTTTGCTTGAAGAAACCTCTGAAAGAGATAAATCATCGTTTGTACACATAACATCTGATGATATGTTCTTTGTGGTACATATATATATATATATATATATATATATATATATATATATATATATATATATATATAAACCCCTAAATAGAAACAAGATATTTTACACATTAAAATAAAATAGTGGAATAAAGTCAAAATGTCAATGCCTAGTCTCGAACGTGATTCGACTTCTCCATTCAACGTGACATTGGCGAAATAATGTGCTCAAATGGCACGCAATAAAGCCATTAAATAAAAAATTGAATTGAATTGAATATACTCCTAAACGATCTATCTTATTCTTTTTGTCTAAAACCTAAATATACTTATGCCTAATACTTTATCCTATTTCTTATATAGATGCATAATTATACATCTTTATAACCTATAACTATATTATGTACATCTAACTCTTAACTATTGGAAGACCTTTGTGATATTGTTTGTCGTGATAATTCTTGGTTTTTCTAAATCTAGATTTACTATAAGTTAAATTTAATACTATTTATACGTACATAATAATTATAATATAAGAATTATATTTACAACTTACGTACTTTTACTTGCGGGATATTACGAGAGAGAGAGAGAGAGAGAGAGAGAGAGAGAGAGAGAGAGAGAGAGAGAGAGAGAGAGAGAGAGAGAGAGAATGTAGTCTAAGTGACGTCTCATTCAGTTCTCTCCGGGATTGCCAACAGAGGGAAGTACCATAGACGTAGAGAATGGACTGAGCAATACTCTCATGAAATTGACCACTCTCTAGAAAGAGAGAAAGCGAACGTGCGGCCAATACCTGTTTTTTATTCCAAGTATTAAGAATTTAAAGATGGAATGATAAAACATAATATTATAATTTATTAAAAATTATAATATTATAATGGAATGTAAAATGGTTATAAATATCTGTCTTCATTAATAGTATTTCAATTAATACAGAAAACTTGCCGCATATTCGTCTTGTCTCTGTCGCGCCTGTACGCCATTTTTAGCCGACGGCTGGCAAAGAAACACTCAGTCCTCTCTCTATGTCTATGGGGAATACCAACGAAATCAATATTGATTTGTGTAAAAATCGATAACATCATTGAATCTCCCACGTTTTCCGAAATCTCTAAGAAGAGCGGAAAAATGAAATTTGAGCGAATTTTTTATGATTTTTGTTTTATCGTCCCTACGCTAAAGTTATACTTTATGAATATAATATGTATATATATAAGTAAATGTCTCTTTATGTTGATAGAGCTCATGAACTAATGTAGTAGATATATGCACATGAAATTCGTTTTACTACTTGCAATGGGATTGTAAGAAACGATAGAAAGAACTGAAGCGATCCCGATTATATTTAATATGTTATGCTTGTTGATCTATATTTTAAAATTTGTTTATAGCTATATCCGTCTGTCACTTTAGGAAAATAATGAAAATAACTTAGACTATTTGATCAATATTTCACAAAAAAAACATGGAGTTTGTAGTAATTATAAAATAACATATTGAGTATCACGATGTTCTCTTTCAAGTCCAATTTAGTGCTAAGTAAGAAACAGATTAAAAATATTACAAAATAGGTAAAAAACTTAATTATGTAATTCGTATAATACTTTCTTAGATTTACGCGAATATTTGACATTTTAAATAAATCTATCTTTTCGGATTATTTCGCGGATTTATTTTGATTTTTGGTTCCCGACGTTAATTTTAAATGTAAATAAATCCGCGAAATAATCCGAAAGGATAGTTTTATTTAATATATAATTCATGTTGGTGAATATATTTCTTAGAGGCAATTTGTAGAACTGATTACCGTTTATATTACTTAAGTATTAATTACCGCTACCTACTCGCTGATCCGACTAGATTCAAAATATAACGGGATTCAATATTCCGACTGCCCTGAGACAAGCGGAAGACAGAGTGGTGTGGAGGAGGCTGATCGATACATCGGTGGAAGCATTTTAGGACAAGCAAGACCTTCAGTAATGAAGTATACGAATAAGAAGTTTAATATACTACTTTTATTATCCACTAGAGAAACCTAATTACTGGCTTTACGCACTAGTCCCCACGCTTCACCCTATTAAACTAGCCTTATATAGATTTAGTATAATTATCAACAAAATCTTATAAATAATAATATATTTATTAAAAATGACACATACTCAACGTATTTCTTAGAAACATAGACTTTATTAAAATTAAAGGACAGTTTTAATTAAATTGTAGTATTATTGAATTTTCAATCTTATCGTGTTGAATTTAAAGTATGAATTGTATGAATGATACAACCAACACGCGTATGAATATAGAACGCATAGAGTTGCTTTTGTAAAATAATAATTATTTAATTAATATAATAATTAACAATTATCTTTCGTACTTATGATATTGATTTTTAACAGTAATCGATGTTTTTCAGAATATCTGACCTGACAGAATTTTACACCAGGTTGCTATCATTATCATCATAAATAGAATATTAAATAATTAAATGCGAAACTATCATAGCGATATCTCACGGAAATACACCGAGATAGAAAGAGTATTTGCCAATTATAATTAATATTATAATTAATATAATAATTAATATAATAATTAATATTAATAACATTAAAAGATATAATAATTTATAGCACAGGCCTTCTATACTTTTATATGTTTCTGGTTCTTTTAATTAAAGTTAGTACACTATTAATGAGAACCATATTATGATTCAGTGTTTGGACAGCACAGCAATGAAGATGGCAATTAAAAGTGAGTTTTTACATCTTTTTTATTTTTTAATTCTGCCGATTTACATTTAAGAATTGCGTTCATATTTTTTTTAATGTAAAACTCTTTAGTTTTCTTTTTGATATTTTTTTAAGATTGTTAATCGGAAATTATAGGCATATTATTTTAATTTCTACCAACAAACGTGCATTATATAAATTAATGAAAAATAATAAAAAAAAAAATGATAAAACATTACGTTTTGTTCGTCTATTTACATATTTACAGGGTACAATTTGTTCTATGTTTTTCAAATCCGACTACACAACGACTAATGTCACAAATATTTTAAATTGAAAAATTTAGGGAGTCAAATTAATTTGTCTTTGACCATTGTGATGTAATTTTTTTTTTTGTTGAAAACAATGTCTTTTTAGGTCTCAGACAGTAATTGACTGGTAGGTTAAAAAGGAAAATAAATAAAAATAAAAATAAATGAAAATAATTTAATAACGGAAAAACATCTAATGTAAGATTAAATATTTATTATATTATGAAATAACATTAGTTATTTCTTTCCTAAGCTAATTATGTATTGTCTTTCGCACAGATCCTTTTTTTAATATACACAGATTATAAAACTTATTCTACAAGCTACAAATTATGCGATCTTGACGTATTTTTAAAAAATATATATTTCCCGCTTATTTTTATATTAATAGCGGTCAATGGTTGTCTTCAAAAAATAGTCGAAGGTCGCAAAATTTAATGCCTAATATTTAATTAAAAATATACTATATTATGCCATGTACTTAAATACTATGTGAATATTTCATTATAAGTAAAATGCTTAAATATATGAAGAAACTTACCTAATCCGTCAACGAAATCTGGTCATGCATATTTTTTTACATATTAAAATAATTATTTATAGGCTTCAAATTGAATCGTTTTATAAATAAATCGATAATTTTAAAATATAAGATAATATTAATTTTTTTTCTCGATATCGTTAGATAGAAAAAAAAATATACTAAAACGAGATATAAAAAGAAAATTTAAAATGTGTTTTTAATTTTTTCGTGTTTTCAATTGAATGCCTGGCCATTTTGTCGTTTTTTCTTTTTGTGGGAGTTTCGATGGTTTGATTTATAAGAAAGGTGGTCTATCGCAATTGCAAGCTGCACCGCCTTGTCCCTGCCTACATTGAACGTTGCACCAAGATTGCCATCCTTCTATGGTATTTAGGACGCGCAAATGCGCTAATTGTATTTGTTGTTTATTGGCGTCGTCGCAAACTGGGCATCCTGTATAAAAGCATTTATAATTAATTTATAAGTAAAAAGGTACGACTTTAAAATTACTATTATGTACTATATACGGGCAAAATTATTTATACTAATATTATAAAGAGGTAAGGTTTGTGAGACTGTGAGTTTGTGAGGTTGTAGGGGGTAAGCTATGGATTTACCGAAGGGATTTAAATGAAATTTGGTAATAAGATAGTTTGAGACATAGGATACTTTTTATCCCGAAAATCATCTCTTAAGTATAGAAGCATGGCCATCTATTATAGGAATAATAAGTACCTATAAAGGAAACGGATATACCTTGCAATACATATTTTTCGACGTTGCAGAAGATGCCGCAAACAGAACTCCAGTCAACGTCCTCTGTTGAAACTTCGTTTTGACAGTTGCATAAGGGTTGTCCTGGTTAGAAATAAATATGTCTATTATTAAACTAAACACTATATTTCATGGCAAAAATGACGAGTTATTATCATTTAGTGATCTAATTTGTGTAATATTTTCCTATTCTCTTTCTATTCTCCATTTTTTTTTAATTTCTTCCATTAAATAGGAGTTTTCAAATAAAATAAGAACTCAATGTATCTCTTCGTAAAGTATGTATTGTATATGAATGTCAGTCATTAAGTTATTCATACAGATAAATAAAATTGAAGTGTCTGTTTGTAATGTCAAAATAACAGCTTTATACTAAATGCATATGGAATTATAATATATACGGTACTTATAAGAAAAACACAATTTTAAAAATGTTTGTCTGTCTGTCTGTTTGTTCCGGCTAATCTCCGAAACGGCTGGACCAATTTTAATGTTACTTTCACTGGCAGATAGCTGATATTATAAGGAGTAACTTAGGCTACTTTTATTTTCGAAAAAGAATTAGGATTCCGCTCAAAAAAATTAAAACGTGCCTAGGGACGCACCCGAGCGAAACGAGGGTAAGTCGCTAGTCCCAGAATAAAACTTGACTTACCCAATCCATTAGCGCAAAGAACGGGGCAAACGTTGACTCTTGGATGTCCATATTGCTCATCAGTTTCGTTGACGCTCGACAATGCTGTTTTCAAGCCGACGGGCAACATGTCCTGGCAAGTACTCCCACAGACACTTCCACCAAGACCTAAAGGATATAAAAATCATTGTAATATATAACGTTTTCAATAAAAAAATCATGATTTTTGATCGACTTTAAAGGCTCACTTTAAAAAAAAAGGTTGTATTTCATTGTTTGATTAATCTATAAATATGATTTTAAATAATATTTAAATATAATTATTCCACCTCTGGGGGTCCAATCTTTTTACAGGAAATTCAAAAATCGTTTTGCCAAAAATATCACATTACGTATACACAAAAAAATAAGTACTTATTTCTTTTTTAAGTCGGTCAAAACTTCAAAAACAACGCCTTGTCACCTATGCCGGTGACAAAAGAGCTGGCTCGATTTTCACTCAAAAAATATCAATATGCAATACAGCTGTAGAATGCAGCTAGCATTCTTGTCTCAATTCCACGCGGACATGACTTGGGGACAAAGATTTAGTCTATAGACTAGATTATCTGTACACGTACACGTAAGAATGAAAAAATGAAGTGTTTGTGTGTACGTAACAGATTTTTACTAAACGTAAATGAAATTATTGACAGTACTTATAAGAAAAACACAATTTTTGAATTTTTTATCTTTCTGCCTGTCTCTTTGTTTCGGCTAATCTCCGAAACGATACGATTTTGCCGGTACTTTCACTGGCATATAGCTGATGTCATAAGGAGTAATTAAAGGAACTTTTATTTTAGAAAAAGAATTAGGATTCCGTGCAAAAATATTAATATCCCGTGCGAAGCAAATACAAGTCGCATGTATTTAATGAAATTATGACGTAACTTAACCATTTTTTTAAATAACAAGAAATAAATTAAACTTTTCTAATAGTTGAGAAAATGCTTTTAGTTTATCTCATTACCTCATAATCAGAACATCGCCATAAATAACACATAATGAGAATCTGAAGGTTTATGTACAATAATGACCCAAAGACTTCAAAATAAAACAGTGTGAAAAAGTTTAATTACCTTCTTCGTTTTTAAAGTCGGTTAAAATATGCCATGAACTATATATAGCTACAAATAGCGTAGCGTTTTTTAATGTTACTGACACACCGTAAGATTGGCCCAAAATTCCAAAACAATAATAAAAAGGCAAAAAAAAATATATAGATGAATTCCATTATACATAGGTATTAAATTCTCTTACGGTTTATAACATTCTATATATAACATTGTAGCAGTCAAATAAACATAGACACACATTTTTAAAAAGATATAAACTGATATTATTTTAATTAAAAAAAAATATCTTTCAAATAATTTTAATGGTGCAGCCATTTAAATAATCTAATATATAGCTAAAATATAATTATTTACATACCTCAATTCATGTTCCGTTTTAAACACAAAAAAAAAGACAACAAAAATCACAAAAATAAAATAAGAACCTGAGTGGCACAGGTCCGCACACAAGCTCGCTCTCGTGGGGACTGTCGTCGGTATGGGGTTGCTCTCCTTCCGAAACTGTGTGAGATATATCTTATTCAGTTCCCCACCATCGTATTTCAATTGCAAAATAACTTCGGGAGTGTCCCGTCTCTCTTTAACGGTCATTGGTTGGGTATTCCCCTCAAAACCCGATTGGTCGACACATATACAGGGTGTTTGGAAAAATGCAACGCCCAAAAGGGTGAAGATCGTTTTAATTCGCATCTGAAACGAAGGGTACCATTTAATTCTTTTTATATTGTCATTAGATGCTGTTATTTTTCATGCAACCATTTTGATTAATATTTTTTTTATCTCTTATTTAAAAGTTCTCTCTGTGAGAAAACATAATTTCGTCAAAAGACACCTAACATTTTTAGGTGATTTTTTCTCCATTTTTCATTAGGGTTTTCTCTAATGCCTCGCTATGCCTTATGTAGTTAGGGACTCTTCTTCTTGCTTACCATAATAACCAGATAATAAAAAATCAATGCCTTTAAATCATTAGGTACTCAACAAAATGAATCATATAAGCCCAATTTAAAGGTTATACTATTAGCCAAGGCAGTGGTAGCCCAGTGGTAACGCACTCGCTTGGGACGCGGGTTCAAATCCCGGGTCTCGCACCTCTGATATTTTCAGCAGTGGGACGCTAAAAAGGGCTGAATACATACTATTAGCTAAGATTGTTATAATGCACCTTCTAGTTCTATCATCAACAGCCCTATTTTATTTTTATTTATTTTTTTATTTTATGTTGGGACATTAACACACAGCACCATCTAGTTACATGGTAAGCTACGAGGCGTGTGTTATGGACACCAGATAGTTGATACACTACACATATATAACTTTAAATACATACCTATTATAATTATAAACACCCATGACTAGAGTACAAACATTCATGCTCATCACACAAATGAATGCCCCCAGCGGGACTCGAACCCGCGACCGCTGGCACGGCAAGTATGGTCACTACAGACTGAGCCAAGCGTGTCGTCGATGTATCAAATTATTGTATTGTCGCCCAAATTTTACATATTTACAAAGTTCTGAATCAATACAATAATTACATAAACATTTTTCATTTCTTTATAATATGCTTCCAAGATTTGATTATACAGTTAATTAAGTGGTATTAAAAAATAAATAAACCGAGATTTTCGTTTCAGGAGACATAAAGAAATTATAACAACTCCTTTTCTATGTGCACTAGTCAAAGGAAATTGTGTGAAAATATAAAAAGTACACTGAGACTCGACAAAAGGGGAAATTTCAAGCAAAACCGTTCGTTAACGTCCTTCTTTCTTTTCTCTGTCATACATCTTCTATACATATAATAAAATTGTAACTAAGACGAATCTGTACATTAAATATTTTTTGGAAAATTTTATTAATAGAAAATAGACATTATTATCGATACAGAGGCCGAACCTATAAATTTTAAAAATTTTGTCTGTCTGTCTGTCTGTTACCGCATCACGGGAAAACCACAGGATAGATTTTGATGAAACTTGGTATGATGATAGCTGGTTATCCGGGTCACCATATAGGATACTTTTTACTGCGGGAAAATATGTCATCTCTGAGAAATCTATACTAAACGTTAAAACGTAACTAGGGACGAACTCGAGCGGAGCGAGGGTGAATCGCTAGTATATATATAAATAACAACTTTTCCAGTAAAAACGTCCGAGGTTGAAAATATAATATAATAGCTGAAGTTTATAAAACTCCACCGCAAAACTTTTTCCGTCGTATATTTTTAATCAACTACTACGAGTATAAGTATTTAGTTTCTTTTATATATTTTCAATAGGTTACTAGCGACTCACTCTTGCTCTGCTCGGGTTCGTCCCTTTGTAAATTTTCACGGTTAGTATAGAATTCTCAGAGATGAGATATTTTCCCGGAGCAAAAAGTTTCCTTAATATTGACCCGGATAATCAGCTATCATTATACCAAAGGAGGGGTTTCGATAAGGCCCTTTACCGGCCGTATCCCGTGAATCATATTTTTTAAAGTTTATAATCTAGATCATTCTTATTTTTTTTTATAATGTGCATAATATATGGCTTTCAAAAATACATATACTTTTTGTGTAACTTGATAGGACCTTTATGAAAGGAACCGCTTAACTTGGCTTGTTTTACAAAAATACGTCATTTCTGTAGTTTTTGCAATATTTATCTAGTTATTGTATATAGAGCGTAACCAAGTAACAAAGCGATTTTCATATATGTGGTGCACAAATACGTAAGCTATTACATATATAAAAATTGTCGTGTTACTACACTGCGCTCATGGTATAAAATAAATAAATTGTATTTAGGATAATAGTTAATAATGTACTGATTGACTGATTTTACTATATTTTCTTTCCAAAACTTCATCTTAGCCTTCGATTTTCTTTTAGTGCTTATAGACGGGATTTTATCGGAATTTCTGCGTTTGACCATCGAAGAACTGAAACATTTAACCTTAGGAGTTTATAAGTTGAAATAAGCTATTCGTACACTACTGAACATGTTGATAATCAAGGACTATATAAGTTATTTTTTCATAAGAATTCTAATACAAAGCCGTCAAAAATCTATAACCTATGGATACAATATCATCCTACTGGAGTTACATCTTGGTATTGCCTGTGCAAGGTTGGAGCACGTGTCGTTGGATGTTGTGCTCACGTAGCTTCAGTATTGTAGTTCCTTAGCTATGACAGGCATTTGGAGCTTCAACAAATAAAGTTTTCTTCTCACTACGAAGATTGTATTTAAGATGCTACGTAATATATTAATGTCTTTTGCACCTTGTTTAAGTTTGATTTCTCAAAATAAAACCGATAATTATAATATTAATTAGTATATTTTGTCATTTTGTTCTCATCAACTGGTAATCAAACATTTACCTTAAACACATAAATATAGCGAATATTGGCTGATGCTATATATATTTGTAAATTTTAAGTGTAGTCCTATAAACACAATATTAAAATAATAAAAAATTCTGGGGGGCCGGTAAAGGGCCTTATCGAGACCCCTCCTTTCATCAAAACCTGTCCAGTGGTTATCTCATGTTGCGTTTCCAGAAAGACAAAAATTCTAAAAATTATCGATTCGGCTTCTGCAGGTATCGATAATACCTAATGACTATTATAATAAGACTTTCCAAAAAATATTTAATGTACAGATTCGACTCAGAATTTTATTATACGTATAGATGTATAGATCATGGCTTGAAGTATTTAAAAATTAGAATGTCTATGTTCTATTTAAAACTAAAACACAACTTTAATCGACTTAGTAGGTGCTGTACAAAATAGAGGAATAGAAATTTTTGTTTTTATTTGGAAACTAATTTATTTTGCTGTTATTTGACTACGCAGTGTACGGATATATATATATATATATATATAATATATATATATATATATATATATATATATATATATATATACAGATTACAGATATAAAAAAATATATTTTAAAATCAAAATAAATTCAAACAAATGGTTATAGTGAACAAAGCTGCCAAGAGATGGCGCTACATCGTAATAATACGAGCTATCGTTTGGTTCATAACTAAATTAAAAATATTCTTGAACAATTCTTCTAATTTGTCAATGTTTCAAACAATGAAAAAGAATTTCTTGTTAGTAATCTGCCGCTTTCTTAAGAGGTTGCGAGTGGATTACTCTTGATATTGTGAACTTACTTTAAAAAAATATATTAAATCTAGCGAACTCACCCTCGCTCCACTGGAGTTCGTCCCTAGTTACGTTTTAACATTTAGTAAAAGATGTCTCAGAGATGATATATATATTTTCTCGTAGTAAAAAGTATCCTATATGTTGACCCGGTTAACCAGCTGTCATCATACCAAATTTCATCAAAATCTGTCCAGCGGTTTTCTCCGTGCACAGACAGACAGATAGAAATTCAAAAAAACTATAAATTCGGCCTCTGTATCGATAATAATGAATATTTCAATATGATATTCCAAAAATTATTTAATGTAGAGATTCGACTCGGTTAGAATTTTACTATAATATGTATAGACCATCGGTACCAGAATATCTTAAGCTTAGTTTAGTTAATATGTACTTAAAAAAATACGTATAAATTATAATAACATCTAGATTTTTTATTTTAATAAATTACAGTCTAGTTGAGAAATTCCTTCTTTTTAAACTGGATTAGATTAATATAAAATCGGAATTAAATAATCTGATATAAGATTCTACGCTGCACTGGTCATCAGATAAAACCTGAAATATCTGGAACTCTCGTAATTGAAAAGCATTGAGGTGATCATTTGAAAACTTGTCTTCAATACAAAACATAATAACTCTTATTTATATACGCATAAAGTTCAAAATCCTGATATCTTTCATATCTCTCAGATCTATAAGGCTTTAATGGTAGCTAGCCTGTGTTAGAAAAGGACAACCAGATCGGTTTATGTGTTAGAAAGAGATAGCGTACTCGGTATTGATCGAAACCCCTTATATACCAGCGCTATGTGCTTAGCTATGTATGCCTTTCCTCACTTGTCCATATATTTAAAGCAAATAATAGTGTACAAACAGATAACTTCACGTTTTTCTCGTATCGGTATAAGTTGAAAACATCATATTTGAATTCTATTCTACTCTTTTTAACTGACGAAAAATGAGGTTATCAATTCGAAACGTACATTTTTTTATGTTTGATCGCGCGTAACTTTTAATTAATAAATCGTATGGATTTCATGATTCATGATTACTTTTTGACTGAATTCAAAAAGGAGGATCAATTCAATTCTTTTGCATTTATTGAGGGTATTTTTATTACGGGATATTTTAGCCGATTGTGAATGGATTCCATAATTCTTTTTTAGTTAAGCATATACATACTTATAAGTGCATTTAGGCATACCACCTGCATACATAAAGGTTATGTGGGTGTCACCGGCAAATCCAGTTCTACTCACTAAAACCCGACGGAATATATTACATACTAGCGACTTACGCTCGCTTCGCTCGCGTTCGTCCCTAGGTACGTTTTCACGGTTAGCTATGTTTATACATAAATAGTAGCTTGCTACTCCTAAGATATTCATTTAAATTATATAGCGATTTACCCTCGCTTTGCTCGGGTCCGTACGCCGTACGCGGATTTTGTTCACAATTTCATGGGTTTTAATTTTTTTTCGCGAAACCCTGATTCTTTTTCTAAAATAAAAGTAGACTAAGTTACTCCTTATAACATCAGCTATCTCCCAGTGAAAGTTCCGTCAAAATCGGTCCAGCCGTTTCGGAGATTAGCCGGTACAAACAGACAGACAGACAGACAGACAAAAATTGTAAAAAATGTTGTTTTGGTATATGTACCGTGTATATATCCATATGCATTTAGTAAAAAGCGGTTATTTTAATATTACAAACAGACATGCCAATTTTATTTATCTGTATAGATTTCTATTACGTATGACATAAAGTCATAAACACTTAAGAGAGTGCATTTCATAGGACGCAGGACTAATACTAATTTATAATAACTAGTGTTCGGCCAGTGGTAGAAGTCGTTCATTTTTGTTCATTTCACTAATTCAGTTCATTATTAAAAATATGAATATAATTTACGTATTTATATATGAAATAAATGTTTTCAAATTTTTTTAATGACAACGCTAAAAAAATATGCTCGCACATAGCTACTAAACTAAAAAAAAAAAATCGGTTGACAAACAGAGGAGAAAAAATTATAGATACCTTCATTTCGATATCTCACTCGATAGGTTTGGAAGAAAAAAAAATAATGACACTCGATTAGTCTCCGAAAAGATAGTTTCATTTAAAACGTCAAATATTCGAGTAATTCGAAGAAAATATAATTTTTTATAAGACATTCTATCTTTTATCATTACTACCTATTAATATTATAATAAATTTACGAATTTTGTCAAAAGAACTTTGCACGGAAGGCAAATGTAAACCACTAGCATCAAGTTATATAACATACCAATGTCGTGTTTACTGCGAACTATAATTACCCATAAGACGAGTACAACCGTCGCTGGTTTAATATATGCTATTACGTTTCGATTTATCTCTAAAGTAAATAATGATATTTAGCTAGCTCTTCATCTCCCTGTACATTTCCCAATCACTTGGGGTCGGCGCTACATCTTCAGCACTGCTGATAGGATTTGACAAAAGTTTTACGCCCGGCCGCCTGCCTGACGTCAACCCTCCTTGGGAATATTATTGTTTATCACAAAAAGGACCCAAGGTGCGACGACCAGCACATCTAATTTAGATTTACATCTATAAAATTACCTATAATGCCAGTAATTTTTTTCACCACTTTCATTGGCACAGTCAATTGAGGTTAGGTGCGGCTTTATATTGGAGGGTTCTTAGATTTCCGTCTTGTAATATGCATATTCCGTATTTTTTTCTTTTAAAAATTTTTTGCAGTATAATTCAAAGTTTTCATGTAATTTTCTTATGTATTTTGAAATAAAATTTGAACACACAATAAATTTAGTTTTGACGTTGTCATTTTTTTTTTTAAATTAATATAAAACGTGGTTAGGAGTATATAAAAATTAAATGATTAGGTTACTCTTGTAGACCGATCATTCATTTATAGTTTTAATTTCACATTAAAGCGGCTAAATTTCAAAATTACCAATCAATCTCATTCGTGTCTCCCTCACAAAACGTGACACTGGCAGAATGTATTGCGTCTGTTAACGCAACTCTAAGCCATAGAGAAAAAAAAAAATTAAATGATATTTATTTAGTTATAGCCTTTTATTTGTAGCATTACGTAATATCCTCAGCTGTCAGTGGACAATGGACATTAACGCACAGCACTCTAGTTCCACGGCAAACTACGAAGCTTTAAGTTTTTAATGCTATATTTATAAAAAAAAAATATAACACTTATTAATTATAATAAAGGAATAATAGAAATAATTTAAGAATGAGGAATAATTTCGTCAATAGTTACCTATTAAAAAAAAAGAAGAGAAAATCGATTGACAAGCAGAGGTGAAAACTGACTGAGACTGATTTAGATATAGATTAACCTGGAAACATTTAAAATTATTTTGCCTGTCTGTGGCAAAGTACTCCTTTTATAATAATTACTAAAATATTCCTTAATCTGAGTTTCATTCATGAATCAATAGTGGTAAAGGCTGTGGTAGCCCAATAGTAACGCGCTCGCTTGGGAAACCGAGTAAAGCAGGTTCAAATCTCGGGTCTAGCATCTCTGTGAAGGAAAACATCGTGATGAAACTTGCATGTCTGAAAGAACCTAACAAGTTTTCGAAAGACATGTGAAGACCGCCTACTCGCACTAAGCTAGCGTGGTGGACTATGGCCTGATCCCCCTCATATTGAAGGTTGGCCCATACCCAACAGTGGGACGTTAAAAAGGGCTAAATGGATAGATAGAATCAACAGAACCCAAACTCAAAGAATTTACCAGAAGCCATTAAAAACTTCAATTATCCACCATGATGTAGCTCCATCGATAGTATCATATCCCAGATTTTTATAATTGCCATATTTCAAATTGATACGATTAAAAGTACTTAAAACCGAATTTCGATTAGTTAAACTAATAAAAGCGTGGTAAAAATGTACTACGTCGATATATTCAATTCCTATTTATTGGCAAAAATTCAAATTAATTGGGTATTTCAAAAACAAGATTTTTTTCTTCTGATAGACATGATGTTATTGTGATCTTTGACCAGATAATGCAATAAAAAAAATATCAATAAAAAAAATATATAATTATAAGTCAATATATTGTTTTTTAACTTACATTCGAAAGCGATGTTGTGATGAGGAACGATGAAGCCAAATAATACCACATTTGATGTTGAATAATTGAATAAATGAAGACTAATGTAGCATAGAGTATTTTCATTTTTTGTTAACTCCAATAAAGAAAAAAAAAACATATATACGGTCGAATTGAGAACTTCTTCCTTTTTGGAAGTCGGTTGAAAAGAGGACGGTGTAAATTCGACGGTTTCTCTGTCTGTCTGTGTCAGTGGCGTAGTTAAAGTGGGTGAGAGATATGTACCCTTAATAGGGTGACACCCGTTATGTTTTCAATATACAAAAAAAATGTGTGTTAGGGATGACACCCGTATGGGTGTGTGAAAAAATTGACTCCTGTCGATCCCAATTTTTTGCATACAATAATCAACGAAAAAATAAATAAATAAAAGAAGGGAATAATCTTTTTTTGGGGTGTCATCGATAATTGCCTTGGCATGCTTGCTATCAAAACTACTTGCGTTTAATGAGAATTAGTCGAGCTAATCAAAAGTTATGGATTTTTCCTAACTTATATGAGAGCACAAGAAGCAAGGAGTCATACTACATGTCTTTAAACTATATAAACATAGGTATATGGGTATGTCTGCCAGCCTGCAATTGTCCAACGTGATGGCCTGATCCCCCTCGTATTGAAGAGAGGCCCACCCCCAACAGTGGGACATTAAAAAAGGGCTGAATACAATACAATATTGGCATAAAAACATACATTACTCTGTGTAAGACTTAATTCAGATAAGGCTATATTTACACAGCTTTATGCACTGAAAAGCTTTTACGATAACGTATCGTGCCCGATATGGAATAACCTTGGTGAAAAGATCTAACTGAATATGGCCATTATTTTAATTTAACAGGTTTTTTTAAATTCATTTTATTTTTGACAATGTCACAGAATGCTGTCTATTATGTATTCTGGTCTTTTGAACTTTTGCCTGATTTCTCTGCGGTCGTGTCAAATTGTCTTGAGAGTGAAGGCCGTACCTGTTCCCATATAAATAAAAAAGTATGTGTGTTATGTACCCACGTGAGAAGTTATACTTCTTTGGCGTAACAGAATAAAATAGCTAAAAATTTCATGCCGTATGTCACAACTGTCTGATTTTAAAAGGAATGCAGCTAAGTTCATCATGTCGCTTTTTAGCATAAAGTAAAAAATTATGAGAGTAAAATTTTTACACTCATATTTTTTTCCAAACGTGCCAAAAGAAGTTTAACTTAAAAAAACTATTAGTGTTTTTAATATCGATATTCACTAAATTAGCCGGAGAATCGTTTTTGGGAACAATAAAAATATTCTATGAGGGAATCGCATTTGCGAGGTCACATCATGAAAATCTGGTACCGTGTATTTATTGCTTTATATAAATTGAACCTTTTGAACAGGTATTATCGGCAGGTGCATTACATGTATTTTTTTACGATAGCTTCGATTTTCAGCAGACAATTTTTATTATTTCGACTAAAATATAACTGAAAAGTAACTATCCTGCCCTTAAGGGTGTAGTTTTTTTTTATTTATATGAGCGGTCTAACTGACGGTAGCTACTCTTGATTAAAAAAAGAAAATTTGATACTTTATAAATAACGAACATATCGCCTGACGGCTGTCACCGACGAAAAATACAATCGAATTGAGGACCTCTTCCGTTTGAAGTTTTTTTTTATGTCAAAAAGCTAAACTAGAACTATTATATACTAGCGACTCGCCCTCGCTTCGCTTCGGGTTCGTCCCTAGACAAAAACAAACCTATCCCACGGGAACCATACATTTTTCCGGGATGATATATAGCTTATAGCCTTCCTCAGTTAAAAGAGTTTTTCAAATCGGATTAGTAGTTCCTGAAATTAGCGCGTTCAAACAAACAAACAAACAAACAAACAAACTCTTCAGCTTTATAATATTAGTTAATATTATATATTGAAAAATTTATCTGTTTATATACATTTTGTTCTACCCAATATATCAGTCATTACCAGTTATTATCATAAAATTAATATTCACTATTAGCTATACATATACCCTTATACGTATATTAGAGGAGGGTTCCACAGGGCGTGGCCCCGCCTACTGATGTCATACGCCCAGGGTGGTTTCTAGGGTGGGAGGAGGGAGGCAGGATGTTTGTATAGCTATAGATTTTTATATTGCATTGTGGTTATGAGGCATGGCATGGTTTTATGGTATATTCAGGTTTCATCTGTAATATGAATTATAGTTATTAGACTGCGAATTTGTAGAGTCCATGCGTCTTTACGTTTTATGAAAGTGGTCTAGAGTTCGATGTTCAATATGAGATTTTTGTTTTTTATAAAAAAGGTCTCAGAAAAGCTTGCGGTAGTGATTGATAAAACTGACAATTGAAGTATTAATCTACTCTTTCTATATAGTTGACTAGCGACTCACCCTCGCTTCGCTTGGGTTCGTCTCTAGCTTGCTTCCCAATACCAGCTTCCATCCCCATTTTTACGCCCCAAAATAAAAAGTATCCTATGTCCTCGCCAGGGTTTTAAACGATCTTTTTACCAAATTTCATCTAAATCGGTTCAGAAGATCCAGAGATTACCCCCTACAACCTCACAAACTCACAAACTTTACCTCATTATAATATTAATATAGACTAGTGTTTCCTCAGAACTTTGCTTGCAATCTCCGGTCCTAAGTTTTCCCCTATTTAAAATTCGCTTAAGGATGTACCTACTGTATAAAATTTTAATTAAAATAGTTGCCATTTTTAATTAATAACATGATTTCCAAAATTGGTACCTAGCAGTAGCTTTAAAAATAATCGGTTGAAACTTTCTACCCCTGAGGGAAAAAGAAGGGTTGAAAGTTTTGTAAAGGGTTTAAGTTTAGTAAGGGCGTAAATTTTCAATAAATTCTTTTTTATTTGAGATCTACTCCCTATGAGGGATCTTTTTTCTAAATTTTAAATTAGTAGCAGGTATTCATCTATATTTTCTGAGATTTTATGATAACTGAGATGGTACGATGTTTAAACACCGTTTTAATTCCACCTGTTGTGTTTTTTCTTTAATTCATACGAGATCACCAGCAAACTATTATTAAAATAAAACAATTTACAAATATACTTAATTACATATACAAAACAAATGTACACTTAATTTTTCCTGTACAAGTCATGTCGCGGAATAATGGCAAGAATGCTAGCCGCATAAAACTATTATAAAAAAGGATAATAAAAATTGGTTCATAATCGCCGATAATAACATCTGTATAAATATGATAGATGTGAAAGTTTGTGAGTATGGATGTTTGTTACTCTTTCACGCCAGAACGGCTTAACAGATCTGGATGAAATTTGGCACAGAGATAGATTATAGTCTGGAATAACACATAGGCTACTTTTTATCTCGGAAAAATGTACGGTTCTCGTAGGTAGGTTTGTTTTTGCTTTTCTAGCAGCGAACCCGAGTGAAGCGAGGGTGAGGCGCTAGTACAGTACGAGTATATTTATGTAATACATCCCAATTTACATACCTTTTTTATAAGCGGTGTAAAAGTCAGAGTTCGTTTAGAAATTATTTTAAAGATCCATATCTTGCGGATTGTACGGAACCCCTATAGAATCACAATTTTCAAATCTAAACAGTAAAATCGGCAATATTTGCTGCACATGGCCAATGAATAGCGACCGCTCGCGCTATAACTCTAAAAAGGTAAGTTTCATAAACACTTTTATCCTCTATTTTACGCCCTTATGGGATTAATTTCGGAAAATGTTAGAACACGTATTTATTTAATTGTATTGAAGAGAATACCAAGTTTCAAGCAATTCTAACCACACGTATGTTTTTGAGTTGTATCATAACGTGTTATTTCATGGAAATGAGATAATCTCTTGCGGTTAAAAGTAGCCTATGTCACTCTCTAGCCCTCCAACTATCTCCATACAAAAAATCATGCCACTTCATCACTCTGTTTCGACGTGAAAGAAGGACAAACAAACACACTTTCACATTTATAATATTAGTATGGATATGGGTGTAATAGCTATATAATAACTTTTGAGATGTATTTATACCTTATTCTCTTCCGTGATTATTTTTGCTAAAAGCTATCGAAACGTTGGGAAAAAAACTAGATATACATATAAAATAGGATGAAAGCGAAATCCGTACATGAAATATTTTTGTAACATCTTGTGTATAGAATATAAACCCCAAAACAATAGTTATTAAAAAACTTTCTGTATGTCTATCTGCGTTTCACGCAAAAGGTATTGAACCCGAACCCGGGTCAACATTTAGGATACCTTTTACTACAGAAAAATCTATCATTCCTACTGGAAAATACAATAACTGGTTCTGTCTAACTAACGCTGACTACAGGCGCGGATCTAGAGTTACATTTTGGGGGGGGTCACATGCTGAACTATACATATAATCTATATCTAATATATTTAATTAACATAATACCTTTAAACGAACTATTCTTGTATATTTATTTATTTATTTGTTTATACCGGCGATCTCGGAAACGGCTCTAACGATTTCGCTGAAGTTTGGTATGTGGAGGTTTTCGCGGGCGAAAAATCGGTCTAGATTAGACGTATGTCTGGGAAAACGTGTGTTTTCGAGGTTTCATGTGGTTTTCTTTCGCATTCTTCCACGCATAATATGGCCGCTAATTTCGCACCCTCGAGCATAAGCATCGTGGTAAACCGGCCATGGTGCAAGATTGACAAACACAGGTATCCGGGTTCGAATCCCGGTCGGATACAAAGTTTTTACTTTTGTTTTTTTTTGTATTTATTCAAGTTTTTAGTTTTAAGTTATATAGATTATCATCTAAAAAATACGATATAACAAAAAAGAACTTCGAGCGAAGCTCGGTCGCCCAGGTACCAAAACAGTAACTTAGCAAAATCGGTACATGAAATATTCTTTAAAAACAATCACTGTAACCGTGTAACGTATAGTGTACAGAATATATGTAGAATCCAAAACAAAATTTATGTCTATGTCTGTTTGTGTGTGCGGTTTCACGCAAAAAGTACTGATACGATTTTAACCAAATTTTGTGTAGAGAAAATTTATTATTCGGATCAACATTAGGGATGCCTTTTACTACAGGAAAATCTTTATTCCCACGGGAAAACACAATATCGGGTTTTATCGAGGAATCTGTTTATTTTTAAGAGTAAAAATAATAATAACTAAAACCTGAAGATTTGTGACTTTAAAACTTTAGCAGGTATATATAAAACAAAAACCCGTAAAATGCCCCCGCTGACCAGCTATCCCCTAGAAATGGAGGGATGCAAACAGTTAAAAAATAGTTTTTTTTCCAATTTCCGGCTTACTGTGACATCCTATCGAAAAATGTTCTTTATTCACAACGAAATACATGTAATAACCAATATTTTTTTTTTTTTTTGAAATTGGAATGTTTAGCCGTTTCCGATAAATTTATATTTTTTGGTCTCGGGAGGCTTAAAATCACCCCCCAAATTTAAGTGGATGTTTACATTTAAAAAAATTTCGTTCAATTTTTAGTAATTTCTTTAGTCTTGCACTCTACTTTTTGAAGAAACAAAAACATTGTATGGTCGTCCTGTAAAAACACCCTTAAAAATTGAAAAAAAACTGGAAAAATCTATAATTTTCACTTTGTAAACTACATTTTTTTTATTAATCATTAAAAAAAACGCGTTTCTTTGAAATATCTTGAAAACTTTGAGGTTATTGTAAAAAGTGTCATCTATATAAGTCGTAGATTTTTACTAGACCTACAACTTTTGTCAAGAATATTTTTCGATAGGATATCACAGCAACCTAGAAAATTGAAAAAAACTATTTTTCAATGTTTTGCATCCTCCCACTTCTCGAGGGTAATTGGACAGCGGACCTGCTAACGCTTTAAAAAGGCAATATCAACTTAATTTTTTTAAATTATACTTTTAACTAATGAATAAACAAGATTAGGCTATGAATGAATTTCATTTCTTTCTGTTATTACCTTGAAATCTAATTTTTCAAAAAAAAAAAACAATAAATTTAACTCCAAAATCGATCAAAAATTAATAAAACATCGATAAATTCGAAAAAATAATAACATAAATAGATTCTACCGAAAAAAATACAAAAGAGTACAGTATACTTTACGTGAATTCCAATTTTTATTATTTTTTCAAGATTCGTCAAATTGAAATGTTTGAATGTTTACGGCGACATTGTATAAATTATAATATGCGTCAAATTAAAAACTTAATGGTACAATTTTTTTTCCTCAAAATATACACTGGTGTAATTAGTGTATAAAAATTTAGTTAATAAAGTACACTTTTTCAATGATAATGAAAAAAAATGTAGTTTACAAAGTAAAAATTATCGATTTCTCCAATGTTTTCAATTTTTAAGAGTGTTCTTATAGGGCGACCATACAATGTTTTTATTTCTAATAAAAAGAAGAGCTTAAGACGAAAAGAATGAGCCCTATCTGAAAATTGTACAAAACAAATTTTTTAAATGTAAACGTTCACTTGAAGTTGGGGGATATTTTCAGTCTCTCGAGACCATAAAACATACTTTTCTCGGAAATGGCTAAACATTTCAATTTCAATTTTTTTTTTGTTTATTATAAATATTTCGAAAATTACATTCCATTAGTTTCATGAAAATCAAAATATTATTCTAGAAATTAAAAATAAAAAAACCAAGAAAAAATTAAAAACCGAGTTTTTTGCAAATATGTCGAAAACTTTGAGGTTATTGTAAAAAGTGTTATCTATAAGAGTTGTAGATTTTTACTAAATCTAAAACTTTTGATAAAAATATTTTTCGATAAAATGTCACAGTAAGCCGGAAATTGAAAAAAAAACTATTTTTCAACGCTTTGCGTCCCCCCATTTCTCGGGGGAAGCTGAGTATCGGGGGCATTTTACGAATTTCTATTCCTTATATACCTGCTAACATTTTAAAATCATAAAACTTCAGGTTTTTAATATTTTGTTCCCAAACCGCATTTCGATTGGACTAAATCTGTATAATCCGTATTAATTAATATTATAAATATGAAAGTTTGTGAGTATGGATCTTTGTTACTCTTTCACACCAGAACGGCTGAACGGAACTTGATGAAATTTGGCACAGAGATAGATTATAGTCTGAAATAGCATATAGGTTACTTTTATCCCGGAAAAATCTACGGTTCGCGTGGGATAGGTTTGTTTTTGTTTTCCTAGAGGCGAACCCGAGCGAAGCAAGGGTGAGCCGCAAAGTAGTAACGAATAAAAACTTAATTTGTTTCGAATTAGGTACTTAAAAAAATATTTTTGTATTAATCCTTCTTTCTTAAACTTCAAACTTCTTAAAGACGTATTTTTGGCTTTGGGGGGGGGTCATGACCCCCATGACCCCCCCCCCCCTGGATCCGCGCTTGGCTGACTAAACCTTAAAAGATACATCGAAACAATTGTAGGCCTTAAAAAGGCTTATAGAAAAGGACGCAACGGCATATTGTCTATCTCCTAAAGTACACTCGCAATAATAATCTATATCTATTTAACGAGATAAAAAAGGTAGCCGGCCCAAACTGGACCAGAACAGCAAAGGATAGGGACAAATGGATATCTTTGGAGGAGGCCTTCACCCAATCAGGGGTTCTTGCATAGAAAATTAAGAAACTAACATGATTAACAATAATTTTAAGTAAATAATTCGGTAAAAATTAACCAACTAACTAACAAAATAAGATAATTTCTGTGTAAATTTTAAATATGCAAGAAATAAAAGGCTTTTTTATTTTTATTTTTATTTATTTATTTATTTATCTATTTAAAGCGTACCTAGGGACGCATCCGAGCGAAGCCAGGGTAAATCGCTAGTAGGTTACTAAGACTCTTACACATAAGTATGTTTTTTTTTTTTAACATTTCGAGTCTAACTCCAACTTCACCAATTTTGTATGAATAGGTACTTTTCTTGTTTGTAGTTGGCCTTATTATAGATTTAGGTCAGCATTTATATAACTAACATTGAATCTGAATGAAATAATTCCTTTGTTATGTTTTAAATATATACTTTGATGCAACCAGTGTAGATGCTGTGGGCGGAAGTACGTGGGAAGGTGACCTTTTACCTTTCCCGACCTTTTCCTTTTAAGTGAATATTAGTCGATTGATGTTGACTAACTTCTTTCTCTGGTTTCTTTTTATTTTTAACTACGTAGGTTTTAACGGTTAGCTTAGATTTCTCAGAGATGAGATATTTTCCCGCAGTAAAAATTATCCTATATGTTGACCCGGATAACCAGCTATCATCATACCAAACTTCATCAAAATCTAGTGGTTTTCTCGTGATTCCCAAAACAGACAGACAAAAATTCTGAAATCTATATATTCGGCCTCTGTATCGATAATAATGACTAATTCAATAAGATTTTTCAAAAAATATTTAATGTACAGATTCGACTCGGAATTTTATTATATGTACCTATAGATAATTTTAATTTATTTTGCATATTTTACAATATGAGGATCTGTTCGCTTCGCTTGTTGCCTAGATTACAAAAAACATCAACCTTAATTTCTTTCTCTAAATATAGCTTTATTTTATCAAGAATTTTTATAATACATTTTATAAAAAGTAAGTTACCTACTTCAAGGGTGGTCCAAATCTGTATAATAAATAGTCTGAAGGTACAAGAAATGCAAAGTCTTTAAGTTTCAACCTTTTGGTTAAAACGCAGAAAGTTATATTACGTCATGAAACATTTTGCAATGCTTTTTAGTAAATGAACCTTAAACAAAAGCCTGTGTAGGCGTCACGTCTCCCACTGCGTGGGCCTAACATTTTGTGACGTCATTTAAAAACATATCTGGTTCCGTTGGAAGAAGAAAAACATAACATCGATCAAAAAACTACTAGATACACAATCATCAACAAAAAATGCCCTCACCGAATGAGGTAATACTTTTTCGATCGATGAATAATAAGATATTCTTGTAAAAAAAAAACTTATAGTCCTATACATTGTAGTTTTGAAAATTTTGAACTAAAGTTATTTTTTAAATATTTGTTATATCGGAATACTCAGCCACGGACTGGCCATATAGTCGAGGTGGCATTTACAAGCCGGGCCTCAGCCTGCGCGGGCCCCCCCACGGGCAAGCGATGAACCCCGCAAGCCACCTGGTACCACCTGGGTAGGTAGGATAGGCGGCCCAGTTCTTGTGACCTACATGTAATCTAGATCAAATAGTTCGTTCATACAATTAGAGAGAAATGAAATAGAGATAGATAGAGAAGTTAAAAATTAATTATGATTAAATCTATTATCTAGTCTCAGGCCCCGGGCTTGTGGAGCCACCCGGGCTCTTCCAGCCCAGTCCGACCCTGGGAATACTCTTTTAGAATGTGGTATGTGATAAGATAATTGTTATATGGAATTTTATCGTCGTGTCGTAGCCATCTTAAAAATATAAAAGAAAAAAATATTTTTAACCCCTATCAAAAACAAGGTCAATAAATTCGTCTGTTTTTTTTTATTTCTTTGCTACCCAAGGGTTATAAAGAAATAAGAAAAGGGTAACAAGAAGTACATATGCCATATACATTTCAAAAAAAAAGTTCTCCTCTAAGGGTGTAAAAATAACTTTTAGGTTATTTAAGGTCTATTTTTTTACACCTATCCATCCATCCCTCGCTTCGCTTTTGCCGATACGTTCCGCGCTAAAAACTTTATAAAAACGTTATAAACGTAGTCATTCCAATCAGGTATAGACATACGGACAGGATTTTTAAGCGTTATTTCTACTTTTGTATCGAATATCTAATTATATTAAGATTTTCCAAAATACTTAACCTAAATATTTTGAAACTATCGACAGAGGACTTAAATTAGATAGGTATTCTAAGTATAGATATGTATATGATACAAACTTCAAATTAATGCAATAAGTGAATTGATTACCCATGATTAAAATAATTAATAAATATAAAAAAATATACCTACTATATCAAAAAAATATTCACAATTCTTAAAGCCCCCACAAATTTAGCTCTGATATTATAACACAAATTGATATTTTATCTATCAGTTAAATAATCATACGCGAATAGCAGAACGCTATTAGATCTAACGGCCATTTGTATAGACATATATCTTCATCTGACCAGTTTTATATATATACCGTCTTTGCCCAACCAAAATCGATCCCGAAATGGGGGTTGACCTGATTTATACCCCCCAACCCCTCCCAGAATCCTTCACCTACGACCTTTAAAGAGCGCATGCGCGTTTCAGACCCTAGGTATCCCAGAATTTGATTTTCAGTCTTCAGTCTTCAGTCGACCCTCGTAACGTGGCATTCGCAACTAAAACATATATTTATTTTAAATACTAATAAATCTCCTTCATATATGAGACATATAATTCAGAAATATCGCGGAACTCCCTACAAATTTATCAACGATCCTTTCAGTCACATAGTCATCCGTTTTTCCACGAAAAATATCTCCTATAAATAGTGTTTAATAGTCCTACAACTAAAATTATATAATTAACGAAGTAACGTTTTAAAAGGTTTGTATAAAATTATAATAGTTATGTAGATTTGTATTTTATTTATACATAGATGTAGATTTTGTTTGTCATTTTATTTTTTTTCATTTCGTTCGTTACGTCATCTTTAAAAGCAAAAAAAAAATCATTCAATTTAAACATAAAATTGTCTATATTCTTTGAAAAAAGACAGCCGTTCTTTTATTATCTGTGCAAGATAAAAAAATCTATGAAAGATAATATCCATAGATATTTTGTAGAATTAACATATTTCTTTTTCTTTACAGACGTAAATTAAAAAGTTAGCAATGTCCAAGCTAACTTTGGACGGCTTTTTTTCCTACTGCAAGCAAATAGCAGAACACATCCAGTTGGTTCGTTCGTTAGCCGCCATTTTGTGATTATTGATTTCTGCCGCCATCTTGTTTCCTCTTTGTTCAGTTTGCATGTTACGTAATCCTGATACGCCTTTGTTTTTGCATGCGCATTTAAATAGAAATGAATTTAAAAAGAAAATTTATCAAATACAATACAATATTCACGCGTAATAATATAGCGAATTCACATTAAAAATGATGGGTCATAAGTTAGAAAAAATGTATATTTCTTATTTCATTTTGACTCGCGACTTTGGAAAAATATTAAAAATTCGAAATCACTTTTTATTTCTCAATGGTAATAAAGAACTCTTAATACGATTAAAATTAATTTATGAAAATTTCATGAAATACTAGTTTTCTTAAAGCGGCTAACTATTTAAAAAAATATTTTGAATACATTTTCTGTATTTTTCAATGGCGATTATAGGTTGATCTCCTTCAAAACCAGACATTTATTAATTGTTCTGGACTTTGTGATTGCTCGGTACGGTTCAAATTGAAATAGGGATTACTTACAAGGATACAATAGATATATAGATTACTAGCAACTCACCCTCGCTTCGCTCGGGTTTGTCCCTAGTTACGTTTTAACATTTAGGTCAGAGATTAGATATTTTCCCACAGTAAAAAGTATCCTATATGTTGACCCGGATAACCAGCTATCATCATACCAAATTTCATCAAAATCTGTTCAGTGGTTTTCCCGTGAGGAGGTAACAGACAGACAAACAGACAAACAAAAATTCTAAAAACTATAGATTTGGTTTCTGTATCGATAATAATGTCTATTTCAATAAGATTTTCCAAAAAATATTTAATGTACAGATTCGGCTTAGTTACAATTTTATTATATGTATAGATAGATCATAATTAGTAGATATTTCGCGAAAAAAAAAAATACAAACTCGAGTGAAGCGAGGGAAAATCTCTAGTTTTATTAATAAAATAAATTAAAACTCAAGGTTAGTGATAATTAACTCTTAACACGGATATTTAAATTAGTTGTGAATATAAATTTTTGTCACTATTATTGTAAAATTAATGCTTCTAAAAGAGGACATTTACTTTTGAAGAAGTGCGGTTAGTGTACCTATAGCAGTGTCTAACAAATTTTGTTACTTTTATTAACATTTTATGGACGGCTGTTTTTGTGTAACAAAATATAATAACGGTATAATCTTTTACATATTTATATTATTTATATATACATTTTTATATTGTCTTACTAAATAACAACAGATGTTGATAATATTATAAATTACATCGATGGAAAATTTGAGGTTATACTTCCACAGATTATGTAAGGTTCCATATATAACAAAAAAAAACTTAGTTCACGCAATATAGCAGGGCAATTAACATTAAAATGTCTTCAAGGGTAGTTGGGTCCTAGTATGAGTTTACATTATTACTATTATACCGTTAATTAAATTAACTTGTAATCTTTTTAAATCGTTGTTTTAAAATGATGTATTAAAAAAACGTGTATGTGTATGTACGCGCGTAAGAAGTTATACTTCTTTGACGTAACAGAACAAAAATAGCTAAAGATTTCATCCCATATGTCACAACTCTCTGTTTGTAAAAGAAATGCAGCTAACTTCATCATGTCGTTTCCAACTAACTTCATCATGTCGCTTTATGGCTAGGTGTGCGTGCGCACCGTGAAAATTTTATCCTCATAATTTTAACAAATATACCTTCAAAAAAACCATTTATATCGTTATTAGGTATAACGAACTCATTTTTTTTATTGAAAAAGCTTGTTCCAAATTCTGTTAAAATGTAACATATTTTTAATATTGATTTCGCTATAAATAAAGTCCTTAAAATACTAGTACTCGTGCGTTAATCAGTCTTGGAGAAATAAATTACTATTGTGTACTGTCCTTTATGATGTAAATTTCGTTACATCGTTTCTTATATTCGTTACACATTAGATCGTTACGTATTACAAATGTAAAAAAAAAATGTACGTTTTTTTCTAAGTAAGACCCTAACATATTTGTGAAGAAGTATAAAAACAAAGCGATAGGTGCAAAATTAATCAACGATGCTAACTTAAGCTTTTATACGTTGCATAAATTACTTAAACTTTTTATTGATCCGTATATAAAAAAATAAACATTTTTTTCTATCCATTCTTTTCTTTGTCCATAGGGAGAAAGAATGGCGTCCCTGTCTGGGCAAAGCACTCCCAAGCTGACATCTGGAGTTGGCAACCTTTACTACGATTGTAAGTATTTTTAGAATTAAAAAATGGATGCGCGTAACCTTTACGCACGGTTGAAGTAAAACTTCTTTGGCAAATAACGCAATTAAATTCAAACAAATCAGTAATTAAATAAGGCGTATTAGGCATATTACAATTATATATTTATAGAATATCATATACGGAAAGAATATCATATTACATATTTGTTAGACAATAAGAACGGTTATCATGGCAAAATGGCATTGTATTCTATCTCATTCTCTCGCCGGCTTAATCCTATATATTTATATAATCTCTTTTTAGTGTCGCATTTTCGTTTCCTTGAGTTTTAAATCACAACGATTCTAAAGAGGTTTTACTTCAAAAATAAAACAGCATATTTTTAAATAACCGCAGCCTAATACTTTCTTAAATTAACGCGAAAAGTACACTTAAGTTAGATACAAACTTATTACAACGTCCGTAATATAAATATGGGTAAATATTTTATTTTGCTTTTGAAATAACAAATTAGTATGTTAAAACAAAACATACATTTGATGTTTTATGCCTCGGAACTAATAACTGGAACAACCAGTCATTTGAAGAGCTCAATTTGCATTTTATAGCTTAAAGTAAGAAAAGCTGCAAGGTTATAAATAATAATTATAATATCACACTCTGGCTTCGTGCACACTTTGAACGGTGGACTTTCGAACATAGATGCGGAACAATTAAACAAGTTAGTATTCGCCCAGTAGTCGAAAATCTACTAACAATAAGTATAATCGTCATGGAAATTTGGAAAAATTTATAAGATTATCATCTTATATATTTTTCTCATATTTTCAATGATGATTGAGAACTTATATCTAAATTAAAAAAAAAACTATTTCCAAAATTTTTTTTATTGATGCTCGTAAATAGGTAATAAACAAAAAAAAAAAGAGTCGGTTGAAAAACAGAGGAGAAAAAGATGATTTGTTTTTGCCTATTTATATGCTTATTCGTTTAGGTGCGTCCCTAGATTACTCCCAGAATCGGTCCATCCGTTTTGGAGATTAATTGGAACAAACTGACAGTCAGGCAAAAAATGTTAAAAATTGTTTTTTTTTTCTTATGAGTACTGTATATATTTATATGCATTTAGTAAAAAGCTTGTATTTTGACATTACAAACAGACACTTCAATTTTATTTAATTGTATAAATAGATGGATAATATAATAAACTACGCGAGTAGAGCTGCGGTCAAAGGCTAATAATATTATAAAAAATTATAATAAGATTGTCTATATCATATTGAACTGCTTGCAAAGCATGGAAACTATAACATTCAAACCTCTTTTATCCATTCACGTCATGGTCGAAGTCATATTCCATAGTGATTCCCGAAATTACTTATACGAACGAAAAATAAATTCTCCTCTTCCCGGATTGAATCTACTACATCTACCGTTAAATTCAAAGCCACAGTAATTAATACTTCAGTAGAAATTCGCATAATCTTTTTCAATAATTTCGATCTACCCTCCGAATTCGTCCGCCATTTCCGTCACACTTACACGCTCGCACTGGAAGTCGATACGCTGTGCTGATTAGTATGAAACTCGATACTTGTAGATAAATATTTAAAAACAATGTGTTTAGAACTAAATTTTTATCACCTATTCATATTAATTTTAAACTGTAATTTATAAAAAAATAAAAATAATCTATACTAATATTATAAAGTTTGTTTGTTTGGAACGCGCTAATCTCAGGAACTACTGATCCGATTTGAAAAATTCTTTTTGCATTAGATAGCCCGTTAACCGAGGAAAGCTATAGGCTATATATCATCCCGAAAAAATGTACGGGTCCCGTGGGATAAATTTGTTTTTGTCTAGGGACGAACCCGAAGCGAAGCGAGGGTGAGTCGCTAGTTTAATTATAAAAGTAAAAAACTCGACTGCTTAAAAACTGAAAGGCGAATTAAAAATGGGGAACCATTTGAAGAAGAAAAGTAGTATTATGCAGTCGAATACATACATATATATGTACATTTTAACTTGCTGCGAGTCTTGCTACGTGTATTAGTGATGTAACGAATGTTTGATTTTTCACATGCAATGCGAATGTTGACCTAACTTAATTTTATTTACTAACTATTTAGTTTATTTGAGTATTCATTATTTATTATTAATAATTTTCATTATCTTTAATTGTTAAAAAAAATATATATATAGTGAAATGATATCTATAATTGAAGCCAAAGGTTATATAACATTTTGGATTTTAAAAGTTCAATTTTGGTTCAAATATAATTTAGAATTTGTATTTTTTAAATGTAAGGATGGACTTTCATATATTTTTTTTAAATTTAGTTGTGATTTTTTTAATATTTAAATTAGACTAACAAGAACAAAAGAGAAGTTATTTCTTATTTAGTTGCGTACCTCAGGGCTGTTCCATAATTTTTTTTTATTTAAATATTATAAGTAAATAAAAAAATATATAAATCTTATCAGTTGTATTATTATTCCATTTTCATCCATTCCATATACATATAATTTCCGTCGTTTCTTGCGAATATGAATGCGAATGTCAAAAAATATGCGAATATTCGCGAATGCGAATGCGAATGCCAATATTCGTTACATCACTAACGAGTATGTATAACCCTCCTTTCGGCTTCACAGCAGTCGGGTAAAAAATCCATACGAAGGGTCTACAATTTTTAAAAAGAGGAGACAAAAAGAGCGAAGGTTATAAGTTTAACGTGTGTATTTGAGTATCTATCTGTGGCATCGTAACACCTAAACGGTTAAATAGATTTTGAACGATACTTTGGTACCATTTTTGTATTTTTTGAATTTATTTTATTACTATTACTATTTTGTGGATAGGCTGTCTGTAACAACTATATAATGCCTTTGAGACGTCTTGAAGCTCAGTCTCTCCCGTGACAATGATTGCTGTAAACCATTCGACTAGTCGGGAACCTAATTCTACGAAATAATCCGAAAAAATACCTAGTTTTATTTAAAATAAAATGTCAAATATTCGCCTAAATCTAAGAAAGTGTTCAGTTTTTTGTTTTAATCTTAACCGAGAGTGTTCTTAGCGATAAATCAAGAAAATCCTTTTAGCCGTTTGCAAGCTACCAGCTTTATTCTAGACGTTAAAAGGACGGAAGGAAGAAAGGAACAACTTCCAAAGATGTAACCGATTTGAAACATGGTATTCCGTTACTTTAATGATATTGCAATATGATAACACTGGCCTGATGCTGTAGCGTCACCTGAAATCTGCAAGATACTCAACTCTTTACTAAAATACTGTAGATATATCATGTTTAGGCTCATTGAAATTGCCTCAATGAGGAGGTTATTCTGTTGGGGGCTTTAAAGCTTTTAAATTAAGAGTTATGTCTAAAAAAATTCTTCCAAGCAAAAAAATAAATAAAATTAACAAATATTGTAAGGTACTTTGGTGCCAATTTTCAAGTTTTTTTAATTCATTTTGTTATTTTGTGGGTAGGCTGTCTGTAACAACTACTTTTGAGACATCTAACACCTTAGTCTCTCCCGTGACCATGATTGCTGTAAAGCAATCGAAACGTCGGGAATCAAAAATCAAAATAAATCCGCGAAAAAATCCGAAAAATAGTTTTATTTAAAATATTTTAAGCTCCTTCTTTTTTGAAGTTGTTTGAAAAGTGACTTTACTAATGCATACTTTACACCGAATATCAATAACTAGCGACTCACTTCGTCCCTACGTTTTAATGTTTAGTATTGGTTTCTCAGAGATGAGATATTTTACCGCAGTAAAAAGTATCCTAAATGTTGACCCGGATAACCAGGTATCATCATGCCAAATTTCATCAAAATATATCTAGTGGTTTTCTTGTGATCCGTTCCTAGACAGACAGACAGACAAAAATTCTAAAAACTATAGATTCGGCCTCTGCATCGATAATGACTATTTCAATAAGATTTTCCAAAAAATATTTAATGTTATTCGCCGAAGCAAACTATGACAACCATGAGGTTGCTTCCACGGTCCACTCTGCCGTCAGAGAAGCACCAAGAGCATACCGTATAGTACAGCGCCCACCAAAGTGGGCCATCTCCCTGTGCGTTTCTTGGCTTCGCGCCCGGCTGAACTATATGTATTCAGCCTTTTTTAATGTCCCATTGCCTCCACTGCTACGGGCCTCCCTTCAATACGAGGGGGATCAGGCCATAATCCACCACACTGGCCAAGTGCAAGTTGGCGGACTTCTCATGTCTTTCGAAAACTTGCCAGGTTCTCTCAGACATGCAAGTTTCCTCACGATGTTTTCCTTTACTGTAAGGCAAGTGGTAATCAGAGATGCGAGACCCGGGATTTGAACCCGCTTCACTTGGCTTCCCAAGTCAGCGCGTTACCACCGGGTTACCACTGCTTTAATTAGCGCGCGGCTGAACTGCCGGACCCTAATGAGCTCCTCCATCACGACAAGGTAACGTTGGGGGGGAAACAATTAATATATTGGGCATCTAACTCCGAAATATCATTGGGCATCTCTCCTGATCATTAGGGAGAGATGCCTATCGACTCTGAATACACCCGAAAGCATTTACAATACAAAATGGTGGATTGTTAACAAAACAAAATCCCAATGTTAGATTATGAAATAATTTAATACTATTTAACTGAAGAATTTAGGAAAAAAAAAAACTACTACAAACTGTCTCAAAGATTACATTCTAACGTATATATTAAGTACACTCATCTTATTTTACAAATTAACACCAAAATATTAATTAAAAGTAATATATATTTGTATACAAACTTCCACACTGACATTAACTTTCGACTGACGTATTATGGATGCGTTCCAGATCACACAAAACTTTAATTTTTAAACTTAGTAGGCATCTCTCCCTTACAACTTCTTCGGGACTTCTCTCCGGGACTTACCCTATTACTTAGATTCATAGATTTTAAAAGTAAATTGAACAAAGTGCGTAGTAAGCTATATGCAATAAGTAGGATGCATTATTACGGCAGTTGACACTTTAAAACGATGCAATTAATCACAGCTGTGAATGGCGTGGTTGGTCATGCTCTAGTAATTAAGAACTGAGGGACTAAGGGGTAGGATTAATGAGGGAATGTAAGACCTTTAGCAAAAATGCACTTAAACTACCAAAAAAATTAAATATATTTAAATTAGGTTTTAATTTTTTTGAGCGAAATCCTAATTCTTTTTCTAAAACAAAAGTAGCCTAAGTTACTCCTTATAATTTTAGTTATCTGCCAGTGAATGTCCGTTAAAATTGGTCCAGCCGTTTCGGAGATTAGCTGGAACAAACAGACAGACACACAGACAGACAGACAAAAATTTTAAAAATTGTGTTTTTCCTCTAAGTACCGTATATAATTCCATATGCATTTAATAAGTATAAAGCTGTTATGTTAATTCCAAATGTATAAAGCTGTTATTTTTACATTACACACAGACACGTCAATTTTATTTATCTGTATAGATTTAAGTACTAGGGACTTACGATTTGCGATTACTATATTTTCATCCGAAATCGTCTAGTCTTTTCAGCGGGAACTTTCACTTTTATATAAGAAGTCCAATTAATTAAATACGATCTTAAATTTAAAATAATGAGTGTATTTTTCATTTATTTTTATTTTATTTCAATTCAATTTACTTACATGGCTCCTAGCATAATAAAGCTTTTTTTAAACTACCACAGTTCTCTTAAAAATACCCTACGACATACAAAGCGTCAGCCTACATCCCATAATATATTCGAGGATTACATCTACCCTCTACAGTGATTGTTTTTCTTATTTATGACCATAGACTAGCTGTGGTTTATTTGTCTCTGGTGTTGGGGGATTTGTTTTATAATATTGAATGGCAATGGTTTTGCTGTTAGTAACATTTAAAAAAAAAAAAAAAAAAAAAAAAAAAAAAATATAACTGATCATGAAATTGCTTTTGCCTTTTTTGTATAGAATGTGAAATGACACAACTCTGCATTCTCTATCTTGCACTTAACTTTAATGCTTGGTTCGATTTTAAGCAGACCAACATAAAAATGGCTGCAAATAAAAATATTTGCTTTTTTAAATACTATCGTTATATTCGACGAAACATAATAGATATACTAAACTCTTGCACAAATAAATCGCAACATAATATGAAACAATTACCCGCCCCATGGGGTCATAAATACCCATAGATGGGACAACTTGATCCTACTTCAGTAATGACTGATCTCGCGGTAATGACTAGGGTTTACAGAAAATCCCTCATTTGTTAGTGAGGGTAGGTGGAAAAAGAGAGTATAATATTGATTAGCTTTTTACAAGGATAATAAATTACTCTTATGAGTTATCTAATTTTCAAAATTTTGAAGGTTAAAAGTATTATTAATTCTTATTTGAAATAAAATATAAAATAAAATATTTAACCTGTATCATAAGTAATTTTTTTAATGTGTTAAAATTAAAATAAATATTTACAAAAATAAATGTGCGTTTTAAAATGTTTTGTTTCTACTTTATTTAAAAAAAATCCTTACTAATGAGTTTAGAAGCATATAGTATGTAAATGGGTAAATATCGGCTCGAACAAAGAAGTAAATTCAAAACAATCATCAAAAAATCTGTGTTTTAAAAACGTATCCTGAGACATTACTCGCTTACGTGGACTCAATTTTTTTACAACTAGTTTATTTTTTCGTAATGTGACTGCAAAATTATCTACCTTTAATTTATTAGTGAATTTCTGTCATATAGCTCAAACAATTTTCGTATATGTAAAATGGCTGTATCATACGGATGTATGATCATGACAAAATTATAGAGCAAAAAGAAAACGTTTTTGCTTTTGCCTGTGGAACCCTAACAGAGAAGTTTCATAGTATTTTACTAAATATTTTAATAGTAAAGAAATGAATACCTATTTCTGTTATTCATGGATAATCTATTTATTAAAGCTAAGAAGTTGAATAAATACTATTAAATACATTCTAAACATTTGAAATATTTTTTTTAATTTTGAGATATAATTAGATCAGTAAAAAATATTTTTTCAAAGATGTTTTTGTTCAAAATTCTATACCACCAGCCACGGAGCCATCGTCTATAAAATACGTAAACTCTTATCCAAATCTAACCCCTCAAATCCACATGAGCCCGGTCTATCAATCCTCAGTTAATGCCACAGTAAATGGGGCCTGAGTGATCACGGGCTGCTTCTTGAGGGTTATCTTGTCTATTGAATGATAAAAATAGTTTTTATTATAAGTTATGGATTTTTCAAGAGATTCTATTCTTATACATATCTGTGTGTAACACATGATTTCTCATTTGTGGTATATTATTTTTACTAATATATTAGTTTCATATAGGTACATAATTATGCTAATTTTACACTGGTTGACAGATAAAATAAAAATATATGGCATTTGTTTTACCGGAAACAGATAATTTAAGACGTAAACTTTATAATATTACTACTTTCTTTTTAAAATTCATACGGAATTAGTGTTGTGAAAAAGTTTAATTAAAAATCTTACAGTCTATCTATTTTTAAAATTTGTTTGTTCGCTGGAATAGGTACGTCCCTTGAATAGGCGGTAAGCCTAATTGTAATGATATAGGGGTATCTCAGTACAACATTTCCTAAAAAAAGGTATATAGTTAATACACATAATACTATATACACATAATAAATTCTTATTTTTAATGTGTTCGTTGTTGCGGACTAAATGCGCTAATTTAAATTGTAAAAAAACCTGTCTTAAAAGTTATTTGTTTTGTTTGTTTGGTTTTACCGAATAAATTTAACGATCAACAACCCTAACTCACTGGATGTAAAGCCCTAAGTAAAATTCCGTGCATAGCTGGGATAGAAGCGACCCCTGTTGGAATGCTGTAATTATTTCTATTAAAAATGTTCACTGTTCACGAGTTGTGCATGTGCATTCTTTAGATATTTCAAATAGTAAAAAATATTTCTTCTTTTTTTTTTTTTTTTCTTTTCTCTATGGCTTAGAGTTGCGTAAATATTTCTTCTTTACTAAATATATTATATAAATTGTCTATTTTTGCTTTATATATTATTTTAACGTAAATATTTATATAATATTTTTCTTTTCGGCTTGGTCTAATACGCAAATTTTAATTTTTCCAGTCTTTTGCTGAATTAAAAAAAAAAAGTAAAATGAGTATAACTCATAGATACTAGGAAGATTAACACACAAAATGAGAAAACCATTTGCACCATAAAGCTTTCGAAATGTACAACTCAATAGCAGTCGGCTTATGACGTCCAAAACATAAGTTCACACTAAATCTCATCTTTTCGATCCTCCTTCATACTTACAATTAAACATAAACCTTACGACAATCAATTAAAGTTCAATTTTCTTTTCCTTTTCATCATATGGGGAGGAACATCTGGAATGTGATGTAATGCTTGACAAATAAATTTTCCAAATAGGGGTAGTCTAATATTTGATATGAACCGAAGGAATTTATCGAAAGTTAACTTTATTTCCAATGAATTTAAAGTTGAATATTGGAAAATGCAGATTACATTTTATAAAGAGTAATAGAAGCGGCTAGCAGTTTAAAATAATATTCATTTCTGTTCCGTTAATATCAACGACATAGTATTATATATTTAAATATGCTTCAATATGTAGTATGTATTATAATATACATATATGCGAAACTGCACGGTAATTGGAGATCGGAATTTTGACTCCTGCTCTAAGCTATTTTTCAACATAAGCCTAGCTTTGCAAACGTAATAACCTAAAAAACTATACAAGAACTTAAAAATCAAAGCTATTAAAACTAAATTCTCTTTTTTTATATAATTTTCCACTATATCCTCTTAATTAATTGTTGTTATTGCTAATTAAATGTTTTTGTTATAAAATATTGAAAAATAACATTCTGAATCCTATTTATATTGGTTATACATCATTGTAGTAGCTTCCCGGGCGTGCGCTTGACAGGCGAGTGATAGTATTAAGGATTATAGCGGCTGGGGTCACAGCGACCGAGGGTGCAGCACTGGAGTGTTGTAATCTTAAAAGGCTAGTGTTTAATGTAAATAATGATCCACACTTATCTGAAAGCGAGTGAGTCTGTTTTTATACAATCAAACTATTACTATAAATTTGAAAGTTTGTATGTATTTATATATTTATTAACAGAAACAGTTTGACGGATTTGATTCAAATTTAGTACACAGATACCACATATATGACCTTCAGTAGCACATAGGCCCACTGTTAGGCATGTAGGACTTCTAGGACATCTAGGACTCACTCTAGTGCACTTAGCATTCATACTCTTTTTTTGTATATATATTTTAAATAGAAGCTTTTAACATACAACTACATAAAATTTGGTAATTACATGATGTTTGAAGTAACATATTACATAGGACACAGTAATAAGCGTATAACCTTAATAATCTATACACTTAATAAAATTATAACTAAGCTGAATCTGTACATTAAATATTTTTTGGAAAATCTTATTGAAATAGACATTATTATCGATACAGAGGCCAAATCTATAGTTTTTAGAATTTTTGTCTGTCTGGCTGTCTGTCTGTTACCGAATCACGGAAAAACCACTGGAGGGATTTTGATGAAATTTGGTACGATGATAGCTGGTTAGGTATCCGGGTCAACATATAGGATACTTTTTATTGCGGGAAAATATCTTATCTCTGAGAAATCTATACTAAATGCTAAAACATAAGTAGGGACGAACTCGATCGGAGCGAGGGTGAGTCGCTAGTACACGTATAAACATTAAAGTTTGTATTATTTTTTTAATCCTTCACCTTTCAAATCAAAAGGGCAAACAATCCTTCATGAAGACAATAAGTTCAGTGATCACAGAACAATAAGAAATATTTTCCAAAACATATCACTGATAAAAATATCACAAAACCTTATCTACATTATATTAAAGTTCAAAATTGATACTAAAAATTTATATAACAGTAAAATAACATGGTATTTTTCTATATCGAAAATTAAAAGCGCATTGTTATGATGACTCCTGTATAATAAAACCGTAATACATATATCCTCATATTTGAAGATAATAAGTCTTTGTGGCTTAGATTATAAGGTTCAAAATGCAATGTATGGTGATTTAGAAATACTAAACTTACTTGGTTTGATTAAGCACAAATCAAAGGCATCTGTGAGCAAGAGTCAGTGCAATATACGTTAGTACTGTGCTCTTCTTTTCAAATTATTCAGGACACTACACGAGAATTTATTTTTTCTAAGCTAATAATAGAACGCTCAAATAATACTTTAAAAATAATACTTAAATGATATTAAAAAATAAAAAAAAGAGTTTTTTTTTTCTTCATATTATTTTCTATAATCTTTGCTAGCGATAAAATGAACTTACCAAAAATATTATTTTTTTAAAGGATATATATCAGATTAGTTGTTAAATCATATTATTATTTAGCCAAAATAACAAAAATTATTGACACTCTACTCAAATTCTTGGACAGTAGGAGGGTTGAATATAATAGGGGCAAGTTTTAATCAATGGTCCGATGTACCACGTGTTACAAATGGGGGGTTAAGTTATACTAAATATTAAAGAAAATTGTTGTTTGTGTTATATCAAATTTGCTAACATTTTTTATTGTGAGTAATGTTATAAATAAAAAAAAAAACACTTAAAAAAATGTGTGAAAATGTTATGTTTTGAGCACATGTCTATTACTTGGTAGTCCAGTGGAAACAAGCTTGCTCGGAAAACAGAGCGAAGAGGGTTCAAATCTCGGCTCTCGCACCTCTGATATTTTCGTGAAAAATCGTGAAAAAGAATCGTGAAGAATCGTGAATTTCGTGAAAAAGAAAAGATCGTGAAGAAACCTACGTATCTAAAAGAACCTAGCAAGTTTTTAAGACATGTAAGATCCGCCAGTCCACTCTGAGCTAGTGTGGTGGACTATGGCCTGATCCCCCTCGTATTAAAGAAAGGCCAGTGCCCAGCAGTGGGACGTTAAAAAAGGCTGAATATTATTACTTGTAACTAAAAGTCAATTTGAAACTACTTCTTATTATTGTTATCCATTTTAATCTTTGTAAGTAAGTCATATTTTCAAATCCAAAGGCTGTCTGGAAGAAATCGCTAATTTTAGTGATAAGGCCGCCTGTTGTTCAAGTTCTTATAGACACTTCGTTTCTTTTTTAATATTTATAAGTATGTGATAATGAATGATAAAATAATTTGATACCATTGAGTTGATATAATGAAGCGGATAGTGAAATTCTTCAAGGGCTTTTAGTAAAACTCTTCGACTCTTAATTCATTTTGACGAGTTCCATACATTATTGACCACGATGTATATTTTTATGTTTTTAAAACTGTTATTTGACATAATATAATATTGTTACAGCTATCCTTCCTTACCGCGAGGACGCAAGCCCACAAACGCGCGAGTTTCTTGCCAGAGTGGTGGATGTCCTTCTCGACTACATACAAAAAGTCAATGATCGGAATGAGAAGGTACGTTTTAGATTTTTATAGTTCATTTTTTTTGGGGATGATTAGAATTCTCTATCAACTATTTTAAGCATTAACGAGAGCATTCGAAAGTACCTACGTATAGTAGCTGTCCCCTAATTATTGATTTTGGATACTTTTTTTATAGATAAAGTATCTTTTTAAAAACATTCTTAATACTTATTATGACTTCATCGGACGAAGGCTAATATTATAGATATGAACTAGCGAACTCCGCTCGGGTTCGTCCCTAGATACGTCTTAAAGGATAGTATAGATTTCTCAAAGATGAGATGATCAGCTATCATCATACCAAATTTCCTCAAAATCTGACCAGTTTCTCATAATATGTTCCCAGACATACACACAGACCCACAGACAGACAAAAATTCTAAAAACTATAGATTCGGCCTCTGTGTCGATAATAATTAATATTTCAATAAGATTTTCCAAAAAATATTTAATGTTCAGATTCGACTCGAAATTTTATTATATTGTAAGTATAGAAGATGGAAGATAAAGAAAAATTAAATAAAATGCTTAAACTGTTAAGTGGGAAATTCAACCAACTTATAGTGTTACTTTCTAGATATTATTGCACTTTTTTCCTTATCAATAATTAGTTCCTTGTCTCATTTTAACTTTCACTTCCTTTAGATCCTCGAGTTTAGAATGCCGGAGGAAATGTACAAGATGCTGGACCTACAGCTTCCAGAGGATCCTCTGCCTTTAAAACAACTGCTCGAGGATTGCAAGATCACTCTTAAGCATCAAGTGAGGACTGGTAAGTACATTTTCATATTTATAATATGAAAATGCTTATTTTGAGAACTCTTACTTGTTTAGGACTTTTTAGTTCTTTATTTGGAAGAGTATTTTTTTTTATATGATGCTATTAGTTGTACCTATGTGATATAAAAAATTCTTAAGCTCTAGCAATTTAAAAATTTTGTGTTTTAAGTTTAAATTCTTTGCAAAGCTTATTAAATCTTCTTTTATATAAATATAAATTAAATGCGTTGCATTTGTAAGAGCATCATTTGTGATTGTGAAAATGTAAAAATACAAAGTACTCGTAGTTTTTTTAATGTATATTTCAGAATGTGAATAATATTATAAGGACACAAGGAAATTTTGGAAAAATCAAAGTGCTTTTTCTATTGGATTAAGATTTTTGTATGATTTATTATATACTAGCGATTCACCCTCACTTCGCTCGGGTTCGTCCCTAGGTTGCTTCTCAAAACAAACTCTTTTAATTTTTTTTGGTTTTAATTTTTTTTTCGTGGAACCCTATTTTTTTCTAAAATAAAAGTAGCCTAAGTTACTCCTTATAATATCAGCTATCTGCCAGTGAAAGTCCCGTTAAAATCGGTCCAGCCGTTTCAGAGATTAGCCGGAACAAACAAACAGACAGACAGACAAAAATTGTAAAAAATGTTGTTTTTGTATATATGTACCGTGTATCCATCCATATGCATTTAGTGAAAGGCGGGTATTTTAATATTACGAGTACAAACAGACACTCAAATTTTATTTATCTGTATAGATGTATAGATTTAGGTTCTGATATAGATATTTTTTTTAATTATCGACCAAACGAGGTCAACGTCTCCCTACCAAGTCCGCTAGGGCATAAAGATTCGAAACATTTAACTCAATGTGTAGTGTAAATAATAGCTGCAATCATTCCACGCTTTTGCGACGCGTAATCGAATTGTTTGATGCAGGGCTACTATAGGACGTACCAGGAATTGTGATTCGTCTTACTTCAATCGTAGATGTGTATAAGTGTTTTGACCGACTTCAAAATGGTTAACGGGATACCATCGTCAATTGTGAACCAATTTTCATATTTTTACTATATAGAATAATAAATTGTCAAATTTGATGTCATATTTTGAAGTAAAATTTAAGATTTTGTGTATAAAATAGCAATAATAACATATTAAAGTGGTTTTGAAGTCGGTGTATTATTTTAGTTAGGGTTTAGTTGGTATTGTACTACCAAGAATTAAGTGTTTTGTTTTTTTGAAGTCCATCGAAACGTTGAATAATAACTTGGCGAAGATCGGATTTATTTATTAGTATTTTATTTTTTCCCCAAATAAAATTGATCTTCAGGATTATTTCTTTTTTCATTATACTATATATTTTTTTAAAACAATGTCTATACTAATATTATAAATGTAAAAGTTTGTGAGTATGGATGAATGGATGTATATTTGTTACTCTTTCATGCCAGAACGGCTGAACTGATTATAGTTTGGAATAACACATAGGCTACTTTTTATTCCGGAAAAATGTACGGTTCCCGTGGAATAGGTTTTTTTGTTTTCCTAGAGGTAAACCCGAGCGAAACGAGGGTGAGCCGCTAGTCTTAATTTAAAACAGTAAGTAGTTGCTTAATTTAGAAAAGTATTTAAAAACCGGATTTCTTCTAAAATATTCCATCTCCTTCCTTCACTATTTGTCTAAAATTTTCCCCAACATCAAGTGTAAGTAATAGCAGCATTATTCCACTCCGCTTGCCCACATAATTGAATTGTTTGAGGGGTTCCATTTTATTGCTACACTGAGCTTTAATCCTGGGTTTTTTCATTATTTTTTACCGACTTCATAAAAGAAGTATTCTTTATTTGTATGAGTATACGGTGCTACGTGTTATCTTTGCTGAATGTGAGTTTAATTTAATTGACCCTTTCTTAGGGTTATATTGCCAAAAGACAAAAACAGAACCCTATTAATTTTTTCACGTCCGTCTGTCTGTATGATACAGCTATCGTACTCGAAAACTATTGGAGCTATGCGGCTCAAATTTTCTAAGTGTCTGAAAGGGCCTCTAGATAATTCTTCAGTAAAATCATGAAAAAATAAAAATAGGCCATATATGTAACTGAGGAATGAAAAGTAGATTTAAGTCCACATTAGCATCACAGTTATTTCTACATAGATTATTAAAATTGGGATAAATGTTTCTAATTCAATTTATTGTTCACTTTTAAAAAAAAATATATACCTACTGTTTCAAAATCACTTACAAAAGTTCCACATTCAAAAATGAATATTTTTCTTAAAACCACCTCCATATTTGAAATATATAACCTGTTCATTAAAAAAAGATCACGAAAATCCGTTTACAATCGCCGAAGATGCACCGATTTTTTATTGTACACTCACTTGTTTTTAAAACGATTTACAAAGTTTTCTAGCAAAAATTAAAAAGTCCTCAGTGAAGCAAGTCAATGTATATGTAGAATAGATGCACCCTATTCTAAAATTTCCGTCTTTCATGTCACAAACGTGTCCCGCATAGCTGCTAGCCATTAGCACACGCTTAGCCGAGCAGATGATTGTACAATGCTCAGATATGCACTTCGAGATGAAAATGTTGAAGGATTTCGGGGTGCCCTTTAATAATTATTTCGTACCGTCTCGTTTAGGAAAAAAAAATGAAACCGACATTGTTTTTCTGATATTCCGTTGCTCTGAGCCTATTGTCCTATAAACCAACGCAACTATGTCCGTACGTCACAGTCATTTTACTCGAAAACTATTAGAGGTAGATGACTTAGATAAATTTCATGTGAACTGCTGGACAATTCTGCAATCAAATCTATGTATATAAAAAAAATGAATGTTGGTAAGCGCATAACTCAAGAATGGCAGGACCAATTCGGCTAATTTATTTTTTTGTATGTTTCTTAATGTCCACAGAAGGTTTTAATACTTAAAAAAAATAATCTACATCCATGTTACTATATCCAAGACGAACCTGAGCGAAGCGAGGGTGAGTCGCTAGTTAATATTGAAAATCAAAAATCTTAAAAAAAATCAAGAGACACTCTATACATGCAAATGAGGGGGAAAAATGTATGGCTCTAAGCATGCCTGGAAAAGTCTTTAAGGTTGAGATAGGTGTTTCCAAGCAAGTTTTATGTTCAAGCCAATAGCTGCTAAGTAAATGCTTCTAAGTCAACACTATAAAAAATATTTGGAAGAAGATATGTTGAGTAATCTATACTTTTTAATATTATACAGCTGAAGAGTTTGTTTGTTTGTTTGGTTGAACGCGCTAATCTCAAGAACTACTAATCCGACTTGAAAAATTCTTTTTGTATTAGGTAGCCCCTTAACTGAGAAAGGCTATAGGCTATATATCATCCCGGAAAAGTGTACGGTTTCCGTGGGATAGATTTGTTTTTGTCTAGGGACGAGCCCGAAGCGAAGCGAGGATGAGTCGCTAGTTGAGTATATTTGAGATAAAATATCCCATAAATCAATTTCAAGCTTTCCGCCGCAAAATTACATAAATTAAAACATTTTAATTTTAATTATAATATCATGTATTTTGTTTTTGTAGTGTTCTAGTATTTTTAAAGTTTTCAATCATTTTATAACGAGTAGCTAACAAAATCTAATTTATTTTAAAACACAACTAAGCTTGGAGTGTCTAAGTGGAATCCCTTAATAAAAGCTGTTAAGTAAAAACAATAAAATCGTAAGCCGCATTATAAAACCGTGATTTACACCGAGTGCCCGCACGCAAATCGTTGGATTAGGACACCGCAGTAAGGTGACCATTTTATTGAAAACGGCAACTTCCTAAATTTCCCTCCTCTCTTTCTTTCTCTTAAATCTCTTCGTAGGTTTGTCGTCTAGGTACGTTTTAAATCTAATATTATAAAGAGGTAAAGTTTGTGTGTTTGTGAGTTTCTGAGGTTGTAGGGGGTAATCTCTGGATCTACTGAACCGATTTAGATGAATTTTGCTAAGAAGGTAGTTTGAGATTCTGGGAAGAATATAGGATACTTTTTATCCCGGAAATCATCCCTTAAGGGGGTGAAAACGGGGATGAAAGTTTATATTGAGAAGAAAGCTAGAGACGAACCCGAGCGAACCGAGGGTGAGTCGCTAGTAGGTAATAAAGTTATTGTAAGTCTGCCTTAGGTGATACACATAACTATAGTATTGCGTTCTTTCCTTTAGGCCTTTTTCTACAATACTAAACTACTTAATCCTCCTCCTCCTCATGAATTTATTCAAAATACAAAAAAATAGGTTTAATAAGGCCATGATCTTCAGTTTAATAGACGCTGTACCGAAATCGATTTGAGACCTCTTAATTTCTTTATCATGGACTAAGCATGTAAGATACTAGTTCTCAACAGCATACGACTTATCTATCGTAATTTAGAGCCCTCATGGCCACCCTACTCTAAGTCCCCCATACTCAGGATCCTATTGACGCTGAATTACCATAGTTTGATAGATCAGCCCTCTTCAAGAGGATATCTGGTTATGGATTGATTTTATCCATTATATGATAAAAAACCTTTGTTATAGAAGGTAATAAATTTTTATAGGCGAGAAAATTGAATTTTTATGATGTAGGTAACTTGGAAGTCTATATTTAAGCTTTAAAAGAATCGCGATTCTTAATTTGGTACTCAACAAAAATGTAACGTACAACGCAAATCTGGTTTTTATTAAAAAAAAAAAACAGACGAAATTTCTCAATACCATGCTGGAAATTTAGGGACGTATAGAATATAAATGACTTTATTAAAAAAAAATGATAACACTCAAGCTTGTCAATAACTACTCGTACTTAAAAAAAAAGAAAATCGGATGATATAGTAGAATAAGGCACGAACTTCTGTCTTTGCTAATTAATATATAGACTGGCGACTTTCCCTCACTTTATATAAAATATAGCCTTCCTCAATAAATGGGCTATTTAATGAAAAAAAAATTTTTCAAATCGGCTTAGTAGTTCCTGAGATTAGCGCGTTCAAACAAACAGACTCTGCCTTTTTTGTAATATTAAGTAGTATAGATTGTGTGTACCTAGTAATCTTTAGTTAGTTAGTAAAACAATAACACAATAAGTAATTTAGACCACTACCACAATTCAATGGTAGTTCGTTACAAAGATTAGGGTCCACAGATTGAATTAAATATACGTGATCTGCTCCCCAAATTCTATTTTGCTTACTTAAGTTAAACATGAAAAAAAATATTTATGTTCTGAATTTGGAAAATAACACATTTTCCTAAATTACGTACGATGTTATTTTTTGCCACTCGACGATTTACTATTCAAAATCATAAAATATAAAATATTTATGTAGGTCGTGATAAACAAGTTTCTTCAGAAGTTTGTAATCTATACTAATATGAGTTTGTTTGTTTGGTTGAACGCGCTAATCTCAGGAATTACTAATCCGATTTGAAAAATTCTTTTTGCATTGGATAGCCCTTGACAAAGGCTATAGGCTATATATCATACCGGAAAAATGTACGGTTCCCGTGGGTTAGATTTGTTTCTGTCTAGCAAGGAACCCGAAGCGTGGGTGAGTCACTAGTGTACTATAAAGAAAATACATAAGTATTACTTCCAAAACATAATTAAGTAAAATTCAGTTATTCACTTTTGTATTGATACCTTATATTGGTACTAGTAAGCCCAGCTTTAATATACAAATTGTATACTACGTAAAATCTTATTTCCTCTCCGAAATAACCAAAAATACTTTTATTTCTTATAATAATTTTCATCTGAACAACAAACACAACTTGGCTGTATACTTCGCACAATAGCCGATAACACCATTGTAAAGCAAACCCACACCACAATGGCGGCTGATTGCTGTCACTTTGACAGCGCACGTGGCGGGAAAATTATAACCCTTGTAAGGGAGATTTGGTGTTTTTCTATTTTAAGTTAAAGTTAATTATGTTAATTTAACTGTGGTGAGCTTATTTAGAACTTTTTTCTTTCCAAATTCTATTTGTTTTTTTGACTTAAAAAATCTTTCACTTCCCTACATGACTTCCAAACAGATTAAAAACAGATTAAATCTAATCAGATTAAAATATATTTTTTTTTTAGAGTTTATACGTTAAAACTGTTGTGTGTATTGATTTCACGCTAAAACTGTTGAACAAATTTCTATGTTTATCAAGAAAATAGATTGCATTATCGAACATAGGTTTTATCCACGTCTAACCTTAACCTGCGAGTGAAACCGCGGGCAAAAACTTGTATACAATAAATCGTGATATTTATCCACATTATATTTGTGCATTATAAGTGTATCAACATTTAGGATTATATGTTAAAAAAATAAAGAATATAACACCAAGTTTATCTATAAACTGCTTTTGACAGCCACTCAGTCCTCAGGGACTCTCGTGGCGAAAGATAAGTGCGATTTAGAGGGCGTTTTTTTTTTGTCGAGATATTATGTGGTTGACATTATCTGATAAATGGTTTATGTTCTTTTAGATGTTTATATCTGGTTTTTTATTAGTAGTAAATTCGATTTTTTTGGGATGATTTTATCAAATCATAACTTATTGTTTATTGTGAATGATATCATTTTAAATGGGAAAAAATGGACACTATATTCACTTTACTGTTTATTGGTAAAGCGTGTTTAATAAAGATCAATAAGTTTTTGAAATGCAATCGCCCTGAATGAGCCGAAAACTTTGCGAGAATTTCCAGTATTTTCTTTTTAAGATTTTTAGATAATGTATTTGGGCACTATATTAGGATCCACAGTATGACAGCTTCTAAAATTATTTAATAAAAAAGTCCCGTACACAAATTCGAAAAGTAAACCTATTCAAATCACACACAAAATAAACAATCACTCACCCCAACTCTAAAATGTAGATTAATTTGGTATTACTCCACCTGACTCGGTCGAATTAATGGCGACCCCATCTGGTTTATACGAGGGGATTATATTAAATTCCGATGAATTTATATTATTTTTTGCAACCCTCTGGTATGCTGAACTAACGTCAGTACGTATATTCGAACGAAAATAGGTATATTGATTTGGTCACTGATTTTGCTAATCCTCCGAATTGATTCACCTCTGGAAGAACTTAGAAAAAAAAAGCGATTAAAAAACGCTAAAAAGTAAAAAATAACTAATTGGTAGTTTTCATTTACTATAGATACTTAATCAAATATTTTTGAAGTCGATACCAGTCGATATAAATTAACACAAGAGAATCATAGAAATCGGACTATACTTTAAAAAAGTGGTCAAACTTAAAAAAAAATACGTGTGAAATTGAGAACCTTCTCCTTTTTTTCGTCGGTTAAAAAGAAGAAGATATGAAATTGGGATGAAAGAATAAGTTTCCTGAAAACTTTAAACTGCATTGGGAATCGATTTTTTTTAAATGACATAACCCTTTATAATTGAAAATATTGAATTTTATTCATGCCCCAAAGTTAGAGAAAAACGTTTACAGTTGCAAAAATATATTACAAATCATATTATTCTAAAGTTTATCTGCACATTTTCACTCATTCAAAGGTTTCATATCACAGCGGATATTAAAATAACCGCGGCACGTGCTTCATTCAATTTCCTCCGAAAAACGTCTAAAGATAACATATTATAGTGGGGTCAAAGCATGTGTCAGCAACAATAGGATATGGTTGAAAAGAATTATATCGATCTTCTATCTTTTATAGACGGTACTTAAAAGATGTGAATTAAATTAGACGACTTGAAGGGCACAAGCGAAGAACAGGGAATGTCCTAATAAAGTATTTGTAAAAACCAGTGGTTGGGAATGCAAATACCACAGACATGCAATTACCAGTACAAAAAAAAAAAAAAAAAAAAAACAAAAATTGTGACAGTGTTCTTCATTACCGGTGTGGTTTTTTATGATTAAATGATTTCTTTGATTTATTTTAAAGATGGAAAATATAGATCGAATAATTATGATGTTCTTTGTGGCTTTAGAATTTAATTTCGTACTAATAACAGATTGGATTGAAAAGCCTCAGTAAAAAAATCATGGTAACCCCATAGTCTTACGGGGCAGTTTACCACAGCTGATACTCAAATGCGGGTGTAGAAATATAAATCAGCTGCTTTAAAATGAGGTAGTTTATTTAGTAGATTTTTTTTAAATGCAAAAGTGACTTTATTTTAACTAAAAGATTTGTACTAATAATAAATAAAATTATTCATTTGCATAATATACCTAAACAACGATTGGTACGGACACTGATATTTTGAAATTAAATAATTTATTAATTCCACGTTTTAAATAGTTGAGGTCTAATTTTTTATTTAAGCTAAAAGTTGCTGCTATACCAGTTGTCAATATTTACAGTCTCATTTTCCGCTAAATTTTGGAGTAAAGGAGAGAATAAAAAATATTTTCACGAATTTTGAAAAAGAGACGGTGCGTAAATTAGACTCAATCTTGTGTTTTTTTAAAGAAACAGAATCCTTATTAAATATACTTATGTTCGATAAGCTTTCCACTAAATTGAATCCTGAACACGGATTTCAATCGTCCGGTGTAGCCGCGCGTACTATTGCTTCCGGTCAGACGTTGATAGGGTGGTTTCCTTTTCCGAAACATCGTTTAAGATGACACAAACATTTTATCTATAAAAATACTATTCCTTTGTGTACGTGAATGAATGTCTGTATTTCTGTAGGACTTAAATAATTCCTTATAATAAACAGATAATATAGATAAGAATATTATTATTTTATTTTCCCCATTCTCCATCAGGTCATCCCCACTTCTTCAACCAATTGTCATGTGGCCTGGACATCATATCTTTGGCTGGAGAGTGGTTGACTGCGGCTGCTAACACTAACATGTTCACTTACGAGATCGCACCAGTTTTCATTTTGATGGAAAACGTTGTTCTGGAAAAGATGAGAGAGATGATTGGATGGAAGTGCGGTGACTCCATCTTAGCTCCAGGTAAACTAACTTTAATCTAAAAGATGACTTATCGTTAGACCATAGATGATTTTATTATTATTTATGTAGACGGTTAAATAGTGAACAGCCCTATGTATTCTTCCTTTTACGTCTATATATGCAGACTGGCAGTTTGTAAACTTCAATAATATGATAGAGTAATTGTTTTATACTCTAAACTAAAATAATAATTAATTATTACAGCTATTTCTAATAACAATATATTTTTCTCAATAAGGTGGATCCGTATCAAACCTCTACGCCTTCCTCGCGGCGCGTCACCACAAGTTCCCTCAGTATAAGGAGAAGGGTCTCAGTAGCATCCCTGGACAACTCGTCATGTTCACTTCTGACCAGGTAAAGTAGCATTGACGCTACAGCAATTTACATAATATATTTCTTCAATAACGCTCAACTTTCAGAAGTTAAATATCTAAATATCTGTAACCCTTTGTTGATCAGTCTTTTGTCATCTAGTAATGTAGACCATAGTAAATGGCGGTCTTTTAGCATCCAATGTACAATAATAAAACATACATCAAACTTTAAACTTATCCATATTTCATTATTATTAATAGACAATTTTTCCTCTCTAGTGCCATTATTCGGTGAAGTCCTGCGCGTCCGTAGGCGGACTAGGAACGGACTATTGCGTCTGTGTGCCATCAGATGAGCGTGGCCGTATGATCTCTTCTGAACTCGAGCGGCTTGTACGCTATCACCGGGACAGGGGCAATGTAAGTAAATAAGATTAGTGTAGTTATTCTGTGTGTGTTCATACTGACTTTAATTTAAATGCGTGTAATAGTCTACTTAAATAAGCAGACTGAAAAGACCTAAGTAGACCGATAGACCAATGAGACCAAAAGAAAACTGATCCTTAATTAAATAATTGAAACTGAAACAAGATTAGGTAATATATTTTTTTATAACGAGTATGATCTTTATAATTTTATTGATTCGTATGTATAATAATTATTTATTATACATTTATTTTGTTTGACTGGTTGAAGAGTTTATTAATACCTATTTCGTGAAGACATTAAGTTTAAAATTTTAAAATTTAATAATATTAAACCCAAGTTGGTAGCTAAAATAATGTTTTAAATAAGAAGTGAAGCTATTTTAATCTTCCATTCCCAAGGTACCATTCTTCGTGAATGCGACCTCAGGAACAACAGTGCTGGGCGCCTTCGACCCACTGATGGAGATCGCGGACATCTGCCAGAAGTACGACATGTGGATGCATGTTGATGTGAGTAACTTGTATCTGTTATAAATTTAGTTATTTTTAGATTTGCGTATATCAAAAGGAAAAAAGGAACCCTTATAGGATCACTTCTTTGTCCTCCAGTCTGTCTGTCAAAACCCTTTTTCTCAAAAACACGTGGAGGTATCAAGCGGAAATTAACATTAACTATCTGTAATCCCTTGGAGCTGTTAAAAAAAGGTTAATTAAACATTTTGACACTCGCAAGGGAATCAAAACCTATAGGGTACTTCTTTTGAGCTATGAAATGAAATTTGGCGAGAAGCAATGTCTTGTATCACAAGTATAGGGAAAAATCCGAAAACCGCATATTTGTAGTTACATCACAAAAAAATGTGATTATAAACTTATTTTAATGTTTCGAGCTACGGAACACTCGGTGTGCCTATCAGACTCGCACTTGGCCGATTTTTTTTTGTAATAATACGAATAAGGTGTTAAGAAAAAAACTTTTGTGGGTTTAGGTATTCAGCAGTTATGCCTTTCCCGATTTTTTTTTTTACATCAAAGAGAATCATTAATTTGAAATTTAAAGTACTTAACACTAATGACATGTGTAATTCTTTAATATTTTATGGAATAGATAATTTTACTAATATTATAAATGTGAAAGTTTAGATGGATGTTTGGATGTTTGTTACTCAATCACGCCAGAACGGCTGAAAGGATCTGGATGTTTAGCAAAGAGATTACTTTTTATCCCGGAAAAATGTACAGTTCCCGTGGGATAGATTTGTTTTTGATTTTCTAGTGTTAAATATATTTAGCAATATCTTACGAAAGTCCCACACGTTTTTTAAACAAACATTTTAACATTTTTAAACTCGATTAATATTCTTAAACTCCAGCTTCGGTTGTTACCTAACTTACCTAATAAGTGAAATTAAATACGTTTTATTTAGTAGTAATTTTAGTATAAATACATCAATAATAGCGATTTAAAAATCTGAATTTCTCAAAAAAAAATATTATGTTGTTTTACGATATTTTATTGATTACCAGGCGGCATGGGGCGGCGGCTTGCTCTTCTCCAAAAAATACCGCCATCCTCGCCTCACCGGAATCGAGAGGTAAGTTCACCTCAAATATGTATAAATAACTTCATATTTCTATATTATATAATAGTTTTAATTCTTTAAATTAATATAGGTACAAAAAAAAAATTGATATTTTTCTGCCAGCATTGAGTTTAAAATTAGAATTCTATTGTAATAAATAACTTATCAGCATATCTTAAATTTTAGATCTTTCAAAGGTCATTATATAGTTGATACGGACAGCACCTACCAAAAACCCGTGGTACCGTCTCTCCCGTGACCATGATTCAAAACGCCGGAAACCAAAAATCATAATAATACCGGGAAAAAATAGGAAAAGATAATTTTATTTATAATTATCAGCATATCGTTGAAACAATACATCTCAGAAACTATTATAGAATTATGATTAGTACTAGGCGTTCCTAAATGCGAGTTTTTAGTAAGAAGTTTTTGACTGGAAAACACTACAATCGTATAAACTAGTATACGTACTGTGTTACTAGCAGAACCCGCGACTACATCCGCGTTCAATCTCCAAAAAAAGATCTTTGGCTTTATGTTATACAGCGACTCGCCCTCTCTTCGCTCGGGTTCGTCGCTATGTATTTATGTAATTTTGTTCATACAAAAATACTAAAATCGCGATTGAAAAATGGTGGGTGGGAGTAGGAGGGTGAAAAATACTTTACGACCTATTCTCTATAGTACCAAATATACGAAATTTTTTTTATCAAAATCGGTCGGGCCGTTTTGGAGGAGTGCGACCACAAACACTGTGACACGAGATATTTATATATTAGAAGATAGTAATATTTTTATGGAAATCCGAAACCCATAATCTAGAATTTTCTAAAGGAATTAATCCCATCTTCCTACCATTAGCTGCCATCAATCATCGCTGTTAAATACTGCGGCGTAATGCGGGAGGCGTGTGTAGTGGAGCGAGAGACTTAGATTTAGGGTTGTCAACACGAAGTTTTTTTAAGAATATCCGAATTCCTTTTCTAAAATAAAGGCAGCCTGAGTTACTCCTTATAATTCGCTAATCTGCCAGTGAAAGTGCCGTCAAAATCGACCCAGCCGCTTCAGAGATTAACCGAAACAAACAGACACATACACAAACATTTAAAAATTGTTTTTTTTTTTATAAGTACCGTATATACTTTCATATGCATTTAGTAAAATGCTGTTATTTTACATTCCGAACAGACATTTCAATTTTATTTATTTGTATAGATACACATGTAGATAATTATTTGAAACGCGAGCGTTATGGTATATTGATTGCTTTGCATTACTTAATATGTACTTAAGCAGTTGCAGGTTCATTGCCTGCACAGGGCAAAACCAAATCAAAATAGCTCACAAAACTATGACAAATAAATTGTTTAGCCATTTTAAATAGTGACAGCCCTACACATCGGATTAGTTCACATCGGATCCGTATGTTCGCACGTCACTTCTGCGAGTACCTCTGAATTCTGACGTTTATTTTAGATTCGAAGCTCTTACTTAGACGATGAAGTATGAATCGCGAGTGATTTATGTCTAAGCAGCATATTCATTAGGTATACATATGTATCTATACGTATATTCTTTTCGTGAAATACTTTGTATATTCTTTTTAATTTTAATTTAAGAAAACTTTGAATTTTTCCAACTTTCACAAGAACAGGCCGTCGTTAGGTCATAAGTTAGTTTACTCCAAGAGCGATTTAAAAATATATTTAAATAATATCTAAATTTTTGAGAAATCAAAAAACAAATATATTATAGTATACATATATTCTTCTTAAAATATATACCTATATATTTTTAATATGCTTTGCGTGTAGTACTCGATTATAGCTACTCGTGAAACCTTTGAATTTGGGTTTCTTAGTTCATACGTAGGTATCATATACATTTGAACACAAAAAGTAAAATTATTTTTTATAAATCTATACTTAATATTATAAAGCTGAAAAGTTTGTTTGTTTGTTTGGTTGAACGCGCTAATCTCAGGAACTACTGGATGGAATTGAAAAATTATTTTTGTATTGGATAGTCCATTTATCGAGGAAGGCTTTAGGCTATATATCATCCCGGAAAAATGTACGGTTCCCGTGGGATAGAGTTGTTTTTGTCTAGAGACGAACCCGAAGCGAAGCGAGGTTGAGTTTAACTGGCCACAACTCAATAATTTATCAAAAGGCAATATGTTTCTACGCCTATATTAGATACTTGCATATAAACATAGCATCTTTAAAATCTACAGTTTTCTAAAAGCATTCAAAATTTTCTTTTTTCAACTTTTCCCATCACTCTCGAGGGGTTGCAATCAATTAAAGACCCCCGAGGGTAAAAAACAATGCGCCACTGCATTGCTGTAGTCGCTCGTTTATCACAAAATGGATGCTTCTCACACCGTAACGTGAAAATGTACAGGAATAATAATATTGTACTATAATTTATTTTAAAAGGAATATCAATGAAAACAAATAGATTTATAAATTGAAGGCATAGACAAGATGTTCTATAATCGTTGAAGAAAAGAAATTAAACATTATATTGAAATGACGATTTTAATCGTTAACGTAGAATCATAAAATGTAATCCTACTTTTTAGATTTTTATTTTTCAATGCTTGTAGAACGGCATCTTGTTTAAACCATTTGAATCGATTAGTTCTATCATATTTCTTAAATCTATATATATAAAACAAAGTCGTGTTAGTTACACCATTTATAACTCAAGAACGGCTGGACCAATTTTTATGATATTTGATTTTTTGGATTTCTCTTAGTCCGAAATATGATAATAAGTATTTAAACATCAGAAAAATTAAAAAATATATATATTAAAATTTATACATCTAACGCTGGCAAATAACTATTTTAAATATCTATGTAAAACGTACCTAGCGACGAACCCGAGCGAAGCGAGAGTGAGCCGTTAGTTACGTATAAAATATACCTATACAAGTAAGTTTAAAAGTAAAGAAGAAGATAGGGTTACTTTATTTAAGTTTAATTAAGCTTTAGCGTGCTTTTGCTACGCATTCTAAATTCCATTCGTTTTTAGGTTATAGTGTGTCACAAAACAATTATAATTCGGTGTGACAGAATTATAAAGTTTCTCTCCCTTGACTGTAATCCGGGATTAGCCTAAAAGGCGGGCGGAGTCGACGCAACTGTGTCAATACAAATACTCGATACGCACTAGCGCTAAATACTAAAATATATACACTTTAGAGTTTTATAATTTAATTATATTACAATTATAACACTTTATAATACAATTACAACACTTTATTTTTCACGAGAAAAGATTACATTTTGTAATAGCTCTCCAATTTATTATTTATTTTGTCTGTAACTTCGTTTGCGTAGTTCATATTATGGATTCCCTTCTAAGGGTCATACTATGACGGTCGTAACGTGATGCTAGACAGCCTTCTTCAGTAATTAGGACTTTAAATGTAAAAATTTTACATAATACTTTCTTAATTTACGCGAATATTTGATATTTTAAATATAATTATATTTTTTTGACCACAGTCACGGGAGATACCATGATTGCTGTACATTCGAAACGTTGGTAACCAAAATCAAAATAAATCCGCGAAAATATCCGAAAAGATAGTTTTATTTAAGAATATTCCAAGATACATGGTATGTGTGTATACTGTATACGTATACTTCGTAGCTTGTTATTTTTACAAGCTTACATTTTACTTGTTTCAAGAATTCACTGCTTAGTGTTCTATTGAAAATAAAAATACATAACAGCTTCCGCTACTTTGTAATAATTTATATATATCACGATATTTACACATCTGATTTGACAATAAAGATGGAAATAATACGAACTCCTCAAGCACAAAAACACCAAAAAATAAAAAGAACGTTAATAAATAGTAAATACATATGATTCTCTTTCATTACTTGTTTTTTTTCTAACAGGGCTGACTCTGTGACCTGGAATCCCCATAAGCTTATGGGAACTCTCCTCCAATGCTCTACCGTTCACTTCAAATACGAGGTAAGTTAACATTTTGACGACACGTTTGGCTCAGTGTGTAGTGACCCTACTTGCTGTGCCAGCGATCGCGAGTTCGAGTCCCGCTGGAAGCATCATTTGTGTGATGAGCACGAATGTTTGTACTCCAGTCATGGATGTTTATATTTATAATATGTATGTATTTAAAGTTATATATGTGTAGTGTATCAACTATCTGGTATCCATAACACAAGCCTCGTAGCTTACCATGGAACTAGATGGTGTTGTGTGTTAATGTCTCAACATATTTATTTTTTATTTATTTCATTTTTAACATTTTAAATGGGTTTATTTTATATGTTACATAACATATAATATTATAGAAGATATGTGTTTTTTTTTTAATTTTATTTACGTTTTTTTTTCTATTTAGAATGTTTTATTTTATAAAATAAATATGATGTTATTTATATAGTATTTCCTTAGATCCTTTCACTTTCCCTTTTTTTAAGAATAGCGAGTATAAAATGCTTATATTTGTTTTGTTCGATTAATTTATGTAATATAGTAACAATTATCAATTGAAAATGGTTCGTCATAGTTGAAATACGAATACAGTATTATAAATCATTCTAAATTAATACCAAGTGCTTAGCATAATCCACAAAAGTGACAACAAATAGTTTATACTCTCAGGATGAGCAAACATCTGGTCGGACTGCAGATAGCGCCCCTTGGAATCCCTTCATAATTTGCATGTCAATCTGTTTACACTTTTTATCTCCAAGCCACAGTTCTGTTGACTCAATATGTTATAATAGTTTTAAATTTTACGTATTTATTTTAGATAATTTGTAAAAATGATCATAAAATAGTAATAAAAAATTATAACTTACTAAATAAACTTTGAATATTCCAATAGTCAAAATGCCTATGCCTTGAAAAAAGTTTTTACTTGTAGATGTTTTGTTGTCATTTGCTGTATGGTTTTAAATCAAATATATTAAAATATAAATATTCACATTTTTTCAACAATATTCTACTATTTTCAAAGAAAAACAAATATAGTTTAGTTCCGCTAAGTTTCTTTCGCCAGTTTCTTCTCAGATCTTAGGCTTCTTTCCGAACTAGTAGCAGACTCATGACGCTCAGTAAAAAATTTTAAATTAATATATTTTTGAATTTCTTTGCATTCTTTTCGTAGTTTTTAAATAATAACGTTAAAAACGTAGAATTTTAACATTACTATGCGAAATAAGAAAGAAAACTCTAAATAATCTTTAAAATCAGGATTAAATAATTCCAAATATAGCAAACAAATTTTAAATTAAATGTCAAACTTAAGTCAATTGTGTTAAATTGAAATTGCGACGCTTGACTTGTAAAATCGTTCTTAATTATGGCATTTTAGCCCATATTATTAGATCTTAAGGCTCAGGGCCGGATTTAAGGGAGGGCAAGCGGGGCTGCAGCCCCGGGGCCTCCACAAGAGAGGGGCCTCCGCAAGAGAGGGGCCTCCACAAGAGATTTAATAAAAAAAAAACAAACTGACTGGTCGATAACTTTTTCGTTTTTATTTTTAACAAATATGATTGATTATACATATTATATAATTGTTATTAAATATTAAAAACAATTTATCCATATTGGTTCACCGCAGTTCATCGCAGTCGGGTAAAAAGAAGTTAGAGAGCGGTTATAATTAATTATCAAGCGTTTTTTTTTCGCGTGAGTTTATTTATTTTATAATTTTTAGGTCTGCAATATTATCATCAAATGCCAATATTTTATAGGTAAATTCACGTTTGTTAATTCAAATTTGAAAGAAATTCTCTTCGATCCTTTCCTATTTTTGTTTTTTGTATTTTTAAGTGCATGCACATAACTATATCTACTCCATAGGTTTAGGTAGTTAACTAAAGGTAAACAAAGAGCTCTTGGGGATTTAACCTTTTATTATAAAAAATGTAACACATATTGTCAACTAGCGACTTACCCTCGCTTCGCTCGGGTGCGTCCCTAGGTACGCGGATTTTATTAGCAATTTCATGGGATTTAATTTTTTGCGCGGATCCCTGATTTTTTTCTAAAATAATTGTAGCCTGAGTTACTCCTTATAATATCAGCTATCTTCTAGTGAAAGTTCCGTCAAAATCAGTCCAGCCGTTTCAGAGTTTAGCCGGAACAAGCAGACAAAAATTTTAAAAATTTAAACCATATGTGCATTTAATACGAATTTGGTAAAAAACTGTTATTTTGACATTACAAACAGACATAAATTTTATTTATCTGTAGGTATAGATAAAATAACTGCATTTTTTATTGAATTCATCTACAATCAAAACATAACTAAAATTGATTTAGAATTATACAAATTCATAGACAATATAATACTTAAATTGATGATGTATGTTACGTCTACGCGACGGCAGAATCTAGCTTAAGTGTAAATAAAATACAATAAGAATTTAGACTCACAGGAGCATATCTAAAAGATTAAACGCACAGTAGCTTATCTAATAAGATTGTTAATTAGAAATAAAAAAAACGAGGTTTTGTTCATTGTTTACCATGAAGCCATTATTGAATAGCCATAGAAGAGGCAACTAGCAAGAAAAGCTAAGGAAGAATCAACCAACGAGAGTTCCATTTTGAAACCCTTAAATGCAGTCCACCATAATATTTAAATTTAAAAGTTTCCATGTGGGTATATCATGTTAAAACAAGTGAATAAAGTTTATTTATATGCTGTTGCTGATGTTATTTAATATAGATGTTTGCTTTTTACCCGACTGCGGCGAAACAGGGTTATGTGTTTAACCTGTATGTATGTCTGATTCTATGTTCGTTCGTAATCACTAAATGGCTTAACCAATTTTGATGATCCATACGTAATTCGATAAGTATTGATAACGCGAATGTCACAGGCTATATACTCGTAGATATTATATTGAAAAAAAAATTTTCCTCCGAATAAATCGAGTGGGGTATCGAAATACACCATTAAGAGGCGATTACAGAAATATTTACAACTTATATGATCAAAAGGAATTTAGGATAAGAAATTGTTAAATAAAACTAAAAATGTCTAACTCTCCTAAAAAGAAGAGAGCAAATTGACAAAGGAGCATAGTATTATGGAGTCGGAGACATACATATACTATGTACCTACATGTTTTGGTATAGCTGCGTGTGTGTATGTCTCTGACTACAAAATAATAATAACATTATGTTCCTTCGTCAACTTGTTCTCTTCTTTTTAGGTCGCTTTTTATGCAGTCGGTTTTTCATTTTTGTAAAAAAAATTTTCTGGAGTGGTTGTGTGTATTGTCCATCAAAAATATCCGTAGTATTAGTATAGTAGAACAGTACTTATCCACATCTCAAAATTATTTGTGTCTATTTCAATATAAAAAAATAGCTCTCTGGCTTCATCTAATCAATTGATGGAATTAAAATATAATTTTAAATTATTTATTAATCAACTACCTATCGCAGTATATTTTATTTTATTAAATTAATGTATATTCTTTTACTTAAAAAGTAACTTTATCATAGATTATTTAAGCTTACGTTAAGTCTATAATTTATATGGTCATTTTATTTATATGGGTAATTTAAGACTTCTATCCATAATAAAAAAGAATTAATGTTCAGCGAAATCATCAACTATTTTTCGTCAAAAAAGCTCGCAAGGTTCCATTCATTAACGCTGTAATTTAATTTCGAATAATTCTTGTATTGACTATATCTACATATGTTTATTGAAATAATTTTATTTGTTTCGCAATAAAACTTAAATCACTTGACTAAAAAAATTGTTCATTTTATTCGGAAAATAATTAGGGGCCGCCACTCCGTTATTGCCCCGGGGCCTCCACACCCCTAAATCCGGCCCTGTTAAGGCTGTTTATTAAATAGCTGATGATTTTCAAAATATACCTACCGTCCACGTCAGCTCAATATGCTTAACAATAAATCTTAAACTCCGCCCCCACAGTAAAGTTAGTTAGGGATGGAAGTAATGTAATATCTACGATAAATAACTAAAGTCATCGTATTCAATGTTTAGAAATATTAAAGGCAAGCGTTTGCCCGCAGCTTCACCCGCGTTAACGCGTTTAGACAACTGAAATACAAACTTTCGAATTTCTAAAAATAAAATTTTTAATAGATGCTACAAGTACTACAAATAGGTCTTGCCCTACAAGTAGTCTCAACATGTTTTTTACTTTTGAAATGACGGAATATCCGTATCCACATTATCTCTTCATCATTTTAATCAGAATAATTATTCCCAAGACCTTCAGATACATAATTTACACATTCTTCTTATATAACTGAATACTCATTATTAAAGGCAATTTCTATAAAAATTGGAATTTCACTTTAAAATATTTTAAATGTTAACATAAACTATCGACTTTGTATCTCCTCATCTCTAAGACCATCTGACGACGACACGCGCCACATTTAATTAAATTTCTCTCTTGACACTTTCTAACATATGTTGCCAATTTGGCCCCTTCTGTCCGTGACTTAAACATATGAAAACTTATCTTAATACAAGGATATAAGTTCTACAATTCTTTACATTACAACTTAAATTTTGTTGTCTTTCATGGCTCTTTTGATATATTTATCAATTATTACCCTTATCTTAGAGGCTTAAAGTTGATTTTTCATCAATACTTTGATAATATTAGGAAATTCCGTAGCACGCCTGTGTTTGATGGAGTTTTCATGGTATAATTTGAAGTTTATGTTGTGTATGATTGTAGATATAGCGAATTAGGGGAGAATTTGTCAATAGTGATTAGGTATCAGTTTCCTTATGGAACATATACTCCAGTGCCACTATTTTAATTTGTATCTATTTTAATGTAGTAAGTCGCTAAACATTTAATAAAAGGTTTAATACATTTTAAACTATTTCTTTAAAGAACGAAGTAACTGGTAATTGAACCCGTGACCGTCCCCATAGTGGGAAATACTGTAACCACCTAATTGTAAAGCAGTAAAGCATATAAATACAGAAAAATATTTATATACATAGACTAGTCTAAATACAACTGATCTCTACGCCACTCTACATTACATCTACGGCGTAGCACTTTCGCGATACATTGTAAAAAAATATACGCCTCAAATTCAAAATATTTTATTTAGCATTAAATTATTACAATTTTTTACTGAACGTCATGAGTCTAGTACCAGTCCGGAAAGAAGACGCCTCAGACCTGAGAAGAACTGGCGAAAGAAACTCAGCGGGAGTAATATTTTTTTTTAATAAATTATAATTTACAAGCCTCGAATATAGTACTTTTTTTTGAAGTCGGTCAAAATGACATTACATATGAAATATTGTTTTTCTTTAGGGTATTCTCTTAAGCTGCAACGCCATGTCTGCTGAATATCTCTTCATGACCGACAAGATCTATGACCCAAGGTTTGACACCGGCGACAAAGTGATTCAGTGCGGCCGCCACAACGACATCTTTAAACTGTGGTTGCAATGGCGTGGCAAGGTGAGATAATATAATAATTTACAAATTAACTTTTACGCCCTGGCCTTGCTCACGTATTCTACACGTAATAGTGAAACCGGTGTTAAAATTGGTTTAGTTATTTTGAAGATTAAAAGCTAAAAAAAGTGGTTGGTAATGGTGGTGACTTTGGCATAGTAGAAATAACCAAATAGGTTAGATGTTAGGTATTTTTCTATAATTCTCAAAATAAATGTATTACCTAAATATTAAATAACATTTTCATAAAAAAAATAACTACTTAATCTTATTAACAGGTGAAATGAATAAAACTTTAGGAATTCACAATTCGATTTAACTCTGTCAATTTTATTACAAAAACATTTTTTTACTAACAACATTGCCCTATAGGTCATATATATATATATTTCGCGAAATAACCTTTAATCCTATTTTAGGGAACATCTGGCTTCGAACGCCTCATGGACCGTCTCATGGAACTGTCAGAGTACATGGTCCGTCGCATCCGAGAGCAAAGTGATAAATTCTACTTGATTTTGGAACCAGAAATGGTCAATGTTAGCTTCTGGTACCTTCCAAAGCAACTGCGAGGCCTGCCCCATGATAAGAACAAGGAAATCAAACTTGGAAAGGTGATTTTATTAGTAATACTAATGTATATTTGCTTACATTATTCTTAACATTTTTTTTTTATCTGATAAAGTTATTACAGACTTTTTATTAGTCAAATAAATCGATCCCGTACATACAAAAAACAAAATCAATATTACGAAAAATGGTCCTCATCAGTTCTCCTGACTGATTTAAGCCACAAGGGTCAATTATTAAAAATCACTATCCGTACAGGAGACTTTATTATGTCTATCTAGGAAAACGGAACGTGGACTCCTTTTCTTCCTTTTTATCTCAAAGTCCAAGAGGACAAGTATTTAACACGGTCGGAGATAGATCGGGCACAGGACCGACGGCTTTACATGCTTTCCGAGGTATGAAAGTGAAGTACCTCCAATTTCTAAACTCTGAGCGCTACTGAGTATTACTTGTACAGACACCTAACAACTATCCTTGGCCCGACCCAGGACTCAAACCCAGGACACCTGATCTGCAATGAATACCAACGGGGCAATTACTCAATTTATCAATCAATAATTTAATATTTTTTTATAATTTTTCCTCAAAAGGTATGCGCTAAGCTCAAGGGCCGTATGATGCAAGCCGGCACCATCATGGTCGGATACCAACCAGATGACCGCAGACCTAACTTCTTCAGAAACATTATCTCTTCTGCTGCAGTCACTGAACGAGATGTTGATTTCTTATTGTCTGAGATAGACCGTCTCGGACACGATATTATCGTAGATTAAATTTAATAAACTCACCGTTAACATTTATGTAACAAAATATTAATATTACCAAATTATTTTTGGTTACGTTAAATTATTGCATTTACATCATATTAAGTGTCTTTGAATTAATTTGATATATTTTAAGTAATTGCAATTTTATGAATTACTATATCTTTTTTTTAATTTAATATTAAAAATGAATACAATAGAATAGTATGTTATTAAACCGATCTATTAGTGATATTTGAACATGTTAATCTTGATAGTAAATGTTCATGATTTGATGTTTAACATATAATCAAACTTCCATTTTTAACATTAACATTTAACATCTCAAATATAGATATTTATTAGAACATTTCCTTTAAATCATTATTGTAAAAAGAGCACAATTGTAGAATCTTATATAAACATATACTTAATATAAACACTATAACCGAACTATAGCGTCTTCCACTAGCTTACTTATGAGAATTTTCATTATTTATATTTATATAGGACTAAATAAATACAATAAAATATGAGTGTCTATTTTTATCAGACTTCAGGAGTGTGTGATGTATGGAAATGTAGAAACAATTAGATAATTTTAGAACAACTAAAATTGCTTTAAATCAATTCTAAAATGTATGAATCGAAGTAAAATGAATCCATTATCTTTGAATCAATATAAAATGCTTAGCGTTTATAACCGTCTATTTACTACTTATTATATTAACTGTTGATTTATAAGTTTATAATTAATGTTATATTGACAATGAAAATTTAAACGTGTAGTTTAGCAATCTATACTCTATATACGTAGATTTAATAGATACATAAATATTTATATACATTGTAACTGTTGATGTTGTATACCTCTATATGTAATCCATAAAAATATTTATATTAATATTTCTTGTTAGAGATGCGCCGAATATTCGGTTGAATATTCGTATTCGCTATGTTCGGTGTATTTTTATATTATTCGGCCAAATATTCGGTTAATTTGCCGAATAACTACTGAATATTTAGTATCATTTTAAGATTAACATACTATTTGTAAATGAGACACTCATTTGGGTAACAAACATTTATTCAGAAGATTAAAAGATAGAAAAAAATAAATAAAATTCAACTTTTATAAACGTGTATCACTATGAGAAAATGAATCGAATAATTCGGCCGACTATTCGTATTCGATTAAATATAAATTCGGCACATCTCTATTTATATAATATATAGCTTATTTATTCATAGTGTTGCCACCCTAAGTGATTAGTCATATTTAAATTGAGATAAAATTATATTAATATGAATGACAGTGTTTGATTTTATTTTCTCTATTAATGGCTATAAGTCAGTAAAATGTTATTATATATTCCAAAATTATATTCATTTTGAATGAATGATGTTAATGTTGGATGAAAGAAAGCATGAAATATATTATAAGCTCTATCGTTAGTTATCAAAGTATAAAATGCTTAATTAAAATTTAAAAAAATACTTAGTATTGCCATAAATATTGTTTGTTAAAATTAAAAAATATATATTTTATTTCAAAAAATTTTTTGATAACATAATATATTATGTGAATCAATAAAAACTTATTTAGGTACATAATAACTTTTATCCTAGTTTAGAATATAGATACGTAAGTTAAGATTTTTGATTCATATATGGACATATCTCCCGTTTTGCCAATTAAATAAACATTTTGTATTTTAAAAGTCGGGGTAGTTGGTAAACGTTATGATTTAAACTATTTAAGTTTTACTTGAGATATTGTTTTTGTGATCATTAAAATTGAAATTTTCTGCGCATTTTCAAAATGATGCGTACAATCTCGATAATAGACTACACTAAACATTTTATTTCGTTCGAATCTCGACGAAGGTTATTTTAATTCATCCTATCGTCAGTTTTCATCACAGAGCCTTGACTTATATTAATATTTTCAATTACCTACTGCAAAAATTACATCTCAAGAATATTATGTTTATAATAATTTCTTAACGTAAATGTAAAATAACTTATGAAGTTTGGTGTATTAATGCAATAAGTAAATAACAACACTTAGATAAGTAATAATATCATAAAAGTCAAAACTTATTGTTTTTACAGTATAATTTGTTTTGTTTTTTTTTATTCCATTGTCATTTAAAATAATTTAATAATAAATAATGTTTTTAATTTGTTTTTGAAACAAATAGAATAAGAAAGTAAGATAAGTTTAAGGAAACTGTAAATATAAAAAAAACGAATGTGACAATGACAATAGTAACATAGAATAATAAAATAATGTATGGCGCCGTGATGTATGCAATGGCGTCATTTTTTTTCTGCTTTTTAGTGTAGAAACTTATACTTTCTTAGATTTACGCGAATATTTGACATTTTAAAATGAAACTATCTTTTCGGATTTTTTCGCGGATTTATTTTGATCGTTGGTTCACGATGTTTCGAATGCTTTACAGCAATCATGGTTAGGGGAGAGATTAAGGCTTAAGACGTCTCATAGGTCATTTATATACTTGTTACAGTCAGTGCCTACCCACAATTCACACAATTTCACAAAATGATTTCAAAAATAGCACCAAAGTACCTTACAATATTTCTTGATTTTAATTGTATACATTTTAAAATTTTTAAAATGTGTACAATTGAACTCAACAAGTATTTGATAAGAATATATGTAACAAATTTATAATTACCATTGAGACGTCTAAAACCTTAGTCTCTCCCGTGACCACGATTGCTGTTAAGCACTCGAAATGTCGGAAAACATAAATCAAAATAAATCCGCAAAAAAATCCGAAAATACAGTTTTATTTTAGAATGTAGGAACTAAATTAAGGTATTTGGATGAAACTGTCTGTCAAATTATAAATTAAATTGTAAATATGTAGCGGGTATGGACTTAGCGCTGCCATATTATTTGCCAGTTTATGTTAGAAATTACTATATTTTAAACAAATATCGTTGTTACAACGAAACTATTTGAATGTTTTGCTTGTATATTTTATTTTTTTATTATCTGTGTAAAGCTTGAAACGTCAAATTGTCAATGTCAATATAACACTATATCAAAATGTCTTCCATTTAAATAATTTAGACTACATAGTATTTGGACGTGGCAACATTATTTTAAATGAAAAAATATTTAATTCAAAAAAATATTACAATATACTAGCATGGTTTTATTACATCAGTAACTTTAACAGCCCTACGTTTGGCGCCAGATTGTGAAATAATAAAGTATTCTGTAATTGTATTGTGACAATAATAATTATATAATTAATACCTTTATATACATTGCAAATAATAAATAATGTAGGCGACAAGTTTTTTACACCCTAACTACATAAGATTGTCTTCCCAACCGAGAACTTCTGGGAGACGTGTAATGCGAGTATATTGTAAAACATGAGAAAATTAAGTTTTACATACATTTTTATAATGTGGTCACGTCAAATACATAATAATGTTATTAGATATCGTGTTTGTATGAATGTATTTTAGTGTTTTAAAGTTTAGGAGTTTAGAGGTGTATCTTGGATGTCCCGGTCACTTGTATTGAAGCGTTAGATTATTCTATCTGTTGTTGCTGCTGTAAAAACCTGTATAACCAAATAAATGGTATTGTTGTTAAATCGTTGTGTTTATTTATTATTCATTTGACGTTAACATATAAATATTATAATGTAAACGAATCGAACATATAATGCCATCTATTGAGATTAATTTGAACTAATTTAACTTTGTTACTGATCAATAATTTGACATTGTTAACTAGCGACTCACCCTCCTTTCGCTTCGGGTTCGTCCCTAGACAAAAATATCTATTCCACGGGAACCGTATATTTTAACGGGATAAAAAGTAACCTATATAATATACTATTTTAAATAAAACTTTCATAGATTTACGCGAATATTTGACATTTTAAATAAAACTATCTTTTTCGCGGATTTATTTTGACTCAAGAAGCAAAAATCAAAATAAATCCATGAAATAATCCGAAAAGATAGTTTTATTTAAAATGTCAAATATTCGCGTAAATCTAAGAAAGTACTATATATACTATTACAAGTAAGTTTGTGAGATTGTTTGTTGCTCTTTCACGCAAATACGTCTGAATGGATTTTGATTAAACTTTACAGTGACATAGTTTATACATCAGAGTAACATATACACTATAATTTATAAATATATATACTAACATAATTGAATGATAGGTGTGAAGCCGCGAGATAGTTATAAATAATTTTAATTCTCTGCAAAAGAGAGGTTTGGTGACTTCAGTTAGTTGTAAGGATGGATGTTTTTTACTCTTTCACACAAGAACGGCTGAACGGATCTGGATAAAATTTGGCACAGAGATAGATTATAGTTTGGAATAGTATAATATATAGGCTAATTTTTATGCCGTTAAAATGTACGGTTCTCGTGGAATAGATGTATTATCTAGGGACGAAACCGAAGCGAGGGTGAGTCGCTAGTTAACAATGTCAAAATGATTTATTAGGAACAAAGATAAATTAGTTCAAATCAACATCAATAGATGGCATTATATGTTCGATTCGATTAATTAGTAGTTTTTGATAAACTTACAAAAGTAAAAAAGATCTCATATTATCTCGTATATTTTGCTTGTAAAAAATAGGATTAATAATAAAAAATATAGATTATTAAATAGTCTGCCATCAGGCACTGAGTTTTAAGTTAAAATTCGCAGATGGCGCTGTTTAAATATATAGAGGTTAAATTATTATAAATTCTAATCTATACACATAAATAAAATTAAAGTGTCTGTTCCGGCTAATCTCCAAAACGGCTGCACTGATTTTGACGGGACTTTCACTGGCAGAATTCTGTTCAAAAAAAAACCTAGAGACGAACCCGAGCGAAACTTAAATCGCTAGTTTATATTAAATCAACGCCATCTCTCATCAAATAAATAAAACTTAACTCGAACAAAAACCCGCATTAACTCCATCTTACTGTGACTTCTCATGGAATGTGACATCTGCATTAGCGTAGTAATTGATTCGTAACATTTAGGTGTAATATATCGCGTTACAACAATCAGTGAAGCGAGCAAAGCCGCGTGTTTCACTAGACTTTCGGTCTTTTCGCGAATCTTACACATTACAATTTCTTTTTATTAATTACAGTTGTACTGACAAAAAACAGTACAACTGAACTTCTAGTGCCCAGTAAACTCTTGGTTTCTAATAATATCAATTATATTCGTACCACTTGTTTCTTTGCTTTGGTACAAATTGGGTATCCAATATAGCTTTTTCTTCTTTTTCAACTAACAATAACTGATGAATATTAATGAAACGAAATAGGTCCGCCATTTTGATTAAGAATGGAGCATGCTCGAGCTGGTCTCAAGCAAGCGTTCGCAGTGTTAAAGTGTATTGCTTTATTGTACCCAGCTTGTCTTGAATGGTACAAGTCAGTCCCTAGGTTGATTCCCCATGCTAACTTTCATCCCCATTTTCACCCCCTTAAAGGATGATTTCCGGAATAAAAAATTTCTTATGTCCTTCTCAGGGTCTGAAACTATCTTCTTACCAAATTTCATCTCAATCGGTCCAGTAGTTTTTAAGTTTATTCGTTACAAACATACAAAAACAATAATCTTTAATCTTTATAATAGTAGTGTTGATTGATTACTTATAATTATCAGAAGGTTAAATGAATAAAAACACAGCTGTAATTTAGTATTTTATGTGAAACAAAATAATAATTATGCTATATATTGCACGCGACTCGAAGTCTGACACGCTTGAGCAAATCTCGCTCGACGCTGGACGCACAGACAGATCTACTTTTATTATATATACTGAATTTATTACACTTACCAAAGTATCGAGAGTTAAAAATTTCAAAAAAAAAAAGATAAACTTTTTTTTATAATAATTTTGAACGTTAAAACATTTTTTGTACGTTTTAAACAAACCGATAGTGGCAAAGGCAAAAACAAATAGTGACGTCACTGCAAAAAGTTTCGATATAAAAAAAATATATACTATGGTCCCTAACACCATATGGAATACAGGGCGTTTCAAATTATAAAAAAAAAACACCATATGGAATACAGGCTGTTTCAAATTATGAAAAAGAAAAATTACAATAACAATATTTTAGCAAAAGTTTACTTAAGACCACTTTTTTATTAATTTATATAATAAATAGTGATCACACCGTAACAGCCTTTTGCACGAAATTTTCAATTTAAATCAAACAATTTTTAATATAAATCAACGTTCACTGAACACGTTTAAAAAAATCACTTTTAAAAATTTGATGCAAATGGCCCTTATAATGTTTTATTTTAAGTAATATTTTATAAAATCATTGTATAATCAACAAATACTTATGACCCATTTCGATTCCAAAATGGTTTCGACAGATTATTTCAGTGTTATTAGAAGTAACATTCTAAGTTTAGGCAAATATGTGAACAAAAACAAAATAAAGGATACAAGCAAAGAACAGGGAACGTCTTAATGAATAAATTATGAGAAAAAAGCAATTTAAAGTTTACAAGTTATAATATTTTTATTGAGATCAAAGTATGCACATTTTACTATGTAGGTTTTTGGACAATCCTTCTTTACCGGTATGTCATGGGCATTCCCAGTTGTTTTCACTTTGGGCATAGATAAAAACGTATTTTTAGCGACATCCGTTGAGTATTTGTAAAAACCAGTGGCTGGGAATTCGAGTACCATAGACATAGATTCGTTACCAGTACAAAAAAAAATTATGACATTCCCTGTTTTTTGCCCGAGCCCTGCAAATGATATCGTCATGAACAATCGGTTACAAGATATACTACTTAGAAAAACAGAGTTTTTATTATGCTGTATAGTTGCCGCCAAATAACTGGGACCAAGATGGCGGATTTTCATCGATATTAGTATTATATGCTGTTAATTCAAATAACTACAAGTTATTGCCATTTTGGTGTCATTTTGCTTTGAGAATCCAATCTATGTGAACCCCTCACTCTTTTTTCAGACAATTTTTTTTTAAACCATAATACAATATATTTAATAAACACGACCCAGAAAGGTCAACAAAAATTTGCTCCAGGACTTACATAGCCTAGAGTAAATTTTCGGTGACAATCTCCCTGCGTCGTGTTTGTTGTTTTGTGTTTTAAAAAATATATTTCGTCTGGAAAAAGAGTGAGGTGTCCATCACATAGATCTGGATCTTAGTCTATTATAGATAAAAAGCCTCCGCCATTTTGGTTTATATTATTTCAAATATAAATAACAATACAGGCTTCATTTTCTACTTACACACAAATAGAGGCACCATAAACAAAAATGTGTTTTAGATCTACGAACGAGTTCATTGAATTAAATATCATGATTGGTTTAACAAAAATAAACTTAATCAAAAATATGTAAATGTATCCAAAGAAAGCTTTGTATTCCTAACAAATAGCTGAAAAATCCTTTTTTTCCATACAAAAAATATACAGGTTGTTCAAAAAAAAAAAACATTTTTAATCATTTATACTTCTAGCCTTTGATACCGCTTTCTTAATTTAATTCTGTTTCAGATCTAAAAAATTTTTGATATATAGTTGTGACTCGTGAATTCACTCGCTAGATCGTTTTATAATAGAAAACTTTGTAATCTACTTTTTGTAGTGAATTGAAATTTCAATCTAGGTACTTATTTTTTTAAATCAAATATTTTTTTTCAAACCACCTGTACACGTAAATATTATAAAAAAAGTAATTTAGCAGCTAATTCACTAGTGTGACAGAGTAAAAATATTCGAAAAAAAAAAATCATATTCATGACACATTGAAAACGCTCGCGTAGACGATGGCAAGAAATAATAAAAAAAAAAACACATACTTATTCAGTTAAATATGTAATAGAAACTTATATATATTTTTAAATTCATACATTATATGTATTTAATTTTTTTTTGTTCATATAATATTAAAAAAAAAACATTTTTTTTAAAACGGAACGCTTTCAATGTATACAAACAAACAAATATTGATTAAAAACTCCTAAACAAGCGTGAGATTCCGACATCCCCTCCATTCCCTCCCCCAAACATACCTAGTATTATATAATAAGCGATGAAACCAATCAAAACCAGAACTGAACAAACCGAAACGTACTAAACTAAAAAAAATAATGTCACATTTTATAAAAAAAAAAAAAAAAACAGCTGATACTAAAAAGTAAAATGGCTCTATCTATGCAATTTTAGTACATTCTGGCTCATTCGGTTCCAAAATATCCGACCAACACACAAACGACGGTGTTTTCACAATCTTATATAACACGAGACTATAATATCATAGTAACATTACCTATGTCTAATGTTTATATTCGTTTCCTTATTGACGACTTTCTGAATATCGTATCCTATATCCGTCCCTTTCACTCGACGGGTGTTAGAGGGAGACAGTACTACTAACATGACTACTCTATACAGATAAAAAAAATAGAAGCGTCTGTTTGTAAAGTCAAAACGGTCAAAAAAGTCAATACGGTACCAATAATAAAAAAAAATCAATTTTTAAAACTTTTGTGTCTGTTTGTTCCGGCTATACTCTCGGAAACAGCTAGACCGCTTTTGATAGGACGCACTGAATTTTAAAAAAGATTTAGTGTTCTGCGAAATAACTAAAACCCATGAAATTGTGAAAAATCCGCGTACCTAGGGACGCACCCGAACGAAACGAGGGTGAGTCGCTAGTATTATATATGGGAAAAAAAAAGGTTTAATTAAAAAGATAATTTTAAATACAAATATAGAATACGTTATTCAGAAAACTATAAAATTAACTAGAATATATAGATAATCAAGATGTTAGCTCACTCACACGCCACACTCACGTCATGACGCCACATCACGTCATGTGACGGCGTGTTGTGACATTGTCACGTCATGTTACGTCACGCGACGTCACGTCACGCACAACCTCCGTTTAAATTTTCTCAATTATATATAACTAATATTGGCTTCGTGCTGTTTGTGCGTTACGTGTAATACTTGTCACATTCATAAATATTCATTCGAATCAAACTTAATTGTCGTCAATTATACGTAAAATAAAAAAAAAATCACGTTAATTTATAAGAAAAAAAATATCGTTTCAAAACGTATTTGTTATATATTTTTTTTTAATTCATCCTTAAAAACAAAAAAAACTATATCATAGTCTCAGATAGACCTACGCTCTATACTAATAAAAATCATGCCATTTTAGAAAAAAAAAATTGTTCCATCATAATATGTAACACACAGCCATACAAACAGCACAAAACCACGTGTAAAGTCTAGTCGTAAAGCGGCGCGCCGCCATAATACTATGCGAAGGTATCTCGCCATAAGTTATGTTCGCCACTAGAAAATAAATGAAGTACACTAACAAGGAAATTAATTCATGAAATTCATTAATTTACAAACTTCATATATTTTATAAAGTGTCACTAATGTTAAAAAAAAATTAAAAAATATCTCAATATTAAAGCGCATTCACTAGTAATTGTGTGAGTTTCAAGCGACTTCATCCATACAGTAATATATATTATTTATAGTAAAAACAAGATGATACACTTCATTGCCATGCCATTATACAATAAATGGCGCTTTAGTTAAAAACAAACAAATTTTCAATACATTCATATGGTACCAAACAAAAAAAAAAAACACTCAATATTACTATACAAATGTCACTGAGACGAGTATTACTGAAATAGGACAAACAACACAAAACATTCTGACATTTTGAACGTTTTAAAATTAACAAAATTGGAATGTATAATGGTGTATTTTTAAAATAATACGTATATAAAAGGCACAATTAGAGAGCTATCACAAGTGACGAACATAAATTAAACACATCACAGTCAATATTAACGGGCTAAGCGGATTCACCGACGGGGCACAGTGTGAAGACACCCTTACATTATTGGGAACGTTTAATATTTTGGATGAAATATATTTTATTTGATATATAATATTATATGTCGTCATTTTCTGTAATAATAATTATATATTATTATCAAAATGGTGACGGTGGCGTGGTAAAAGGCAGTGGTAGCCCAGTGGTAACGCGCTCACTCGGGAAATCGAGTGTAGCGGGTTCAAAACTCGGGTCTAGCACATCTGATATGCGTGTGCGAATCATTTTAACATGATTACTACATGTCTTATGGAGAAGAACATCGTGAGGAGACCTGCATGTCTGAGAGAACCTAGCAAGTTGTCGAAAGATGTATAGTCCGCTCACACTTGGCCAGCGTGGTGGATTAGGGCTTGATATAGTATTGAAGGGATTCCCACGCCCAGCAGTGGGACGTTAAGAATGGCTGAATACATTACCAATATGAAAAATAATAAACTATCTTTCCATTGTTTGACCTTAGTAACAATATTTATTAGTAGTTTTCCTTACTAAAGATAATACTTTCAACATCTCCATACAAACTATGTTGAATTCCTTCACTAATCTATATAGATAAATAAAATTGAAGTGTCTGTATGTAATGTCAAAATATGCATATGAAAGTATATACGGTATTAATAAAAAACAATTATAAAATTTTTGTCTGTCCGTTTGTTCCGGCTAATCCGAGAAACGGCTGGACCGATTTTGACGGGGATATTATAAGGAGTAACTTAAGCTACTTTTATTTTAAAAAACCATGAAATTAAATATTAAAGACAGACAAATCATAGGAATATGTATATTATTTGAGATAGAAATCACACAAAAATTTCATTGCAATTACTTTGATCAAACAATCGAAACACAGATAGCTTATTATTATTCCTTACAAATGGAAAAAAAAAATCCTCTACATACATGCCTGTATAATGTATTACAGTATACAGAGTGTTTGATTATATCGAAGATATTAAAATTGAATCAGATAATGTATTATTATTACATAAATTTAATACAGTTTAAACAATTTTTGGAAATGAATAATATTCAAATATATACATATTTTACTGTATATATATATATGTGTGTGTGTATATATATATACTTTAACCTTGTGTATAACCAAACACCCTATATATTTATCACTTATATAACAAACCAGATCTAAATATCGAAAATAACATCTATTACTTAGTAAAAGTTGCATCATTTCAGGAAAAGACGACAATATTGTTAAGAGTTTTAGTTTCTAACTTATATTTTATTAAATATTTAAAATTTCCCATAGCTTAGTGATGTTTGGGGCGTGTTAGTGCCCGTCGGTCAACGTGTTCGATGCCGCTTACGCGACCCTTTTATAGTTAACGCCACCTAGAAAAAAATATTATATTAGATCTATACCTATTGTCACTTGACTGAGGTCCTTGGTTCGAGTCGCGGGTCGGGACAAGTTTAATAAATTAGTTTATCTACAAGAAATTCTCAGTAATAACCCGGAGTTGGTGGTTTCACCCCCGTGTCTCAGAGAGCACGTCGCGTTGCGTCGGTCCTGCGTCTTAACTCTCACCGGTCGCGTCTCAACACAAATGAATGCCCCCAGCGGGACTCGAACCCGCGACCATTGGCACAGCAAGTAACACTACCAACTGAACCAAACGTGTCGTCAAATTTTAATTAAAATTAATTTGTTTGGACATGACCTATATCGGATCCGCTAGTGTGTATATATCTAAACAGATAAATAAAATTGAAGTGTCTGTTTGTAATGTCAAAATAACAACTTTTTACTAAATGCATGTGGAATTATATACGGTACTTATAAGAAAAACAGAATTTTTAAAATTTTTGTCTGTCTATCTGTTTGTTCCGACTAATCTCCGAAACGGCTGGACCAATTTTAACAAGACTGCCATTGAAAGTCTGATAGCTGATATTATAAGGAGTAACTTAGGCTACTTTTATTTTAGAAAAAGAATTAGGGTTTCGCTCAAAAAAATTAAAACGTCGCTCGAGTCGCTAGTATTCGTATACGTATGTATGTATGTATGTATGTATGTACGGTGTATACTCACAGCACTTGGTGCGGCTGTATGGCGGCGAGGTGCGCGGGCGATGGCGGCACGCCGGGCGGCGCGGGCGGCAGCAGTGTCTGTGCGAGACCCTCGAACCTACCACCTGCCTCGAAACCATTCTGTGGGAAAAACAAACGTGATAATAATTACATTATTTTAATATTAACGGTACGGTACGGCAACGGTAGCCCAATGGTAACGCATTCGCTCGGGAAACCGTGTGAAGCGGGTTCGAATTCCGGGTCTCGTACCTCTGATATTTTCCTGTGTGAATCATTTCCAATATGATTACCACTTGCCTTACGGTGAAGCAAATAATCGTGAGGAAACCTGCATGTCTGTGTGTACCTAGCAAGAAAGCCGTCAGCCCGCACTCGGTCAGCGTGGTGGAGTACAGCCTCCTCGTACTGTATGGAAGCCCATGCCCAGCAGTGGGAGGTTAAAAAGGGGCTGAATACATACATGCATACTTATGCTACTCATTTCTTTTTTTTTACATGTATACCATAACTTTTTCACTTACAGGAATCATGATGGTCGGGCGCAATGGTTGTATGGAGGGCTGAACCGCTGTGGGATAGTATGGGTAATACTGCACGGGATACCCTATATATCCGGGATAGCCTGCAGCCGCTGCATACATAGCCGCTGCTGGGCTATACATCTGTTGGGATTGAATTTTGTTTGTACATCCATATATATAAAAAAACGTGTGTGTGTACATATTTACGTACGTACGAAGTTATACTTCTTAGTTTCAAACTCAAAATATTCTATTGCAAGAATATTGACTGAATTGTAACTTCTGCAACATTTTACAAACAAATACTATACACTTACCATAAATTCTAGAGGAATTTTACTGCTCTTGATAAAAACATATATTTACTTTATTTAAAAATATTAAAAAAGCAGACACGAGGACTGCCGACTGAAGTGAAAACTTAAAACTATAAACAAACAGTTGTCATTTTTGGATATTAAAATTAATTGTTTGATTTTAAAATAAAATTTGTAAATTAAAACTGTTTACACTTATCTGGTTGTGACATCTATCGGCACTCGAGTGTTAGCGTTGACACGACACGTGACCATGTCGATGACGACTTACATGAATTTACTCCCCATACAAAGAAACCTGCCTATAGAAGTTTTCACTTCAAAAAAGTCGGTCAATGTCGTAAGAATCCCAGCAGGAACGTTCCTTTCACTGTATGCCCTTTGGCTTAGAAATTAAGTCATAAAAATTATCACGTATACCAGGGTATCATAAGTATCAAGCGACGTACATTTTACACATTGAAGTTAGCTGAACTTGACTCTTTTGAACTCTACAACTTACATTATTCAACACTCATGCTCACCTGGTACTTGTGATGACGTCACACGAATGCTCTTACTGAATAATAAAAAGTGTCGTGACGGTCGAAACATTCCACTCGTTTCAAGTATGCCGTAAGGAAAATCCTTTTAAAATGGCTTACTTAGCGTAATAGCGCTTATTAAATTTAACCCAACACCCCAAATCCCATACTCACAGGCAACTGCTGGCTAAGCGCCGGTATCGCCTGGTGGTGTTGAAGCTGGTCGTACGGCGGCGGCGCGTACACTCCACCTGCGCCTGCGCCCGCACCCCCAAACGTCACCCCGTAGGGAGAGCCGCCCGCTACTAACATTTGCGCTTTATGATTAAGACGATTTGCTTTAAATTCATGTTTCTGACACGTCGGATCACTACATATCTATACAGATAAATAAAATTGAAGTGTCTGTTTGTAATATTAAAATAACCGCTTTTTACTAAATGCGTATGGATGTATACACGGTACATATACCAAAACAATATTTTTTACAATTTTTGTCTGTCTGTCTGTTTGTTCCGGCTAAGCTCCGAAAGGGCTGGATCGATTTTGACGGGACTTTCACTGGCAGATAGCTAATGTAATAAGGAGTAACTTAGGCTACTTTTATTTTAGAAAAAAAATAGGGTCCTACGAAAAAAAATGAAAACCAAATTATCTAATTTTGTTTTGGAAAGCAACCTAGGGACGGGGTGAATCGCTAGTTATAAATACAAAAGTATGTGTGTGTATATTTTTTACTGGTTCAATATAACATGGCTGAACAGATTTGGATAAAATTTAGTATACATACAGATAGACTAACCTAAATTAACACAAACTACTATTAGCTTTTCATAATAAGAAATCTATTAACAATCACGGCTCTATTATCCGACTTTACGAGAATGAGGTTATTTTTAATTGTTAATTGTTGTTTTCTCTAGTATGCTCTATAAACCGTGTGATAAATAACATGTGATGTCGCTAATTGGTCTCGATTTAAGTAGTGACACATTGTGCTCAATTTAGTTTTTTTTTTTTCGCAGACTTTTTTTTTTAATTTTTATATAGTCAAGGCCATTTTTACTGTGTCCAAATGTATGTAGATGATGATAGAAAGAACAAACAATATATCAATATTTCACGTTTTTCATGTGTTTTTAAAAATAAACATTTTATTATTATTATTATTATTATCTCATAATTTTATGGGGAAAATAACTAATTAATGGGAATGAAATGTTCTGTCAAATTCAAAGTTTTCGGTTTCAGAAGAGCACAATATTGTATCGTCAAGATCGATCAAAAATTGTACTAGGTACACAATCAGCGACAAAAAATGTCCTCGCCGAATGACAGCTCAGTTGAACATTTGAGCGCTCTTTTAATTTTTCTTTTATGAAAGCAACTTTAAGCATTGCATTTAAGATTCAATTTACATTGTTGTATATTTATTTCAACTAAAATAATTACCTAGACACAGTTGGTGACAGTTTTAAGAATAATTTTGCATGGGATTGCGTATCTAGTACTTCTTTGTTCGATGATCCTCAATGTGATACAATGTAATTTAATTCAAACATGTGTGGGTTATTGAAGCCGTGATTGTGAGAACCAGACAGATAGGTTATTGGGATTATCCGTTACCACCATCAATTCACAGAGCAATTGGTTTTTTTTTTACAAGTTCACAAAACTGAGATAAAAATGAAATTAAGAAGGATAAGTATATACATATATTCTTATTTGTAATGGACTTATTTAAATGATAGAAAATTTCATGGTCAGACATTATTAATTTCTAGAGGTGCGCCGAATATTTGATCGAATAGTTGTATTCGGTACCTATTTTTTTTTTTTTTTGCTAATCGACTTTTATGTTTTTTGGACGAATATTCGATAACCGAATATCTAAATAGTGTCATTTTAAGATTAATATATTTGTCATAAATAATCCTGAGAACCAAACATAATCTACCTATAACCTTTTACTACCATCACTAATTCACAAAATGAAAATCTAGAACCGAATAATTCAGTCGATTACTCGATTCGAAATTCATAGTTTGGAGATCCATATTCGGCGCATCACTATTAATTTCCAAAGCGATTCTGTCAACTTACCTCCATACTGCGGTGCGGCCTGATGAGGCGGGGCGGGGAGGAACGGCCCTTGTGGGGGTTGAGGTTGTGGGTAAGCCCCGAGCGGTGGTGTCACTGCAACAACTCGTTACGTCAACGCGGGTAGCGCTACCGGTAGCACAACCAACCAGCACCGACAGACGTCAACATCTTTGATGAATGGATGCCAAAACTACCAGACTTTGGGACTTCATTTCGAATTTATTATTAGTTTATACTGTATTTTAAGTCTGGAAGTCTAGTAGTTTTTATTTGGGCTGTAGCAACACTGATTAAAATTGCAGATTGGATTGTTACATAGTGTTGCCAATTATTAAGTGCTATAGAATGACTAAATAATAAAAAACTTGCTATCTTATTAACTGGTTTTACTTGGTTTTTATTATATCATGAACTCACTTATTTTTTAATAAGAACATATTCTATATTTATTATTATTTAGTCTGTTCTCATCCATCAAAGACATTAGATAAAATGAAATAAAAACTATTATAGTCATATATGATTTATCATGTCGGTGCCAAAGTCAATTGAGCCCAAAATCGCGCTGTCGCGCACCGCAACCCAAGCCCGAGCATTCACGCGTGACGTAGTGTGGCTACGCTATTATTAGAGTTGCCAGTTAAAAAATTTAAGGAAAAAAATCTTTTTTTTTTTCAAAATAAATATTTTTGTTTAATGGCAACAGTATATAGCGTTGCCTAAGCATAGACGATACATATCCTCAAACACTAATTGGTATCATCTATACACACTAACGCCAGTGTTAACGACAAGCGATGCCCATACAACGCGTTACATCACCACCAATCGTTTTCCCAAAAATACGAATTTTGGGAAAACATAACGAGTGGCCGACGTTTGCTTCAATTAATTAATTAACTGAACCAAAGTCTTATTTGGTAGGTTAAACACGATTCAACACGGTGTGCGAGTGCTGAAATACCTACCAAATGTTATTTACATTGCATTCCTTATGCGTTGGTCACACTGGCTATCATAATAGATAATAAACACTTATAAATATTGTAAAGCTGTGTGCAATTAGCGAGTGTGACCACGACTGAAAAACATCTTAAGTAACAAATCAGTCTTCACACGATAATGAACCTTATAGAAAAGACATTAGTTTTATATTTATAACATAGCTAGTGTTCTAAGCGTTCCAGATATAGACAGACAAAGGAATATTGTACTTTGTTTCAGAAGAGGCCACTTAATGACAAAACCACGACTCGTCTACGCGATGCTGGCTCTTTAACTTGTAAGGGATCGGGTCTACAGATGGACGCTTAGACATTATCTGTATTCAAGCTCAAAATCTGATAACTACTTGGTTTTTATTTTCGTAACCATAACAAATTATAGTAGCACAATGTAGTATATCATAAAACGGAGCTTGCATACGAAAAAAAAAAGTTAGCGCAACGTCTACGATGAATTAATTAAAAATGTATCAGAGGTTTTTATATAACCAGTCATATTATCAAGACATTCGTTGCGCGAACTTCATGTAAAATTACGAAACATGGCCACCAAAATAATGGCACCCATAAAAACATGAACGTCGTGAACATTCTCGAAAAAAAAAAACATTATATCTATTCAAATTAACTAACTAAAACACTTCGTGTACCAAGATTTTATGTATCTGGGGATTAGCATACATTTACATTGTTACATCTTCATAATATATTTTGCTGTTTCGTCTAAAAAGCTTATGCAAAAAAGCGATTTTATAAAAACGATTTCTATGATGAGTGCGTTGAAGGACATAGAAACATGCACAATGACGAACACAAGTTGCCTAATATCTAAATAAAACATTCCACGATGGTACCCATGCATGTAAAACTAAACATTGTTAAAAAAAAAAATACGCGCAAAAAACCAAAAACTTGCAAACAAACATTGTGACTGGCCGAATAGTCTAGCTGCATGAAAACAGCAAAATCTCATTAGAAATTGCACCACAAAAAATCCTGGTTACCATATCCAAAAAATACATTTATATCGATTTTTACTTATTTAGCTACAACATGTGTTATCACTAATTACCCTCCATTTGACGATACATAAAAAAAAAAAAAAAAACATATAAAAAATTACGTTAAACATCAGATCTGCTGTTACATTATCGAATAATAATAATATAACATCAAGTCCTTTGCTAGAAAGAGAGAAAAAATAAATAATAAATGTCATTTAAAAAAAATCTGGATCCCTGTGAATAGCGTCAAAGTGAAATACTGTATAAAGAACCTGTTTGTTAAGATTATTGTGAATTTATATTATACTTAGATAAGAATAATACACGCATACTTCCCTGCCCTTCAATAAAGCTAATATTCATGCACCTGCCTCGGAAAAAAACCGGAGGCAATGCAACGATAGAAGACATTATTTTTTTTATCAAAAATTGGTTATTATCTTCAATCGTTTCCTTATTCTAATCACACACGTACTAACAAGTGTTATTCATGTTAACATTTTTTTTTTTTTATTTAATTATTTCTACCTTTTAAACGCATTTAAAGTGATGAAAATATTATAAGAAACACTTCAAAAAATAGAAAAAAAAAATAGAAAAAAATTATGTAAAGTGTATTAAAAAGGTAGATTCTAAAAGTTTTGAGTTGCAGATGACTTGTTGAAGAGATTTACAACTCAAAAACAGTTAACTTAACTTATTGTGTAAACATACAAGTTAAACTGTGACGCAAAAAGTAAAAATTTTCGAGTCACAACACCATCACCTTGTTTTTAATACATACACAAAAGCAAAAAATAAAATTTAATTTGTCGATATGTTTTTGTGGATGTATCATGTAAGGAAATCGAATTTTCAAAAAATTTATTAGAGAGAAAAACAGTGTCAAAATACTAAATTGATTTCCTAAAAAACTGGTTAGTGGAACACACATCTTAACAGCAGAAGTGACTTTCTTTTTTTTTTATAAAGAAAAAAAAATGTCACCTCTTAATTGTAAATTGAAACCTTAAATACTAAGATTCCATTGCGTAAAATAAAAATGACGTGTAAAATCTTTATTAAAAAAAAAGCAAGTGTTTTTTTTTATGACACATCATTTATTTTACACCACGTAAATCTAATATGTTAGCATTTAGAATTCTAAAAACCAAAAATTAAATGAGAAGGCGCCCGACAACAGCGACGTCAAAGGGAGCCTTGAAACAAGGAGGCAATTCTTAGATACAAAAAAAATATATTCGAAACGCCTCGATGCTTTAAAGGTGCACAAACACTAGCAAAACAAAAATAATAATAGCAATCTAGATTTAAATAGACAATAGACTCTATAGACAATAGAGTCAATAGACTTTAATGTAAAAAATAAAAGTGCTGACTGCTATTATATTTGAGAATTAGTGTTAAAAAAAAAAAACAGGTAAAAAAATAAGCTAAAAAAAACAAAATGTTCATAGAAAAAGTAAAAATAGGAGCCAAAAGACATTGATTTCGAAAAGAAGTTCTGTACCTTTTATGGCATATGGAAAAAGAAACAGAACTTTGGTTACTTAAAACAAATTTTTTTACCATATTTATAGTGTTAACTAAGTAGTGTCAGATGATTGTATTTTTTAATCTGTTGTTTTAAATAATACATATCCAGAAAGACTGTTTTCCAAATCTATACAAATATGTTCAAGCCAAAAACATCTACTGTACAGCCAACCACTTAGCTTCATATCATATGCAGTCCCTCCAGAGATGTGAAAAAAAAATATGTAGTCCTTGATTGATAGAGTAAAAAAAAAATATAATCATCACACTTATAAAATTTTTAATGATTCGATTGCTATAAAAAATTTAATCCAATTAAGTATCTTTAAAAAAATATTTATGAATTTTTTTTTCTAATTTTAATCTATACAGATAACTAAAATTGAAATGTCTGTATGTAATGTCAAAATAATAGCATTTTACTAAATGCGTATGAAATTACATCCAGTACTTATAAGAAATAAAAAAATTAAAATGTTTGGTCTGTCTCTTTGTTTGTTCTGGCTAATCTTAGAAACGGACGGATTTTGACGGGACTTTCACTGGCAGATAGCTGATATCATAAGGAGTAACTTAAGCTACTTTTATTTTAGGAAAAAAACAGAGTTCCAGGCAAAAAAATTAAAACCCACGAAATTGTGAACAAAATTGTACCTACTAGGTAGACTGAGTCCCTAGGTACTACCTAGGGACTCAACAGAGCAAAGCGAGGGTAAGTCGCTAGTTATATAAATTATTGTTAAAGTCCATTTAATTTAAAAATAAAGTATTCATTAATAAATTCACTTACATAAACTGTAAGCTAAAAAAATAACATTTTTCAGCCATGTTCAACAATGGTGGAACCATTTATCACATCTAGTGCCATTTTAGGGTTTGCATTTAAAAAAAAATTATAGTTTTAATCAGATTAATAAAATATTATATGAAGTTGAATAAATTAAAAAAAATAAAAAAATACATTTTAATTTGTTACAATCTGAATATCAAAGGATTCATGAACATGAATCTTATATTCTTAAACCGGTTTCTTAAGCGGGCGCGGCTGTAAATGTTTTATGCATTCTAAAAATAAACAGCTTAAGATCTCTTTTGTATGCAAAATTGGAGGTCAGGTCAGCTTGAGACTGACTATAAAACATATCATTATTATATATTTTAAAGTTTTATTTAGATAACCATCTGTCGAGAGCATTTTTAACCACTTGTACTTCTTTCTGCAATTAATTGTGTTTTTCACTTTAAAACTTTGCTTAAATTTTCATTATTGAAATTATATTGAGCATTACTATTAAAAATTCTTAAAAAAAAAAAAAAAAAAAAATATTTAAATTATTTAAGCAAAGGTTAGACAAAATAAAAAAAACATTGAACTAGTCCTAAAACATACAATTTCTTCAAAAATATTGATGTTTATATGAATATTATTTATTTCTTAGCAACATGATAACAAAATCATTGTTTACTTACGACATCACTTAAAATGATAAATAAAAACATGAATTAATATGTAAATTTGACTTACATTGTTCGGTAGCACTTTTACACAATGTAAAATCATTAAAATATCTAACGCTGTATAGCAATCGAACCATTAAAGGGTTACATCATAATCAATACACATACGATCGTCCACACGCCGTTACGCACATATCATAAGTTTTTTACTATGTTTCAAAAAAAGAAAAAGAAAGAAAAATTCTATGTAGTCATTACATGGTAGCTAGGCGTAGGCCTCGCGGGGACTGCGGTGTTGCTCCCGCGGCTCCTGTTGAGGGGGGGCGAAGGGACAGGGAGGGGTAACGCATCATTATAATCATGTATCTGTAAGTGCTTGGTTGAAAGGCTGGCCTTCGACTAAGCACCTTTTAACTCAAAATAAATATGCATGGTTTTTTTTTTTAAATCCTAATTAATTGGTATGTAAAAGCTTATTACTTGACATATGTAACGCATCAAGGTTGTTAAAATGTATCATTTTGAAACATTTCTTGTTTTGTTAAATTGTAGTTATTTTAAGGAATCAGCTTCAATAGCCAAATATAAACAAATATTGTAGATAAGATAATATAATAGAATAATGTTGGTGTAGGACTAGATTCATCTTTATACACAAATAACTGTTGGTAGAGACAAATCATAAAAAAGCCAAGAGGATCTCGTACTTTACAATTGTGATCCTTTGTCATTAAAAAAAATATTATAAAATTAAAAAACCCAACTGCATAAAAGCTGACTAAACTGACTAAAGATGAAAAAAGTGACAAAGGAATATAGCAGAAGTAGTATGCAGTCGAAGGCATACACATTTCATCCTTGCTGCGAGATGTGCATATGTAAATATTCGATTGCATAATACTATATTCCGTTGTGAACTTGTTTTTATCATTTTATTTAGCTTTTATGTCGGGCCTTATTTTTATAATGTTTTTATTTATTTACAGCTTTTTAGTTTTTGCCAAATATACATTCGATGTTATATTTAGCAATTTTTTTATAAAAAATTACTTTTAAACATATATGATTTTTAAATGCCCACTCAACGATACTCCACTTGACATTGTTTTTTGATCTTTTTTTTTTCATTTTGATAATATGGAATCTGGTTGTCACTGTAGTGATTTATGATTACTTTCATGTCTTTAGTTACATTCGCAAGACTAAAACAAATCGATTGATGTAAGAATTATTAAAATCGGCCTACGCGTTTGGTCTCTAGAACGCCATATAGGAACAAACATACATACATAGACTGATAAACACATTACCCTCCTTTGCGTCGCGCAGTCGGATAAAAAAGGGGTAATATACTACTTTATACTTATATAAGATCCTTTATGGTTAAAAAAATAATTCCAATATCCATATATACGAAAATATAATAAGGAGACAATGAAAATGCTTCAATATAATGGGTGTATACAGTATATTGCAGTTACACTAGAATAAAATATTGTTGCAGTACCTACATTGCAATGGCAAATCTGTGTCGACGAATTTGACTGTTTAAATTTAATAACATAATAGCCCAATTATATATCTAGGGCGTTACAGGACACCTGCGTCTCGCTACCCGTTTGCAGTTATTGATTTTCGATTTTTATAAAAATAACTAGGTCAAATGGCTGCAACAATTTTAATAATTTATTCATCATAAAATATGCGCAGAACGCGATTAAGTTAATCCTTACAACATCCCGCCTTCGCACCAAGTACTGTCAACCATCTTGGATTTACGAATATTGATCGACAAAAGAAACTACCAGACAGTACTTCAGCTATAAATAAATCTGATGATTATGCAGTTTTTTTGCAAAATCATTGTTTTAATGTATTCAATTATCTTTAAATACAGCAAAAACTGCAATTCAAGGTAAAATGACGTTACATATGTCAATCTTATATGTTATAAAAAGACAAAGAAAATAATAATTAAAGCGCATAAATACCTTTCTTGTCTGCCATTATAATAACTATAAGGAATTTATTACAATTATTAAACCACTACGTTTATGTATGTCGTTGCTAAATTGTGAATTTCGCGATTAATTTTAAGAACGCAGTCGCTGATCAAACGCTTCTTCGATTCTTGCAACGACACTAGTGATGTTAAGTCTGCGAGGCGCTCGCTTGTAGTTGCGAGTTGCGACATTTGTGGATTACCGGTTATTGAATAACCGGTAAATATAAAATAAAAGTTTTTAGTACAATTAAAATTTCTAATTTATTTAAATACTAGTAATACGTCCCGACTTACATTTTCCATTGCTTTATATGATTCTCGTTTTCTATGGAGGACTTATATGTATAGTGTGTTTGGGATATCCGACAAAAAAGAAACCACATAGCAAAGAGTATTCAAAAAATAATTATGCCAAATTTGTTTATATATAAGTATTTTAATGGCATTCACGGTTGTATCATAAGTAATAACAAAAAGACTTTTTATAAAAATACACTAGTCCATTAATTGCTCGAATAAATTACTTTAAAAATGTATGTAACTGTTCATAATCTTACAACATTATAATCTTTGTAACTTGACTGTATTCTAAGAAACTTCCTCAAAATTTACGATACTCTCAATACTTTGAAAGTTATGATGAACAGATACTAATATTTATTACTTTTTATCATTATTATGTTGATTTATATCTATTATGTTAATTAAAATGACATAAATGAATTTTGGCTAACTTAAAATAAGTTCAACTTTAAACTAGATAGTATGTGCGACAATGCACTAATTACTTCGTCATAATTTAGTTTACTACGTTCGACTTTAAAAATTAACGGAATGTTATCATATCACTTTTTTACATAAGTAAATCATTGATAGTAAATATAAGAAAGGACCAAGAGAAGATGCTGTGTGAACGTTGGGTGTCTTTAAAGGAGATCCAGAAGATTTCACATTATTTATTTTAACCCTCTGGAAGTAGGGAGCAATAAGATCAAACGCAGTGCCCTATATACCACAGTGATTCAGGTCAAGCTAGAAGGTTTGATGATCAACACAATCAAAGGTTTTAAGGCAAATGACAAAATCCAATATAGGATTCTGAGATGTGTCAGCAGCATCGTAATACGTAAATGAACCTAAAAAGCGCAGTATCCGTATTATTTATCTTTGGGGAAGCCATGCTGTTCACTATGCATAATTTTGTAAAATAAGGAAGTTCAGTAAAGAAGCAAGGCAGTGGTAGCCCAGAGTTAGCGCGCTCGCTTAGGAAACTGAGCGGGTTCAAATCCCGTTTCTCGCACCTCTGATATTTCCATGTGCAAATCATTTCCAACGTGATTACCACTTGTCTTACGGTGAAGGAAAACATCGTGAGTAAACCTGCATATCTGAGACCTATTAAGTTTTCGGAAGATATCTGAAGTTCGCCAACCCGCACTTGGCCAGCGTGGTAGACTATGGCCTAATCTCTCTTTATTGAATGGAGGCCCGTGCCAGTGCAGTGGGAAATTAATGAAAAGGTCTGAATACCAAAGAAGCAATGTTTTTTTGGAATATTGGCACTTATATTAAATTGCTTATTCGTTTTAGCTGCGAAATTGACCGTGTAAGTAATAGTGACCATAAGCAAAGGAATATTCTTACAGCAACATTCGTAAAAATCCATTCTAATTTAAAAAAAAAAATCCGTTATATAGAAATTAAAGTAGTTACGGGTCTGTATACAATATAGTTTTATTTATTCTAATAATCTCACATAGCTTACTCAGATCTTTATTCAGCCGAACGGACGCAGTTTTACTATAGATGTTTATTTTTATTATTCTTTTTATTTCTAGTTTTTAAATATTATCAAATCTGGTCTGGATTTATATTTATAACTAGCGGCTCACCCTCGCTCTGCTCGGGTTCGTGTCTAGTTACGTTTTAACGTTTAGTACAGATTTCTCAAAGATAAGATATATTCCCACAGTAAAAAGTATCGTGTATGTTGACCCGGATAATCAGCTATCATCGTACCAAATTTCATCAAAATCTGTCCAGTGGTTTTCTCCTGTTGCGGTCACAGACAGACAGACAAAAATTCTAAAAACTATAGATTCGGCCTCTGTATTGATAATAATGGAATCGATAAAAATTCATTAAAATTTCCAAAAAAAATATTTAATGTACAAATTCGGTTTAGTTACAATTTTCAACCGACTTTCAAAAAGGAGGAGGTTCTCAATTTGACCGTATATATGTTTTTTATGTGTGTTCGCGAATTTCTTCGTCGTTTATGAATCGATTTTGATGATTCTTTTTTTGTTGGAATGGAGATATTCTAAGAGTGGTACCATGATAAGGAAACCAGGATCTGATGATGGCATCCCAGAGAAATCGAGGGGAACCTTCGAAAATCGTAGTGGCGACTAGTGCATTTGTTAATTTTTTCATTAAGTATTTTAAAGCATTACAATTTAATGAAGGTCTGGAGTCGATCTGATGATGGATCTGAAAGACAGTCGAGGGAACTCCTTAACGATTTACAGCAATTACCTGGTGTTTGGGAATTTGTATTTATGAGAACTTTACATCTAGATGGGTTGTGACTGTCATTAGGAGTCTGAATAAATGGCTTAATCGAATATGTTTTTAAAAATCTTTTTTCTTAAAAATTACCTGCTTATTACGTCTACTCCTAAAATGGAAAAATAAAAACTTATAAAAAAAAAACCCCGACTTCCAGGCACTGAAAAGTAAAAAATAACTAAACGGGGGTTTTCATTTAGAATAGATACCTAATCAGATATTTTCGAAGTCGGTGAGTTTTGATTTGTATCGCTGGCACCGACTTCGAATATATCTAATTAGGTATCTATTCTAAATGAAAACCCCTGTTTAGTTATTTTTTACTTTTCAGTGCCTGGAAGTCGGTTTTTTTTGAGTTTTTATATTATATGTGTACATGTGGCTTAAGTGTCACGTATGTATAAATACATGTGTATGTCTCCGACTTTATAATGCATAATATGTTTCTTCTTCAACTCGTTCTCATTTTTTTACTTCGTTGTTTACGCAAACAGGTTTTCTAACTTTGTATTTATTTTTTATAAAGCAAGGGTGTAAGGATGGAATAAAATAATAAATCATATCAGAATAACAAATCTTTTATTACTTATTTACAGCAATATAGCACTTATTATAAACCTTAACATATAAAGTATTGACAACATCATACATTAGAAACGAGCGTCCATTTTCCACCACACCTGAAACAAACAAATAAATATGTTTATGGTAGCACTATGTAAGTTTTAATTTTTTTTTGAGTTAAACCCTAATAGGGTATATGCGTGTGATTTAAATAAAGGTGAAATATATTTTTCTACAATATTTATCGCTTTTAAATTAAGCCTATATTAATATTTTGTAGTGTAATTTCTTTTTGATTAAGAAAATAATTATTAAAAAGTGCAAAAACAGGTGGGAAATTCAAAGTAGTTGAAACGCAACGCCATTGGTCAGACCGTATATGACGTCAGACTATATCATAACAGAGCGATTGGCGATTTTGTCGCTACAAATTGAATCGTCATGTCTCTGTGTATATCGTACTATGACGTCACGCCCAGCCCTCGAAATGGCGGGCGTTTAAAGTATCCGTATCGGTATGATAATTTAGTTTTATACATGTATAATTTTTTATACAATAGCTTACAATGATACAATTCAATATATAACTCCAAAAAACTAAAATTTAGTATATAATGAAATTTTAAAAATATCATACCGATACGGATACTTTAAAAGCCCGCCCTATCGCGTGCTTGTCGTAACGTCACAGTATGATACTCGTATACACAGAAAAATGACGACTCGATTTGTAGCGAACAAAATCGCTAATCGCTCTGTTATGATATACTCTGACATCATATTCGGTCTAACCAACGTTTTAACTACTTTGAATTTCCCACCTATATTTGCACTTTTTAATTATTATTTTCTTAATCAAAAAGCAAATACATAAAAAAATATTGATATAGACTTAATTCAAAATAAAGGTTATAAAAAAATATTTCATCTTTATTTATATCCCGTTTTTTAAACTCAGAGACAAAATTGACATTTCGTGGGTTGTCAGTTTTTTGCAATTCTTACATAGTGATGTACCACTATCGAAAATTAATGTTAATAAAATCAATTATCGTTTATTTTATAATAAGTTTAATTAAATAATGTGTAGCTACTTATTTAAAACGTAAGAATACAAAATTGACAATGTAAATTTCAATTCAATAATGTTAATTTTAATGATACTTAATGATTTAAAATGAATAAATATAATATTTAAATGATTAAATATGATATTTTAATAAATACATATGATATGTAATGATTTAAAATTAATAATATTAATTTTAATTATACGCTTTTGAATATAAAACTTTGAAACGAATCGTCTAATAAATATATAAAGTTACGATTCAACAAACCGGTATCGTAAGTACAACACTGCACCAAAAAGCTGGCCACATTATTTGTAAATTTGACATTTGCATGTGTCAATTTAGTCTCTGAGATTAAAAAACAGAGTATAAATCACACGCATTTTCCCTATTCAAACTGTCAGCACTTGCGTGAACCGATCTGGCTGTATTTGTAAACGGTGCCGGCAAATCGTCAAAAGTAAATCATATTCATAATATGTACATATGTATTTAAAAGTTATATATGAATGTGTAGTGTATCAACTATCCGGTATCCATAACACGAGCCTCGTAGCTTACCACGGAACTAGACGGTGCTGTGTGTTAATGTATCAATATATTTATTTAAAATTTATGTTACCTGCAAGCGGCGACGAATCTGCCGTCGTATGCTCGCTGTAGCGGGTGCCGCGAAGGCCTCGCGGCGGGCAGAGCACGCGCACCGCAGCGCCCGCACTGCCGCCAGCGCGCCGCACGCCTCCCACCGCCCAAATACATGTATCTATTTGAAAATCCATCAATATTAACAATAATGTCTTCCCGATCGATTTCTCTGTCACTGAGACTAGCCAACGCAACAGATATTATATAGTACACTGGCGACTCACCCTCGCTTCGCTTCTGGTTCGTCCCTAGACATAAACAAATCTATCCCACGCGAACCGTAAGTTTTTCCGGGATGATATATAGCCTATAGCCTTCCTCAGTTAACGGGCTATCTAATGCAAAAAGAATTTTTCAAATCGGATCAGTACTTCCTGAGATTAGCGCGTTTAACCAAGCAAACAAACAAACTCTTCAGCTTCATCTATACAGATAAATAAAATTGGAGTGTCTGTTTGTAACATTAAAATAATCGCTTTTTACTAAATGCATATGGATGTATACACGGTACATATACCAAAACAACATTTTTTACAATTTTTGTCTGTCTGTCTGTCTGTTTGTTCCGGCTAATCTCCGAAACAACTGGACCGATTTTGACGCGTCTTTCACTGGCAGATAGCTGATGTTATAAGGAGTAACTTAGGCTACTTTTATTTTAGAAAAAGAATCAGGGTTCCGCGAAAAAAAAAACGCATACGGCGTACGCACCCGAGCAAAGCGAGGGTAAATCGCTATATAATTTAAACGAATATCTTAGGAGTATCAAGCTACTATTTATGTATAAACATCGCTAACCGTGAAAACGTACCTAGGAACGAACGCAAGCGAAGCGAGCGTAAGTCGCTAGTGTCTAATAAAAAAACAATTTCCCAAATGGGATTAGCAGTTCCTTAGATTAGCGCGTCCAAACAAACAAACTACCTCTTTATAATATTAATTAGTATTATTATAGATCAGTGGTATTTAAGCTCACTTCTCAGTCTATCAACCGAACACGTATCCAGTTGAGTTTTTTTCATCGCATTATAAAATACCTTATGGAATCCATGTCTAACGCTGGCGTTATGTCAGACTGTGCGTACGCCGGGGGCTCGGGGACATATCGCAATGACTCAGGTTCCACGCCATATTCAAACTGCAAAAAAAAAAAAAACAATTTATACTAATACTAGGAGAACACGCGGCTTCACTCGCGCTAAAACTACAAACTCTAAAAAGGTAGGTTTCATACAAACTTACATCCCCTATTTTATCCTGTTACTAGCCACTCACCCTCGCTTCGCTTTGGGTTTGTCTCTAGACAAAAACAAATCTATCCCACGGGAACAGTACATTTTTTCGGGACGATATATAGCCTCAGCCTCAGTTAACGGGCTATCTAATGCAAAAAAGAATTTTTCAAATCGGATTAGTAGTTCCTGAGATCAGCGCGGTCAACCAAACAAACAAACAAACAAACAAACAAACTTTTCAGCTTTATAATATTAAATTAATAAGTAATAAGTATAGATGGGATGAATTTCAAAAATATTAAAGCACGTATTTATTTAATTCTATTGATTGATTATAATCCTAAATAGCTAGTCAAATACTCCAAGTACGATAAAGAAAAACCACTGCATACATATGTGTAAGTTATTACACACATAATAAAAAAAGCAGTAGCCCAGTGGCAACGCGCTCGCTTGCTAAATATAATTTTTTAATCATTTTCTAAATACACATAAAAATATACACTTCTAGATTACCTGATTTTCATTAAAAACTTAATTTTTATTAGAGTTATAACAATCGAGTTTTTAATTTCTTATTTGTTTGTTTTTACAAAAATATAAATCTTATTTACTCAGAAATAAATAATTAATCAGTAGTTGTCCACTGGTAACTCACTGGCCTGGGAAACCGAGTGAAGCGGGTTCAAATCCCGGCTCGCGCACCTCTGATATTTTCACGTGCGAATCATTTCCAACATGATTATTAATCGTGTTGAAGGAAAACATCGTGAGGAAACATGCATGTCTGAGAGAACCTAGCAAGTGGGAAGACGTATAGTCCGCTCGCACTTGGCCAGCGTGGTGGACTATGGCCTGATATGGTATTGAAGGGATGCCCACGCCCAGCAGTGGGACGTTATAAGGAGTTATACTCACATATAGAGGCCAGGGTCGGCCGTGAGGCGCCGCCACACAACACCGTGGCAAAGAGTCCCAAACACGAGCAGTAGCCATCGCACAAAGTGATGCACACTCCTCTGTGATTGATGAGATATAAAAAAAACTTTATTGGAATCTTTGAACATAATTAAGACATATAATAAAATTCTGATTCGAATCTGTACATTAAAATATTTTTTTTGGAAAATCCTATTGAAATAGTCATTATTATCGATACAGAGGCCGAATCTGTAGTTTTTAGAATTTTTGTCTGTCTGTCTGTAATCTCATCACGAGAAAACCACTGGACAGATTTTGATCAAATTTGGTATGATGTATAGTTATCCGAGTAAACATATAGGATACTTTTTATTACCTATCTATACTAAACGTTTATTACGTTAATAATAATATTATATATATGTACATATTCACATAGACACACACACACCATACACTATATATATGAACATAGTAATATATAGTCATATATATACATTTATATACACCTACAAACTTACAAAATATTAATAACTAGCAACTCACCCTCGCTCCACTCGGGTTCGTCCCTACTTACGTTTCCACGTTTAGTATAGATTTCTAAGAGATGAGATATTTTCTCGCAATAAAAACTTTTAAAAAAAAAATAAAAACCGACTTCCTGGCACTGAAAAGTAAAAAATAACTAAACAGAGGTTTTCATTTACAATAGATACCTAATCAGATATTTTCGAAGTCGGTGCCAGCCAATACAAATCAAAGCACACCGACTTCGAAAATATCTGATTAGGTATCTATTTTAAATGAAAACCTCTGTTTAGTTATTTTTTACTTTTCAGTGCCAGGAAGTCGGTTTTAATTTTTTTTTAAAAAGTTTTTATTTTTCCATTTTTAGTGTAGACGTAATAAGCAAGTAATTTGTAAGAAGAAAGATTTTTAATAAAAACATAATATTCGATTAAGCCATTTATTTAAAAACCGCTTGACCGATTTCGATAAAATTTATATGGGACCACCGGGGAAGAATACTCTTTGAAACAAAAAAAAATTTTCCAAATCGGTTCAGCCGTCTTCGAGAAATCCGTGAACATACATAAAAAAAAAAAAAAAAAAAAAAAAAAAAGATTCCGACGAATTGAGAACCTCCTCCTTTTTGAAAGTCGGTTAAAAAGTATCCTATATGTTGACCCGGATAACCAGCTATCATCATACCAAATTTTATCAAAATCTGTTCAGTGGTTTTCTCGTGATGTGGTAACAGACAGATAGACAGACAGACAAAAATCCTAGAAACTATAGATTCGACCTCTATGTCGATAATAATTATAATAATTAATAGATATTTTCTCAGAATTACACAAATATTTAACTATTTCATTTAAACTGTGTTTCAAAAACATTTAAGAAGTTTTTATCTTAAAAATTCTCAAAAATATATATAAAACGTCACCCAACAAATCCGGCTTGTGCGGCGAAGTGGCCAGCCTTGCGAGCGGTCGGCTCAGGGCTTCGCCCCCTCGCCCGCAGGCCCTAGACACGACCACCAGCTTCCTTAGCACCGTCACTGCTGCTGGATCCGACCAGAGTTCATATCTGAAAAATATTTTACAGGGTTAATGTAGCAAATTTAAACACATACTAACTTACACGGGCTATTTCTAATATGACACCATTGGATGTAATTTAATCTGTGATTAAAAATCCTTTTTTAGGTTCTGTACCTCAAAAGGGAGAAAAGTAACTCTTATAGGATCATTTCGTTGTCTGTGTGATTGTTAAGACTACTTTTCTCAAAAACTCGCGGCTGTATCGAGTTAAAATTAATATCAAATACTCAGTTCTACAATCCCTTGGAGATGTGAAAAAACCAAGTTTCTAAGTCAACGCAATCAAAAGATACGGCCGTGTATGCCGCATATTTTGACAACACGCAAGGGTGTCGAAACCTATAGAGCACTTCCCTTTGATTTAGAATCATGAAATTTGACAGAAAGTAATGTCTTATAGCACAAGTAAAGGAAAAAATCCGAAAATAGTATATTTGTAATTCTATCACGAATAATATATATATATATATATATATATATATATATATATATATATATATATATAATATATATATATATATATATATAATTTTTTTAGGCTACAGAACTTTCATTAAGACAGACTCGCACTTTTCACCGATTTTTTTATATAATAACAGTCTTACGTATAAAAAAGACAGTGGTAGCCCAATGGTAACGTGCTCTCTTAGGAAACCTGATGCGGCTTCAAATTCCGAGTCTCGTACCTCTGATATCTTCATGTGCGAATCATTTCTAACATGATTACCACTTGCTTTACGGCGAAGGAAAACATCGTGAGGAAACCTGCACGTCTGAGAGAACCTAGCAAGTTTTCGAAAGACATGCTCAGTCCGCCCGCACTTGGCCAGCGTGGTGGACTATGGCCCGATCCTCGTGTTGTAGGGAGGCCCACCCCCAGCAGTGGGATGTTAAAAAGGCTTGAATACATTCCTATGTGTATTTAGAAATAGACAGTCTCTCACCCGTGATGCTGCACTTGGTGGGCAGCCGGCTGCAGCGCTGCAAGCGCTGTGAGCGCTGTATGCAGCGCGCGCTGCAGCGGCCGGCGCAGCGCTTGCAGCGGCTGCAGCGCCGCGTGCGCCTCGCTCGATGTATCCACCTTCGCCTCCAACGCTAGAAGATTCTGGAATGTGTTTTGAATTTTTAAATTTAGAAAAAGTTATTTCGATTTTTGATTCCTGACGTTTGGATTTTTCATAATAATCATGGTTACGGGTGAGACATCTACATCTTTACAGCTATCATGTCGAGAACCAAAAATCAAAAAATTAAATTTCAAATGTTAAATGTACGCGTAAATTTAAGAAGGAATAGGGAATATGCGTGATTTTTTTTTAATTTTTTTATGGAATAGCTAACATGTAACTCCAAAAAATTAAGATTTCGTATAAAAAATATCATACCGATATAAATTGAATTCAGCATATATTAATATTTATTAATGTAATTTCTTGTTTATTAAGAAAATAAGTATTAAAAAGTGTAAATATGTATAGGCTTAATTCAAAAGCAATATATATATATATATATATATATATATATATATATATATATATATATATATATATATATATATATAAATCACCTTTATTTCAATCACACGCAAATTCCCTATTAACTAAGTTACTTTTAGAATTAATTAAAAAAATATGTTTATATTGTATATTTGTGCGTGTGCATGTGAATGTGTGTGTGTGTGTGTGTGTGTGTGTGTGTGTGTGTGTGTGTGTGTGTGTGTGTGTGTGTGTGTGTGTGTGTGTGTGTGTGTGTGTGTGTGTGTGTGTGTGTGTGTGTGTGTGTGTGTGTGTGTGTGTGTGTGTGTGTGTGTGTGTGTGTGTGTGTGTGTGTGTGTGTGTGTGTGTGTGTGTGTGTGTGTGTGTGTGTGTGTGTGTGTGTGTGTGTGTGTGTGTGTGTGTGTGTGTGTGTGTGTGTGTGTGTGTGTGTGTGTGTGTGTGTGTGTGTGTGTGTGTGTGTGTGTGTGTGTGTGTGTGTGTGTGTGTGTGTGTGTGTGTGTGTGTGTGTGTGTGTGTGTGTGTGTGTGTGTGTGTGTGTGTGTGTGTGTGTGTGTGTGTGTGTGTGTGTGTGTGTGTGTGTGTGTGTGTGTGTGTGTGTGTGTGTGTGTGTGTGTGTGTGTGTGTGTGTGTGTGTGTGTGTGTGTGTGTGTGTGTGTGTGTGTGTGTGTGTGTGTGTGTGTGTGTGTGTGTGTGTGTGTGTGTGTGTGTGTGTGTGTGTGTGTGTGTGTGTGTGTGTGTGTGTGTGTGTGTGTGTGTGTGTGTGTGTGTGTGTGTGTGTGTGTGTGTGTGTGTGTGTGTGTGTGTGTGTGTGTGTGTGTGTGTGTGTGTGTGTGTGTGTGTGTGTGTGTGTGTGTGTGTGTGTGTGTGTGTGTGTGTGTGTGTGTGTGTGTGTGTGTGTGTGTGTGTGTGTGTGTGTGTGTGTGTGTGTGTGTGTGTGTGTGTGTGTGTGTGTGTGTGTGTGTGTGTGTGTGTGTGTGTGTGTGTGTGTGTGTGTGTGTGTGTGTGTGTGTGTGTGTGTGTGTGTGTGTGTGTGTGTGTGTGTGTGTGTGTGTGTGTGTGTGTGTGTGTGTGTGTGTGTGTGTGTGTGTGTGTGTGTGTGTGTGTGTGTGTGTGTGTGTGTGTGTGTGTGTGTGTGTGTGTGTACTTATGTACGCACGTAAGAAGTTATACTGCTTAATAGCTAACAAAAATTGTTAAAGGTTTCATCCCGTACGTCACAACTCTCTGTTTGTAAAAGGAAAGCTTCTAACTTCATCATGTCGCTTTCAGCTAACTTCATCATGTCGCTTTTTTGCTGTCGGTGTTCGCGAGCGTCGTAAAAATTTCACTCTCATAATTTCCTCCAAGCGTGCCAAAAGAAGTATAATTTCGAAAAAAAAAAGCCGTTCCTCAGTCTGTGCGTCTGTGCATGTGTATGTGTGTGCGCGTGCGCGTGTGTACGTGTGTATGTGTGTGTGTGTGTGTGTGTGTGTGTGTGTGTATACCTTATCGCTATCCACGTGATCCTCTACGAGCGAGTGGAGCGCGGCGAGAGTGTCTGGCTTGTCGTCGCGCAGCGCGCATGCGCAGGCCGCCCACGCCGCGCCGCACAGCTGCAGCGCCGCCAGCGCTGCGCTACTGCACTGCCACGACGCTGATAGACTGTGGGACGGTTGTACACTTGTATTTTTAATGTTTAACTAGCGATTCACCCTCACTTCGCTCGGGTTCGTCCCTAAGTTCCATCCCAAAACAAAATTAATCTCTCCAGAATAATTTCTAAGAAATCCGTGCGATTTTCCGAGAGTTTAATTGTTATCGTACACGCCGGCGTGTACGCGGTCCTCGAGGGGGTTAATTAATTAATTTGATTTTAATTTATTTTCGTGGGACCCTATTTTTTTTCTAAAATAAAAGTAGCCTAAGTTACTCTTTATTACATCAGCTATCTGCCAGCGAAAGTCCCGTCAAAATCGCGCCAGCCATTTCAGAGATTATCGGGAACAAACAGACAGACAGACAGACAGATAAACATTGTAAAAAATGTTGTTTTGGTATATGTGTACCGTGTATACATCCAATTATGCATTTAGTAAAAAGCGGTTATTAAAATATTACAAACAGACACTTCAATTTTATTTATCTGTATAGATTAGACTTATGTACATACTGTGTACATACGCACAGTGGTAGCACAATGATAACGCGCTCGCTTGAGAAACCAAGCGACGCGGGTTCAAATCCCGGGTCGGATATTGTCATGTGTGAATCGTTTCCAATATGATTACCACTTGTCTTACGATGAAGGAAAATATCATGACAGAACCTGCATATCTGATAGAACCTAGCAATTTTTAAAAGACATAATTTGAACCCACACAGACACAATTTGAACCCGCTTCGCTCGGTTTCCCGAGGCTACTGCTACCAATGACATTCATTTGAACTATTTTTTTCTTTTTCCTCTAGTATACATGGATACCTTAAAACTCAGCACAGTTTTTTCCTGTACAGATAAATTATGCGAAGAGTGTATTATAATTACACATTTTTTTTTTCAACTGTTAATTTGAGACTATTTTTCTAAATGATCTGAATATCTGAAAAAAAGAAAAAAAAAACCCAACGCGATATGTATATAAATAAATAAAATTGATGTGACTATTTGTAACGTCAAAATAATAAGTTTTTATTAGATATCTATAGAGTATGAAATTATATATTGTACTTATAAGAAAAACACAATTTTTAAAATTTTGTCTGTCTGTTTGTTCCGGCTAATCTTCGAAATGGCTGAGCTGATTTTTACGGGACTGTCACTGGCAGATAGCAGATATTATAAGGAGTAACTAAGGCTACTTTTATTTTAGAAAAAGAATTAGGGTTCCGCTCAAAAAATTTGAAACATCTAGGTACATTTCAATGTTTATGATCTTCTCTAGTCGGTATACATATTATAAATGTGAAAGTTTGTGAGTATGGATGTTTGTTACTTTCACGCCAGAACGGCTGAACGGATCTGGATGAAATTTGGCACAGAGATAGATTATAGTCTGGAATAACACATAGGCTACTTTTATCCCGGAAAAATGTACGGTTCCCGTGGGATAGGTTTATTTTTGTTTTCCTAGTTTTAAATAAATCAAAAAATCTCACCTGCATAGCGCAATCCTCAGTTTCAACCAACTGTGGTAATAATACTGTTGAAATGATTGCGGCTGCCTCTGAAAGTTCTCCGTCAATCTGAAATAAAAAAAAATATATATAACTTCCAAATTTAATGTTTTGGGCTCAGTTGAATACATTAAGCCATTCCAAAAATCACCAATCGTATTTTATGATATTGTAATGTCAACACATTACCCAATGAAGGTTACATTAAAAAAGTAAAAAAAAAAAAAAAACAAAAACGACTGCTAAAATGCGATTTACAAAAAAAAAAAAAAGAAACAAGATTAGGTAAGAACACAGTATTTTTATTTAAAAAGTGTACGCATTTGTCATTACGTCGCCTCAGTAGTTATTTATCCAAACGACCAATTTAACGAAAGAGTTTTTATTACAGAACTAGCGACTCACTATGTTGCTTCCCAAAACAAAATTAATTAATTAGTTTGGTTTTAATTTATTTTCGTGGGACCCATTTTATTTTTCTAAAATAAAAGTAGCCTATGTTACTCCTTATAACAACAGCTATCTGTCAGTGAAAGTCCCGTCAAAATCGGTCCAGCTATTTCAAAGATTAGCCGGAACAAATAGCCAGACAGACAGACAAAAATTGTAAAAAATGTTGTTTTGGTATATGTACCGTGTATACATCCATATGCATTTAGTAAAAAGCGGTTATTTTAATATTACAAACAGACACTCCAATTTTATTTATCTGTATGCATAGATAATTATATATTAAATTTTAAATGTCAATTTTATTGGTATTAAATAAACATTTTACTGAAAAAATGTATTATATCGATACATATATAATCTGTATTAATATTATAAATGTGAAAGTTTATGAGTATGTATGGATGTTTGTTACACTTTCACGCCAGAACACAGTGATAGATTATAGTCTTATAATATATCTATAGAGATAGATTATAGTAAGGTCTTACTAGTAAATAATACAAATATTTACCTTTCATATACCGCTTCTATAATATTGGTCTTCAACGTCATAAGAACGTCTAAACAATCGTAGCCGGACACCATGGAATATTCCAGAAGCGACGTTACGTGTTGCACCGACAATGGGGTTGCTGTGACAGATTTTTTTTAAATAGTTTTATTTAAAACCTTTTGATTTTTTTTAAACAATCTAAATTCTAATATATATTCATACCAATGCCTTAATTCGCAAGTCGGCTAACTCCGTATCAGTCAACTTTATAAAGGCTACCATAAACGTAAACATTTCAATAATACTAATTACGTATTCGGAAAAATGAATATTCCATTTTTTTATAATTATATTTTTAAACTAGCGAATCACCCTCGCTCGGGTTCGTCCCTAGGTTGCTTCCCAAAACAAAATTTATTATTTAATTACTACTTTTTTTTTCTAACTTACTACTTTTTTTTCTAAACTACTTTTTTTTAACCCTACTTTTTTTTCTAAAATAAAAGTAGCCTAAGTTATTCCTTATTACATCAGCTATCTGCCAGTGAAAGCCCCGTCAAAATTGATCCAGCCGTTTCGGAGATTAGCCGGAACAAACAGACAGACAAAAATTGTAAAAAATGTTGTTTTGGTATATGTACCGTATACATTTAGTAAAAAGCGGTTATTTTAATATTACAAACAGACACTCCAATTTTATTTATCTCTATAGATACCTAATCTAAAATTTCATGTTTCCCAAATTCATAATATTATTAAAATTATAACGGTTTTTGTTTCCCCTGAAAAGCGCACTGAAACTGAGTTAGCCGCATTACGAGTTAAGGTATCGATATGTATGTATGCATGTATGTATGTGTGTGTGTTCGCATATGAAAATATCTGACGTGCGAGACGCGGGATTTAAATTCGCTTTACTTTCACAGGCGAGCGGATTACTTACTGGACACACATACTACATGTATGTACGCGTCTATGGTTGTATGTAAGTATATTTGTGGTAACGCGTTTACTTGAGAAATCAAGTGATGCAGCTTCAAATCCCGGTTCTCGCAACTCCGATAGTTTCATGTGCGAATGATTTCCAACATGATTACCACTTGTCTTACGGTGAAGGAAAACATCTTGAGGAAACTGTCATGTCTGAAAAATTAGTAAGTTTTAAGAAGCTCGCATTTATCCAGCGTGGTGGACTATGGCCTGATCCCCCTCGCATTGAATGAAGCCCACCCCCAGCAGTGGGACGTTAAAAAGGGCTGAATACATACATATGTGTATTTATATGCATGTATGTGTATATGTATGTATATGTGTGTGTGTGTGTGTGTGTCACTCACGCATATCGGGTGCAGGCGGCGGCATATGCAGCTTGCAGACGTGAAGCTGCGCACGCGCATCCAGTGCGACGGCCACACCGCCTAGCGTCGACACCGACACGCAGCACACCTGCGCCGGCGACTGAGACGCGTTGCTCTATTGGAAATGGCGTGTGTTGACGTATTCTTATGATATTAAACTGCTTAAGAGTTACTTATGGTGATAGTTTTAGACTTGTAACTATTGTATTGCTAAATTGTTTTTTTTCTCATGATACGTGTTGTTTTTTGTTTATTATTGCTTTAAGTAACTAATTATAAGTGTCTTTGATTTTTAAAGTTATACTTCTTTTGGCGCGTTTGGAAAAAATGATGAGAGTAAAATCTTTACGATGCGCGCGCACACCGACAGCCAAAAAGCGACATGATGAAGTTAGCTGCATTCCTTTTACAAACAGAGTTGTGACATCAAAGAACAATAAATACTCTTTTACTATTTTGAGCAATCCTTAAAAAAACATGTGCCTAATAGGAAAATAATTAAAACTTACAGGAATAACTCCAGGTCCATACTTCGGCTTCTTCGGGGGAGTCCCCGCGCCCGCCGTCACTTCGGGCGTGATCGCACCACTCGTCACTATCGGCCTACACACTAGCTGCAGATCATTAATAATATTTTTAACACAAAAAAACCAACTACTAAACAATATTTTCGACGTCGACACGTTTGACTCAGTTTGTAGTGACCATGTCAGTGAACTTAGCAGATCATTGTCCAGCAGATCAAAAATAAATGTGAGTTCTATTCGCATGCAGCTGAGTTCTATAGTTCCTGATACTTTTTAGAAATAGTTCTGGCGTTTTTACCTTAAAAAAAGTCAATTGACAAAATGATCTGCTAACTTCCCGTAGCAGATCATTTTGCAACAAATCAAAAAAAATGTGAGTTCTATGCGCATGCAGCTGAGATATACAGTTCCTGATACTTTTCAGGAATAGTTCTGAACTCTCCTCCAAGTTCCAGCAGATCATATCTGAATTTTTGAAAAATCGGAACATAACATTTTTATCGTTTTAAATTATTGTAAAGGCTAGAACTCTTTTGTTTTTCATAGATCTGTATCAAAACTGCAATGTAGAACTCGATTCGATTCCAGAACTCACGTCCATGTGCCAGCAGATCATACCAGAAATTTGAAAAAGTTGGAAAATACTATTTTTATTTTTTTAAATGATTGAAAGAGGCTAGAAGTTAGAACTCTTTCGTTTATCACAGATCTGTATTACTACTGCAATGTAGACCTCGATTCGAGTCCAGAACTCACGTCCAAGTTCCAGCAGATCATGTCGGAAGTGGAACATTTAAAAAATATGAATGTACTATTTTCATCGTTTCAAATTATTGTAAAGGCTAGAACTCTTTTGTTTTTCTCAGATCTGTATCAGAACTGCATTCTAGAACTCGATTCGATTCCAGAACTCACGTCCATGTGCCAGCAGATCATACCAGAAAGTTGAAAAACTTGAAAAATACTATTTTCATTTTTTTAAATGATTGAAAGAGGTTAGAAGTTAGAACTCTTTCGTTTATCACAGACCTATATCAGAACTGCAATGAAGAACTCGATTCTAGTCCAGAACTCACGTCCAAGTTCCAGCAGATCATGTCGGAAGTGGAACATTTAAAAAATATGAATGTACTATTTTCATCGTTTCAAATTATTGTAAAGGCTAGAACTCTTTTGTTTTTCACAGATCTATATCAGAACTGCAATGTAGAACTCGATTCGATTCCAGAACTCACGTCCATGTGCCAGCAGATCATACCAGAAAGTTGAAAAACTTGAAAAATACTATTTTCATTTTTTTAAATGATTGAAAGAGGCTAGAAGTTAGAACTCTTTCGTTTATCACAGATCTGTATCACTACTGCAATGTAGAACTCGATTCGAGTCCAGAACTCACGTCCAAGTTCCAGCAGATCATGTCAGAAGTGGAACATTTAAAAAATATGAATGTACTATTTTCATCGTTTCAAATTATTGTAAAGGCTAGAACTCTTTTGTTTTTCACAGATCTGTATCAGAACTGCATTCTAGAACTCGATTCCTGTCCAGAACTCACGTCCATGTGCCAGCAGATCATACCAGAAAGTTGAAAAAGTTGAAAAATACTATTTTCATTTTTTTAAATGATTGAAAGAGGCTAGAAGTTAGAACTCTTTCGTTTATCACAGACCTGTATCAGAACTGCATTCTAGAACTCGATTCGATTCCAGAACTCACGTCTATGTGCCAGCAGATCATACCAGAAAGTTGAAAAAGTTGAAAAATACTATTTTCATTTTTTTAAATGATTGAAAGAGGTTAGAAGTTAGAACTCTTTCGTTTATCACACACCTATACCAGAACTGCAATGTAAAACTCGATTCGAGTCCAGAACTCACGTCGAAGATCCAGCAGATCATGTCGGAAGTGGAACATTTAAAAAATACGAATGTACTATTTTCATCGTTTCAAATTATTGTAAAGGCTAGAACTCTTTCGTTTTTCACAGACCTGTATCACAACTGCAATGTAGAACTCGATTCGAGTCCAGAACTCACGTCCAAGTTCCAGCAGATCATGTCAGAAGTGGAGCATTTAAAAAATATGAATGTACTATTTTCATCGTTTAAAATTATTGTAAAGGCTAGAACTCTTTTGTTTTTCACAGATCTGTATCAGAACTGCATTCTAGAACTCGGTTCAATTCCAGAACTCACGTCCATGTGCCAGCTGATCATACCAGAAAGTTGAAAAACTTGAAAAATACTATTTTCATTTTTTTAAATGATTGAAAGAGGCTAGAAGTTAGAACTCTTTCGTTTATCACAGATCTGTATCACTACTGCAATGTAGAACTCGATTCGAGTCCAGAACTCACGTCCAAGTTCCAGCAGATCATGTCAGAAGTGGAACATTAAAAAATATGAATGTACTATTTTCATCGTTTCAAATTATTGTAAAGGCTAGAACTCTTTTGTTTTTCACAGATCTGTATCAGAACTGCATTCTAGAACTCGATTCCTGTCCAGAACTCACGTCCATGTGCCAGCAGATCATACCAGAAAGTTGAAAAAGTTGAAAAATACTATTTTCATTTTTTTAAATGATTGAAAGAGGCTAGAAGTTAGAACTCTTTCGTTTATCACAGACCTGTATCAGAACTGCAATATAGAACTTGATTTGAGTCCAGAACTCACGTCCAAGTTCCAGCAGATCATGTCGGAAGTGGAACATTTAAAAAATATGAATGTACTATTTTCATCGTTTCCAATTATTGTAAAGGCTAGAACTCTTTTGTTTTTCACAGATCTGTATCAGAACTGCATTCTAGAACTCGATTCGATTCCAGAACTCACGTCTATGTGCCAGCAGATCATACCAGAAAGTTGAAAAAGTTGAAAAATACTATTTTCATTTTTTTAAATGATTGAAAGAGGCTAGAAGTTAGAACTCTTTCGTTTATCACAGACCTGTATCAGAACTGCAATGTAGAACTCGATTCGAGTCCAGAACTCACGTCCAAGTTCCAGCAGATCATGTCGGAAGTGGAACATTTTAAAAATATGAATGTACTATTTTCATCGTTTCAAATTATTGTAAAGGCTAGAACTCTTTTGTTTTTCACAGATCTGTATCAGAACTGCATTCTAGAACTCGATTCCTGTCTAGAACTCACGTACATGTGCCAGCAGATCATACCAGAAAGTTGAAAAAGTTGAAAAATACTATTTTCATTTTTTTAAATGATTGAAAGAGGCTAGAAGTTAGAACTCTTTCGTTTATCACAGACCTGTATCAGAACTGCAATATAGAACTTGATTTGAGTCCAGAACTCACGTCCAAGTTCCAGCAGATCATGTCGGAAGTGGAACATTTAAAAAATATGAATGTACTATTTTCATCGTTTCCAATTATTGTAAAGGCTAGAACTCTTTTGTTTTTCACAGATCTGTATCAGAACTGCATTCTAGAACTCGATTCGATTCCAGAACTCACGTCTATGTGCCAGCAGATCATACCAGAAAGTTGAAAAAGTTGAAAAATACTATTTTCATTTTTTTAAATGATTGAAAGAGGCTAGAAGTTAGAACTCTTTCGTTTATCACAGACCTGTATCAGAACTGCAATGTAGAACTCGATTCGAGTCCAGAACTCACGTCCAAGTTCCAGCAGATCATGTCGGAAGTGGAACATTTAAAAAATATGAATGTACTATTTTCATCGTTTCAAATTATTGTAAAGGCTAGAACTCTTTTGTTTTTCACAGATCTGTATCAGAACTGCATTCTAGAACTCGATTCCTGTCCAGAACTCACGTACATGTGCCAGCAGATCATACCAGAAAGTTGAAAAAGTTGAAAAATACTATTTTCATTTTTTTAAATGATTGAAAGAGGCTAGAAGTTAGAACTCTTTTGTTTTTCATAGATCTGTATCAAAACTGCAATGTAGAACTCGATTCGATTCCAGAACTCACGTCCATGTGCCAGCAGATCATACCAGAAATTTGAAAAAGTTGGAAAATACTATTTTTATTTTTTTAAATGATTGAAAGAGGCTAGAAGTTAGAACTCTTTCGTTTATCACAGATCTGTATTACTACTGCAATGTAGACCTCGATTCGAGTCCAGAACTCACGTCCAAGTTCCAGCAGATCATGTCGGAAGTGGAACATTTAAAAAATATGAATGTACTATTTTCATCGTTTCAAATTATTGTAAAGGCTAGAACTCTTTTGTTTTTCACAGATCTGTATCAGAACTGCATTCTAGAACTCGATTCCTGTCCAGAACTCACGTACATGTGCCAGCAGATCATACCAGAAAGTTGAAAAAGTTGAAAAATACTATTTTCATTTTTTTAAATGATTGAAAGAGGCTAGAAGTTAGAACTCTTTCGTTTATCACAGACCTGTATCAGAACTGCAATATAGAACTTGATTTGAGTCCAGAACTCACGTCCAAGTTCCAGCAGATCATGTCGGAAGTGGAACATTTAAAAAATATGAATGTACTATTTTCATCGTTTCCAATTATTGTAAAGGCTAGAACTCTTTTGTTTTTCACAGATCTGTATCAGAACTGCATTCTAGAACTCGATTCGATTCCAGAACTCACGTCTATGTGCCAGCAGATCATACCAGAAAGTTGAAAAAGTTGAAAAATACTATTTTCATTTTTTTAAATGATTGAAAGAGGCTAGAAGTTAGAACTCTTTCGTTTATCACAGACCTGTATCAGAACTGCAATGTAGAACTCGATTCGAGTCCAGAACTCACGTCCAAGTTCCAGCAGATCATGTCGGAAGTGGAACATTTAAAAAATATGAATGTACTATTTTCATCGTTTCAAATTATTGTAAAGGCTAGAACTCTTTTGTTTTTCACAGATCTGTATCAGAACTGCATTCTAGAACTCGATTCCTGTCCAGAACTCACGTACATGTGCCAGCAGATCATACCAGAAAGTTGAAAAAGTTGAAAAATACTATTTTCATTTTTTTAAATGATTGAAAGAGGCTAGAAGTTAGAACTCTTTCGTTTATCACAGACCTGTATCAGAACTGCAATGTAGAACTCGATTCGAGTCCAGAACTCGCGTCCAAGTTCCAGCAGATCATGTCGGAAGTGGAACATTTAAAAAATATGAATGTACTATTTTCATCGTTTCAAATTATTGTAAAGGCTAGAACTCTTTTGTTTTTCACAGATCTGTATCAGAACTGCATTCTAGAACTCGATTCCTGTCCAGAACTCACGTACATGTGCCAGCAGATCATACCAGAAAGTTGAAAAAGTTGAAAAATACTATTTTCATTTTTTTAAATGATTGAAAGAGGCTAGAAGTTAGAACTCTTTTGTTTTTCATAGATCTGTATCAAAACTGCAATGTAGAACTCGATTCGATTCCAGAACTCACGTCCATGTGCCAGCAGATCATACCAGAAATTTGAAAAAGTTGGAAAATACTATTTTTATTTTTTTAAATGATTGAAAGAGGCTAGAAGTTAGAACTCTTTCGTTTATCACAGATCTGTATTACTACTGCAATGTAGAACTCGATTCGAGTCCAGAACTCACGTCCAAGTTCCAGCAGATCATGTCAGAAGTGGAACATTTAAAAAATATGAATGTACTATTTTCATCGTTTCAAATTATTGTAAAGGCTAGAACTCTTTTGTTTTTCACAGATCTGTATCAGAACTGCATTCTAGAACTCGATTCCTGTCCAGAACTCACGTCCATGTGCCAGCAGATCATACCAGAAAGTTGAAAAAGTTGAAAAATACTATTTTCATTTTTTTAAATGATTGAAAGAGGCTAGAAGTTAGAACTCTTTCGTTTATCACAGACCTGTATCAGAACTGCAATGTAGAACTCGATTCGAGTCCAGAACTCACGTCCAAGTTCCAGCAGATCATGTCGGAAGTGGAACATTTAAAAAATATGAATGTACTATTTTCGTCGTTTCAAATTATTGTAAAGGCTAGAACTCTTTTGTTTTTCACAGATCTGTATCAGAACTGCATTCTAGAACTCGATTCCTGTCCAGAACTCACGTACATGTGCCAGCAGATCATACCAGAAAGTTGAAAAAGTTGAAAAATACTATTTTCATTTTTTTAAATGATTGAAAGAGGCTAGAAGTTAGAACTCTTTCGTTTATCACAGATCTGTATCACTACTGCAGTGTAGAACTCGACTCGAGTCCAGAACTCACGTCCAAGTTCCAGCAGATCATGGCGGAAGTGGAACATTTAAAAAATATGAATGTACTATTTTCATCGTTTAAAATTATTGTAAAGGCTAGAACTCTTTTGTTTTTCACAGATCTGTATCAGAACTGCATTCTAGAACTCGATTCCTGTCCAGAACTCACGTACATGTGCCAGCAGATCATACCAGAAAGTTAAAAAAGTTGAAAAATACTATTTTCATTTTTTTAAATGATTGAAAGAGAAATGTTTATCACAGAAATATATCAGAACTACAATGTACAACTTGAGCCCAGAACTTAAGCCCTTCTTCATTCAATCTTTCAAGTTGTACATTGTAGTTCTGATATATCTCTGTGATAAACATTTCTCTTTCAATCATTTAAAAAAATGAAAATAGTATTTTTCAACTTTTTTAACTTTCTGGTATGATCTGCTGGCACATGTACGTGAGTTCTGGACAGGAATCGAGTTCTAGAATGCAGTTCTGATACAGATCTGTGAAAAACAAAAGAGTTCTAGCCTTTACAATAATTTGAAACGATGAAAATAGTACATTCATATTTTTTAAATGCTCCACTTCTGACATGATCTGCTGGAACTTGGACGTGAGTTCTGGACTCGAATCGAGTTCTACATTGCAGTTGTGATACAGGTCTGTGAAAAACGAAAGAGTTCTAGCCTTTACAATAATTTGAAACGATGAAAATAGTACATTCATATTTTTTAAATGTTCCACTTCTGACATGATCTGCTGGAACTTGGACGTGAGTTCTGGACTCGAATCGAGTTCTACATTGCAGTAGTAATACAGATCTGTGATAAACGAAAGAGTTCTAACTTCTAGCCTCTTTCAATCATTTAAAAAAATAAAAATAGTATTTTCCAACTTTTTCAAATTTCTGGTATGATCTGCTGGCACATGGACGTGAGTTCTGGAATCGAATCGAGTTCTACATTGCAGTTTTGATACAGATCTATGAAAAACAAAAGAGTTCTAACTTCTAGCCTCTTTCAATCATTTAAAAAAATGAAAATAGTATTTTTCAACTTTTTCAACTTTCTGGTATGATCTGCTGGCACATGTACGTGAGTTCTGGACAGGAATCGAGTTCTAGAATGCAGTTCTGATACAGATCTGTGAAAAACAAAAGAGTTCTAGCCTTTACAATAATTTGAAACGATGAAAATAGTACATTCATATTTTTTAAATGTTCCACTTCCGACATGATCTGCTGGAACTTGGACGTGAGTTCTGGACTCGAATCGAGTTCTACATTGCAGTTCTGATACAGGTCTGTGATAAACGAAAGAGTTCTAACTTCTAGCCTCTTTCAATCATTTAAAAAAATGAAAATAGTATTTTTCAACTTTTTCAACTTTCTGGTATGATCTGCTGGCACATAGACGTGAGTTCTGGAATCGAATCGAGTTCTAGAATGCAGTTCTGATACAGATCTGTGAAAAACAAAAGAGTTCTAGCCTTTACAATAATTGGAAACGATGAAAATAGTACATTCATATTTTTTAAATGTTCCACTTCCGACATGATCTGCTGGAACTTGGACGTGAGTTCTGGACTCGAATCGAGTTCTACATTGCAGTTCTGATACAGGTCTGTGATAAACGAAAGAGTTCTAACTTCTAGCCTCTTTCAATCATTTAAAAAAATGAAAATAGTATTTTTCAACTTTTTCAACTTTCTGGTATGATCTGCTGGCACATGGACGTGAGTTCTGGACAGGAATCGAGTTCTAGAATGCAGTTCTGATACAGATCTGTGAAAAACAAAAGAGTTCTAGCCTTTACAATAATTTGAAACGATGAAAATAGTACATTCATATTTTTTAAATGTTCCACTTCTGACATGATCTGCTGGAACTTGGACGTGAGTTCTGGACTCGAATCGAGTTCTACATTGCAGTAGTAATACAGATCTGTGATAAACGAAAGAGTTCTAACTTCTAGCCTCTTTCAATCATTTAAAAAAATAAAAATAGTATTTTCCAACTTTTTCAAATTTCTGGTATGATCTGCTGGCACATGGACGTGAGTTCTGGAATCGAATCGAGTTCTACATTGCAGTTTTGATACAGATCTATGAAAAACAAAAGAGTTCTAACTTCTAGCCTCTTTCAATCATTTAAAAAAATGAAAATAGTATTTTTCAACTTTTTCAACTTTCTGGTATGATCTGCTGGCACATGTACGTGAGTTCTGGACAGGAATCGAGTTCTAGAATGCAGTTCTGATACAGATCTGTGAAAAACAAAAGAGTTCTAGCCTTTACAATAATTTGAAACGATGAAAATAGTACATTCATATTTTTTAAATGTTCCACTTCCGACATGATCTGCTGGAACTTGGACGTGAGTTCTGGACTCGAATCGAGTTCTACATTGCAGTTCTGATACAGGTCTGTGATAAACGAAAGAGTTCTAACTTCTAGCCTCTTTCAATCATTTAAAAAAATGAAAATAGTATTTTTCAACTTTTTCAACTTTCTGGTATGATCTGCTGGCACATAGACGTGAGTTCTGGAATCGAATCGAGTTCTAGAATGCAGTTCTGATACAGATCTGTGAAAAACAAAAGAGTTCTAGCCTTTACAATAATTGGAAACGATGAAAATAGTACATTCATATTTTTTAAATGTTCCACTTCCGACATGATCTGCTGGAACTTGGACGTGAGTTCTGGACTCGAATCGAGTTCTACATTGCAGTTCTGATACAGGTCTGTGATAAACGAAAGAGTTCTAACTTCTAGCCTCTTTCAATCATTTAAAAAAATGAAAATAGTATTTTTCAACTTTTTCAACTTTCTGGTATGATCTGCTGGCACATGGACGTGAGTTCTGGACAGGAATCGAGTTCTAGAATGCAGTTCTGATACAGATCTGTGAAAAACAAAAGAGTTCTAGCCTTTACAATAATTTGAAACGATGAAAATAGTACATTCATATTTTTTAAATGTTCCACTTCTGACATGATCTGCTGGAACTTGGACGTGAGTTCTGGACTCGAATCGAGTTCTACATTGCAGTAGTAATACAGATCTGTGATAAACGAAAGAGTTCTAACTTCTAGCCTCTTTCAATCATTTAAAAAAATAAAAATAGTATTTTCCAACTTTTTCAAATTTCTGGTATGATCTGCTGGCACATGGACGTGAGTTCTGGAATCGAATCGAGTTCTACATTGCAGTTTTGATACAGATCTATGAAAAACAAAAGAGTTCTAACTTCTAGCCTCTTTCAATCATTTAAAAAAATGAAAATAGTATTTTTCAACTTTTTCAACTTTCTGGTATGATCTGCTGGCACATGTACGTGAGTTCTGGACAGGAATCGAGTTCTAGAATGCAGTTCTGATACAGATCGGTGAAAAACAAAAGAGTTCTAGCCTTTACAATAATTTGAAACGATGAAAATAGTACATTCATATTTTTTAAATGTTCCACTTCCGACATGATCTGCTGGAACTTGGACGTGAGTTCTGGACTCGAATCGAGTTCTACATTGCAGTTCTGATACAGGTCTGTGATAAACGAAAGAGTTCTAACTTCTAGCCTCTTTCAATCATTTAAAAAAATGAAAATAGTATTTTTCAACTTTTTCAACTTTCTGGTATGATCTGCTGGCACATAGACGTGAGTTCTGGAATCGAATCGAGTTCTAGAATGCAGTTCTGATACAGATCTGTGAAAAACAAAAGAGTTCTAGCCTTTACAATAATTGGAAACGATGAAAATAGTACATTCATATTTTTTAAATGTTCCACTTCCGACATGATCTGCTGGAACTTGGACGTGAGTTCTGGACTCAAATCAAGTTCTATATTGCAGTTCTGATACAGGTCTGTGATAAACGAAAGAGTTCTAACTTCTAGCCTCTTTCAATCATTTAAAAAAATGAAAATAGTATTTTTCAACTTTTTCAACTTTCTGGTATGATCTGCTGGCACATGTACGTGAGTTCTGGACAGGAATCGAGTTCTAGAATGCAGTTCTGATACAGATCTGTGAAAAACAAAAGAGTTCTAGCCTTTACAATAATTTGAAACGATGAAAATAGTACATTCATATTTTTTAAATGTTCCACTTCCGACATGATCTGCTGGAACTTGGACGTGAGTTCTGGACTCGAATCGAGTTCTACATTGCAGTTCTGATACAGGTCTGTGATAAACGAAAGAGTTCTAACTTCTAGCCTCTTTCAATCATTTAAAAAAATGAAAATAGTATTTTTCAACTTTTTCAACTTTCTGGTATGATCTGCTGGCACATAGACGTGAGTTCTGGAATCGAATCGAGTTCTAGAATGCAGTTCTGATACAGATCTGTGAAAAACAAAAGAGTTCTAGCCTTTACAATAATTGGAAACGATGAAAATAGTACATTCATATTTTTTAAATGTTCCACTTCCGACATGATCTGCTGGAACTTGGACGTGAGTTCTGGACTCAAATCAAGTTCTATATTGCAGTTCTGATACAGGTCTGTGATAAACGAAAGAGTTCTAACTTCTAGCCTCTTTCAATCATTTAAAAAAATGAAAATAGTATTTTTCAACTTTTTCAACTTTCTGGTATGATCTGCTGGCACATGGACGTGAGTTCTGGACAGGAATCGAGTTCTAGAATGCAGTTCTGATACAGATCTGTGAAAAACAAAAGAGTTCTAGCCTTTACAATAATTTGAAACGATGAAAATAGTACATTCATATTTTTTAATGTTCCACTTCTGACATGATCTGCTGGAACTTGGACGTGAGTTCTGGACTCGAATCGAGTTCTACATTGCAGTAGTGATACAGATCTGTGATAAACGAAAGAGTTCTAACTTCTAGCCTCTTTCAATCATTTAAAAAAATGAAAATAGTATTTTTCAAGTTTTTCAACTTTCTGGTATGATCAGCTGGCACATGGACGTGAGTTCTGGAATTGAACCGAGTTCTAGAATGCAGTTCTGATACAGATCTGTGAAAAACAAAAGAGTTCTAGCCTTTACAATAATTTTAAACGATGAAAATAGTACATTCATATTTTTTAAATGCTCCACTTCTGACATGATCTGCTGGAACTTGGACGTGAGTTCTGGACTCGAATCGAGTTCTACATTGCAGTTGTGATACAGGTCTGTGAAAAACGAAAGAGTTCTAGCCTTTACAATAATTTGAAACGATGAAAATAGTACATTCGTATTTTTTAAATGTTCCACTTCCGACATGATCTGCTGGATCTTCGACGTGAGTTCTGGACTCGAATCGAGTTTTACATTGCAGTTCTGGTATAGGTGTGTGATAAACGAAAGAGTTCTAACTTCTAACCTCTTTCAATCATTTAAAAAAATGAAAATAGTATTTTTCAACTTTTTCAACTTTCTGGTATGATCTGCTGGCACATAGACGTGAGTTCTGGAATCGAATCGAGTTCTAGAATGCAGTTCTGATACAGGTCTGTGATAAACGAAAGAGTTCTAACTTCTAGCCTCTTTCAATCATTTAAAAAAATGAAAATAGTATTTTTCAACTTTTTCAACTTTCTGGTATGATCTGCTGGCACATGGACGTGAGTTCTGGACAGGAATCGAGTTCTAGAATGCAGTTCTGATACAGATCTGTGAAAAACAAAAGAGTTCTAGCCTTTACAATAATTTGAAACGATGAAAATAGTACATTCATATTTTTTAAATGTTCCACTTCTGACATGATCTGCTGGAACTTGGACGTGAGTTCTGGACTCGAATCGAGTTCTACATTGCAGTAGTGATACAGATCTGTGATAAACGAAAGAGTTCTAACTTCTAGCCTCTTTCAATCATTTAAAAAAATGAAAATAGTATTTTTCAAGTTTTTCAACTTTCTGGTATGATCTGCTGGCACATGGACGTGAGTTCTGGAATCGAATCGAGTTCTACATTGCAGTTCTGATATAGATCTGTGAAAAACAAAAGAGTTCTAGCCTTTACAATAATTTGAAACGATGAAAATAGTACATTCATATTTTTTAAATGTTCCACTTCCGACATGATCTGCTGGAACTTGGACGTGAGTTCTGGACTAGAATCGAGTTCTTCATTGCAGTTCTGATATAGGTCTGTGATAAACGAAAGAGTTCTAACTTCTAACCTCTTTCAATCATTTAAAAAAATGAAAATAGTATTTTTCAAGTTTTTCAACTTTCTGGTATGATCTGCTGGCACATGGACGTGAGTTCTGGAATCGAATCGAGTTCTAGAATGCAGTTCTGATACAGATCTGAGAAAAACAAAAGAGTTCTAGCCTTTACAATAATTTGAAACGATGAAAATAGTACATTCATATTTTTTAAATGTTCCACTTCCGACATGATCTGCTGGAACTTGGACGTGAGTTCTGGACTCGAATCGAGTTCTACATTGCAGTTCTGATACAGGTCTGTGATAAACGAAAGAGTTCTAACTTCTAACCTCTTTCAATCATTTAAAAAAATGAAAATAGTATTTTTCAAGTTTTTCAACTTTCTGGTATGATCTGCTGGCACATGGACGTGAGTTCTGGAATCGAATCGAGTTCTAGAATGCAGTTCTGATACAGATCTGAGAAAAACAAAAGAGTTCTAGCCTTTACAATAATTTGAAACGATGAAAATAGTACATTCATATTTTTTAAATGTTCCACTTCCGACATGATCTGCTGGAACTTGGACGTGAGTTCTGGACTCGAATCGAGTTCTACATTGCAGTTCTGATACAGGTCTGTGATAAACGAAAGAGTTCTAACTTCTAGCCTCTTTCAATCATTTAAAAAAATGAAAATAGTAATACTATTCAACTTTTTCATTTTTCTGGTATGATCTGCTGGCACATGGACGTGAGTTCTGGAATCGAATCGAGTTCTAGAATGCAGTTCTGATACAGATCTGTGAAAAACAAAAGAGTTCTAGCCTTTACAATAATTTAAAACGATAAAAATGTTATGTTCCGATTTTTCAAAAATTCAGATATGATCTGCTGGAACTTGGAGGAGAGTTCAGAACTATTCCTGAAAAGTATCAGGAACTGTATATCTCAGCTGCATGCGCATAGAACTCACATTTTTTTTGATTTGTTGCAAAATGATCTGCTACGGGAAGTTAGCAGATCATTTTGTCAATTGACTTTTTTTAAGGTAAAAACGCCAGAACTATTTCTAAAAAGTATCAGGAACTATAGAACTCAGCTGCATGCGAATAGAACTCACATTTATTTTTGATCTGCTGGACAATGATCTGCTAAGTTCACTGACATGTAGTGACCCTACTTGCTGTTTCAGTGGTCGCGGGTTCAAGTCCCGCTGGGGACGTACATTTGTGTGATGAGCACGAATATTTGTACTCCAGTCATGGGTGTTTATATTTATAATACGTATGTATTTAAAGTTACATATGTGTAGTGTATCAAGTATGTAATTGGTATCCATAACTCAAGTCTCATAGCTTACCATGGAACTAGATGGTGCTGTGTGTTAATGTCCCAACATATTGATTTATATTTTGAAAAATATTTATAAAATTCTACACGAAATCTGTAAGGTATATAACATCAAAATGTATATATGCTAGTATAATATAAAAAAAAATAACAATACGCGGGTAAAACCTATAAAATTATATATAGACTAACAGAACCCGCGGCTTCGCTCGCGATCAAACTACGAAAAATACGAAATTTCATGCAAATATGTCCAAGGAATAAAAAGTTTCATACAAACTTTTATCCCCTATTTCACCCCCTTGGGGGTTTAATTTTGAAAAATCCTTCCTTAGTGGATGCCTTCGTCATATGAGGAATACGTGTGCGAAATTTCAATTTTTGAGCCTTTGTTTCGAGGGTTTGGCCTGTGCGTTGATACATCAGTCAATCACTTTTGCCTTTTATATATATATATATATATTATATATATTATATATATATATATATATATATATATATATATATATATATTATATATATATATAACGAGCCATAGTACATAAACTATACGTACATAATGATGTGTGTCCCTCGCCAGCAGGTGCAGCGCTCGCGGCGTGGCGAGCACCGCGTGGGCTCCGAACGAGGACTTGGCCGAGGCCACGTGCGTGGCGAGCTCGCCACCCTCGATCTGCCACACTGCTGTCTGCTGCCATGCCTACAGACAAACAAACAGACACACTTGAAACCATAGACGTAGAGCATGGACTTGACCACTCTCTAGAAATAATACGTACGTTGCTTAACGTACGGACAATATTACCTGTAAATTGAATTTAAAAATGTAATGTAAAAGAAATTATAATATTACTAGCGACTCACCCTCGCTTAACTCGGTTTCGCATCTGGAAAAACAAAAACAAATCTATCCCTCGGGAACCGTATATTTTTCCGGGATAAAAAGTAGCTTATGTATTATTCCAGACTATAATCTATCTCTGTGCCCATCCTACTACTTTTTATACCGGAGAAATGTACGGTTCCCGTGGGATAGATTTGTTTTTGTTTGTCTAGAGGTGAACCCGAGCGAAGCCAGGGTAAGCCACTAGTATATTATATTTTTATCCATGCCGTTTTTTAATTATGATTTTATTTGTCGTGATTTATTTATTATTAATAAAAACGGCGAAGGAAAACATCGTGAGGAAACCTGCATGTCTGAGAGAACCTAGCAAGTTTTCGAAAGATATGTTCAGTCCGCCCGCACTTGGCCAGCGTGGTGGACTATGGCCTGATTACCTTCGTATTGAAGGGAGGCTTGTGCCCAGCAGTGGGACGTTAAAAAGGGCTGAATACAATACAATAAAAAATATAATAATATGTTAAGTATTGTACATATAAAAAATAAATAATCTTGAGAATTAAACAAGTGAAACAAGTAGGAGGAGGAACATACCATGGTATTAAAGCAGTCGGTTGTTTTCGGGCCACCACCTGGAGTTGTGCTGCCTTGGACCGGACCTTAAAAAAAATGTTTCAGAAAAAATATTCACATTTTTTATCGAATTATATAAGCTACTAGCGACTCGCCCTCGCTTGCTTTCCAACCCAAACTTTCATCCCCATTTTCACCCCTTTAAGGGAGGATTTCCGAGATAAAAAGTATCATATGTCCTTCCCAGGATCTCAAACTATTTTCTTACCGAATTTCATCTAAATCGGCCCAGTAGATCCAGAGATTACCCCCTACAACCTCACAAACTCACAAACTTTACCTCTTTATAAAATTAGTATACATTGATTTCTATTATTCAACCCCTAGCTCCATCATCAGATCAGCTAAATCTATACTAATCCATACTAATGGCACGTCTTGGGAGTGAAGTGATCGCATCCAGGCTACTTCAACTTTATAGAAATACTAGCGATTCACGCTCGCTTCGCTCGCGTTCGTCCCTAGGTACGTTTTAATTTTTATGAGCGAAACCCTAATTCTTTTTCTAAAATAAAAGTAGCCTAAGTTACTCCTTATAATATCAGCTATCTGCCAGTGAAAGTCCCGTTAAAATTGGTCCAGCCGTTTCGGAGATTAGCCGGAACACACAGACAGGCAGACAAAAAAAAATGTGTTTTACTTATAAGTACCGTATATGATTCCATATGCATTCAGTATAAAGCTGTTATTTTGACATTACAAACAGACACTTCAATTTTATTTATCTATATAGATTGTAATTTATAATTTAACTTTATAAAAAAAATAACGAAATAATATCAGTCCCGCTGAGTTTCTTTCGCCAGTTCTCCTCACGTCTGAGGCTTCTTCTTTCCGAACTGGTAGTAGACTCACGACGTTCAGTGAAAAATTGTAATAATCTAATGCTAAATTAAATATTTTGAATTTGAATTCGTATAATATTATAAATGTGAAAGTTTGTGAGTATGGATGTTTGTTACTCAATCACGCCAGAACGGCTGAACGGATCTAGATGAAATTTGGCACAGAGATAGATTATAGTTTGGAATAGCACATAGGTTACTTTTTATCCCGCAAAAATGTACGGTTCCCGTGGGATATATTTCTTTTTGTCCAGGGACGAAACCGAAGCGAGGGTGAGTCGCTAGTTATAAAAAAAATCAATGTAATCAAATATGACAAAGTCTTCATTCTTACAAGATTTAATTACATGGTTAGTTACAAGTGAAGCTAATAAAAAAACTTTTATTAATTAAAAAAAAAATAAAGAGTGCGTGTATGAATGTGTACACGCGCAAGAAGTATAAGTTCTGTAGGTTATCGGTATTCTTTATGAAATTCAATTTATGTTTTAAATAATTAGGATAGGTGAGATACTAAAAATAACGCATATTAGGCATATTACAATCATATATTTATAGAATATCATTTAAGGAAAGAATATAATATTATATATCATTTGCTAAAAAAATATACTACAAACCTTTAGACAGCAACTTATGTACGGGATATGAACGTTCTGTAAGTTTCCACAGAGTGAGATTGTTGCCAGCGATAAATAAACAGTCTGTATCGTCACGAAGCCACCAGGATATTGACACTGCATAACAAAAAAAAATAGTTAAAGAGTCCGTATATGAATGTGTACACGCGCAAGAAGTAAAACTTCTGTAGGTTATCGGTACTCTTTATGAAATTCGATTTATGTTTTAAATTAGGATAGGTGCCCCCCCCCCCCCCTATGTCAAGCGTGCGTAAGGGAGTTTTACTTCAACAATTATAAAGGCTGCAAATTCATGTGGATATTTTATCTAATTCACATCGCAGACATTCATTTGTGAATATATATATATATATATATATATATATATATATATATATAATTATAGAGGCGAATGTTTGCATGTATGTGACTGTGTATGTATGTGTGTATGTATGCGTGTATATCTGTGTGTAGTATACAGATAGACTACGACTTGTAGTAACACATGATTGATTAGGAACGCACCCGAGCGAAGCAGGGTTATGTCGTTAGTCAAGGAGTATTCACTCACATGGTGTGACGTCATCATCGACCAGATACACAGTGGGCATGGGTTGTAGGGCGAGGGTGGCGGGCGCAGCCCTAGCAGCCCCACTGCGGGTGACCGTGCCGCGGCAGCACCGCACCCCCCGACGGCCGGCGCGACGCCACGCTGCTGCTATTAGCAAGGCACCATCTGTGATTCGAAAGAGATTATTGATAACAATTAATGATAATAATGTAGGCACAAAATTATATACACACACATCCTTTTTATACTTTCATATTTTTAATTAAGACCTTTTTATTTATCTTTTTATAAATTACGTTTTGTGAGAGATTCGAATAAAAAAGAGAAGGCATTGACATTATAAAGCGTACAAATTAAAGCACGATTTTTATTTTTAATAAAATAGATTGAAGTAATCGAATATTGCTGCAATGACCATAATAATAATTATTATTTTTAATTTAATTTATCCCATAGGAATGAGAGGTAAAAAGTAGCATATGTAACTCCTTCCGCCCTCCAACTATCTACACCAAAAATCACGCCAATCCGTCATTCCGTTTCGACGTGAAAGAAGGGCAAACAAACACACTTTCACATTTATGATATTAATAAGTATTGATTATTATTTTATTATGACGTATACAGGTGTTACACGGGAAGTGTCGGTTCAAATAAAGAAAAAATGCAATCGAATCGATCGTTGCAATCGAAGTTGTATTTCAAATTAACAATAATCACTCAATACATAAATACACAGCACTTCACTACGCAACCATATATCTCTATAATATAAAAATGAATCGCTGAATGTGTTGCTAAGCGCAAACCTCGAGAGCGGCTGAACCGATTTCGCTAATTCTTTTTTTTATAATATTCCTTGAAGTACGAGGATGGTTATTAAGGAGAGAAAAATTTAAAAAATTGCCTTAAAAAAAGTCTAAAAACGACACTTTTCTATATTCCCATACGAAAGATTCGTAATAATACTTAAAAGTCAATTTGAACTTTAATACCATACCATAAAGTTAATTTTTTTTTGTATGTTCCTTAAGTCCACGGAAGGTTTTAATAAAGAGAAAAAATGAAAAAATTAACGAAAAAAAAAATATTTATATGGCTAACGCTGGCTAATAACTATTTATATCTATTTAAAACGTACCTAGCTACGAACCCGAGCGAAGCGAGGGCGACCCGCTAGTATGTATAATAATAATACGGAACACAAGACAGTTTCTACTAGTGTTCACTGTACGACCGTCCAAACGTAACTCCATGAGTCCGGTCGAGTGTCACCATATAAGACTCTATTGAGCCCAAAAAGATGGCGCTCGCGTTCCAATTAGTTTTGATTATGACTTGCCTTTGACAAATATATATTGAAATGTATTGAGTATACCATTTTGTATTAAATTTCTATATCCCAAAAAAGAAAACATTATTTTGGAGATTATAAAAAGAATGTACGTAAATTAAAAAATTAAATCTAATACTAATTTACTCACTCTTATGCGCTATACTAGCAGCTGATATATAATCCCTCGTTGCTCTCAAGCAGTCTGTTGAGACTAAAGCCCGCGTGCCTTCACCTGGTGTGATTGCACCCACCAGGCCTGTGCCGGAGACCACACAGGCCCCCGTACATGCTACACCACTGAGGATAGATAATAAATATGGATAAAATAATAAGAATAATGATCTGAACGATTTGAGCTACAGCGAACATTCTCACTGAGACTAACCAATAGGGAATATGCGTGATTTTTTTTAAAATCAGCTCCTAAAACTAAAATGTAGTAAAAAAAATCTAAATCATACCCATAATCAAAAAGAAATTACATAAAAAAAATATTGATAAAGGTTAAATTCATAAGTAATAAAGATTATAAAAAAAAAAGACTTTTATTTAAATCACCCGTATATTCCCTACTAGCGGCTCACCCACGCTTCGTTCGGGTTTGCCTGTAGGAAAACAAAAACAATTCTATCCCACGGGAACCGTACGTTTTTCCGGGATAAAAAGTAGCCTATGTGTTATTCCAGACTATAATCTATCTCTGTGCCAAATTTCATCCAGTTTCGTTCAGCCGTTCTGGTGTGAAAGATTAACAAACATCCATACACTCATACTTACAAACCTTCACATTTATGATTATAGATTGCACAGGAGATATTATAGCACATATTTGTAGACCAAAATCTTTATGTGCTGTACAAGGCATGAGGTACAAACAGCACTAAATTTTGGCAAAGCAAAACTATTTCATTAAAGCAGCAAACAATGACTTGTCTTTTGTCCTATTATTTAAATCAACAATTGAAAAAAATTGTTTACCAAGTTGATAAATCAAAAAGGTTACATCTATACTAATATTATAAAGAGACAGAGTTTGTTTGTTTGTTTGAACGTGCTAATTTCAGGAACTACTAATCCGATTTGAAAAATTCTTTTTGCATTAGATAGCCCGTTTATTAAGGAAGGCTATAGGCTATATTATATTATCATGTTACTACCTAAAGGATCGAAGCAGTAATCATAAATGTCAACAAATCGGGCAGACTTTCATACATTATTGTAAAATTGATGTTTATATTGGAAGATGGAATGCGGGCAAAACCACGGATATTGCTAGTATTATGTAAATTAAAAATTATTATAAAATAACTTAAAAAAATCAAAAACCTATACATATAAATAAAAAAAATTATAATATCTATCTTACCCAAACCCTTTCAGAGTGGGTGTAGGCCTTAATTGCTGTATTCTTTCACATATAGGTGCATCTGGCTTCTTCTCTAAGGCCACTACTCTCCTTCCGTTGTGAAAAAATGAAGCAGTTATTATATGTTCACCTGAAAATAATAAACTTAAAATAGTTTCCAAATCATTTTCTAAATACAAATTAAAATATACACTTCTAGATTACCTGGATTTCATTAACTTAAACTTAATTTGGATTCGAGTTATTACAATAGTTTTTAATTTCTTTTTGGCTTGTTTTTACAAAAATATGTCTTATGTACTCAGAAATAAGTAATCAGTAGTTGTCCACTGGTAACTCACTGGCTTGGGAAACTGAGTGAAGCAGGTTCAAATCCCGAGTCTCAGACTTTTGATATTTTCTTGTGCGAATCAGCTCTTTTTTAAATACAAATACAATCGGTACTTCCAAAGATTACCTCCTAGGTTCCTTCATGTTCTCTAATAAATAAAAAAAATATTACATTACCTGGAAAGTTCGCAGTATACAAGCAAGTCCATTCATTCAATAAAAAATCTTTTTGTCCAAACACTGACACATCTCCGACAGTAGTTGCCACTAATAACTGCTTGCCTTCTCCATCCCATTCTAATGCTGAGACCTAAAAGAATAAGTTAATGAATTATAAAAGAGAACTTCTTCACAATATCAAAAATGTATTATAAATTATTGATGATATAATTATATTTAATCAATTTAGAATTTAAAAAATAACTTACAGGGTGAATGGTGCTTGTAACTTTATGGCTATCCCATGGTGTATCTAAGTCACATACATACACATGCCCACCCCATGTGTCACCATCACAATCTGTGAGCTCCGTTAGTGAAGAGAAAGCAATAATATTACATGTCGATATTGTGCAAATAGGTCTCACTATTTCTGGATCAGTTGTGCTGAAAACATTGACATAATATTACACACTATTTCAAGTTAGAAAAAATAATTTAAAAAAGATACTATGATATAAGGTTATTCTATTATTTTTATGTCATAACAATAGTTAACAATAAATTTTAGAAATATTTTGTACCAGCCAATATGGTAAAAAAAAGCCAAATTTACACTTACCCATCAAAATGTGGTGGTTCACATTTTAAAGGTTTTCGTCTCACCGAATATATTAATTCCATACTTTATTTCGTTACCTACAATATCATATATTATTAGTATTATACTATATAAAATACACTAATAAATAAACTGTTAGAAAAAGAAATGCGTCGAATTTTGTTGATACTGTTTAGTTGACATTGACTTGACAACTGTCATTGGAGGGATAGCTATTTAATAAACAGTACCACAAAGTACAAACTATATAGAGATGACAGTACATTACGTTTTGTGATTTATTCCTAATATTTAGCTAATACTAAAAATTTATAGCAAATATACTGCATTTCACTACTACAAGTAAAAGAACAAAAGTTTATAATTCTGAAATAATGATAACAAGATTACTATAGATTAGGCTTACATAGTACATACCTAATTTTATACCAAAAATATTGCCTTGCATTAACCTTATTTGGTCATATTTGTAAAAAAACTTGCGATATTTGAAAAAAAGTACTACTACCCACATTAAATTACGAGTTATTGATAAAGGTAATATTTATATGTTTATTATATCGCACGTAATAACAGAACGCAAAAAATATAAATTGTCTCTACTTAGACTTGTAACTATGTTCAGAGCAAACATTATACGCTGAGTTCACTTTACTTCTTAACGCGATTGTTCCGGACAATGACCTTTCATTATCGAGTCCGAGCGATCCGAACACAGTCTCACGCTGACGAAAATGGCGGAATGTACTGTTCTTTCTGCTTTACTTCTCAAAAATTGCGCTTAAATCGTGCGATTTTTGAGTGAAAATGTAATTGTGATGAATTAAAACCTCTTGTGCAGTATTGTTACTGTGTGCTCAAATATGTGGCGAACAGAAATGTGTCGATTTGGTGTTGGGAACTGGATTTTCTTGCTGGCTTGCCTACATTTGTTTACGTATAGCCAAGGTAAGCTGCTTTCTTATAAATATTACCTTATAATATCGATCGGTGTATTTAAACCCCCACGTTTAAGGAAGTAATAAATTTCGATTTAATGTCGTTATTTTCTAATTGTATTTGTAATGTGTATATTTATTATTGACGAATTTGCATTAATTTTTTATCATGTTATGGAGGTGTTAGATGTTTATTTACGTTTGTGCTGCGTTTTATAGTCGTATTTAATTAGAGAAACACATAAACGTCTGAGTGATGTACGGGGGCGTATTGGTGTATATTTATTGATGTTAGGGCTCCGTTGACGTCTCTACGCACCCTCTGAGATGTAACGACGCCGCAAGACGTTAATGTCTTTTTATTGAGTGCTTTGAGATAATTAAAGCTATATTTCCTTAGAGGTTTATAAACAAATAAATTAAATGAGCATCAACTGTTCTTATAAGACGTTTTCTATTTTTGATACCTCATTTTACATCGTTAAAAGCGTTGTTTATGTTTATATTTATTGGTTATACAGAAATTCTTTTACTGTGATTTATGTAGCTTTTAAAGAAACTTTTTTTTAAATTTATTTAGTTATTGATTAATAAATAAAATAGTTTATATGTTCAATATGTATTGTAAACTAAGTTGTAGGAATATTGCAGATCGTAAATTGTAAAGCTTCGGACAAGATGCCTCTAACTGTACACTGGCCGTAATAATCCTCGTGCGGACCTACAAATGTGAGATCTGGAGCTTTAAAACGATACAGTGATAATATATAATTTTGCGTTACGAAAAGCTCTTAAATACAACACTATTTATTTTATCTATATCATAGTGATGTAACGAATGTTCGAATTTTGACATTCGCGAATGCGTATGCGAATGCGAATATCCATCTCCAATGTTCGCGAATGCGAATGCGATGCGAATGTTAACTTAATTTTTATTTACAATATTTTGTCAATATTTTGTCTTTTTTTTCATTCAATTTCAATCATTATCATTCAAAATCGTTGGGTGTAGCGTAACCTGAGTAAATATGTAAGGCCCCACGATTTTATTTTTGAATCTGATCCATGCCCTATGACCTAGGTTGATGAGGAGAGTGTTGTGATGACTGATACCTAGGACCTACTTAATTATTTTTTATCTTTTAGTATATTATTTACGTCATTATTATCTTTTTTTTTCAATAAAACCGTTTAACTTAAAAAATTTTTACTCATTTTATTTTCAAATTTAAGTTTTTTTTTAATTTTAATCTGTTTAAACTCTGATCTGCCATGCACTGTGTTCTTCTTGTATCCTTTCATTTGATACCCATATTGAGGGGGTTGGGAAATAATATGTAATCCGCCATTTCGTGGCGGCGGCCATCTTATAATGATACTGAATATATTCAATTGTATTGTCATCAGAACTAAAGGTGTGTACTAAATATCAGATCAATCTGCTGTCAACAGGAAAGGGGTTAAATCTATACTAATATAACAAATGTGAAAGTTTGTGTGTACGGATGTATGGATGTTTGTTACTCTTTCAAGGCGGAATGGCTGAACGGGTTTGGATGAAATTTGGCACAGAAATAGATTATAGTCTGGAATAACACATAGGTTACTTTAATCACGGAAAAATGTACGGTTCCCGTGGGATAGGTTTGTTTTTGCTTCGCTAGAGGCGAATCCGAGCGAAGCGAGGGTGAGCTGCTAGTTTCAATTACTAAATTTGACCCAAACATACAGGGCAAGTTAGTAAAACCGTTTAACCAGACGAGGGGCGCGGGCACACCGGTATTAAAAATATATAGTGGAATGAAAAAATATAAAAAATATATAATATTTTTGATATTAGAAGTTTAATTTTGGTTCAAATATAATTTAGAATTTGATTTTTTTTAAATGTAGGGAAAGACATTCATTTTTTTAGTTTTATTACAAAAGAGAAAGTATTTCTAATTTAGTCGCCTACCTCAAGATCGTTCCATAATTTTTTTTAATTCAAATATTATAAGTAAATAAACAAATATAAATCTTACCAGTTATATTATCATTTTATATTTATCCATTCCATATATATGTATATTTCCTTTTTGTTTGTCAAAATACTTTCGCATCGTTTCTTGCGAATATGAATACTAATGCGAATGTCAAAAAATACGCGAACATTCGCGAATGCGAATGCGAATATTCGTTACATCACTAATATCTATACTAATGTTATATACAATTTTTATTAAGGGGAAAAATTTCTTTGTTTGTTTGTATTCGATAAACTCTGAAAATACTATACCGATTTTAATAATTCTTTCACTAATAATCTACTACATCATCCCAGAGTGCTACAGGCCATGATTTATATAATTCATGCATACGTTATCACATTTCCTCCCAATTCCATTTTTAGTCCAATAGAGGTCGCCCCCTTTTTTTTAGTGGGGGCTACCAATAATTAATGTTTAATAACGTCTTGACTGGTTTTCGATATACACGTAAACACAAGTTTCACTCTCAAACTCCTGTGGGATGGCATTTCGATACTCGGGATGAGAGATCAAGTGCTGCCTTTTTACATGCTTTCCAAGGCACACGAAACGCCGCCAAGTTTGCAACCCCGGGCTGTTATTAAGAATGTCTTAATAGAAGCCTCCAGTGGATGTACTTGGCCCGACACAAGACTCGAACCCGGAACCTCCGGGTCTGCAGAGAGAGGCAGTCTAGTAACACAACGTACTATAATGAGTATGACGAATATTTTACTAAAAAGGTACACAACTATTCTACCCTTGGGTGTGGTTTCTCTTTTTTTAATTTCTCTGAACCTTTGAAATATATATATTACTAGCAGAACCCAAGGCTTCGCTCGTGCTAACTCAAAAAAATCTCTGAAAAGTAATGTTTCATACAAACTTTCATCCCATATTTTACCCCCTTATGGGATGAATTTCGAAAAATGCTAAAATATGTATTTATTTAATTGTATTGAAAGAGCAATAATACCAAGGTTCAAGTAATTCTGATTATAAATATTTTTTTTGAGTTGTATATCGTGTTTACTCATGGGAATGAGATAATTTCCCGCGGTAAAAAGTCAGCCTATGTCACTCTCCAACCCTCCAACTATCTCCACACAAAAAATTACGCCAATTCATCACTCTGTTTCGACGTGAAAGAAGGACAAACAAACAAACACACTTTCACATTAATAATATTAGTACATGGATATAATATTACCTATTCATTAAAAAAAATATCATAAAAACCGATATACAATTGATAAAGGCAATACATACAATATGTGTTAGTAAAATAATAAAATATACTTTATTATAATTTTAAAAACCGGCCAAGTGCGAGTCGGACTCGCGCACGAAGGGTACCGTACCATTATCTATAAAAACGGCAAAAAATCATGTCTATTGTTTGGGATCCCCCCTCAAATATTTGTTTTATTTTAATTTAAATATTTATTTTTAAAATGAATATATAACTAAATATTCTGTGAATATTTCAAGCGTCTACCTGTTGCCGTTATCAATATCGAGCAAAAACGTTTTAAAGTTAGATATCTAATCAGATGTTTTCGAATTTGGCTGGCACCGACTTCAAAAATATCTACAGTAAAGTGTTTTTTGAAGTCGGTCTTTATTTTTTTTTATTTTTTATATAATATGTAGTGATGAACATTAATTTACATACATATCACTCAGTATACAAATTGTGTTATAATTTTAAAACATTGTTGTTTTGCGTCATTTTCATATCTGGTTTTATGACACTCTTTTTTATTATTCCTTAATTTGAGTATAGCTCTTATAAGTAATAATCTAAAATATATTACACTTCGGTAATCATTAAATTCCAAACAGACCGACTCACGCATTTATATTAGTGTATAATAACTTAACGGCTTTATTACAGGCTTAACCACTAAATGCCTCAACTTTACCCAACCATTGCACAATAAGATATTTCTGAAACGTGTATTTACCATCCTGTTCGTAGGTTTGCACATTGCTCCTAATCGTAGGTAGAACAAGTGTTTTCGTAATATAATAGTTTGGTTTGATTCACAATTTCTTACCAATTTTGTACATTCGATGCCCTTTCAAGTATAAATAATAGCTATAATTTCATGTTATTTTCATAGTTACTATATTTTGCTCTATACAGGAATATTATGTCGATTAGTAGATTATTAAGTAACATCCAAAAGGAGAGTATTTTTCATCTCAAATGTGAATTTTTTCGCGTGTTCCTCTATATATTTGCTAGTTTCGGGTTCGAGGTTCGAGTCCTGCTGGGGGCACGAATGTTTGTACTCCAGTCTTGGGTGTTTATATTTATAATATGTATGTATTTAAAGTTTTATATGTGTGGTGTAACAACTACTATATCTGGTATCCATAACACAAGCCTCGTAGCTTACCATGGAACTAGATGGTGCTGTGCGTTAAAACGTAAGCGGGGACGAACCCGAGAGGAGCGAGGGTGAGTCGCTAGTATTATATAAATATATTTTGTGTATCTCGGAAACGGCTGTAACGATTTAGATTAAATTTTATACTTTGATATGGTTATATATTTTTGTATATTTCTTTTTGTATTTTGTGAAAAAACACAATTTTTGTACATTTTTCGAATTTTGATCAACGGTAGTATTGTTGAATGAAGTTTCCGAAACGCCGCCCAGATACTAATAATAATAATGTCCTCCTGACCGATTCCGGCCACGGCGGCCAATCTCGTTGAGACTAGCCAACTGCGCAGGAGATATTATAGTGCACAAATGTACGCGCAGACACAAGTGCACTCTCTATTCCTGTCACTCTCATACTCCGGTGGGACGACTACTCGACACGACCGGTGAGAGTTAAGGCGCAGGACCGACGGCATTACGTGCTCTCCGAGGCACGGGGGTGAAACACCGCCAACTTCCCAACTCCGGACTGTTACTGAGGCTTACTATACAGAAAGACTCAATAACTAAACTTGGTCCGACCCGGGACTCGAACCCAGGACCTCAGGATGTGCAGCCGTACATGCTAGCCACTACACCACGGAGGCAGATACTATAGGTATAATCGCGACAAAATTACTTAAGCTTTATATTACAGCGCTCCCATAAAATTGGCCCACTACGATCGAAACCAGACACGAACAAAGAAATGATACTTTCGACATATCATTTTACAACTAAAACGATAAAAAGATGCCGTTGTTTTATTTACGACTTTAGTCCATTTGGTTCCTACATAAGTCACACGTGAAATTAAATTATCCAAACCAGTGTTTTTATATGCCCGCCGCCTCCACAAACAGTTTGACTAGCTTTTATTTAATACTAGTGAAAAACGAAACAAATTATCCCACGGGAATCGTACATTTTTCCGGGATAAAAAGTATCCTATGTGCTATTCCAGACTATAATCTAAATTTCACATAAATTGATTGATTGATTGAGTAACAAACATCTAAACATTCACATTTATAATATTAGTATGATTCGTACACATATAGCTTCAGTAGAAATAAAATTGTTTTTTATTGTTCCATACCTACAAAAAACGAACCCTTATCACTTTGTTCACTATTTGTCACGACATACTCGTAAGCATAAGCAAAATCGACTAAGCCGTTTAGTAATTACGAGGGAAAATAGGATCGGACAAAGATACGTACATATATACAGGTCAAACACACAACCATCCTTTGGGCTTCACCGCAGTCGGATAAAAAGGCATCTTGCATAAAGATAAGTAGCTAGTACCTAAACGAATTTTGCATTGAAGATATAATCTTTTATTAGTCGCTTAGAAATAGAAGAGTAGTAATCTCATATAGAATCTTTTAAGTATTCACTATTATGAAAATCGATTCTTTTGTAGTTGATTCTGAGAGCCACCCTTGTAATCCCCATGGTTAAATCGTTAATGGGGTACGTTGCATTCATTCGGTCACGAAAATGCCATAAAAATTTTGCGATTGTATGTCCAAAATAAAATATATGAGAATTGAGAGGAGAGTGTATTGTTCTTTTGATCACTTTTATTTTGAACTAGCAACTCACCCTCGCTCCGCTTCATCAAAATCCCTACTGTTGTTTTTCCGTGATGCGGTCACAGACAGACAGACAAAAATTTTAAAGACTATAGATTCGGCTTCTGCATTGTTAATAGTGTCTATTACAATAAGATTTTCCAAAAAAATATTTAATGTACAGATTCGGCTTAGTTACAATTTTATTATATGTATAGATAAAAAAATATATAAAAAGATGATACTCGTATGTTGGTACATTGTACATCTCATAAGTTCTTTAAAATACTTAACAACTTTTATAAGAATTCTTCACCACAATTTTCTTTGACATTCAAGTCTTAATGCATGTGTGACTCTATGAAAGTTCACAAATCCTTTTATACTGCACCGCTGAATGTCAGACGCCAGGTTGGAATTTTATAGAGAGAATTTCTGTCATCTCTTTTTAAAATACCTCTTAAATTTTAAAAATATATTTTTGACAACTTATTTTTGGAATGCAATGCCATAGCATTTTAGTGTTAGATCTAAAATATATATTATATTTTTAAATCTAGAATGGCTAGATCGATTTGGTTAATTTTTACTTTAAAATATTCATAATAATAACATAATATTTCACATAAGGTTTGAAAAGAAAACGGTGAAAAGTTGAAATATATACTTAATCCTAAAAAGCGTTTAAGTTATAAAATTATCAATAAAACAAAAACGTGTCTATTCCACGGGAACCGTACATTTTTCCGGGATAAAATGTAGACTTTGCTATTCCAAACTATAATCTATATCTGTGCCAAATTTAATCTAGATCAGTTTAGCCGTTCTAGCGTGATTGAGTAACAAACATCCAAACATCCATCTAAACTTTCGCATTTATAATATTAGTAAGATTAGTAAGATTTTCACAACCCAATAATTAATTTTATATCAGAGTTCAGTTTTAATTTTTAACAGCAAAATTAGGAACGTCCAATAATAGATCTTCAAAAGCAAAAGCCGTTTAGTGAATTCAAAGATTAACTTCCGCCTTCCACATAATACTTTGCTACGGAACGGTTTTCGGATTGAGACGAAATTAGTCGATCTATTCTGATAATTGAGAACGATTCACACTAAATCTAATGTTTACATTCAGATTACTGACAGTTTTTGATTATTCGACGACACGTTTGGCTCAGTTTGTAGTGACCCTACTTGCTGTGTTAGTGGCCGGGGGTTCGAATCCCACTGGGGGCAATTGGTGATGAGCACGAATGTTTGTACTCCAGTCATGGGTATTTATATCTATATAGATAAATAAAATTGGAGTGTCTGTTTGTAATATTAAAATAACCGCTTTTTACTAAAAGCATATGGATGTATACACGGTACATATACCAAAACAACATTTTTTACAATTTTTGTCTGTCTGTCTGTCTGTTTGTTCCGGCTAATCTCCGAAACGGCTATATCGATTTTGACGGAACTTTAACTGGCAGATAGCTGATGTTATAAGGAGTAACTTGTGCTACTTTTATTTTAGAAAAAGAATCAGGGTTCCGCGAAAAAAAATTAAAACCCATGAAATTGTGAACAAAATCCGCGTACGGCGTACGCACCCGAGCAAAGCGAGGGTAAATCGCTATATAATTTTAATGAATATCTTAGGAATAGCAAGCTACTATTTATGTATAAACATAGCTAACCGTGAAAACGTACCTAGTTTATAATATGTATGTATTTAAAGTTATACATATGTAATGTATCAACTATCTGGTATCCATACCACAGGCCTCGTAGCTTACCATGGAACTAGATGGTGCTGTGTGTTAATGTACCAACATATTTATTTTATTTATTATTTCATTTGAAGAAATGCGGAGGTAAGTCGCCTCGTATATTTAACGATAGGTGAAACGAAAATTGTCAGTAAAAATTTAATACAATTTATTTCCTCACTAGAAAACGAGTTACGACATTTTCCACTATCTAAGCTTTAGTAATTTTTCATATTTCGGTATTATTCAGTGAGTGAGTGAGTGGTATTACGCTGTGACATATCTATACTAATATTATGAAGCTGAAGAGTTTGTTTGTTTGTTTGGTTGTAATCTCAGGAACTACTAATCCGATTTGAAGAATTCTTTTTGCATTAAATAGCCCGTTAACTGAGGAAGGCTATAGGCTATAGAAAAATGTACGGTTCCCGTGGGACAAATTCGTTTTTGTCTAGGGACAAATCTGAAGCGAAGCAAGGGTGAGTCGCTAGTTTTGGATAAGTTGAAGTTGGATTGAGTCATAACCTACATAGAAAATTAATAATTCCATGTTTTCGTTACACAAAGTCTTAAATAAGGGCTACGAGTATAAGGGTTCCCTCTCTCAAACAAAAGCATTGCCCTCATTAAATCTCCATTTTTATTTTCAAATGCAAAGCTTTTTTAGGAGCTTTTTTTAAATTGCGAAAGCTATTATTATGTAATTTTGATGTCGCAAATTCTTTAGATGAATTTTCGTTTTTAGTGTTACGTACGTGAAAATGGAAAAATTGAACCCTTATGACTTACTAACATTTACTTGTGTTTTAAAGAAATTGTAAAAATTGGAAAGTTGCATGTATAAATACTGAAAGAATATACATAATAGAATAAAATTCAATTTTGAGTGGATTGGCAATAGGTACTAGAAAATTAAAATTGTTTTAATAGTGCAAATGACATTTATATAAATAAAAATGAATGTTCATATGTTTGTTCTCTATGCAGTCCTAAACCGTTGATCCGATTGTGATGAAACTCTGTTGTGGTGGATTCTGGCAAAACAAAAACCATTTTTCCTTTAGACGTTTGTCTCTTATGCATTTCTAAATCAATTAAGCATTGGGATACACCCGAGTTAGCCTCGCTAGTAAATTAAATAAAAGGTACTTAAGTACAACAAAATAATAAGTAATACTAATTCACCCTCGCTCCGCTCGGGTTCGTCCTTAGATACATTTTAACGATTAGTATGGATTTCTCAGAGATGAGATGTTTTACCGCAGAAAAAATTATCCTATATATTGACCCGGATAACCAGCTATCATCATACCAAATTTTATCAAAATCTGTCTGGTGGTTTTCTCGTGATGCGCTCCCAGACAGACAGACAAACACATAGACTGACAGACAGTCAAAATTCTAAAAATGATAGATTCGGCCTCTGTATCGATAATAATGACTATTTGAAAAAGATTTTCAAACAAAAATGATGTACAGATTCCATTTAGAATTTTATTATACTTATAGATAGTATGAAATGTGCTTTTATGTCGTATCAGGTTAGCAACAGCTTCTGACACAATGAACAATTCACTAAAAACTAGACTTGCAACGAATATTCGGCTACTATTCGGTATTCGGCCTATTCGGCGACTTTTATCCTACTCGGCCGAATACCGAATATCTACATACTATTCGGCCGAATACCGAATACTTAAGTAATGTTGTTGTATGTTTTGTTGTAATCAGATAATAATAGGGAATATGCGTGTGATTTAAATAAAGGTGAAATATTTATTCATTATCTTTATTGCTTTAGAATTAAACCTATATTCATATTTTTTTAATGTAGATTTTTTTCACTAAGAAAATATTTATTAAAAAGTTTAAAAAACAGGTGGGAAATTCAAAGTACTTGAAACGCAACACCATTAGTCAGACCGAATATGACGTCAGTGTATATCATAACAGCGAATAGCGATTAGCGATTTTGTCGCTTACACTAAGTCGTCATTTCTCTGTATATTATACTGTGACGTCACACCACGAAACGTGTGACGAAATGGCGAGCGTCTAAAGTATCCGTAACGGTGTATTTTAATATTTTTTATACTAAGTTTTAGTTTTTTGGAGCTGGATATTTTTTAATTATATAACGATGTATGATTGTATAAAAAAAGAAAAAAAAATCATGCATATTTCCTATTGGTAAAATGAAAATATTGATTTATTGTATAATAATATATTTTTCTTATAATCATTAAAGTAGTCATAGGTACATACATAAATACCTTCTTTATTACAAAAATTAACAAAAAAAAAACGATTAAATAAATGTCTATGCTCTTGCATTATCATAATTAAAATTTAGAAGTGGAAGATGCGAAAAGACTATTTTTTCTGTATTTTCAGGCAGTAGTTTTCTCCTAGACAATCCCATATTCAGAGAAAAGACATTCTAAATAAATACTACTTTCTGGCCCCAAACAAAAAACAAACACGTAGATACAAGTTTTCCCACCACGCGCTGGCCGAATACTTTTGCCTAATATTCGGCTATTCGGCCTGAAAGCCGCCGAATATTCGGTATTCGGCGTATGGCCGAATATACTATTCGTTGCAAGTCTACTAAAAACGTAACGTATAACATGAATAAAACAGTATTTCAATACCCGCTTTTAGTTCCACGTCACGTACTGGCAGCGGTATTTCCAATAATAACACAGGGAAATGGGAAATTTTATAGAAAATTGTTCGGATGTGTGTCCGTTTATTGCCTATTAATGATGTTTCGCGACTAGAGTGTTTTGCAGTCTAATATATTACCTAGTTCGCAAATCATTTCCGACATGATTACTACTTGTTTTACGGTGAACGAAAACATCGTGAGGAAATCTACATTTCTGAGAGGACTTAGCAAGTTTTCGGAAGACTTGTGAAGTCCGCCAACCAGGACTTGGTCTGCCTGGTGGACTATGGCCTGAGGGATCCATCTGGAGGCCCGTGTCCAGCAGTGGGACTTTAGGATCTGCGAAAAAGGAAGGGGGCCTTGTATAGGGAGGCCCCCTGTCCAGCAGTATAACGCTAAAAAAGGGCTGAATATATTTATTATTTCTATTATATTACTATTCTTTTTATTTTCTATTCATGACATATTTTGATGTATTGTAATTTAATTATTATTAATTTAAACTGACTAATTGACATGCCTTAAATTGACATACATGATTTATTTAATTCAATGTTAAATGTTTGTATTTTACTTTGCTCATTTCTGTCATTTCTGTTATAATTTTGTAGTATTTTAATTCTATTTTATGTGTTACTGTTAAATAATGATTTTTTTTTATGGACTCCCTGTCTGAAATAAACGTTTATTATTATTATTATTATATGCATATATTACCTAAATATACTCAATTTTAGAAAGTAATGGGGAGTATCGGTAGTTTTTTCCAATGAATAATTAGATTTAATGATAATATTTTTAGTAAAAAAAGTTTTTTTTTCAATTGAAGTTAAATCGATCGAATGGAAAAGTTTCTGATGTACCTAGTTAATACCATATTTAACGTAATGGAATTAAAATACAGATTTTTCAGAAAATTATCAATATGTTACTGAGAAATTAATATAAATTCCGGTCGTTCAGGTCGCGTGACGTCACGGAATTATTCTTAAAAGCGCAACTTTAAAGTTTCCTAACATTTTCATTTGCTAAGATATTTTAATAATTCGTTCATATTTTTGATATATTTTACTTAATTTTTTATAATGAGTGCAGTAAAAATATGGTAAACTTCTCCATATGCGAAGTTATCGAGTAACATACACACAAATCATATCTATCTATACATATAATAAAATTGTAACTAAGCCGAATCTGTACATTAAATATTTTTTGGAAACTCTTATTGAAATAAACATTATTATCGATACAGAGGCTGAATCTATAGTTTTTAGATTGTTTTTGTTTCTCCGTCTTCTGTCTGGGAACGCATCACGAGATAACTACTGGACAGATTTTAATGAACTTTGGTATGATAATATTTGGTCAACATATAGGATAGTTTTTACTCCGGAAAAATATCTCATCTCTGAGAAATCTATACTAAACGTTGAAATGTAACTGGGTACGAATCCGAGCGGAGCGAGGGTGAATCGCTAGATCTCATTATATAATCGAATTGAGTACCTACTAAAAAGTACATACAAAAATCACTTTAAATGAAAATTATATTTAAAGTTTCTTTCTTTGGGGTGGCCTGTTTCTTGAAAATATAGCACCTTTGAGCTTTGATTTATTTAAAGAACTAGAGACTTACCCTCGCTTCGCTCGGGAGCGTCCCTAGGTAGGTACCTACGTTTTAATTTCTTAGAGCGAAATCCTAATTCTTTTTCTAAAATAAAAGTAGCCTAAGTCACTCCTTATAATATCAGCCATCTGCCCGTGAAGGTTCCGTTAAAATTGGTCCAGCCATTTCGGAGATTAGCCGGAACAAACAGACAGACAGATAAACAGACAAAAATATTAAAAATTATGTTTTTCTTATAAGTACCGTATATAATTTCATATGCATTTAGTATAAAGCTGTTATTTTGACATTACAAACAGACACTTCAATTTTGTTTATCTGTATAGATTATAAAATTGGTTTATATTACACGAAAATATTTTACACTAGACGTTAGTAGTTAATTTTAAAGTCCGTTAAATTTTTCTCGATGATATTACAACAATGATTTTCACACGTAAACGAACTTTGAAACCAGTTGATTTTTTAAAAACAACTTGGTCTACATTTTATAACAAGATGTATTGGAACAGGTTAATTGCAGTTCTTATTTGCACATCCTGCCTTCATGAACTCGCCACAGATATTTATTTTCTTTAGATGCGATAATAAATATTATTTTAATGAAACATTTCCTGCGTAAATGATGTTAAAAATGCCGCATAACTTTAAAAGTGGAGAAAATAAGGTTCTAGTTTCTAGTTGTTAAGTTAAGTTATCACCAGAGCTGTTTATCTATACTTATAGTCACACTAGGTACTTTCCCTCGGTGCGTTCGGATGCGTCCCTAAATACGCGGATTTTATTCGTAACTAGCGACTCACCCTCGCTTCGTTCGGGTTCATCCCCAGGTTGCTTCCCAAAACAAACTTTTTTTTTATTTTTTTTGGTTTTAATGTTTTTTTCGTGGGTCCCTATTTTTTCTAAAATAAAAGTAGCCTAAGTTACTCCGTATAACATCAGCTATCTGCCAGTGAAAGTCTCGTAAAAATCAGTCCAGCCGTTTCAGAGATTAGCCGGAACATATAGACAGACAGACAAATAGACAAAAATAAAAAAAATGTTTTTTCTTAATAGTTTCATTTTCATATTCATTTAGTTGTCGCTAGTATAAAGGAGTCTGCCCACTACCCCGTCTCATACCATGACCGTGCTAGGAGCGTGTCAGGCAAAAAAATATTCTTTGTATTGAAATGTATGAGACTCTGCCCAGACCGTTCCGTCACCGACCGGCACCGTCACGTGCCGTGCACGGAGCGTCAACAATTGTCGGCGAGAATATTTTGCCGGTGCCGGTACGCTCCGTGCCTGACACGCGACGTTGTTGAACCGGTGAGCATACGGGTTATAAACACGTATGATGACCGTTATAACCGCGTATGATGACCGTTCTAAGCCCGTTACGTATTGCCGCTTGTCTTGTATAGATGGGCGATAATGGTTGTTAAAGATGGGTTAGTACCGATATTTCTCAGGATTAGGTAATATTAATATATTCGTCTGGTAATATTATAATATTGTAACTAATACTTCAATATTAGTGATATTTATCTAGAAACAACAGGTAATACTAAAACGGGAACCATACGGATATGACACGCGGATGATACGCGGTTGATACGCGGATGATACGCGGTTGATACACGGATGATACGCGGATGCTACGGTCACTATAACCGTTATGTACGGGCATGATACGCTGTTGATACGGTCTAGTGGGCATAGTAGTCCGTGCCGTGCTCGTTTCCGTGCCTGATACGTTCATAGCACGGTCATGGTATGAGACGGTGTAATGGGCAGAGACCCTAATGTAAATACAAATGACAACTATATTTCATTATTAAGTTATATATTAAGTTTAGCGGTTTTAACGTGAAAACTAAGTGGATCTATTTTCGCATTTATAATACTAACTAGCGACTCACGCTTTGCTTGGGTTCGTCCCTACTTACATTTTAACGTTTAGTATAAATTTCTCAGAGATGAGATATTTTCCCGCAGTAAAAAGTATTATATATGTTGACCCGGATAACCAGCTACAATCAGAACAAATTTCATCAAAATCCCTTCAGTGGTTTTTCCATGACGCGGTAACGGACAGACAGACAGACAGACAAAAATTCTAAAAACTATAGGTTTGGCCTCTGTATTGATAATACTGGCTATTCCAATAAGATTTTTCCAAAAATATTTAATGTACAGATTCGGCTTAGTTACAATTTTATTATATGTACTCGCATAGATAAGAAAACAAGGCATATTCTATACTAAGTTTCAATATCAAAACTTATATTACTTAAAGTAAATTCTGTATGTTGTGGGAGATAACTTCATGAAACTTTCTACTTATGAAGTTTAAGTAACTATAACTAATAGTGAGAAAGACATCGCTTATCTATATACAGATAAATAAAATTGAAGTGTCTGTTTGTATTTTCCAAACAGCTTTTTGCTAAATGCATATGGAATTACGACGGTACTTATAAAAAAAAACACAATTTTTGAAATTTTTGTTTGAGTGTTTGTTTGTACTGGCTAATCTCCGAAACGGCTGGACCAATTTTAACGGGACTTTCACTGGCAGATAGCTGATATTATAAGGAGTAACTTAGGCTACTTTTATTTCAGAAAAAGAATTTATGTAAATTAAAACGTGCATAGGCGTGAACCGGAGCGAAGCGAGGGTAACTTGTTAGTATAATCTAAATCTATTTCTTGTACTACAAATCATCTAACGTTCGACATATTAACAAAATATGATAAAAGTGTAAATATGTCAGGTCGTGTAAACGTCGGATGTCTACAAGCGATACATTTAGGGCATATGCACACGATGACTTTTTAACGTGCCGTATGTGATACGCGCATCGTTTGCGCCTATTGGCTGGTAAACTTAAAAGGGAATATGTACACTACGTTTTGTAAAGTTGCCGATGACGCGCGTATCATGAAAGTACGATGTTTGCGAATTCGCGATGATTTATTAATTATTGTAATAAAACCAGTTTACTTGTGTTCGTATCGATCCACGCGACGCACGTTCGCGTCGAACGTTTACTGCGTTCGCGTGGAACGCGCGATATATAGTCGTCGTGTGCATAGGCCCTTATATTTATCTAATCCACCGATAATAATAATTAGAGCGAATTGAATACTATGTCACAAAGGAGAAACGTAACTGTAGAATTATAATAATGATTAGTTTTAAATAAAAAGGTACATCACTACAAAATTACATAAAGGTAATTATTCCACTGTGTATGGTGGAAGTATATTCAATTTATACTTTTATTATGTAAATGCCCTTTATATAATTTATATCTTTACCCAATTAAAAAAAATGATTATGAAAGTTGCTTCATGGCGAAGATGTCGCGTAGTACATCACTTTTTTTTTTAAGTTAAAATTAATATTAAAAAATGTATGCGATTTTATAACTTAATTATAAAACGGTATAAAAATAAAGTATGAATAAAAACAGCATATAATTTTTTGTTCTGAACATGTTTCAAGCGCAAACTTCTCGTAGGTACGATATCCACATTTCAATCAGATATTGACAGGATAGTAAACATGTTGCGTTATCTGCGCAGACGCCGACGCATTGGGGCCTAACGGTGTGTATGATAACGAGCGCAAAGGGAAAAATACTTAATATAAATGTTATGTCCGTACGGTAAAGTGTCTATCTGTTATCAGTAATAACATTTACCTAAATGATAAGTTCAAAATATTAGTGTACTGTGTAGAAGTAATAAACTTAAGCGATTTTTGAAGGTTATTTTTGAAGTCATGAAGTGATATATTGATGTAACACTTTTTGACGGACTTCAAAAGGAAGATGGATGGAGTAAATTCGGTTGTAATTAAAATTTATACAATTATTCCTAGCTCTTTTTTAGGTATTTCATAAGGCGTTGTTTAGTTTTTGCTTACTTATTGGATGGCAATGGGTTTTAAGTTGTTATTTTAAACGTTGTTATTTGTATTAGGTGAAAGGTTACAAGGTGAAATAAAAATTTGACTGTGTGTGTTTTATTTTTTATTTCACGTTCCATCATCATTAATAAAAATGTATAAAAATTAAATGGAATGAAATACCATATAGCAGGAACGATTATTATAGAATGTCAATTTGAAGAATACTTTTATAAATAATAGATATGTTGGGTCATTAACACACAACACCATCTAGTTCCATGGTAAGCTACGAGTTGATACACTACACATACATAACTTTAAATACATACATATTATAAATATAAATAAAAACACCCATGACTGGAGTACAAACATTCGTGCTCATCACACAAATCAATGCCCCTAGCGGGACTCGAACCCGCGACCGCTGGCACAGCAATTAGGATCACTACAAACTGAGCCAAACGTGTCGCTTAATTTTATACTTTACAAATATTGTTTTATTGATATTTAACAATATACTCAAAAAAATGTTATTATACGCTTTAGGTTTATATATATATAATATATATATTATTTGTATTACATAACTATTTACTCTTCAATTGAAACCAAAAATAAGATATTCTTTCAATAGGCTTTTCGGCTTTTGAATTGAGGGTGGCACTTTCTACGTGATTTGGACTCCCAAGTAGCTGCGAGATCCTCTTAACGCTGTAGACTTTATATAATGTTTTGTATTGACGTAGAGCTAAAAATAAGGAAACGATTTTAGCTTTAGTGATAAGAGTAGGTAGTATATATTTTTTTAATTAAAACTATCTTTTCGGTATATTTCGCAGATTTATTTTGATTTTTGTTTCTCGACGAGAAATCAACAAATATTGTAAGGTACTCTGGTGCCATTTTTGAATTTTTAAAATCTTGTAAAATTGTGGGTAGACACTGTCTGTAACAAGTATATAATGCCTTTGAGACATCTAACACCTTAGTCTATCCCGACCATGATTGCTGTAAAGCATTCAAAACGTCGAGAACAAAATATCAAAATATATCCGCGAAGTAATCGGAAAAGATAGTTTTATTTAAAATGTCAAATATTCGCGTAAATCTAAGAAAGTAGTATATAAATTGTTTAAATTTTAAGAAATTTAGGGACTCAGGGTTTTTGTTGTTTGTTGTCACCTACTTTTGTATATAATGTGCGAAATTTCAATTATTTCCTTTCTCAGTAAAGATTGGTTGTAATAGACTCTTACACGTAGCATAGTATATTCAGCCTTTTTAACATCCCACTGCTGGGGGTGGGCCTCCCTTCAACACAAGGGGGATCAGGCCATAGTCCACCACGCTGGACAAGTGCCGGCGGACTGAGCATGTCTTTCGAAAAATCACTAGGTTTTCTCAGACATACAGGTTTCTTCACGATGTTTTCCTTCACAGTAAGAGAAATGGTAATCATGTTGGAAATGATACGCACATGGGAATATCAGAGGTGCGAGACCCGGGATTTGAACCCGCTTCACTCGGTTTCCCAAGCGAGCGCGAAAAAAAAACCTTTTTTTTTTAGGAAGAGACGTGACTCGCGAGTCTTACACGTCTCTACCTAAAAAAAAGTTTTAGTTTTTTCAGAATTCTTTGGTATACATACACAGAATACAGATATGGTTTTGAGGAAGAGACGTGACGTGAGTCTTACATATCTATCTATTACACTAACCCCTCCTTGATGTCTGAAAAATAAAATTGCGTCCTCTGACAAATGATAAGCCCAAAAAAATGCAATATTTCAATGGACTATTCCGAAAAAAGTTTTTTTAACAAATATAAGGAGTCCAATTGAATAAATTGAGTTGCCTCTTTAGTATACATACTCGTACATAGATATGAAGTTACTAAATTATAATTGTCTTTCTTCAATCTATTTGTTTTTATTTTTTCTAGGCTCTAATACGAACTTAATTATTACTATAATTGTATTATGTATGTATATATATAATTATATTATTATTATATTACAGCGACTCACCCTCACTTCGCTCTGGTTCGTCCCTAGGTTGCTTCCCAAAACATAATTAATTAATTTGGTTTTAATTTTTTTTTCGTGGGATCCTATTTTTTTTTTTAAATAAAAGTAGCCTAAGTTACTCTTTATTACATTAGCTATCTGCCAGTGAAAGTCCCGTCAAAATCGATCCAGCCATTTCCTAGATTAACCGGAACAAACAGACAAACAGACAAAAATTGTAAAAAATGTTGTTTTGGTATATGTACCGTGTATACATCTATATGCATTTAGTAAAAAGCGGTTATTTTAATATTACAAACAGACACTCCAATTTTATTTATCTGTATAGATATTATTAGTTATTATTTATTATTATAGCATATTGAATCGTCGTCAATTATAAAAAAAATTACATGAATTGAGTACTTCTTTTTTAAAGTCGGTCAACAAGCAATGGATTTGGATTTGATTTCATGGAGAACCAACATTTTCCCCAACCCTCTATGTTATGTGATGTATTCATAGGAAAATTATATCAATACCTCTATTTACTTCCATCTAACTACAATCAAAGATCCCAGCGGTGAGGGAGGATGACACCTCGTCGATTCTTAGTGTACGTGGCTTGAACGTCAACTAGAACGTGGATTTCATTGAATGAATATATTTATTTTGGGTACAAAAATGTACTGTTATAAAAATATCAATAAAAAAATGTATGTTTTTAAAATTTTTGTGTAGTAAAAAAATGAATTATATACATGTACTAGCGACTTGCCCTCGCTTCGCTCGGGTTTGCCCCTAGTTACTTAAAAAATGGGGAGTGAAAAATAGTTTACGACCTCTTCTCATACCTACCAAATATACAAAAAATAAATAATATAAATATACAAAAAAAAAAAAACATCAAAATCGGTTGAGCCGTTTCGGAGGAGTGCGACCACAAAAACCGTGATACGAGATATTTATATATTAGATTTTGGCCTGAGAGTCAAAACTATTTAAATAATATGGAGAAACAATGATTTTGAAATATGAATATTTTATACTAGCGACTCACTCTCCTTTCGTCCGGGTTCGTCCCTAGGTTGATACCCTTTCATCCCCATTTTCACTCTCTTAAGGGATGATTTCCGGGATAAAAAGTATCCTTATGTCATTCCTAGGTTCTCAAACTATATTCTTACAAAATTTCATCTAAATCGGTCCAGTAGATCCAGAGATTACCCCCTACAACCTCACAAACTCACAAACCCACAAACTCACAAAATCTCGCGCAAATAAAAACAGTATTTTTTTTTTTAATTGTAAAACTTATCATCCGGCTTAGAAATATGTATTGCTTTTAAATCTATACTAATATTATAAAGGGAAAAGATTTTTTGTTTCGTTGTACCGAACAAGCTCCGAAACTACTGAACCAATTTACATGAAATTTGGTAAGAAGATATTTTGAGACCCTGAAAAGGACATAGGATAGTTTTTATCCTGGAAATCATCCCTTAGGGGGGTGAGAATGGGGATAAAAGTTTGTATGGGGAAGCAACCTAGGGACGAACACGTGCGAAGCGAGGGTGAATCGCTAGTCAGATAAAAGATTTAATAAAAATGAGTCTAAGATGAGAAGCTTTCCATAGATATTGTGAAATGTTATTTTTATATACGAACAAGGTACACCTCGTTAATATATAAAAAAATAACACCTTGTTCCGGCGTGACAACTGATTAACCTGCTGTGGTGCGACTTGTATGGTCTCGGGCGCACCGTGAGAATTCTGAGGCTTCGAGGAGATATTCAAAATGGGCATTCTTAAAATTATTTCAGTTTAACTTTTTATAACAATTTGTTTTTCTAGTTTATTTTTTTGCCGTAACTAGTTTATGTGTTGCCAGTTCTTAAGGTAATTTGTATTTGCCGTCTTATTAGACATGGCAATTATTGTTGGAGACTGTTGGAGCTATATTGCTGAAATTTTCAATATATGTGTATCATTTTAACCACTAAACAATGCTGTATACCAGCAGGATATTACGAAATTATAAAGGTTCCTTTAGAGTTTTGACTACGTTTTTGCCTTTTGGCTACGGAACCCTATAAATAGGGTGGCATTGAGGGTATGTGTGAGTCTGATTCGCTTCTGACTTCGACTGAAAGACGGACAAATGACATTTTATTTTTAGGATAAAGACAGTTTATATGCGGGGCGTACAAAAAGGCAGCTAATAATGTAGACGTTTGTGTCAAGCAGACTGTGACAAACATCTGTCTCGTCAGTGCAAACATTTGATAGTAGTGTCCAAATAAGTTTGTGGATCTGTAAAAAATAAATGTCCGGTAGTTGGATATATATTTTATCTTTTCCTTTGACCGTTTGTTTGTACTTATATATACATACTAGCGACTCACCCTGGCTTCGCTCGGGTTCGTCCCTAGGTACGTTTTAACGGTTAGTGATTCCCATACAAAATAAAAAGTTCAGAACTTTTTGATTTTCCAGCTGTTTTTTTTTGTTTTCGCTAATTTTTTTTATATTAAATCATCCCTGACACACTCCCAACAAAACAAAAAAAAGAATTATTCAAATCGGTTCAGCCGTTTCTGAGTTTTAGCGAGACTAACGAACAGCAATTGATTTTTATATACATATATAGATAGATAATAAAATTGTAACTATGCCGATTCTGTACATTAAATATTTTTTGGAAAATCTTATTGAAATAGTCATTATTATCGATACAGAGGCCGAATCTATAGTTTTTAGGATTTTTGTCTGTCTGTGACCTCATCACGGAAAAACCACTGGAGGGATTTTGATGAAATTTGGTATGATGATAGCAAGTTATCCGGGTCAACATATAGGATAATTTTTACTGCGGGATAATATCGCATCTCTGAGAAATCTATACTAAACGTTAAAATGTAAGCAGGGACGAATCCAAGCGGAACGAGGGTGAGTCGCTAGTTTATTAATATTTTAATATGTGAGTTTAATTTTACTAATGATTAATTAACTATGTGTAATAAGGATGACAGTACAAAAAGAGGCTATCGAAGCTGATCCTATGTTTGAGAGAATAGCGATTTTCTCGAGTTCCATATTTTTATTACAAACGAATGAATGTTTTGTTAGCTATAAAAAGTTTTTAACTTTTAAAACTTTACATAAGTCTATACAGATAAATAAAATTGGAGTGTCTGTTTGTAATATTAAAATAACCGCTTTTTACTAAATGCATATGGATGTATACACGGTACATATACCAAAACAACATTTATTACAATTTTTTGTCTGTCTGTCTGTCTGTTTGTTCCGGCTAATCTCTGAAATGGCTGGACCGATTTTGACGGGACTTTCACTGGCAGATAGCTGACGTAATAAGGAGTAACTTGGCTACTTTTATTTTAGAAAAAAAATAGGGTCCAACGAAAAAGAATTAAAACCAAATTAATTAATTAATTTTGTTTTGGGAAGCAACCCAGGAACGAACCCGAGAGAAGCGAGGGTGAGTCGCTAGTTTACTAATAAAAAACTGCGTTTCCATCGTTACGTCGGGAGCGGAGTTGCATGCGATATTTAGTTGTACTACAAAATGGCTTCTTCATGTGAACAGTTTGAAAAGATTTGTGCTAATAATAACTATGAGAAAAGATTAATCTATCACTAGTTTATATTCAGCACACAATACTTGATATAAAATATAATGAATTGAAATTTATTGTAGTACGCGTGCGTCTAATTGGCCATGAATTTATTATCAAATGGCCGGGGTGCGTCAAAGGGGTAGCTGTTTTGATCATTTGCAGGGGTGCGTTGCGATAATCCTTTCTTTGAGCGCTTAAGTATAGCTAACTGGCAGGTTACTAATAGATTTTATTATTCTGTCTAAGAATCCTAAAAACCTATGTCTTGTTAAAATGGTTATGACACTTGCTGTTATTATGATATGCTACTAGCGACTCACTCTGATTCCGCTTGGGTTTGTTCCTAATTACGTTTTAACGTTTAGTATAGATTTCTCAGAGATGAGATTTTTTCCCGCAATGAAAAGTATCCTATATGTTGAACCAGATAACCAGCTATCATCATACCAAATTTCATCAAAATCTGTCCAATAGTTTTCTCGTGATGCGGTCACAGACAGACAGATAGACAGACAAAATTTTTAAAAACTATAGATAACAATGACTATTTCAATAAGATTTTCCAAAAAAATATTTAATGTACAGATTCGACTCGGTTAGAATTTTATTATATGTAGGTATATAATAGATTTTTCTGGTTATCTCATCCTATTGATAAATAAAATAATATTAAGTAATATTTTATTTTCAACTATTTAAATTCTTTGATCCGCCATGCACTATGTTCTACTTGTAAAATCCTTTCAATCGATATCCATATTGAGGGGGTTGTGAAAAAATATGTAATCTGATTTGGACTATTTTCATAGTGTACTGTATTCTATTAGTCAAGCTCTATCATTTGATACCCGTATTATAAAAGTAAGTAGCGGTAACAGTTTATTAGGAAAAGCATTTACGAACACACGCACATTGGAGTTTTATGGATATATAAAGATTATACGACGGAAACCTCTTCATTTGTCGTAATAAGAAGCACGTTAGACTTCGCCCCATAAATTAACTCTACGCAAGTTGTATTAATTATAACTACGAGTATAAGTCGATCTGTTGCTCCACTTCTGCGTGAAAGATGGACAAATAAACAAATTGATTTTAACATTTAACAACCTTCACTTCGTTTCAGGTTCGTCCCTAGACAAAAAACAAATCTGTCCCACGGGAACCGTACATTTTTCCGGGATGATATATGACTATAGTCTATAAGCCTTCCTCAGTTAACGGGCTGCCTAATGCAAAAAGAATTTTTCAAATTGGATTAGCAGTTCCTGAGATTAGCGCGTTCAACCAACCAAACAAACAAACAAACTCTTCAGCTTTATAATATTAGTATAGATTAGTGGTATACCCTAGCTCTGCTCGGTTGCATTTATAGGTTGCCTAACGGCGCCCTATGTACCAGGTCACAGACAGACTAAGACCTAGATTAAGCAGTCATTTGTATACTTTTCGTTGAAATCCTTCAAGCTGTTCTGCGTGAAAGAGCAACAAATTTTCGCATTTATAATCCATACTAATATTATAAATGCGAAAATAACTTTGTCTGTCTGTCTGTTATCTTTTCATGCTTAATCCGTTGAACCGATTTAAATGAAATATCATTTAATCTATCTTCATACCAAATATGGTATGAAGATAGATTGAGACCCTGGGAAGGACATAGGATAGTTTTTGTCCCGGAATCATCCCTTAAGGTGGTGAAAAGTGCGATCAAAGTTTGTATGGGGAATAATTTCTCAAGTAAGGGATATACTCGTATATATATATATATATATATATATATATATATATATATATAGTTTATCTATGCTAACCGTGAAAACGTACCTAGGGACGAACGCGAGCGAAGCGAGCGTGAGTCGCTAGTAGCGTAATAAGTAAGGTTATAGAACTCTACTCGTATTAACATGAACAAAAATCTCTTCTGAATACTATTACAAACTAAGATGTCATAACTATTCGAGTTGGAAAAGTCGATTTGGGGTAGCGAATTTGAAGATAACTTACTCTTACCTCACGACTTTCATTTGCATTCCCATTTATCTATATATTTTTACATACAGATAAATAAAATTGAAATGTCTGTTTGTAATGGCAAAATAATAGCTTTTTACTAAATGCATGTGAAAGTATGTACGGTACTTTAAGAAAAAAACGATTTAAAAAATTTTATTCTTCTGTCTGTCTGTTTGTTCCCGCTAATCTCCGAAACTTTCACTGGCAGATAGCTGATGTTATAAGGTATCACTTAGGCTACTTTTCTTTTAGGAAAAGACTCAGGGATCCGCGCAAAAAAATTAATGAAATTATGAACAAAATTCGCATACCTAGTCTAGGTACAGTAGTGAAAACAAAGTACCAGATAGACAGATAGTGTTACTTTTACATAAATAATTATCAGTATCTGTTTTAAGCAGCTATATACATATTAACGTACTTTGTTTGAAAACAACTTAATTTTACCATCCCAAGTAGGTATATTCCAAAAATTCTTCCGATTTTTATTATTAATCGTAAAAAAAACTAAATGTACATTCGTAATATATTTTGATATAAATTATATAAGTAATTATGTACTTATTTAAATATTTCAATTTGGCGCGACCTTTTCCGGTGATAAATGTCGGTCTTGATTATGTTTGGGCTGCTTCATTTAAATTAATGCAATCCATTTTGCAAGTCTATTACGTTTTCATTTGGTTACTTTTGTTTTTTACAATAAATTTTCCTTGTTTTTTATAATGTGCGATGAATAAAATATATATATTTACTAGCAACTCACCCTCGCTCCGCTCGGATTTGTCCCTAGTTATGTTTTAACGTTTAGCTCAGAGATGAGATATTTTCCCGCAGTAAAAAGTATCCTATATGTTGACTCGGATAACCAGCTATCATCATATCAAATTTCATCAAAATCTGTCCAGTGGTTTTCCCGTAATGCGGTAACAGACAGACAAAAATTCTAAAAACCATAGATTTGGCTTCTGTATCGATAATAAAGTCTATTTCAATAAGGTTTTCAAAAAATATTTAATGTACAGATTTGGCTTAGTTACAATTTTATTATATGTATAGATTATAGAGAAGAGTTAATATATCTACACTACTATTATAAAGGAGAAAGATTTGTATTTTTGTATGTTTATAACGAATAAACTCAAAAAGTAATGGACCGATTTAGATGGAATTTGGTAGGAGGGTAACTTGAGACCATGTGAATGACATAGGATAGTTTATATCCCGGAAATCATCCCTTAAAGGGGTGAAAATAGGGATGAAAGTTTGTATTGGGAAGCAAGCCAAGGACGAACCCGAGCGAAGCCAGGGTAAGTCGCTAGTCACTTATAGTTAAAATTAAATACTTATAGTAAGTAGGTACATCCCTATGTAAGTTTTAGCTACAGAATAATGACCCAGGAAAATCATTTCTTATACCAGCATAGAAAAGTACTCTCTTTTGAAACATAAGCACTTCTCAATTATTATACATTCAAAAAGCTAGAAAAACAGGTATTACTTTTTTTTAATCGGCTGCAGCAAATCTATAGTGGAAGATTATAAAGCAACACTCGCAGCAATATATACATAAAACAACTAGCGACTCACCCTCGGATCGCTAGGGTTCGCCACTAGAAAAATAAAAACATATCTATCCCGCGGGAATTTTACATTTTTTCGGGATAAAATGTATGCCTATGTGCTAATCCAAACTATAATTAATTTCTGTGGAAACTTTTATCTAGATCCGTTCAGTCGTTCTGTCGTGATTGAGTAACAAACATCCAAACATACATCTAACCTTTGACATTTATAATATTATTAAGATAATATGAACAAGTGGTCGTCTAGAGGTCGAGATTTGACCATAATTATTATTGAAAATTTGAAAAAACATATTTGAATAGAACTTATCTGTCGGCTCTCTATAAAAGAAAACTAAAATTATTTCAAAAAAATTTATTGATAACAATAAAGCTCGTCAATAACTTGTATGTATTCAGCCCTTTTTTTAACGTCCCACTGCTGGGGGTGGACCTCCCTTCAATACAAGGGGGATAAGGCCATAGTCCACAACGCTGGTTAAGTGCGGGTTGGCGAACTTTACATGTCTTTCGAAAACTTGCTAGGTTCTCTCAGACATGCAGGTTTCCTCACGATGTTTCTTTCCACCGTAAGACAAGTGATAATCACGTTGGAAATCATTCGCACATGAAAATATCAGAGGTGCGTGACCCGGGATTTGAATCCGCTTCACTCGGTTTCCCAAGCGAGCGCGTTACCACTGGGCCACCACTGCAATCAATCAATAGCTTCTAAACAAAAACTAACAAAAATATATTATTTTGTCTTTGCCTATATATATATATATATATATATATATATATATATATATATATATATATGGAGTCATTTTCAATCAGTTCGGTAGATTTGGGGAAATCCAGTTCCTATGCGAAGCTGACAAAAAGATATAAATTAAATTCTGCGAAACCACTGTTAAGTAAGTTCTTTATTATAATTTTCGCCAAAGGCACTATATAGGGATAACATATACCGTGCTTTTAAAAAAAAACATTCCCTCAACGTCCAATCAAACATGATCTAAAGGAGAAATCCAGAATAAACACATTCGCCGGTATAAGAACCCTTTCATGTTCTAATTAAACCTGCAGGCATTATCGAGATTTTGTTTCGTTCCATCTCATTTCAGAAGGGGATGTTTTTTTAAAGAAAAAGTTTAGCTTGGGTATATTTAACCTCCTGCTAAATATTAGTAATGTTTTAAATGTGAGCATAAATTGTTTGTTGTCTAAATCTAAAATGTCCTTGATTTTTAATTGTTGTGGACGACACGTTTGGCTCAGTATGTAGTGACCCTACTTGCTGTGCCAGCGGTCGCGGGTTCGAGTCCAGCTGGGGGCATTCATTTGTGTGATGAGCACGAATGTTTGTACTCCAGTCATGGGTGTTTATATATAATTATATATATATAAATTATATATAAATTATAATTTGTATGTATGTATTTAAAGTTATATATGTGTAGTGTATCAACTATCTGGTATCCATAACACAAGCCTCATAGCTTACCATGGACTAGATGGTTCTGTATGTTAATGTCCCAGCATATTCATTTATTTATTTATTGTTTAGGCTTTTAAAGGGAACAGACAGAGCTATTTTACCATTTATAATATTAGTATAGATTTATTATATAAGCATGGATTTACCTTTTTTTTAAAGTACTTTACGCTAATAACTGATATCAAAGGCATAGGAGTGAAACTTCTTTAGAATCGTTGTGATTTGAAACTAGATGAAACCAAAATGCGACATTAAAAAGAGACAAACATATAAATACAGGATTAAGCCGGCGAGAGAATGAGATAGAATACATTGCCATGTTGCCATGGTAACCGTTGTTATTGTGTGACAAATACGAGTATACAATATTATATTCTTTCCGTATATGATATTCTATAAATTTATGATTGTAATATGCGTAATATGCGTTATTTAATTGTTGATTTGTTTTAATTTAATTGTGATATTTGCCAAAGAAGTTTAATTTCAACCGTGCGTAAGTAAAGGTTACATGTTTTTTTTTTATTTTCATTTTGCGTTTCTTTACAATTGACGTTTTATGTAGGTGGCAGGTGGTAGGTGGTAGGTGGTAATATTTCAATGACTTTATGTTGCGATGATTCAACCGGATTCATGACCCGTGATTTCATATTGAGCTTTTATGTTGTGATCTCCTGATTGTAAATTATTTTTGGAACATTTTTCGGATAAACAGTATGTTTTTAATTTACAAATGGGAATACGAATGCAAAATTTCTAATTATTATTATACTCTTTATTGCACTTTAGATGCGATACAGAAAAAAAAAAACAACAATAAACGTAGTTCACAAAGGTGGACTTATTTCTAAACGAGATCTCTTCCAGTCAACCTCTGGATGTGGAAGAAGAATTATGGAGATAGTAGCTGAACCCGTGGCTTTGCTCGCGCTAATACTACAAAAAAAAAACCAGTAAAATTAGGTTTCATACAAACTTTCATGCCCTATTAAAATAGTATATCATAATGGGGTAAACCTCACTATAGGATGAATTTTGAAAAATGTTAAAATACCTATTTATTTAATTATATTGAAGAACATTAATACCAAATTTCGAGTAATTCTAATCACAAATATTCTTTGGGTTGTATTATAACGTGTTTTCTAGTGAGAGTGAGATAATCTCTCGCGGTAAAAAGTAACCTATGTCACTCTTCAGCTCTCCGACTATTTCCACACAAAAAATCACGCCAATCCGTCATTCCGTTTCGAAGTGAAAGAAGGACAAGCAAAACAAACACACTTTCACGTTTATAATATTAAATTAAAGTATGGATTGTATTAAAAATATGTTAAAAATATTGATGGAGAATGAGATATTATAATGCACATTAAATAAGTTCATGTATTAAAGTAGTGGGATGGCTCAAAGCTATAGTTCATCTGAGACGAATACGCTATTTAAGATAATTTATTAAACCTTGAAGTATTTATAGAAACGTGCGTGATAATTTGTAATTATTAGTATAAAATGCAATGCGCGTTTTGCTATTTTTGACCGATTTGGAAAAAGAGGAGATACTTAATTTGGATCGTATGACGATCTCGTCATTATTCGTCAATTGTGAACCAATTGTCGTGTTACTTTTATTAAAAAATTAGCGACTTACCCTCGCTTCGCTCGAGTGCGTCCGTAGATACATTTTAATTTTTTTGAGTGGAATCCTAATTTTTTCTAAAATAAAAGTAGCCTAAGTAACTCCTCATAATAAAAGCTATCTGTCTGTGAAAGTCCCGTCAAAATTAGTTCAGCCGCTTTAGAGATCAGCCGGAAAACGCCGGAAGCCGGAAGCCGGACAGACAGACGAAAATTTCAAAAATTGTGTTTTTCTTATAAGTACCGTATGTAATTTCATATGTAGGTACATATTTAGTAAAAAGCTGTTACTTTGACATTACAAACAGACACTTCAATTTTATTTATCTGTAGGTATAGATAGATTAAATTTTAAGGGTTGCACCAAATAAAATTTAGAGGGGAAGATTTTTCTTCCCCCAAGGGTGATATAATAACATTTAAAGTATTTTGAAGTCGGTGTACCTTTTTTAATTAAACATTATGAGTTTTATATTTTTTCCTTTAAGTTGGAACGAACTTTTATTATGGAATAATTAATTTTATAATACAGGAGATTAATTCGATAACATTATAAGCTTATTATGGCAAAAACACGTCAATGTTAGCAAAATCGAGTAAAAAATTTCAATAAATTCAGTGTAAAAAAAAGCTCAAAGTTCGTAAGTACCACGTGGAAGGAGTCAAGAGCGAGGCATTAAATACGGGCGGAGTAATAAATCCTCTCGACAATGGAGGTCCGATGGAGAGATAGCTGTTCTTACTATTTTAAAGCATCTGCCCATTGTCGTATTAGGCACAAGTGATTAGATTTTAGCCAAAATAACGTTTTTTTTTTGTTATAATCTATACTAATATTATAAATCTGAAGAGTTTGTTTGTTTGTTTGGTTGAACGCGCTAATCTCAGGAACTACTAATCCGATTTGAAAAATTCTTTTTGCATTAGATAGCCCGTTAACCAAGGAAGGGCTATAGGCTATATATCATCCCGGAAAAATGTACGATTCCCGTGGGATAGATTTGTTTTTGTCTAGGGACGAACCCGAAGCGAAGCGAGGGTGAGTCGCTAGTGTCAGTATAAGCTGTTAGGAATTTAGTATGCAAGTCAAGAGCGTTCTAGGTCTAGGATAATGATTATTTTTAACAAGTAAGGTATTAGGTAACACTATCGTTGATGGCGAATTTTTTTGTTTAAAATGTATATTTTACCACCTTTGAATTAAAAGCTATTATTAAAAAAAAAAAAAAAAAATTACCCATGTATTAGAAATTACATCCACAATCAACGAAGATATCTAGTAATGTACCCATAAAAATCTGAATCCTGAATGACGACTTGATTCTGAAGACTGATTTTTTCGTTCAGGGCTAAATTCAAGCAATGCATTGTTGTATTTTAGATACATATTATTTGAAATAATCTTCACATATAATAAAATTGTAACTGATCGGTGTCTGTACATGGAAGATATTTGAGAAAAACTATTATCGGGAAACGTTATTTACACAATAAAGCCCAAAACAATGATTTTTAGATTTTTTGTCTGTGCGTTTGTGCGCGCTAATCTCAAAAACCGATTTGGGTGCCGTTTTTTTTAATGTATTGTGGTAAATTTCACTTAACATTTAATATATTTTGTTTCAATCGATTCATAAATAAAAAAGTCATGTCAATTGAAAAAATCACCTATGGACGAACCCGAGCGAAGCGAGGGCGAGTCGCTTGTCATACATATTATGTATGTTATTTAGGTTCATCTAAATTTAAATTAGAATTTCTTATATTAAAGTAATAGGATCGCCATCTATGCCTATTATAGTCTACATACACTTGAAAGAGTAATTTCTAAAAGATTTATTAGTAAGCTTTGATCTCATAATTCCTTTAAATAAAGTAACCGAACACAGTAGCAAATTAATTCAAATCAGTTGGTTCAAAATAAACGCTTACAACTTAAAACGTTCACCATATTTTGTTTCACTTGTTTTAGCAGGGTTCCTTGAGACTTCTGTCTCGGTGATGTAATTTGATCCTTCACACGTTGTAATAAGAGACGATTTCGCTCGTCCTATTTATCACCCAAACAAAGGGTTCGTGTAATGGGATTTTAATCTGTCACGGGTCGAGTTGCTTCGATCATGTTGGAGGAAATGGAAGTTATTCTATGTGATGGCGTATTGAGTAATTAAAATTATATTTAAACTAGCGACTCACCCTCGCTTCCCTCGGGTTCGTGTATATATATATATATATATATATATATATATATATATATATATATATATGTATGTATATGTATACAAAGTTAAATAAAGCTAGAATTGAAAGTGCAACAATAATGAGTGTAAGCATCCTAACTTTGTAAAAACTCCGACAGATGGCGTTGAACGTATTTAGATCGCGCAAGCGTTTTGTTCAGGTATCAACTATGTAATGATTTTCTTCATAATACTTTTGATTACAATTGTAATTTTTGTTGTAATATATGTTTTCAACATTTGAAATAAAACGTAAAATTATAAAACTGATGATAAAAGCCAGAAAAACTGTGCTATATGGTGTACTTTGATGTGCATTGGCTGGCACCGACTTCGAAAATATCTGATTAGGTATCTATTCTAAATGAAAACCCCTGTTTAGTTATTTTTTACTTTTCAGTGCCTGGAAGTCGGCTTTTATTTTTTTTTTAAGTTTTTGCTAAAGTACTAGATGGAAACTGATGATCGATAAAGTAGGATCTTTGACAGAATTCCAATTCAACCTCGTACGGTTACGGCTTAATGTTTTTCACGTGTAACAGTACTTATGTTTGCTTACTCAATTTTAAACCTTATGCCAATGAAATAAGATTTAAATTTGAATACTTATTAAGATTTTGAGTGCTTAACAGAATTAGCAGCTGTTAGCGTCTGACCGGTGGATACAAATATTTGATGCGATTCGCGATTTAGTGAGAAATTTGTTTAGGTATGTGAAGAGGAACTCTTTAGTCTTGAGCATATTATGATGACACACTAATATGAACTAGCGACTTGCCATCGCTTCTCTTGGCTGTTTTGAATTTATAATATTACTAGCGACTCACCCTCGCTTCGTTCGAGTTCGTCCCTAGGTTGCTTTCCAAAACAAAATTAATTAATTAATTAGGTTTTAATTTTTTTTTCGTGGGACCCTATTCTTTTTCTAAAATAAAAGTATCCTATGTTACTCCTTATTACATAAGGTATCTGCCAGTGAAAGTCCCGTCAAAATCGGTCCAGCCATTTCAGAGATTAGCCGGAACAAAGAGACAGACGAAAATTGTAAAAAATGTTGTTTTGGTATATACCAAACATTTTCTCATCATTGTATACATGGTACATATTATGTACCGTGTGTATATCCATATGCATTTAGTAAAAAGCGGTTATTTTAATATTACAAACAGACACTCCAATTTCATTTATCTGTATAGACTAGCGACTCACCCTCCCTCCGCTTGGGTTGGTCTTTTGGTACGTTTTAACTGTTAGTATAGATTTCTCAGAGATAATATTTTCCCGCAGTAAAAGACCTCCCTTTCCGTTTAACCCGGATAACCAGCTATCATCATACCAAATTTCATCAAAATCTGTCCAGTGGTTTTCTTGTGATGCGTTCCCAGAGAGACAGATAGGTAGACAAAAAATCTAAAAACCATAGATTCGGCCTCTGTATCGATAATAATGATTATTTCAACAAAATTTTCCAAAAATATTTAATGTACAGATTCTAATAATACTTTCTTAGATTTACGCGAATGTTTGACATTTAAATAAAACTATCTTTTCGGATTTTTTCGCGGATTTATTTTGATTTTTGGTTCCCGACGTTTCGATTGCTTTACAGCAATCATGGTCACGGGAGAGACTAAGGTACAAAATGTAAGGTACTTTGGTGCCATTTTTGAATTTTTTGAAATCATTTTTGTAAAATAGTGGGTAGGCACTGTCTGTAACAAGTATATAACGCCTTTGAGATGTCTAACACCTTAGTCTCTCCCGTGACCATGATTGCTGTAAAGCAATCGAAACGTCGGGAACCAAAAATCAAAATAAATCCGCGAAAAAATCCGAAAAGATAGTTTTATTTAAATGTACAGATTCTACTTAAAATTTTATTATATTACAGGTGGCGTTAGCTTCTTACAATTTTTATTACTAATGTAGCCCATTTGTTAGTTCAGGTCTTAATCTATCTGTGTCCTAAATTTCATTCAAATCAGTCCTGCAGACTTATCTAGGGATAACGCGAGAGAGGCGAAGCGATATTTTGTAGTCGGGCTACTTCAAAATATTATTTAACTTGCCATGATTATTAGATGATATGTTTGTATGAGTCCACAGGTTAACCTCTCATCTTACAGAGTTAAAATTTTACGTGTTGGTTCAGTTCTGATTACTATAACTTTTTATGATTGTTATGACCAGTTTCTCCATCTAGGATTAGCTTCAGACGAAGCAACTTCTCAAAAGTCATCAGTACAGACAAAAATTTTATATATGTTTCAATTATTATTTACATTGAGCATATTTTCTGGACGTAACGTGACATAGGGCAATATAATCTCCTGGGACTTTAGTCCTATTTCAAGATACATCTTTTGGAGGAGATATGTTAAGTAGTTTTAGAGATATAGGATACTAATTTTTGCTCTCGATTCCGCTCACATAGTAAGCGGGGTGGCGATAACAGTTAACATAGCTTATATATTAGACTAGCGACTCACCCTCGCTTCGCTCGGGTTCGTCCATAGCTTGCTTCCCAAAACAAAATTAATTAATTAATTTGGTTTTAATTTTTTCTCGTGGACCCTATTTTTTTTTCTAAAATAAAAGTAGCCTAAGTTACTCCTTATTACATCAGCTATCTGCCAGTGAAAGTCCCGTCAAAATCGGTTCAGGCATTTCAGAGATTAGCCGGAACAAACAGACAGACAGACAGACAAAAATTGTAAAAAATGTTGTTTTGGTATATGTACCGTGTAAACATATATCCATATGTATTTTGTAAAAAGCGGTTATTTTAATATTACAAACAGACACTCCAATTTTATTTATCTGTATAGAGTAGCGATTGATTGTCGGGTTGATTCCCCATACAAACTGTCATCCCCATTTTCGCCCCCTTAGGGGATAATTTCCGGAATGAAACTATTCTATATTGCTCCCAGGGTCTCAAACTATCTTCTTATCAAACATCTAAATGGGTCCAGTAGTTTCGGAACTTATTTGGTACCAACAAAGAAACAAAATAATCTTTCCTCTTTATAATATTAGTATAGATTTATACCAAATATATTTTAGAATATGTATATATAATATATATCTAGCATTAAAATGTATTCGACAATTTATAAGGATCTTTATGTGAAGGATTTATCTGTCCATATCGTGGCAGTTAAACGGTACGAACCCGGTTAGAAAGTTCGTAGGCGGATGTGTACGGGTTTAGCCTACGATATTCTGAACTTGTGATCCAAGAATATGCGACTTCATTTTACTTAATGATTGGCTTCTGCATGCGACTTCACGCGTCCTATATTATTGGGTATCGTACCTCATTATAGTCCTTAGATAGAAGGACGGACTATAAAGGCATTACATGCCGTTATAGTCCGTCCTTCTTCCGTCTTAACTTTAAAAGACCAGTACAGTGGTAGCCCAATGGTTACGCACTCGCTTGGACAGTCGAGTGAAGCGGTTTCAATTCCCGGTTCTGATATTTTCATGTGCGAATCATTTTTAACTTAATTACCATTTGTCTTACGGTGAAAGAAAACGTCGTCAGAAAATTTACATGTCTGAGAGAACCTAGCAAGTTGTCAAAAGACGTGCTCAGTCCGCAAGCACTTGGCCAGCGTGGTGGGCTATGATCTGATACCCCTCGTATTGAAGAGAGGCCCACCTCCAGCAGTGGGACGTTAGAAATGGTTAAATACAATCCTTTAAACTGCAATGTATATATTCATCTCAATCAAACTTTTACTACAAGTCTAACAAAACTGTGCTGAATCGTAGTAGGTACTAATATTAATGTGAAAGTTTGTATGGGTATGTATGTTTGTTTTTACTTCACGCTGAAGCGGCTGGAGTAACACATTGGCTACTGTTTGTAATAGAATTTACCAAAAGCAGGCGCTAGTATATAACACTAGCGACTCACCCTCACTTCGCTGGGGCTCGTCCTTAGATTGAATCCCCATACAAACTTTCATCCCCATTTTCAGCCCCTTCAGGGGTGATTTCCGGTATAAAAAGTATCCTGTATCCTTCCCAGGGTCTCGAACTATCTTCTTACCAAATTTCATCTAAATCGGTTCGGTAGATCCAGAGATTACCCCCTACGACCTTATAAACTCACAAACTTTACCTCTTTAAAATATTAGTATAGATTATAAATACAAAAGTCTAGAGAAGCACCCGAGCGAAGAAATAGTAAGTCGCTAGTTGAGAAATAAAGTTAATGTATTAACTAGAACCGGATGTATACAGTAAGAAAGCTATGAAAACATAAGAAATGTTGAGGAAATCGCGTTTGAGTATAACTGGAGAAGGGTGAAAGTTAGGTGATTTTCAATAAGAACTTGATGATAAATCTTTGCATCAACATCTTTCGTTAAAAAAAATTAATCACCCGTTGGGACAGAACGCCCGGACGGAAGTCTTAATAGATTTCATATATATGTATATATAAATAATATTTATTCTTTTAAAATTATAAAACACAATGTTCACGCGTCCGTCGTGTCGCCATTATGACATATCATCCTTCTTTCATACTATTCCATTCTTAAAATATCAGACGTCTCCCTTTTATTCTTAAAATGTCGTTTCACGCAATCTTACATCTCAAATCCCACATATATATATATATATATATATATATATATATATATATATATATATATAAAGTCCTCCTGACCGATTCCGGCCACGGCGGCCAATCTCAATGAGACTAGCCAACTGCGCAGGAGATATTATAGTGCACAAATGTACGCGCAGACACAAGTTCACTCTCATACTCCGGTGGGACGACTACTCGACACGACCAGTGAGAGTTAAGGCGCAGGACCGACGGCTTTACGTGCTCTCCGAGGCACGGGGGTGAAACACCGCCAACTTCCCAACTCCGGGCTGTTACTGAGACTTACTATACAGAAAGACACAATAACTAAACTTGGCCCGACCCGGGACTCGAACCCAGGACCTCTGGGTGTGCAGCCGTACATGCTAGCCACTACACCACCGAGGCAGTCAAAAGTTATTATTATTATATATATATATATATATATATATATATATATATATATATATATATATATATATATATATATATATATATATATTAATATCTAAAAAATCATAGGTTATTATTTCAGGAAAATAAACTTCATCGATACATATAGTAAAATTGTAATCCTAATCTGTACATTAAATATTTTTTGGAAAATCACATTGAAATAGACATTATTATCGATACAGAGGCCGAATCTATAGTTTTTTGAATTTTTGTATGTCTGTCTGTCTGTTACCGCGTCACGGAAAAACTACTGGACAGATTTTGATGAGGTGTGATTATAACTGGTTATCCGGGTTAACATATAGGAAATTTTTACTGCGGGAAAATATATCATCTCTGAGAAATCTATACTAAACGTTAAATCGTATCATAACATAAATTATTAATCTTGCTAATTTAGGTTTAATTATAAATTTGGAATAACTAAAACAATGTCAAAGTCGATGGGATTCTTGGAGAAAATTAGAAACTAATAAATGAGAAAAGTTGTGTGATTGAAAAAGTTATTAAGCGAATGACATTCACAAAGTTGATACAATTTATAGTAGAAATTTAATTTTATTATACGTCGTTTGTCGTTTTTATTTTAGCTTGAAAATGTCAGGAGCTGCAGTCACGAAAGGTCATTTTCATCTATTTATATATTATAAAAAGCTATTTACATCTACATACTTATTTGAGAAATATTTAATTTCCAATACAAACGGGATGGAAGACTCCCTTTTCATCCTATGAAGGGATGATTTCCGGGATAAGAACTATCCTATGTCGTTCTCAGGATCTCAAACAATCTCTATATCGAATTTCATCTAAATCGGCTCAGCAGATTAAGCGCGAAAAAAGTAACGGACTGACAGACAGAGTTATTCGATTTATAATATTAGTACGGATTAACTAAACAAGCGTAATCGCGTGAAAAAGTTAGTTACATGATAAAAAAGTACACGTTACCTAGCAATACCGGTATGTTCATAGTTTTAACCAATAAACTATGCGTGGAGCGCCGCTCGTTAGCCAAGTGGAAGTTGAATATTCATGCCCGCTCGAATAAGCTTCTGCGATAATGACATTTTTTGAAGTTAAAATTCATTCATGAGACTTACTCAAGGTATGCTTGATCCTCCTTAGTTTCTCACCCTTGCTTCGCTGAGGTTCGTCCCTAGGTTGATTCCCCATACAAACTTTTATCCCCATTTACACCCCCTCAAGGGATGATTTCCGTAATAAAAAATATCCTGTGTCCTTCCCAGGGTCCCAAACTATCTTCTTACTCCACACAGAAAATCCACTGACACACACACACTCGGTCAAAAATCTTCAATAGGTACACGAATAACTTATGCTACATTACAATTATATACACATATCCATATATACATATACTATACCTGTAGAGGTCGAATATCTGTACATAGAAAAATATTGCTAAAAACCGAGTCATGGGGATATAAGAAGAGAAATAGAACAAGCGCAGATTTTTTTCAATTTTTTTGTTTCACTGTCTGTTTGTACGGGCTAATCTCCGAAACTGTTGGACCGATTTAAACAAAATTTTGAATAGTGGTAACTTATATTCCCGGTCAATATTTTGGATACTTTTCATCCCGGAAAATTAAAGAGTGCCCATGGGATAGTTAAAAAACTGTAGTTACTTATACAGCTTAGTACACAAAAACTACTGATTGGACTTTAATGAAACTTTACAATAATAATATAGTTCATATATGAGAATAACAAATAGGCTACTTTTAATCCCGGAAAAATGTACGGTTCCCGTGGGATAGATTTGTTCTTATTTGTCTACGGGTAAATCCGAGCGAAGCGAGGGTGAGCCGCTAGTATAGTTTAAATAAATCTTTTCAAACAGCGAGTAAAACCGCGTGACAAAATTAACACATCAAGCTGTCTACACATTTCTAAATCTATTTCAGAATCCATTCATCTTATTCATGAATGCTTAGCTCCTTTTAATTTTACATCCACTGCAATTAAACGTTAAAGAGCCCTATAAAACCTTCTGTAAAGCAATATTACCTTTATTTATCGTTTTCATAACGGTTATAATCGCTTGATTAAGTGCAATCGACTATATGGAATGCACCAGCTGTTCGTCTACCTATTATTATAATGGGTAATTGTGACTTGTGATTGTAAATATTATATAAACTTTCATAGAAGTCTGGAAACGTAGGTATGTTATTTTTTTTCGAAAGATATTAATATTTCGACTTGCGTTTTCGTAATTTCTACATAATATCTACATATATATTAATACGTGAAGCAAAAACTTATTACCCCTTTTTACGAATAGGTACGCTTATAGTTTATATAGAGAATGAGTACAGAATGCTAATATTTTTAAAAAATTATGCATAAAAAATACATTAAATTAATTAAAAAAACATTACACACACTACCATGTATTTGACACAAACAAACATATATATATATATATATATATATATAACTTAATGAATTATGGTTGATTTTCAACCACGCAGCTATCACTAGTATTTTTAAATAGAGAACAGTAGTACGTATCTAAAAGTAGATAACATACGGGTTTATTTCGTAAAAGAAGAAAATAATCAATTTGGATGTATTTTTTCGGGTACGTAGTATACGTAGTATTGATAATTTTTATTAATAAACTAGCGACTCACCCTTGCTTCGCTCGGGTTCATCACTAGGTTGCTTCTCCGTACAAACTTTCATCCCCATTTTCATCCCCTTAATGGATGATTTCTAGGGTCAAAACTATCCTAAGTCCTTCCCAGGGTCTCAAATTATCTTCTTACCAAATTTTATCTAAATCCGTTCAGTACCTAGTTTCGGAGCTTATTCGGTACAAACAAACAAAATATCTTGCCTCTTTATAATATTAATATAGATTGGTTATATTTCAAGGGTGGTTATAAGACCATAAAACCACCACAAAGAAGTTATATTATAACTTGTGTTCGTCTAGTTGTCAAAATTCGATCATAGTCATGAAGACGAGAAGAAAACGTGCATACATGAATAGAATTTACCTATTTATATAAAAAAAAATAACTCTTAAGCTTGTCAATATACCTACTAAGTTAAAAGGAAATAGATTGACAAACAGAAGAGATAAAGATACTGAACAGACAGACAAAAGTCTTTGCCTATTTATACAATATATAGATTTTTAAGATTATAATCTTGTATAGCCTTAGTTACTTCTTATAACATCAGCTATCTGCCAGTGAAAGTCCCATCAAAATCAGTCCAGCCGTTTCGAAGATTAGCCAAAACAAACAGACAGACACAAATGTTCAAAATTGATTTTTTCTTATTAGTAAAGTAAAGTATTTTCATATGCATTTAGTAAAAAGTTGTTATTTTAACATTACAAACAGACATTTCAATTTTATTTATCTGTATAGATTAAGAAAGTATAATGGAATACCGGTGTAGGCATGTCTGAGGTTAAATTAGCCGGCTCAGCACACGCACATGTGTGGAGACAAATATAGCTGTAAGTTAAGGCGGCCCTACAGATAGGGCTTTAAGTTGGGAGAGTAAGAGATTAATCACTGTATCAAATCTATACATACAATAAAATTGTAACTAAGCCGAATCTGTACATTAAATATTTTTTATATAATATTGATACAGAGGCCGAATTATAGTTTTTAGAATTTATTTGTCTGTCTGGGAACGCATCACGAGAAAACCACGGGACATATTTTGATGAAATTTGGTATGGTGATAGCTGGTTATCCGGGTCAACATATAGGATACTTTTTACTGCGGGAAAATATCTCATCTCTGAGCCATTCCATCCATCCATCATCAGATTAGCTCAATGGTATCAAATTTTTATATTGTCATTCCAATTTTTCATAGTTACGGAGAACAAATTGAAACTATACTTAGAAGAACATTAAAGTCAACTTCCAAGACATAGTGGCATGGATAGTTTACAAGGGAAGCTAATAAAAGAGTATCGAAAACAGTTTATATAATACTAGCGACTCACCCTCGCTTCGCTCGGGTTCGTCCCTAGCTTGCTTCCCAATACTAACTTTCATCCCCATTTTCACCCCTTTAAGGGATGATTTCCGGGATAAAAAGCATCCTACGTCCGTCCCAGGGCCTCAAACTATCTTCTTACCAAATTTCATCTAAATCGGTTTAGTAGATCCAGAGATAACCCGCTACAACCTCAGAAACTTTACCTTTTCGTAATATTAGTATAGACCAGTGACTTATATCGTTTCGCTCGAGTGTATCCCTAGGTACGTTTTAAATAGATAAAAATAGTTATTCTAAGTCTACATACCTTAGAAGATAGACTTGTGCTAGTGCGGACTTTTCTACATACTTTTTAAGAACTTTTTTTAACGGGGAAGGTGGAGGGGATAATAATGTCCTCCTGACCGATTCCGGCCACGGCGGCCAATCTCGTTGAGACTAGCCAACTGCGCAGGAGATATTATAGTGCACAAATGTACGCGCAGACACAAGTGCACTCTCTATTTCTGTCACTCTCATACTCCGGTGGGACGACTACTCGACACGACCGATGAGAGTTAAGGCGCAGGACCGACGGCTTTACGTGCTCTCCGAGGCACGGGGGTGAAACACCGCCAACTTCCCAACTCCGGACTGTTACTGAGGCTTACTATACAGAAAGACTCAATAACTAAACTTGGTCCGACCCGGGACTCGAACCCAGGACCTCAGGATGTGCAGCCGTACATGCTAGCCACTACACCACCGAGACAGTTATAGGGTGGAGGGGATATTATGCTACCCAACCAACGTACGAGATGGTTATGTAGGAGTTTTACCAACTAAAACCAACACGATTACCACCTACTGCGTATAGGTGAAAGCACCGAGGTCTAGGTCTTCTTAAGACCTATAATTTACGACTCAACACTAGCAGTTATTGTGTTTTCCCGAGGGAATGAAGGGTTTTCCAGTAATAAAAGATATCTTAAGTGCTGACCCCGGTTATAAGTTATCACAACACAAAATTTAGTTAAAATCGGTTCAATACCTTTTGCGTGATATGCACACAGATATATAGACAAACACACATCCAGACAAAAATTTCAATAAATATTTCAGTCTATATTATACACAATACGTAACAGTCATTGTTATAAAAAAATATTTCTTGTACAGACTATTTTATTATAATACTAGCAACTCACCCTCGGTCCGCTCGGGTTCGTCCCTAGTTACGTTTTAACGTTTAGCTCAGAGATGAGATATTTTCCCGCAGTAAAAAGTATCCTATATATTGACCCGGATAACCAGCTATCATCATATCAAATTCCATCAAAATCTGTTCAGTGGTTTTCCCGTAATGCGGTAACAGACAGACAGACAAACAGACAAAAATTCTAAAAACTATGGATTTGGCTTCTGTATCGATAATAAAGTCTATTTTAATAAGATTTTCCAAAAAATATTTAATGTACAGATTCGGCTTAGTTACAAATTTATTTTATGTATAGATGTACAGATTAAAATAAATTGATAAAAATGCCTATGCTATATTTTATTTATCACAACTTGCACCTACTCCAGACGCGACACGTGCGCTCACGCATTAATGAACATTGGACGAAACGTTCAACATCTTTTTACCTGCCACGATGTTCCGATGACAGAATTAGTCTTAAATGATCAATGTTGATTGATATACATATTTATATACTAGTGATTTAACCTTGCTTCGCTCGGGTGCGTCCCTAGATACGTTTTCAATAGATATGAATGGTTATTGCGAGTGTACCTTAGGAGAAAGACGCTTATGCAGACTTTTTTTGTAGGCCTTATTAAGAGTTACAATTTTCTAGTATATTGTTTTGATGTATCTCTTAAGATTTTGCCAGCGTTAGACATGTAATCTAAGGACTACTCGATAGAATCAGTTGTGTTTTCCCGTGGGAATGAACGATTCTCCTGTTGTAAAAGGTATCCTAAATGTTGATCCGAGTAATAAATTTAGTTATTACTGCACAAAATTTAGTTAAAATCGGTCCAGTACTTTTTGCATATTAGGCATATTACAATCATATATTTATAGAATATCATTTAAAGAGAGAATATAATATTATATGTTATTTGTCAGACAATAACAACGGTTACCATGGCAACAAACGTACGTACATTTTTTCGTAACGCATTTACCAGCTTACCCTCCAAGTCAAGCGTGCGTAAAGAAGTTTTGTCTACTTCAAAAAGCTAAAGAAGTTTTACCTACTGCAAAATCTATACATATAATAAAACTGTAGAGGTCGAATGTCTGTGCACAGAAAAAAAAAATGCTAAAAACCGAGTCAGGGGGATATAAGAAGAGAAATAGAACAAATCCAGTTTTTTTTTCAATTTTTTTGTTTCTCTGCCTGTTTGTCTGTTTGTACGGGCTAATCTCCGAAACTGTTGGACTGATTTAAATGAATTTTTGTACCTTATATCCCCGGTCAACATCTCAGATACTTTTCATCTCGGAAAATTACAGAGTTTCCCTGGGATAGTTAAAAAAACTATAGTAACTTAGTAGACAAAAACTACTGATTGGATTTTAATGATACTTTACAATAATATAGTTCATACATCAGAATAATAAATAGGCTACTTTTTATCCCGGAAAAATGTACGGTTCCCGTGGGATAGATTTCTGTTTGTTTGTCTAGAACTCGAGCGAAGCGAGGGTGAGCCGCTAGTTAATAATAATAGACCATATCATAGAACGAAGTTATATTTAATTAACGTCCTGCAGATGTTACATGATTTTGAAGGGTTTTCCAAAATTCCTGGTGCGAAGCCAAGTTACCATGAAACCGCCACGATTAATTACCAGTTTTTGGCAAAATTAAATCTCATCTACAAATTTAATATAATAATTAGCTTTTAACTGGCATCTAGCCAGAACTAGGTTAACCCCTGACCGAAGCATAATTGCTCAGCTAACTGGAAAACGTAAAATTTTAATTGAAAAAAGTATTTCCCCATATATTTTTTCACATATCAACCGTGATGGCTCTCCTGCATCGTGACATGTTACGAAATATAATTTGTCTAAAAGCGAGCTCAATGTAGAGATGTGAAAAATGGTTAAATTTTTAACCCGAGTGCGGGTGAGTACTTAACTGTAATTTCGGTTAGAGCTTTCACGATGAACCTAATGGTTTTAATAGCATTTTCATTCCACACTCCAGATTAAAATATTTATTTTATGTTTTACTGTTGTTTTTATTTTCTCATATTTTAAATTAAACTATCTTTTCGGATTATTTCGCGGATTTATTTTAATTTTTGGTTCCCGACGTTTCGATTGCTTTACAGCAATCATGGTCACGGGAGAGATTAAGGTGTTAAACATCTCAAAGGCGTTATATACTTGTTACAGACAGTGCCTACCCACTATTTTACAAAAATGATTTCAAAAAATTCAAAAATGGCACCAAAGTACCTTACATTTTGTACCTTAGTCTCTCCCGTGACCATGATTGCTGTAAAGCAATCGAAACGTCGGGAACCAAAAATCAAAATAAATCCGCGAAATAATCCGAAAAGATAGTTTTATTTAAAATGTCAAATGTTCGCGTAAATCTAAGAAAGTATTCTCATATTTTGGTTATTTTTTTATTTGGGAGTCATATAGTATGGTTTTTATGTTTGTAGTGTACTAGATATGTTTTAATAGTTAGTATAGATTTCTCAGAGATAGATATTTTGTCGCAGTAAAAATTATCGTATATGTTGACTCGGATAAACAGCTATCATCATATCAAATTTCATCAAAATCTGTTTAGTGGTTTTTTCATGATGCCTTCCCACATAGACAAACTGACAGATAAAAATTCAAAAAAATATAGATTCGGCCTCTGTATCGATAATAATGATTATTTCAACAAGATTTTCCAAAAAATATTTAATGTACAGAATCGACTCAATTAGAATTTTATTATGTGTGTAGATAAATGTCTTAATTATGATAATTAACGTGTGCTAAGGAAATTAATGTTAATTTCTTCTACTTACGTCTAAAGTAGTCGTGTAAAGTAGTAATTTTTTTATTAGTTTCTTACGCAGTCGAGTGTTTCAAGTTATACTTCTTTTGGCATGTTTGGGAAAAATATGAGAGTAAAATTTTTACGATGCGTGCGCACGCCGACAGCCAAAAAGCGACATGGTGAAGTTAGCTGCATTCCTTTTACAAACAGAGAGTTGTGACGTACGTGATGAAATTTTTAGCTATTTCTGTTCTGTTACGCCAAAGAAGTATAACATCATACGTGGGTACATAAGTACACACACAGGTTGTTTTTTTTTATAACTTCTGCTGTAATATCTCGACGGATTTAACTGAAATTCAAAATGGAGATTCATCGACATATGTGCCTATATGCTACGCAAGTAACGTCACTAGCAAACACTAGCTTATCAATATTTTGCTTGCGTCAGCTTCGGTTAGTTCAAATAGAATATACCCATAAAAGATAGTGGATATTACATGGTGAGTTGCCACGGGCAAAATTTTACTTGAAATAAATCCTACAGGAAGTGAGGGCGGATCTTCTAACGATTGTTTATATAGAAACAGGTGGTTCGTTAGCCATAAATATAAATACCTGTAATGCTAGAACGTCTAATTACAGGACTGTTATTGATTATTGAGTTCTCTCCTAAGGCTGTATTTGTTTTAAAATAAATCATAGCGAGATTTAACCGCTTGTTAATCTGGGATTGGGATATCTATACTTATTATTAATATTATAAAGCTGAAGGGTTTGTTTGTTTGTTTGTTTGGTTGAACGCGATAATCTCAGGAATTACTAATCCGATTTGAAAAATTCTTTTTGCATTAGATAGTCCGTTAACTGAGGAAGGCTATAGGCTATATATCATCCCGGAAAAATGTACAGTTCCTGTGGGATAGATTTGTTGTTGTCTAAGGACGAACCCGAAGCGGAGCGAGGGTGAGTCGCTAGTTTATAATAAATACATAATCTTTATAATTATAATCCTTCTGTATGTCACTGAACTCCTTCTAAATGGCTGGACCGATTTTGATAAAATTTATTGTGTGTATTTGAACGGAGCCTGAGTCCTGGGTCCATGGGTCACTAGATGGTTTCGATTCACAACTAGTCCTGGTAGGTGCCGCTGTTGTCGGGTTCTAGGATATTATGTCAAGACTACTTACGTTTTAATGTTTAGTATAGATTTCTCACAGATGAGATATTTTGCTGCAGTAAAAAGTATCCTATATGTTGACCCGGATAACCAGCTATCGTCTTATCAAATTTCATCAAAATCCCTTTAGTGATTTTTCCGTGATGCGGTCACAGACAGACAGACAGACTTCAAAGAAAGACAAAATTTCTAAAATGTAGATTCTGCCTCTGTATCGATAATAATGTCTATTTCAATAAGATTTTCCAAAAAATATTTAATGTACAGATTCGGCTTAGTGACAATTTTATTATGTTCAGAGACTACTAACAGAACCCGCGGCTTCGCTCGCTCTAAAACAACAGAAAAGAACGTGCCAAGTTTAAAGTAATTCTGATCATAAATATTTTTTTAGGTTGTATTATAATAATTTTCCCATGGGAATGAGATAATCTCCCGAGATAAAAAGTAGCCTATGCCACTCTCCAGCCCTCCAACTATCTCCACACAAAAAAAATCATGCCAATCCGTCACTCCGTTTCGACGTGAAAGAAGGATAAACAAAGAAACTCACTTACACATTTATAATATTAGAATGGATGGTGAATATCATAGCATATTCGGGAAGAACAACGTCTGTCAAGACTGATTTACTAACATGGCATAAACGAAGAATAGAAAATCTTATATGAGATTTAAAATTCAATACATCAGGAGTGAAACTGGAAATCTTTGTAACCCTTTTTACGAAAATTGCGCAGTCGGAGGAGTATAAAATTTCCCACACTTATAGTTTATATAGAGAAGGCACTCCTTCTCTATATAAATTTCTGCACTGAATCCTAATATTTTTTTTAATTATGCATAAAAAATACATTAAATCAATAAAAAAAACATTACATACGCTACCATGTATTTGACACACACACGCATATATACTCTTTTGTTTATTGTTAAAGTCTGTGGTCAAATTGAGGATAGATGAATATTGTAATATACGCAAGACAATAAATATATAACTTAATGAATTATGGTTGATTTTCAACCACGCGGCGATCACTAGTGTGTTGAAATAGGTATATGTAGTAATTCCCAGCAAGTAGTACTGAGTGTGTAGTGTATACACTATACAGTATTCGTGTCGCCCGGTGTACGCACATCCGACACAGCTGTGAAAGCAAATGGATTTTATTTTCTCCACCTAATGCATATTCATATCTTAACTGTCTCTTAGATCTCAATTTGTTTATACACTAAGCTTTTCTTACGACTTTGAACAAATATAACTATAATAAATTATAAGATTATTTTTAAAATAATATGTTCTCTTTATGTATTGTTATTGCTAGAGATTTAACCTCGCTTCTCTCGTGTACATCCGTTAGTTCCTAAAAGAAGCCTATGTGTTACTGTAGATTCTGTACTAAATTTCATCCGAATCCCCAGCGGGAGTCGAACCCGCGACCATTCATTTGTGTGATGAGCACGAATGTTTGTACTCCAGTCATGGGTATTTACTGTTTATATTTATAATATGTGTGTATTTAAAGTTATATATGTGTAGTGTATCAACTACCTGGTATCCATAACACAAGCCTCGTAGTTTACCATGGAACTAGATGGTGCTGTGTGTTAATGTCCCAACATATTTATTTATTATACAAACTTTCGCATTCATAATAGTAGTTCGATAGAGCTGTGCTTACTTTTCAGTTAGCTTTTTATGGACAATAGCTGTTTTAATCCTATTAAAAGCTTTGCACCTCGGTCGTAATAGGAAAAAATATATTGGAGTACGAAAAAAAAGACGTCTTTTATATCACAAAAAAGTCCCCCGAGTTTATACATTCATTTTGATAACTGCCTTGAGTGATGTAGAAAAATAAAAGGACGTTCAAAAATACCATACTTTAAAAAAAAACCTATATAATAACAAGTTTATTAAGCATTTCTGACGATATTGCGGTCGTTTCGACCGCATCCTTTCAGATTTCCCATAAAGTATCGAACGTCGGTATCGTATGACAGTATTTTTATCTGCTTTATATCGTCGAAAACTTATTTAATTACGTATACGTTCTCAAATATCGACAGTTTGTACAGGTTTTATGTGAGCTTGCTTTTAATACATTTATTGATATGAAAATTATGTATTGCTATTATTTTAATTGCTGTATCGTCGATTATATAACAGGCGGAGGCGCTTAATTAAAATCTATACATATAATAAAATTGTAATTAAGCCGAATCTGTACATTAATATTTTATGGAAACTCTTATTGAAATAGTCATTATTAATTATTGATACTGTGGCCGAATCTATAGTTTTTAGAATGTGTCTGTTTGTCTGTCCGTGACCGCATCACGGAGAAACCACTGGAGGGATTTTGATGAAATTTGGTATGATGATAGCTGGTTATCCGGGTCAACATATTATAGGGTATTTTACATGGGTCAGCGTAATACAAAAAAGTTACATGTTATTTTTTCATTTTTTTTTCAAATTTTCAATATTGCAATATTTCAGTGAAAGTTAGGTACAAAATGACTAAATTCGTCTATTCTCGAATGCTTTCAAAGATGACCAGTTGAAAAAAAAAATTCATTCAAACCAATTTAAATTAATTATTTTAAAAATCAGTGGGAGGCTACAAATTCTACCCCCAAACTAAGAAAAAAAAAACAATTTATTTTTCGCTCCATCCTAATACATATATAAATAAAGACAAAACAAAAACAAAACAGTTCAGTACCTTTTTCTCCCCTGTTTGTCCATCGATGTTTTTGTTTGGTAGTTATGGTGACGAGCTTTGGTGTTATTAATACATTTTGGAAAGAGTTTTTTTATATATGGTAAGTCAGGGAGAGTTGCCTATAGTTTTAAAAAAAGGTAGTTAAAAGTAATATATATTTATGTAAAAACTTCCACACTGACATTAACTTTCGACTGACGTATTATGGATGCGTTCCGGATCACGAAAAATTAATTAATTTAATTTTTAAATTTAATAGGCATCTCTCCTTTATAGGCGTCTCTCCCGGACTTACCCTATAGGTAGGTAAATTGATCAAATTTTCAATAATGTCGGATTTCAACTACACGGTGAACCTTATTTTCTGGTGCGAGTCCTTTAAACCACAAAATATACAGCAAGAGAATAATTTCAAAACAAGGACGAGTATGTCTACATAGTTATGTCCCTATCAGGAGTTTAAACTTACGACCTTTGTCTCACAGATGGTTACTTTGACGTCCACCCTAAGGCTAAGTTGTTATTGAATTCATATGAGAGGCGACACTTTCACTTTCACACTCTATTTTCTATCTAAGTATTTTAGGCTTAAAATAAATGGGAAAGTTAGTTAAACTTCGCTTTTGTACTTAACACCGCAAGAAGATAAAGGTTTGAAATTATATTTTACTAGCGACTCACCCTCGATCCGCTCGGGTTCGTCCCTACTTACTTTATATTGACCTATTACGTATGTTGACCTGGAGAACCAGTAATCATCATATCAAATTTTATTAAAATCCCTCCAGTGGTTTTTCCGTGATGCGGTTACAGACAAAAAAATATTATTACTATTTCAATAAGATTTTGCAAAAAATATTTAATGTTCAAATTCGGCTTAGTTACAATTTTATTATATACTAGCAGAGCCCGCGGCTTCGCCCGCGATCAAACTTTATTGATTGCAAAAATAAGGAACACAAATTTCATTTTAGCGATCGTAACTCAAAATATCCAGTATCTTAAAAGATGTTACGCGTATATTCTGTAAACAAATTTACACTTTAGGTATTTAGCAAGCTCCACTGCCTGTACTTTTTGCACATTTTTCTACTCTCCATCTTTCTAAAATAAGAGAAAGAGAATACAATGATACAATCGCATACAATATTTACGACTGTAGGATCATGTAACTCGGCTAATATGGGTTTTTTAACTAACATACTAAAAGGTTAACATCTACGTTATTTCTAAAGACCCATGTTATGTACACTTGAAGCTTACAATCTCCCTCCTTCTCCTTCTTCTTTAAGTTACATATACAAAATGCCATTCTTATTTTGCTGTAGCCTTTTGCCCGCGGCTACGCTCGCGTGGACTAAAAAATTTGCTCAGTTTTAATTTCCATTGAATTTATTTGTTGTCGTATCGTATTTTTAATATTATATCTAGAGTAAAACTCTAGATTCACTTAAGTTAGTCTACACTAAAAAACCAACCACAAATATACCACACTGATGGATGTTTTGTCTAGTTCTGGGTTCTGCTAAAATGTATCTGTGAGAAGCAATCCTCTCTTAAGTCTACGTCTGCTACTTTTAAAGACTGGCCCTGAGATATATAAAAGAGCAATGCAAAGCAAACTTTAAGAAGGAATTACAATAGTTTAAATATCAAAGGCATAGTCAGAAGTTATCAGTCGTATTCGAGCTTACATGCCAACCTTCAGAAGAAGGATATAGATAGCTTCCTGCTATCTAGCTATGTTGTCTTTCTCGCGCTCTAGTTCTGTTATAGTTGTCGCTGCGTGGCCAGCCAAAAAGTTATACATAATTTTCTTTTGGATTCAGAATAATTTCCGTTCTCTACTCTATATCCCACACAGAAAGTGCGCACTTACAGAGAACTTGAGTCATGTTACTCTATTTAAATATATTCAACAACTCCAACTTCACCGCCCAGTTTTACCCACTTAAGGGCTAAATTTAAAAAAAACTACAATAGATGTTTATTTATGTATTAAAGAGCATTAATACCAAGTTTCAAGTAATTCTGATCATAAATAATCTTACCCCCTTTTACCCTTTTAAGGGATGAATTTCGAAAAAAATTATATTTATATTGTTTTAGTTGTCATTATAAAGGTAAATACCATTTTCCGTGCATCAACTACAGAGTTTCATACAAACTTTTATCCCCTATTTGACAGCTTTATAGGATGAATTTCAAAAAATGATAAAATACATATTTATTTACTTATATTGAAGAGCATTAATACCAAGTTTTAAGTAATTCTGATCATAAATAATTGTTTGCCCGTATAAACTTTATTACCCCCTTTTACCCTCTTAAAGGATGAATTTCGTAAAAAATCTAATACATATGTTTCTAATTTTTCATCTTAAAGCTAAATACCACTTCCTGTGCATTTCGCGTTAAGAATGACAGAGTTTCATACAATCTTATATCACCTATTTCACCCCCTTAGGGGATGAATTTTGAAAAATCCGTTCTTAGCGGATGCCTACATTGTATAAGGAATACGTCCTCCAAATTTCACGTTTCTACGACCAGCAGTTTAGGCTGTGCGTTGATCGATCAGTCAGTCAGGACAAAGCATTTTATGTATATATAGACTAGCGACTCACCCTGGCTTTGCTTCAGGTTCGTCCCTAGACAAAAACAAATCTATCCCTCGGGAACTGTAAATTTTTCCGGGATAATATATAGCCTATAGCATTCCTCAGTTAACGGGCTATCTAATGCAAAAAGAATTTTTCAAATCGGATTAGTGGTTCCTGAGATAAGCGCGTTCAACCAAACAAACAAACAAACTCTTCAGCTTTATAATATTAATATTAAAGTATAGATAACAACATTTTTAAGGGAATAAAAACTAACCCAAAGCACTCGGCGCTAATGAATCTTCTATTAGCAAAAGAATTAAAGAAACCTAATAATATTATTCGTAGTACCTATAGATTTAATACCAGCTCTCGCTTCGCTCAGACTTGACGACTCGATTACACAGTCTTTTTTTTTTTTTCAATGAATATGAAATTGTTATATCTTTCAGAAGAAATTTTTCAATTTCCTCCCATATTTTCCTTTACCATATTAAAATGAGTGGTAATCATGTTGAAAGTTGATTCGTTCAAAAGTGCAAAGGTCGGGATGTGAACCCGCTGCTTTTAGTTTGGGATTTAATGAGCAGGTTACTAATGCTAAGGTTTTGCTTTCAGCATGTAACATGGGCTAGATTCCGATCCACAGAACGTTTTAAAGGCTTATTTAGTACTAGCGAACTCACCCTGCTTCGCTCGGTGCGTCCCTATGTACGTTTTGACGGTTAGTGTATATATAGACTATATACACAATGGTGTAATGAGTTCAATATCCCTTGAGAAATGTTTGATTCCCCATACACAGTTCCACCTCTCTTTTCACCCATTTATGGGATGATTTCCAGTGTAAAAACTATCCTATGTCATACCCAGGCTTTCAAACTATATCCATACCAATTTTTATCTAAATCGGTTCAGCCGTTTAGACGTGAAAAAATAACAAACAAACCAACAAACAGAAATTAGCGTGGATAAAATTTTCTAATAGAACTTTCTTCAATAATTCAATCGCAAAAACAACATTGAAAGTGAAGTAAGAAGACTGATGAAATTACTTAGTGTTCAGTCTTATTGATTGCGTTTGCCTTTTACAATCCGGACAATTTTGTTACTAGACTTAAGTGAATTTGTATGGGCTTTTAAGGATGCGGGTTCCACCTGCGTTGTTATACACGAGAAGGAATGCCTTTATGTCGATATAGAGCTTTATTGTATTTCAAATGTTTATGTTTAAGAAGGCACTTTTGAATTTTCCTCAATAGTGCATACTGATATATAGTTATGAAGAGTATTAAATAATATTAAAGTATCTATACAGATAAATAAAATTGAAGTGTCCGTTTGTAATGTCGAAATGACAGCTTTATACTAAATGCATACGGAATTATATACGGTACTTATAAGAAAAACACAATTTTTTAAATTTTTCTCTGTCTGTCCGTTTGTTCCGGCTAATCTCCGAAACGGCTGGACCAATTTTCACGTGACTTTCACTGGCAGATAGCTGATGTTATAAGGAGTAACTTAGACTTTTATTTTAGAAGAAAATCAGGGTGCCGCGCAAATATAAAAATAATAACAAACGTATGACTGTTGTCAAACCTTGCAAAACAAAGCATAGCGTGATACTATATAACCCTTAAATCAAAAACAAAAAAATAAACCCTCAACACAATATCCCGTCTATAGAGGTTGTTTTCAATGAGTTTGTATAAAGAATGTATGTATAGTGAATGTATGTATAATGAAAGCTGCTCATATTCTTTTACCGTCCAGAAAATAACTGATAGCTTCCAATTGCTCAACGGATTTTCTTGATTTATAGCTAAGGACACTTTCGATCGAGTCACCCTAAGGTTTGGGAGCTAGAATGCCACAGACAGATAGATACACAGGTTAAACTTATAACCCTTTTTTCGTCAGGGGCTAATAAGTAGGTATACATTTTAATAGCGAGTCACCCTCACTTCGCTTCAGGTTCGTTCCTAGACAAAAATAAATCTATCCCACGGGACCCGTACATTTTTTCGGTATGACATACAGCCTATAGCCTTCCTCGGTTAACGGGCTATCTAGTTAAGAAAGAATTTTTCAAATCGGATTAGTAGTTCCTGAGAGAGAACAAACAAACAAACAAACAAACTCTTCAGGTTTATAATATTAGTTCCTAGACAAAAATAAATCTATCCTACGGGACCCGTACATTTTTTCGGTATGACATACAGCCTATAGCCTTCCTCGGTTAACGGGCTATCTAGTAATCTAGTTAAGAAAGAATTTTTCAAATCGGATTAGTAGTTCCTGAGATTAGCGCGTTCAACCAAACAAACAAACAAACAAACTCTTCAACTTTATAATATTATAGTATAGATGTTTAGGAAAAACGTTAGAAAGTTCTAGCAGATTTTGTTCCATGTTCCAACAAATTACCAAGCCAATTAATAAACCTTTGCTCTGTTCTGTTTTAATGTCATTACCACTATTTATTTTTCATTAAAATCGAACATTCAATGGTTTGATCATTTAAAATAATGAATTTTGCTGAATTCGCTAGAAATTATTTAAAGTTTGATGAGCAATGTTCATTTTGTAGTTTTTTTGGCATATCATTGATTGGTCCGCTACTTAAAATTCTTATGTAACATCGTGAGAAATGGGTCGAATTATTTTCGAAAAATTGTAATTACCATGCACTCGCTTGGGAAACCGAGTGAAGAGGGTTCAAATCCCGGGTCTCGCACCTCTGATATTTTCACGTGCGAATCATTTCTAACATGATTACCACTTTCCTTACCGTGAAGGAAAACATCGTGAGGAAACCTTTATGTCTGAGAGAACCTAACAAGTTTTCGAAAGACATGTAAAGTCCGCCAATCCGCACTTGGCCTGCGTGGTGGACTATGGCCTGATTCCCCTCGTATTGAAGGGAGGCCCGTGCCTAGCATTGGGACGTTAAAAAGGGCTGAATACATACATACATACATACATACATACATACATACATACATACATACATACATACATACATACATACATACATACATACATACATACATACATACATACATACATACATACATACATACATACATACATACATACATACATACATACATAAAAAAAACATGTACGTGCTTCATCCTTTTTTTAAAATTGGTCATAAATGAAATCACAATCAAATAACAATTCTGTTGTAATCTATACAGATAAATAAAATTGGAGTGCCTGTTTGTAATATTAAAATAACTATTTTTTACTAAGTGCATATGGATGTATACACGGTACATACACCAAAACAACATTTTTTACAATTTTTGTCTGTCTGTCTGTTTGTTCCGGCTAATCTCTGAAATGGCTGGACGGATTTTGACGGGACTTTCACTGGCAGATAGCTGATGTAATAAGCTTTAACTTAGGCTACTTTTATTTTAGAAAAAAATTGTGTCCCACGAAAAAAAATTAAAAAGAAAATTAAGTAATTAATTTTGTTTCGGGAGGCAACCTAGGGACGAACTCGAGCGAAGCGAAGGTGAGTCGCTAGTGTGTAATAATTTTAGGGATCCACACTCAAAGAGTTCACAAGAAACCTTATTACTAAGCTCATTATGCTATATATCCGTCCTTCCGTGTGCATATTCTACATTTAATGGGCTGTATCCTTTGAACCGTAATAAGTAGCTGCTTGCACTTTACTATTTTTATTTGTGTAGTACGGAGTGATAGTGCTTAAGTTATGACACGTTTGGCTTAGTTTGTAGTAACCCTACTTGCTGTGTTACCGGTGGCGGGTTCGAGTCCCGCTGGGGGTATTCATTTGTGTGATGAGCACGAGTGTTTGTACTCCAGTCATGGGTGTTTATATTTATAATATGTACATATGTATTTAAACTTATATATTGTGTAGAGTAAAAAGTATCTGCTATCCATAACACAGGCCTCGTTACCATGGAACTAGATGGTGCTGTGTGTTAATGTACCAACATATTTATTTATTTATTAGTTGGCAAAGTTAGTGCAAACCAAAAATATCTCAGATTCTGATTCTTGATGTTTGCAGCATCTGTATTGTATTGAAAATGTAAACATTATTTGTTTATGACAATATAGTACACTAGCGACTCACCCTCGCTTCGCTTCGGGTTCGTCCCTAGACAAGAACAAATTTATCCCACGGGAACCGTACATTTTTCCGGGAAGATATATAGTCTATAGCCTTCCTCAGTTAACGGGCTATCTAATACAAGAAGAATGTTTCAAATCGGATTAGTAGTTCCTGAGATTAGCGCGTTCAACCAAACAAACAAACAAACAAACAAACTCTTTAGCTTTATAATATTAGTATAGATTACAATACCGACTTAATTAAAGGCTGATGACTTCAACTAGCGCCCTAAAAACTTTTATGATCTGTGACTGTTTTTAGCCTTATTATCCTAACGATTCATCCCGTACATATGCAAATGTTTACAAAATTATTAACCTCTATCACAATGAAATAAGGTTGAAAATCTCATGTCACATTCCAATTTAGGAAAGAAACTGTAAGATCTAAATTAATTACCCAATATTTTGCTGTTGACATTTGATTTTAAACCCTATTGGTATATTTTAGGGTTTAAATTCTGTTACTCCAAATTCACAATGGAATTTGAATCTTATTTCTTATTAAATAAGGTTTATTATTAATTGTACTTCAGAACAATATGGGTACTCGCAAAGTAAATAGTTGATATTCGAGGGAGTCGCAGGATCTCGTTAATATTTTATGGTTTTAATATAGTGCCTATTGTCGTTTTATGTTAAACATATTGAATAGTTACTAGTAACACTAGTTGTGGTACGTGGCTTTCCACAGGTATCGAGAATATAGCTTATAAGCGACCTAGATGCCTAATTACCTAACAATAGCATATATGTTACTCCAGGTAATTGTCTGTCTGTATCTTCTAATTCTAATTTCATTCAAATCCGTGCAGCCATTTAAGCGTTCAACAGTAGGTACCATACATAACTATATTCACATATACGAACTCGCGTTTATAATTAATCTATACAAATAAATAAAATTGAAGTGTCTGTTTGTAATGTCGAAATAACAGCTTTTTACTGAATGCGTATAAAAGTATATACGGTACTAATAGGAAGGAAACTATTTTTAAAAATTTTGTCTGTCTGTTTGTTCCGGCTAACCTTCAAAACGGCTGGACTGACTTTAAAGGGATAGTGGGTGCCAAGTTCTGTAGATAATCCTGAAATTTATTAATAAGAACCTATATATATATATATATATATATATATATATATATATATATATATATATATATATATATATATATATATATATATATATATATATATATATCTAAATTTATTTCATGTATTTCGGAAACGGATCTAACGATTTGGATCAAATTTTGTATTTAGACAAGGTTTTGCTTTTTAAGTTTATCTATATAGGAATTTACGACGGCACACATTTTCAATTTAACGTTTACGTAACTTCCTTGAGAGGTAAAATTTTTTAAATCGGACCACCTACATAGTTTCGGAGATAAATTCCGGATTACCAAAATCATGTATATATGTACATACATATACCAGTATATTAATTTATACGTCTTCACTTTCAAACTACTTCCCCATAACATTAAACTGTTAGAAGTGTATTGCATCATACATTTAAAACGTAATACGAGTAGTCTATTCCTGATCAACATAATTAGGATCGCCTCAATCAATGATATAAACCAGCTAAACGTTCTCAATCATTCTTTAATTTACACTAGCGACTCACTCTCGCTTCGCTCGGGTTCGTCCCTAGGTTGCTTCCCAAAACAAAAATAATTAATTAATTTGGTTTCGATTTTTTTCGTGGGACCCTATTTTTTTTTCTGAAATAAAAGTAGCTTAAGTTACTCCTTATTACATCAGCTATCTGCCAGTGAAAGTCCCGTCAAAATCGGTTCAGCCATTTCAGAGATTAGCCGGAACAAACAGACAGACAGACAAAAATTGTAAAAAAATGTTGTTTTGGTATATGTATCGTGTATACATCCATATGCATTTAGTAAGAAGCGGTTATTTTAATATTACAAACAGACACTCCAATTTTATTTATCTGTATTTTAACTCTTGGTCTCTCATAGTACGCAATAGTGATAAAGTGGTTATTACATTTTAATTTATTATCATTACATTAGATTAAATCTATCTATACAGATAAATAAAATTGAAGTGTTTGTTTGTAATGTCAAAATAATAGCTTTTCACTAAATGCATATACGATATGTTTAAGAAAAACACAATTTTAAAATTTTTTTCGTCTGTCTATCTGTTTGTTCCGTCTAATTTCTGAAACCATTGGACTGATTTTGACGTGACTTTCACTAGCATATAGCTGATGTTATAAGGAGTATCTTAGGCTACTTTTATTTCAGAAAAAAAAATTGGGTCCCACGAAAAAAAACAAAACCAAATTAATTACAACATTATTATTATTAAAAGTGATTGATGTAAATAGTTGTAATTGTCTAGTATTGTTAACTGCAGAAGTATACAGAAATCACTTGTTAAAACCAAAAAAAGCAAAAGCCTTTTTTAAAGTTAACGATTGGTTCATTTTTATTTGTCAAAATAACTGGTTTTCTTTTATACATATATAGAGAGATATTTTGTAAATTTTGTGTAATGTTTAGTTGTCGAATTGTGTATAAAAAATTGTTCTAAACAATAAGAAGTCATTTAACATTTAAGAACCTATCCCACGGGAACCTTACATTTTTCCGGAATAAAAAGTAGCCTATCAGTTATTCCAGACTATAATCTATCTCTGTGCCAAATTTCATCCAGATCCGTTCAGCCGTTCTGGCGTGAAAGAGTAACAAACATACATCCATACTCACAAACTTTCACATTTATAATATTAGTATAGATTTTGCCCACAAATCTCCTTCGTGTCTTCTCCATTGTACGTGACGTTGACGAAGTAATCTTTGCTCAACTGATGCGCTTTGAAACCATTAACAAGATATTTGAATTGAATTGAAGAATCATTATTTTGTCTCAAAAACTTTTTTATTGTCTCCATGACAGTTATTATTAACTAGCGACTCACCCCCGCTTCGCTCGGGTTCGTCCCTAGCTTGGATATACTCGTAGTAACATGGATATTTTTTTTTACGTATTAAAACCTTCCTTGCACCTTAAGGAACATACAAAAAAATAAATTAGCCGAATTGGTCCAGCCATTCTTGAGTTATGCGCTTACCAACATTCATTTTTATTTATATAGATACGTATATAATTGTTAATTATGTTTTTCTTTGTTTCAGGTACATTACAAAACCAACTTGTTCTAGGCTAAGTTTTAAAAATCTTAAAATCTACAGTTATAGGATAATTATCTAAATACTGTAAATAAAATTTATGTCAATACAATATTTTTTGGGTTCCGAACCTCAAATGGAAAAAATGGATCTTTGTTAACCTAATCTATTCAAACTATACATATAATAAAATAAAATTGAAATGTCTGTTTGTAATGTAAAAATAACAGCTTTTTACTGAATGCATATGAAAGTATATACGTTACTAATAAGAAAAATACATTTTTTTTTTATATCTGTCTGTCTGTCTGTTTGTTCCGGTTAATCTCCAAAACGGCTGGACTGATTTTGTCGGGACTATCTCTGGCAAGTGGCAGATAGCTGATGTTATAAGGAGTAACTTAGGCTTGTTTTATTTTAGAAAAAGAATTAGGGTTTCGCTCAATAAAATTAAAACGTACCTAGAGACGAACGCGAGTGAGTCGCTATTAATAATTATCATTGGTTAATTATATCTCTTTTTGTATTCTCCAAATCTACTCGACGAAAGAGTTGAAATTTTGTATGTATTTTGCATACATATGTATGTACGTATAATATATTAAAGTGTCACCGACTTATCATACTTGAAGCGTAATTATATGAATACTGATTTCGAGGGTTTAATTTAGCGGTTATATTATGAGAGTGCTTAAAATGCATAGATTAAAAGTTAATAAATATATATTGTACTAAAATAAAGCAGTTCTTTTATTGGCTTCATTCATATTAAATAAGAAATTGATAAGAACAAACTTAAATCTTTAAATTTCTTTAAATATTCATAACTAGCGACTCACCCTTGCTTCGCTCGGGTTCGTTCCTAGGTACGTTATAAAGGTTAGAATGGAATATATACTATATATATGTATATACATATATATATATATATATATATATATATATATATATATATATATATATATATATATTCCAACTTAAATTCGACACATTAATGTAGATGAAAAGTCCACCACTGACGCCATCTATTGAAAAATCCGAAGTACTGATTCCCAAACAAAATAAACAGTTCTGGGCTTTCGATTTTCCAGCTGTCCTTACAGGTTTCTCCTATTTTTTTATACGTAAACCACCCCTGACACACCCCCAACAAAACAAAAGAAGAATTATTCAAATCGGTCGAGCCGTTTTTGAGTTTTAGCGAGATTAACGAACGGCAATTGATTTGACGGAAGGACAGCGGACGCTTAGTAATAGGGTTCCGTTAGCACCTTTCGGGTACGGAACCCTAAAAATCTAATCGAGAATATGACGTCATGTATGATATTAAGAACGTTGTTATTATAAGAGATAGAAATAAAATAAATTTAACAACAGCAATCCGTTTCGCACTTGACCAAAATCTTTTCAACGCCAGTCAATGACCATTTTATTGAATTAACATATGTGTATTAAAATCGTTTATTCATTCCTTTTCGCATTTAAAATTTAAATAATGTTTGCATATCAGGATTTAGTGTTTATATGTAAAAGCACTCAGCTGTTACGTTTATTATTTGCTTTCTCTTGCTTAAATATGATCTGTGCTGTGCTTTAATTACGTTTTTAGTTTACCGACTTTACGGGATCAAGTTGTGTTGTGTGTTTTATAGAGAAACTGTATTATATTTTTACTCACTAACATGCTTTTTTTTAGCTTTACTTGAATTTTTATAATGAAATCTTAATATTTTGTTGGTATTTACGCGAATATTTGACATCTATCATCTTCTTATTTTATTTTATTATTATTAGTATTTTTATCTATACTAATGTTATAAAGCTGAAGAGTTTGTTTGTTTGTTTGTTTGGTTGAACGCGCTGATCTCAAGAACTACTAATCCGATTTAAAAAATTCTTTTTGCATTAGACAGCCCGTTAACTGAGGAAGGCTATAGGCTATATATCATCCCGGAAAAATGTACGGTTCCTGTGGGATAGATTTGTTTTTGCCTAGGGACGAACCCGAAGCGAAGCGAGGGTGAGTCGCTAGTTTTAAATAAAAATGAATGTTCGTATGTTTGTCCTCTATGCGTTCCTAAACTATTGATCCAATTCTGATGAATCTCATGTGGGTAATTCTGTATAGTGCGAAAGTTTATAGCCCGAAGAATTTTTCTTTAGACTTAGATTTTTTCTGTGATTACATCAAAAGAAGGATTACATTAAAAGTATAGAACCTTAAAAGTTAATGACTCACTAGCTACTTAACCTCTCTTTTTATGATTATTATCTATACTAATATTATAAAGCCGAAAAGTTTGTTTGTTTGTTTGTTTGTTGGTTTGTTTGTTTGTATGTTTGGTTGAACGCGCTAATCTCAGGAATTACTAATACGATTTGAAAAATTCTTTTTGCATTAGATAGCCCGTTAACTGAGGAAGGCTATAGGCTATATATCATCTCGGAAAAATGTACGGTTGCCGTGGGATGGATTTTTTATTGTCTAGGGACGAACCCGAAGCGAAGCGAGGGTGAGCCGCTAGTATTACATATAACAGTAGCTTATGTGTTACTCCAGCTGTATCTGTGTACTAAATTATATCGAAATTCGACTAGCCGTTTCCAGCGTAAGGGAGTAACAGATATACACACATACAAGCTTTCGCATTAAAAACAGTAGTCATTAAGTGTACTATGATAATAATGTCCTCCCGACCGATTTCGGCCGCGACGGCCAATCTCATTGAGAGTAGCCATCTGCGCAGGAGATATTATAGTGCACAAGTGTACGCGCAGACACAAGTGTACTTTCTATTCCTGACGCCACGTCTAGTAAGAATTAAGGGGCATGACCCGAGGCTTTACGTGCTCTCCGAGGCACGGGGCTGAAACACCGCCAACTTCCCAACTCCGAACTGTTACTGAAATTTACACTCGATAGCTAAAATTGGCCCGACCCGGGACTCGAACCCAAAACCTCCGGATCTCCCGCCGTCGGCCGTACATACTACGTAGGTACTATAAATCCTAAATAAGCTAACAATTGTTATATTTTACGAACACAGAATTGAAATGAAATTTTAGATTTGAAACAAAAGACATAAAAGCTACTCAATAGCCACCACTGTAAACTTATCGGTTCAATATTTCACTCGACGACGTTTTGTGCGACAGATGTTTTACTTGGAGGAGACGAATTTTTCACAGGGCTTAGGATGCTAATGCATAATGGTGATGGGATGCTGTGAAAGCTGACGAATGATCTTCTATTACAGTATTTATCTCCTGTTTTTGTTTTAGCGATTGCAATTTTTCTTTTTATATACTGTGTTTTTTCTCATATAGTCTTTATTTTCCACATGACGGCTTTCGTTGTATTTTAAGAAAATCGGAATTTAGATCGTCTTAGGGTGTTTTTTTTTAATATGTTCTTCTTTAGGGTTTCGTACCCGAAAAGTGCTAATGGAACCCTATTACTGAGCCTCCGCTGTCCGTCCGTCAGAGGACTGTATCTCATGAACCGTAATAGGTATAGAGTTGAAATTTTCACAGAGCATGTATTTCTATTGCCTGTACTATATTGTCATATCAATAAAAACTACATGTGCGATAATTCAGAACCTTTCATGTACGAATTCGACTCGCATTTTCACATTTTTTTATTTTAAATAAAACTATCTTTTCGGATTTTTTCGCGGATTTATTTAGATTTTTGGTTCTCCAAGTTTCGAAAGCTTTCAACAGCAATCATGTTCACGTTGAGGGTTTTTATTTAAAATATCAAATATTCGCGTAGCTCTAAAAAATATTGTTTTTTTTTTTTTTACTGTACGTGATTCAAAAACCAACGGCATACGGATAGAACCAAAGCAATAAGAGAATAGCAGAAAACACTCCAACAATGTCACATTACACATAGTAAAATACACCGAACGTTTCAAACGGAATGCTGAAAGTATTTTTAATAGCGATGTGAGGGAAAAAGGAAGTGTAAAATTTGAGGTTTGGTGTTATAATGTGAAACAATGTTTAAGCGGTGTATTAAACGACAAAAACCTGTGAGATGTGGATTTTTATTTGAACACTACGAGAGAAAGGATGTTTGTTACATTACAATTTTGTTTTATTTATGTACATGATTATATTCAAATGTACCAGTGGCGAAGGGTCCATACAAGACGATTCCCACCGTCTTACCTTTTAAAAATTCAATAATCCGTCGTTCATTATAAATATTTATTTTTTGAATTAACATAATTAGTAAATAAAAAATCTATTTATTATTACTAAGTCAATTTCTGAAAATAATATAACGCAAAAAATCACAAGCAACACATAAGCAACGCAAAATACATTTTTGCGCTCCAAACTGCTTACGCGTTTCTTCAAAGAAATGCGACGATAAGACGTTGTATTTTAGCTTACCGCGTTCATACAAAATTGTATTTCATTCAATGTTTTGGATTGAACATTGTCACGTGATTTCATTCATTTTTAGTATTTTACGCATGCGCACTTATCAAATTTTTGTTGCTCGAAAAGCTGCTTCTTTACGTCTTATCCTGCCTGTGATTGGTCAAAAATTACAAAACGTCCCTATTTTGACAAGCGAAGCGTCAGACGAGCAATGTTATTATTTGAATGATTTATTATTTAATGTAAATTAATATGGCGGATTGTTATTGTTTACGAGTGCATTGCAGAGATTTTTTGTTTTATAGAGTTTTAATTTGGTTTTAGTGTAATATAGACATTTTATGCTGTGTTTTTTTGTGGACTGTGAGTGTCTCACATATTTGTTAATTTCGGTGAGTTCTATTAGCCATTATGGCATTAATTTGCATACTATTGACTTTAGTTTTCTAAATTTAGTTGTTTAATAATTAAAAAGCATGTCATCAAGATACTCATTTGTTTGAAATATGATTTAATTATTACATGAAATGAGTTACCTAAATATTTTCATAAAACGTTTTAATTAAATTATGTGTGAATGTGCTAAATTAGAAAATATTTAGTTTTCCATGTTTATTATATTCTGATTCTATTTAAGTTTAGAGTGAATTTTAATATGTTAAAGTTATTTTAAATATGTTACATTATTTAACAATATAATTTGACTAATTAAGCTAAATACTGAATAGGATAGTCAGACATTTTAAAAACGGATGTATTGCTATATGATATTATAATTAAAGCCTGTGCTTCTTATCGTTCCTTTTTTGTGAATTATTTTATAATTTTCGTCCAATTTGGCTTGATAAAATATAAAATACAATAAAATAATAAATCAATTTCATTACTAAGCACGACGAAGTAGTTCAATGAGATTTAAGTAGATGGCGGTATTTATATTAAATATATTGATTAAACATATTTATGTAAAATTAACAAAAAAAAGATAAAATAATATTTAAATCCCAAAAAATAAAGGTTGTAATATATGTACTTTTAATAAAGAAAAATAAAATAAAATCAAATTTCCGCACTAAGTCATGTGTAAAGATTTTTCATAGATGGCGTTATTAATATTTTATGAGGTTTTATTATTATATTAAATGTTAAATATATTTTGCTAGAATATTTTACATGTAACAACAATAAAAAACACAATAGCCTTATAAAAAAATATCTTCACAATTACATTTCTTTTTTTTCTATTGATTGATATATAAAAATTGTGTATCAATGTTTTTTGTCTTTTTTTTTTTGGAACGGCTTACCTCTGCTAAAATTTCACCCTTCGCCACTGAAATGTACGTCAAAATTGTTTTAGAAACGTACTCGTATTTTACATTAATGTCGATATGTATGTATGTATGTTGAAGATAGGTTTGGCTCAGTGAGTGACCCTAGTTGCTGTGCCAGCGGTCGCGGGTTCGAGTTCCGCTTAGGCATTTGTGTGATCAGCACGAATGTTTTTATTCCAGTCGTGGGTGTATCCGGGTCCAACAAAAAGGATACTTTTTACTACGAAAAAATATCTCATCTCCGAGAAATCTATACTAAACATTAAAACGTAAATAAAAATAATGCGCCGAATTGATTTTGACATTCTTTACTAACGTAAAAAAACGTATTAAATTACGCCTTAAGTTGTTACAAAACGTATCGAACTTATTATTTTCCTAATATGTCACAATTTCTAAAGTAATATCCTTTTAACTTTTATACAAAACTGTCCGTTCAATCGGTGACCTTTTATATCTTTTTTTATCCTTAATATCCAAGCGATAAATCGATCTTTTTACAATAAGTAGGTACGTAGTTTTGGGTCCCGTTCGGGTTGTGTGAATATTGGAGTTGTAAGGACCGATCCACACTATAGGGTTCAGTTCGATTACGGTTCGCTGTAAAGTATTGTTTTACATGAAACAGTTGTCGGCGACACGTTTGGCTCTGTTTGTAGTGTAAGTACTAAGTAGGGTTACTTGCTGTGCCTGCGGTCGCGGGTTCGAGTCCCGCTGGAGGCATTCATTTGTGTGATGAGCAGAAATGTTTGTACTCCAGCCATGGGTGTTTATATTTATAATATGTATGTATTTAAAGTTATATATGTGTAGTGTATCAACTATCCATAACACAAGCTTCGTAGCTTACCATGGAACTAGATGATGCTGTGTGTTAATGTCCCAACATGTTAACATGTTATAACATATTACAATGACTGCATTCACACTATCAGTCAAGAGTTAAGTTCCGGTCGAATCTCAATTCAGCAACGATTTTTGTATAAAAAAAATCTTTACCAGACCAATATCGGACCCAGAACGGACTGTGATCGTCACTATAGTGTGGTTCGGCCCTAAAGAAGCTCGGATTGCAGTAAAAATTGCGCCCAATCTGACGTAATTCTGAACACTAATATCGAAATTCGACAGTAATCATTATTGGAGGAAAACATGTATGAATAGAATTTACCTATCTATATTAAATAAGAGACAGTTTCCATTTCTTTTATTGATAACGCTATAGCAATAGGTACTAAACTAAATAAAAAAAAGCAGTCACGAGGACGGACTGCCGACAGAAGTGAAAACTTAAAACTATAAACAAACAGTTGTCATTTTTGGATATTCAAATTAATTGTTTGATCTTAAATTAAAATGTGTAAAATAAAACTGTTTACATTCATCTGGTTGTGACATCTATCGGCACTCTGAGTGTTAGCGTTGACACGTCACGTGACCATGTCGATGACGACTTACATGAATTTTCTCCCCATCCGCCTCTAGAAGGTTTCACTTCAAAAAGAAAATACATCGATAAATATAGGAGTAAAAGTTACTGAACAATTTTGTATTGGCTTATTTATATATACACTAGCTGAACCCGCGGCTTCACTCGCGCTATAACTACAAAAAAGTCTTTGGCTTTATACTATTAGTAATAATGTATGGAAGTCTGCCCGATTTGTTGACATTTATGGTTACTGCACCGCTCCCTTGTGTAGTAGCATGATGGTATAAAGCCTATAGCCTTCCTCAATAAACAGGCTATCTAATGCAAATATAATTTTTCAGATCGGAGTAGTAGTTCCTAAAATAAGCGCATTCAAACAAACCAACAAACAAATTCTGCCTCTTTATAATATTAGTACCTATAGAGTATAGATGAGATATATCTTACTTAGAAAAAACTATATGCTGCAGTACGCTGAAAAAACATGCCATACGTAAATATACTCGTATGTAATAGCACAATGTTCATGAGATCAAATAATTACCTTTTAATCGACATCGAAAAGAAGGTTCTCAATTTTTGTAAAAAGGAGACTTCGCTTACCTAAAAATGATTAATCATCCCTTACAAGTTACAGGTGAAATTTATTTGCCCCAAACTACTATTATTCCCAAACTACCATATATTCCTTAAAAAAAAAACTAAAATTCGATCTACAATTGGCGGAAATTTCGAGTAGTAAATACCCTTGAAAAAAAAAACTACGAAATGTGCATTTACTTTTTTAAGAAGTCGGTCAAAATAAATACAGTAAGTACAACTCTATATTTTGACGGTACTCTGTAAGCATATATGTATGTATATATGTTGTTTCTTGCCGACTATGGAAATAATCGCTCGTAAGCTGAAACTACAAAGCTTAGAATAACTGAAGTATTATTTAGGTCTGTGCGAGTTTCTCATGCAAATCTTATGAAAATGATACTGTGGGGTGGGTTAACTACGACGTACGCGATAATATTTCGCACTAGCGACTCACCCTTGCTCCGCTCTGGTTCGTCCCTAGTTACGAACGTTTAGTATAGATTTCTCAGAGATAAGATATTTTTCCGCAGTATAAAGTATCCTATATATTGACCCGGATAAGCAGCTATCATCATACCAAATTTTATCAAAATCGGTTCAGTAGTTTTCTAGTGATGCTGTCACAGACACACAGACAGACAAAAATTCTATAAACTATAGATTCGGCCTCTGCATCGTTAATAACGACTATTTCAATAAGATTTTCCAAAAAATATTTACTGTACAGATTAGGCTCAGTTAGATTTTATTATATGTATAGACTATCGACTCACAATCGCTATGCTCGGGTTCGCCCCTAGGTCCTTAAAAATTGGGGGGTGGGGGTAGGAGGGTGAAAAATACTTTACGACTTATTCTCATACCTACCAAATATACAAAAAAAAACGTTAAAATCGGTATAGCCGTTTCGGAGAAGTGCGACCACAAACACTGTGACACGAGATATTTATATATTCGATATATTAGTTGGGAAAAGAAATGGATCTGCAAATATTGTGTAGAAAATAAGAATCTAAACGAACCTTCCCTTTGCACAATTATTTTCAATTACTGTGCAATCCAGGGCTAATAACTGTAACGTAATAAGTGAGATGTATTGCAGTGCTATGCTTAGTTACGGTTTATACGATTATAAATTTTTATCCTAGATTAATGAATAAGTTAATTAAGAAAAATCTTAAAAAGTAAAAACTTAGTTTTACTTTTTTAGGGTTCCGTACCCGAAGGCTGCCAACGGAACCCTATTACTAAACCTCCACATGAACCGTAATGGATAGAGAGTTGAAATTTTCACAGAGTATGTATTTTTATTGCCGCTATAACAAAAAATAATAAGAATGAATAAAAAATAAAAACACATGAAACATTTTTTAACGTTCGTAATTGATCATCGATTGGTGTATTGGTGAAGGCAGTGGTAGCAAAGTGGTAACGCGCTCGCTTGGGAAACCGAGTGAAGCGGGCTCAAATCCCGGGTCTCTCGCACCTGTGATATTTTCATGCGCGAATCATTTCCAATATGATTACCACTTGCCTCACGGTGAAGGAAAACATTATGAGGAAACCTGCATGTCTGAGAGAACCTAGCAAGTTTTCGAAAGACGTGTGAAGTCCGCCAACCCACCCTTGGTCAGCGTGGTAGACTATGGGCTGATCCCCTTCGTATTAAAGGGAGGCCCGTGCCCAACAGTGGGACATTAGAAAGGGCTGAATACAATCGATCATCGAAGTTAATATACTACATAGATACAGAGTAAAAATCATATTAATAAAAAGCGCATGTACGATGGTACGGACGGACACACACGAAAGTGTGCAAATTCAACTCGCACCTGACCGACTTTTACTAAGAATTAGTTCAAACAAAAAATAATTTAAAATGATTATTTTTAATCATTTACCAAAAAAAAAAAAAAACAAGTACATAGCATGTTGATTTTGGTCTTGTCTTTTAGAGTGAAATTTTATAGCAGTTACTTTTAGTGTTGTAAGTTTGTTAATTTAAACTTTTATTGCGTCTGCTTTACAGTTGGAAGTTAAAAAGTTATTTTAATCTATAGCTTAGCACAAATGTGCTATACTAATATTATAAAGAGGCAGTTTCTTTGTTTGTTTGTTTGTGTGTTTGTTTGTTTGCTTGAACGCGCTAATCTCAGGAACTACTAATCCGATTTGAAAAATTATTCTTGCATCTGATAGCCCGTTTATTGAGGAAGGCTATAGGTAGGCTATACATTTTATAGCCTTCCTCAATAAACGGGATGTTCCCGTGGGGAAACGGGAAAATATGTTCCCGTGGAAAAAAAATGTTTTTCTCTAAGTACGAACCCGAAGCGAAGCGAGGGTAAGTCGCTAGTCTATATATAAATAGAAAAGACACTACAGTATCTATTTCTCCTCTATTTGACGCCTGATTTTCTTTTTTTTTTTTGTTTAGTAACCGTTGGTAAGTTTGTATTTAATCAATGAATAAAAAAAATATTTTGATTATAATACTTTCTTAGATTTACGCGAATATTTGACATTATTTCGTGGATTTATTTTGATTTTTGATTCCCGACGTTTCGAATGCTTTACAGCAATCACTGTCAGTAACAAGTATATAACGCCTTTGAGATGTCTAACACCTTAGTCTCTCTCGTGACCATGATTGCTGTAGTGTAAAGCATTCGAAACGTCGGGAACCAAAAATCAAAATAAATCCGTGAAATAATCCGAAAAGATAATTTTATTTAAAATTTTGATTATAGTCAAAATAATAGGTACAAAAATCTGAATACTATCCTAAAATCCGTAAAACAAAGGAACGTTATTACGATTCTGGTGAATATGCAATTGTATTCCGCACTAAATCGGCGTACAGTGGAAACCCAGTGTCGTCTGCCGTCTCTGATATTATTCATTCAGAAACTACAAAGCTCTGTTCGCGAGAAGTATGACATAAGCCTTTTTCAAGTTCAATCACCTTTGAATATCTTTCAAACTGCTCCTTAGTAAATTATATTCTGTTGTTTGGTTTAGGATAAATATTCTTTTTAATAATGCGATATATGCTTGGGATAATTCATTTGAAATCATTTCTTAATTGACTTCATAATTAAGTTAAATTAATAGAGAAAAAATATTGATAAAAAACAAGCTTTTACGCTCTAAAGAGAAGAAAATAAACTTTACGTTAAATCAAACCAATCAATTTATTCCATTCAATTTGTATGAAAGCTTTAAAAGCGAGATTTACCTATTTTATAAAAAAAAAAAACATTTTTTTTTTCTTAGAACAACTTGTGTCAAGATTAAGTTACATATTGTATTCTTGCTTATCTACACATGTAAATCTTTATTTTTTTAGTTCTTTCTTTTAAATTATAATATTTATTAAATCTTTACTTTTTTTTTCGTATTATTAGTATTAGTATTTTTTTCAGCAAACCCTTTTATTTGATATCCATATCATAGATATCAAATGAAATACATAAAAAAAAAAACAGTCCGCCATCTTTGGGAATCCGCCATATTGGATTTACAATGACGTTAATTTGCTTATTATGTTTTACTCATCCAACCCTTTCATTTCATTCGCGATTTTGTAATGTGTGCCATATTGGATTGAAAATGGCGGCATTTTGGTGATCGGGCATTGTCTCGGAAACCAAACTAATGTGCCAAATTTCAACTCAATCGGACACTGGGAAGTGGGTCAAATTTAACATGCAAGATTCCATTAAAACACTCCAAGACATGTGAAACCTAATAAAAGCTTGTATAAAATAAAAAGTCCCAACGTATAAAACTAAAAATCAGCTATAAAGAAACGAAAGTTGTTATTAATCTTTAAAAGGAGTAATATATGTAGTATTCGTCACTAAATCATCCTTATCTTTCTTCCTGCTCCATCATCAGACCATGAATATAACTTATTTTTGAGACCATTCCAGGAGTCCAAACACGATACCTCTAAATAACCAACTATTTTAAACAACATACCTAAGAAGTTAGTGCCTCTGCTGTTAGTTAGAAGGAATAAGTTGGTTCATCACCATCATATTCAGCCAGAGAAGTAAGTACCTCTGCTGTTAGAAGGAATAAGTTGGTTCATCATCATCATATTCAGCCTGCTTTCGTCCACTGCTGACATCGGCCTCTCCTATTCACACCACTGAGCTCGATCTTCAGCTCTACGCATCCAACCGCTGTCAGCCATTTTACGTATAAGTTGAGTTTCTTCTTTAGATTCTTTCTTCTTTCTTCTTTCTTTGGATTTCAGAAATGGAAATTCGTATGATACTTTTTCCCTTATAATTTGCAATTGACAGTCTAAACAAGGTCGCGGGTACCGCTGGTTCTATATATACATATATATTGCATAGCATATGGGAGGCTAAGTCAAATACTTTGGTCTCGCACCCCACGTCTGCGGTTTTACATCAGGACATGTATATTCAAACGACGCTGTACAGTTTTATGCGCACTCGTTTGTACGCGTAGCTTGTTTTAAACATTACATATAACGTATAGAAGAGATTGTTAAAATATATGATATTGGTCTTAATAAAAGGCATAATAAAGGTTTTGTTATATTTATTTGCTCTCTGCCTCTTAATATCTTAACCGTTCATGTAAAGCTTAGAAAAGAGTAGAGAAATTTGCCTATTTTTGAGTTGAGGTAATTAAAATATAGTGGTAACCGACAAATAAAAGTTACAGTACGAAAAAACGTGTTTTAGTCCTTTGAAACATATTTCTTAGTTCATAAAAACTTACGTATTTTAAACAATTTATCTTAAATTGCGGCTTCATCCTCCGCGCTATTTCAATGAAGGTTGAATTATATTTAAGTACTAGCGACTTACCCCCACTTCGCTCGGTTTCGCCCCTAGGTGGTTCTTTAAATTGACACAACTTTTTTATTTATGAACCGATTGAAATAAAACAAATACTAAATCTTAAATGAAGATTACCACAATACGTTAGAAAAAGCCACACACAAATCGGTTAAGCCATTTCTGAGATTAGCGCGCTCAAACGCACAAACATACTATTGCGTTAATAAAAAACCCCAATAATAGTTTTTGTCAAATATCTTCCATGTACAGACAGCGATCAGTCACACTTTTATTATTATGTATAGATATTCAAACTTAAATATCCATTAAAAATAAATATTTGTATCTCTCACATTTTATTTATTTTCTCATATTATTTCAATACTTCATATTCAGTTAAATGTATTGCATACGAATATGTACACAGTGATAACCTTTTCAGTCTAGAATATTGAGAGTTTTAAGTCTGAGATGCCTCTTTAAAACGATTTAACAGATTTACTACTAATTATTTAATAAAAGTTTGGAAATCCGTTTTATACTACTTCTGATTAGCGTATCGTTTGAAAACTTTTTTTTTATGTTGGGAAATGCATTTACGCGTACCACCTTATACATATAGCTGGTTATCTGGGACTCACCGGCTAGAAAAACCAGTATTACCCACTAAAACCCAGCAAAACCTTCCCTGTGTTAATGGTGCGTCGTAGGATCACTTACGCACTCAACCACGATGCCCCGATGGCAGGTCTGCTGAAGCAAACCACAACAACCATGGGGTTTGCTTTCACGGTCTACTCTGCTATCAGAGAAGTAACAGGAGCAACCAGTGCGTTTCTTGGCTTCACGCTCGGCTGGATTGCCGGACGCTAATGAGACCCCCACCACGACAATGTGAACGCACGATGGGGGAGAACCGTTTGAAAACTGAACTCTTTAAAGGCTATTAATAAAATATTCGAATTTGGGTCGAATTTTTCTTTGAGTTTGGACTCAAAATTTTGACTTATACATTACAGTTGGTCAAAGAAGTTTCATTTTAGTTTATAAAAAATAACTAGTGACTCACCCTCGCTCCGCTCGGGTTCGAGCCTTGTTAAGTTTTAACTTTTAGTATAGATTTTTCAGAGATGAGATATCTTCCCGCAGTAAAAAGTATCCTATATGTTGACCCGGATAACCTATAGCTATCATCATACCAAATTCCATCAAAAGCAGTCTAACGGTTTTCTCGTGATGCGTTCCCAGACAGCCAAACATAAATTCTAAAAACTATTGATTCGACCTCTGTATCGATAATAATGACTATTTTAATAAGATCTTCAAAGATATATTTAACTAGCGACTCATCCTCGCTTCGCTTCGGGTTCGTCCCTAGATAAAACAAATCTATCCCTCGGGAACCGTACATTTTTCCGGGATAATATATAGCCTATAATCTTCCTCAGTTAACGGGCTATCTAATGCAAAAAGAATTTTTCAAATCGGATTAGTAGTTCCTGAGATTAGCGCGTTCAACCAAACAAACTATGGCCGTTGCTTTTTTTATTCTCTTTTTCAATATGTCACAAAATATTATTTATAATGTTGATGATGTGTATATAATATATTTTTTTGTGCGTGTACATTTGTGCCTACATCACGCCCCCCCCCACCCCCTTCCTCCATCCCCCTCCAGCGCCTGTCAAGAGCGATAGGAATCAGTAAATCTAACGTGACGTCCTGAACGTGTCCTATAACGTTTTACATCACTGTCATGGATAGGGACAGGTTGAGGTTTGTCAGTCAGTAAATATGCAGGCTTCAGACGATCTATTGAGGTTCTGATTTCTGTTCCATTTATTAGTAATTTGAAGACTTTGTCATTTCTGGAGAGCAATTTATGAGGGCCATTGTAGGCAGGTTGTAGCGAGCCACGCGATGAGTCTTCTCTGAGAAAGACAAGGCACAAATGTACATACACAAAAAGGTTAATATTTTTTGAGATGTCTAACAACTTAGTCTCTCCCGTGACCATGATTGCTGTAAAGCATTCGAAACGTCGGGAACCAAAAATCAAAATAAATCCGCGAAATAATCCGAAAAGATAATTTTATTTAAAAGGTCTTAATATGAAATTGACAAGTATAAAAAAGGATGTGTATATTTTGTGTGCGTACATTTGTGCCTATATAACAAATAAACTAACTCTTCAGCTTTATAATGTTAGTATAGATGTACAGATTCGACTCAGAATTTTATTATATGTATAGATGTAATTATTTCTTTGCAGAATTATAAATAATATTTTTATTCTAGAAATAAATTGACACATGGATTGAAACGCGAGCTCTCACGCTAAATTGCCATAACGAAGCTGTTATCAATTATCTTTTTTATACGTTTTCCAGTCAAATGAATTCCAGTTCCAAACACGCCAACTCCATATTAAGTTGTTTGAAATTATCAACTGCGGCATAAATTTGTCTGTTGGTTGAAGTTAGAAAGAAACATTTTCAATAAAAGTTATACTGAACTGGTTTTTACACGCAAAATGGCGGGTTGGAAGAAATTTGAGCAATTCGTATTAAGGGTGTTTTTTCATATTTGACATATGGATGTTTTGGTCAAAAATGATAAAGGCTATGTAGTCTTCCTTTAATATTGAATTTTTTTGACTGATATCTAGCTGTTATAAACATAAAACGTTTAAAAAATATTTAAGGAGCATTAGTGTTTGAATTTTTTAAAAGTCTACTTTCTAAACTTTACTTATGTGCAACTAGCGACTCACCTTCGCTTCGCTCGTGTTCGTCCTTAGCTTGATTCCCCGTTACAAAATTTCGTCCCCATTTTCACCCTCTTACGGGATGATTTTCGCGATAAAAAGTATCTTATGTTTTTTCCAGAGTCTCAAACTATCTTCTTACCAAATTTCATCTAAATCAGTACAGTAGATCCAAAGATTACCCCCTACAACGTCATAAACTCACAAACTTTAACTCTTTATAATATTAGTATAGATTAGTCAAAAAACATAAGCAACTCTATTCGCTCCAGTATGAAATTTAAATTGTACTATCGAAAACTTTTTGTTGTTGCTATTTTTCTAATGATTTGAATCCCTAATGCTCTTTTTAAACGAAAAATCTCTTTTTAATCAAAAATTTCTGGAGCATATTATAGTAGTAAAAATCTATATTCAAACTTATTAAGTAGTTCTTGAGATTAGAGCGCACATACATACATATTTATGTACGTACGGACGTGAAGGAAAAATCGCAGATCTAAAAACTGATTTTAATTTTCCAATAGAAATTTCATTACAAATTAGCGTGTATATATATATAAAAATGAATTAATATATAAATAAAAATAAAAATGAACTCTATACATTCCTAAACCATTGATCTCAAGACAAACAAGGGAAGCGAGGGTATATCTAGTCTATATTATTAATATTATGAAGAGGCAGAGTTTGTTTGTTTATTTGTTTGTTTGCTTGTTTGTTTGTTTGTTTGTTTGTTTGTTTGAACGCGCTAATCTCAGAAACTACTAATCCGATTTGAAAAATTCTTTTTTCATTAGATATCCCGTTTATTGAGGAAGGCTATAGGCTATATATCATTATGCTATTACCTAAGAGAGGCAGTAATATAATATATAGTCTATCTATTTCATACTAACCGTTAAAACGTACCTGTTATTAAAATACTTTTTTTCATATTCATATGTAACTGTTGTGCCAGATGCTACGGCGTAGTCACGTAGCGCAGTCTCGTTGACTGCATTGAGTTAAACGCTCGTTTCACTTATCATTTTACTTTTTAAAGTAATCCAGTTTGATAAGTAATGATAAAACTTTTAATAAGCATTAAAAGTTTGGTTTATTTAACGTCATTGTGGTTAGAGTTAAGTTAGTCATTAATCTAAAATCAATTCTCCTGTTTAAAATGTGCATCATTTTTTACTGTATTTAATGAAAATTAAATTTTATTATCTTAAAATAACAGCTTTATACTGAATGCATATGGAATTATATACGGTACTTATAAGAAAACATAATTTTTTAAATTTTTGTCTGTCTGTCTGTCTGTTTGTTCCGACTAATCTCCGAAACGGCTGGACCAATTTTAACAAGACTTTCAATGGCAGATAGCTGATATTATAAGGAGTAACTTAGGCTACTTTTATTTTAGAAAAAGAATTAGGGTTTGGCTCAAAAAAATTAAAACGTACCTAGAGACGAACGCGAGTGAAGCGAGTGTAAATCGCTAGTTTCATTTAAAACTTTGCCAAACATAAACAATCTAATCTTGAGCTATTTGGTTTTTTACTGCATTATTATTATCGTACTAACGACTTACCCTCGATGATAGTAGCCTAACTTAGGTACTCCTTATAACATCAGCTATCTGTCAGTGAAAGTCCCGTCAGTCAAATCGAATTTTAAAAATTGTGTTTTCTTCTAAATCCCGTATATTTCATATGGATTAAGTAAAAAGTTGATATTTTGATACAAACAGACACTTCAATTTTATTTATCTGTATAGATAAACCGCTTTATTACCTATATCTATGTATATATATTATATATTCAAAGTTGATCGCGACTAATAAAAATCACTCATAATTTTTCTTCAATTCTTACAAGTTGATGTACTCTATCTAGTTTATTCGCTATTTTTATTTAAATTTGTTTTGCTAAGTTTTCAAAGTAAAAATGACTGTTTGTTTAAAGTTTCACAACTGGACAATTCGCACGATTGTTGTTGAATTTACATTTCGAAAGTCTCGTGATATTGACTGAATAAAAATGTTCATACTATTTTAAGCTATTTTTAACTTTAGTTTATTTTTCAAATATGTACTGCTAGCAGAACCCGCGGCTTAAAAAAAGCTCTAAAAAGGTTAATTTCACACAAACTTTCATCCCCTATTTTACCCCTTTATGGGATGAATTTCGAAAAATGCTAAAACACATATTTATTTAATTGTATTGAAGTATATTAATACCAAGTTTTAAGTATTTCTGATCATAAATATTTTTTGGGGTGTATTATAACGTGATTTCCCGTGGGAATGAGATAATCTCCTGCGGTAAAAAGTAACCTACGACACTCTTCAGCCCTCCAACTATCTCCACTCTGTTTCGACGTGAAAGAAGGACAAACAAACGAACAAACATACTTTCACATTTATAATATTAAGTATGTATACATTCCATAGTATGAGTCTCTCATATATGTATGATTCTCTCATAGTATGAGTGACAAAAAAACCTCTTTGCTGCTTTTTTGCTTGTCACAGGCGCTTATCCCAGCGAGTTTTGGGCGATGTCAGAATATTTAAATTGGAAATGGCTGCAAATACTCTTACTTCTAATTCTCATTTGAAAAAATAATAAAGTTGTTATTATTGCATAAGAGCCCGTAACAAACGGGGAACGTTTCTGAAATAAAAATTATAACTAGCATCGTTTGTACATGCATTTTTATTGTCTTTTATGTCGCAGTTTATTAGTATTACGACCAATGAAGGTCCCCTTCCATTGAAGTTAATATATGCTATTCTTTAAAATAAATCCGGACAAGTGCGAGTCGGACTCGCACACCGAGGGTTCCTTACAAAGTAGGAAATCTGTTCACAGATTTGTATACAAAGTACGGAACCCTTAATTGTCGATTTTTTTATCTTTTGGAATTTTTCCTTTATTTGTGCTGTAAGACCTTGCTTTTTGCCTAATTTCGTGATAGTAGGTCAACGGGAACTACCATATAGGTTTTCGACCCAAAACCTATAGGGTACTTCCGGTTGACCTAGAATTGTCAATTTTATTTAAAAGCAAGATCTTACAGCACAAGTAAAGGGAAAATTCCGAAAAAAAAGTCGAAAATAAAGGTAAATTTTGTTGTTACTTACAAGTTTTCGCGAAAATCTAAATTTGCCCATATCTTTTTATCGTGTTGACTCAGGACCTTCATTTTTATACCTAATAGAGACTATAGACCTCAGTATCTGGTATAAATTTCAACTTGCTAGGTCCACCCTTTCCTGAGAAAATCGGTGGTGACACACGGAACCCAAAAAAGAACCTAAAAATATAAAAAAATATACTTTTTTCATACAAAACCGTAAGCTAATTTTATTAAAAAGTATATTAGCGCCCAATTTTCGCTGTCTAATATTAAAAAATAATAATTCAGAGCTAAAATAACAAACCATTTCCTACATTTTAAGAGCTCTATCCATTAAAGTTGTTTATTCTAGTGTTTTTAACAAGTTAAAAGCTCGGCTAGAAAATGCGCAACTAGGTCAACTCAGACAGACAAATAATAGAGGGAAAATATTATTATTGCACATTTGAAAAAGTCATTTTTGTTATTTTAAAAAATGCTATTTAGATTTAAATGAATGTTTTTTGTTCATAAATCGTCCACACGACCTTGACAGTCTTGATGCTTAATAAACTTTTAGATAGACAGTGAAGAATTAGCATAGAGTACCTGGCGACAGAGCTTCGCTCGGTGTTCTTTTTTGTTATACCTATCGTATTTTTTAGATAAAAAAAAACTAAAAACTTGAATAAATAAAGATTCGAACTCGGACACACCTATTGATTGTTAATCTTGCACTTGGTCGCTTGATCATGTAAGAAATTTTCGAGCATATTCTGTGTGGAATAATGCAAAAAAAAAAACCACATGAAAACTCGAAAACACGCGTTTTCCCCGACATGAGACTAATCTAGATCGATTTTTCGCCCCCGAAAACCCCCACATACCAAAGAGCGAAATCGTTAGAGCCGTTTCCGAGATCGCTGATATAAATAAATATATAAAGATATAAATATACAAGAATTGCTCGTTTAAATATATTAGATAAAAGTTTTTTTTTAATTGTTAGATTATTTTAAGGCATTGTAATGTAAGAAAAGACAAATTATGGAGGGAAAATATTATTGCACATTTAAAAATGTTATTTTTGTTATTTAAAAAAATGAAATTTGATTTAATTTTTTTTTTCATATATTGTCTGCACGACCTTGACAGGCTTAATGTTTATAAGCTTTTAAACATGCCAGTAGCAAGAAATTAGCATAGATAAAAGTTTTTTTTTTTCATTTCAAGACATTTTGGGACACTGTAATGTAATAAATTACTGTACAGATTTTTTAATCTATATTAATATTATATAGAGGAAATATTTTATTGTTTTTTTTTAAACGTGAAGTGCTAAGGTACTAGTAGATAATGGCGACGAAGGAAAATCACAGTTTCTGTAAATCACGCGGACTGTCGCTAGAAAAGCTTATTATACAATAGCGTGTCACCGTCGCTCCGGTTAGGTTCGTCCCTAGGTTTTAAGGTTAGTATAAATTTCTCAGAGATGAGATGTTTTCCCGCAGTTAAAAATATTTTTAATGTTGACCCGGATAATCAGCTATCATCATACAAAATTACATCATAATCTGTCCAGTGGTTTTCCTGGGATGCCTTCTCAGACATACAGCCAGACATACAGACAAAAATTCTAAAAACTATAGATTCGGCTTCTGTATCGAAGATAATGACTATTGCAATAAAATTTTCCAAAAAATATTCGAATCAGTTAAAAGTTTATTATATGTAGGTATAGATGATAAGTTAACTGAGAGTGTTTTAGAGTCGTCAACTTCTAATAAACCGTGCATTATAAATTAATTTAAGCGTTAATCAGATCAACTTAACTATAAATTGAATGAATTTATTTTAAGAATAGAAACTTTTTTAACTCATATATTACAATTTTATCTTGAAATATAAACCTGTTTATCAAAAGAAAGAATTATGAAAATTATAATAGGCCTAGATATCGCTTATTATACAATGAATATAAAAAATACAGCTAAATAAAAAACATTTTCTTTTTTGAAGTCGGTCAGAAATCAAGTTAAATTACAAGAACAAATGTAGAAAAGTTTATATACGTATAATAATAATAATAATAAATGTCGGGACATTAACACACAGCACCATCTAGTTCCATGGTAAGCTATGAGGCCTGTGTTATGGATACCAGGTAGTTGATACACTACATATATACAACTTTAAATACATACATATTATAAATATAAACACCCATGACTGGAGTACAAACATTCGTGCTCATCACACAGATGAATGCCCCCAGCGGGACTTGAACCCGCGACCTCCGGCACAGCAAGTAGGGTCACTGCAAACTGAGCCAAACGTGTCGTCGAAACGTATGTAATTCGTAGTGCGTGCATTAGCACGTGATGGGTGATTAAATACTATCTCACGCAGTGACAAAATAATCAAAGTGGACATAACTAACACACGTATGTAATTGCAGAGTCATGTCATGACTTTAGAATTTTACTAATTATACTAGCGGCTCACCCTTGCTTCACTCGGGTTCGCCTCTAGACAAACAAAAACAAATCTATCCCAGGGAAACTGTACATTTTTCCGGGATAAAAAGTAGCCTATTTGTTATACTGATATATGAGCTATATTATTGTAAAATTTCATTAAAATCCAATTAGTAGTTTTTGTGTACTAAGCTGTATATGTTACTATATTTTTTTAACTATCCCATGGGAACTATTTAATTTTCTGGGATGAAAGGTATCTCAAATGTTGACCGGGGATATAAGGGACCACCATGCAAAATTTCATTTAAATCGCTTAGTACAAACTAAACGGCTGGACGGATTATGATGAAATTTAGTAAACAGAGTATGACGGAGTAAAACGAAGGCTACTCTTAGTGATAAAATTTATCTAACGGCAGTGCTGTCTGTTTGTACATTATATTACTTAACTAGCAACTCACCCTCGCTTCTCTCGGGTTCGTCTCTAGTAACAAACAAAGAAATCTATCCCACGGGAACCGTACATTTTTTCGGGATAAAATTTAACCTATGTGCTATTCAAAATTATAATCTACATCTGTGTCAAATGTCATCCCGACCGATCAACTGTTCTGGCGTGATTGAGTAATAAACATCCATCCAAACTTTAATTTATAACGTTAATGAGATGATGACTGCATATGACAGAATTTATTTAGCTTTAAGCATCGCGTGCGTTCTATTATATTAGTGTTGTAACGTTCATTTAGTTGGCATTTGCTAAACAACTACCCTACAAGGAGGGTTGTTTTTGTTGTATAAATGTATACATACATATGTACATGTGTACAATTTGTTATTGGCAGTTCTAACTTAATTGTGATGATGATCAGTAATCATCAATTTTAATCATGAGATGCCCATGTCCATATTATACATATACTAGCAACTCACCCTGGCTCCGCTTGGGTTCTTCCTTAGTTATGTTTTAACGTTTAGTACAGATTACTCAGAGATGAGATATTTTCCCGCAGTAAAAAGTATCCTATATGTTAACCCGGATAATCAGCTATCGTCATACCAAATTTCAACAAAACCTGTCCAGTGGTTTTCTCGTGATGTGACCACAGACAGACAGACAGACAAAAATTCTGCTAAGCAAAGATGACAGAAGTACCGTTCAAATAAAAAAAAAGTTCAAAATTTTTATGCTCATTTTTATAGTTTTTTTTTAAACTTACATGTATATCGTAACCGCATATTATTTTTATTTTAGTAAAACATAGTCAAATCAATTACAAATATACTTATTTATAAACAAAATATACAAAACAATTGTACACTTAGTTATTACTGTACAAGTCATGTCCGCGCGGAATAGCGGCAAGAGTGCTGAATGCTATGCCGCATTCCCCCGCTGAATGGCAATGCCGATTCTTTGGGCGTACAACGAGCCGGCTCCCCCGTCACCGGTAGAGGCGATAAGACGAAGTGTTATGTCTTTTAAGAAGTGCTTAGCACTTTGACTCCATTGACCAAGGGTTTTTACAGCAAATGGTATAAAAACATAATTTTTACAAAGTTGTTTTTTTTTTTTTTTTTTAAATATTGTAATCGTATTGTACTGTCTGGATTGCAAAGATTTTAATTATTACCTTAATTAATAATGTATCTACAGATGATACCATTTTATTTGTAGTACATTTTTACCCAATTCCTCTCAGGTATTTTCAGTGGAAATCAGGGAATGCATCGTACATATTTGACGAGCTCTTGTAATTAAAAATTATATCGAGTAGTGCTTGTGTTTACTCTTAAAAAATGAAAATTAAATTAGGTCATTATTAATTAATTCATATCTAGAAACCCACCCTCTTTACTTACCGCTGTTTTTCAGGAGAAACCAAACATATTTTATAAAATATTATTTTTTATAAAATATAACTTAAGTATAACATTTAAATTATATTGTTCTCTATAATGTGTTAAATGAAAATATTTATAATAGTGTTAAATAATTCTATTTCTTTTATATCATTAATATCAATTTTCTAATATTATGTAATTAAATTCAATTTTTAAATCATTTTAACCCTCAATTTATACAATAATACTGCATACCGTGATTGCCTATAAAAAGAAATACAATTATACTTATAATTTATTATGTAAATTTTTATCATTATAATTATTGTAATTTCTGTTGGTAATCCAAATAAATAAATAAATAAATAAATATTGTATATAACATACCACTATATATCTGGTATCTATAACATAAGCCTCGTAGCTTACCATGGAACTAGATGGTGCTGTGTGTTAATGTCCCAACATAAAAAAATATGGTTTGATTTATTGGTTTATGATATGTTTTACTTAGTATTATTATAGTCTTACCAATAATGATCCATACGAAATTTTAGCTCCCATTTAACACTTCTATAGAATGAGTTTTCAAAATCGTCCTCAAGTGCTCACCAACTTCAAAGTTTTAGGTATCGGTTCTTTATAAAATAACGAATATAAACCCTTCTTCAAAACTTTCTTGGAGTTGGAGTTTGAAGTTAAGATTTTTAAAGTTTTGGAAGAGTCTAAAATGAGAGTATTCCAATAAAACGTATATGACTCTATATTAGCATAATTTTTGTCTTGAAAATAGCAATAAATCCCATGAAATTTTAACTGTACAATAAAAAGGAGTTTTTTTGCAATTTAGCGCGAGCGAAGCCGCGGCTTCTGCTTGTATGTATATAATGCATGTTTCTGTACCGTTGACCTAAATGTGTCAAAGTTTTGATATCTCGCCGAGGAAGTGCAGAGTCACTGCGTGAGCGAGCCGTCGCCACTAATTAGTACGGGGAGTGTATTAATAATGTCGCCTAATTGAGATAGAAGCTATTATACAGCTATACATAGTTTTACTAAGTTCATTTTATAATAGACTGTTGGTACATTTAATTTCTTTAATATTTATACATATCTTAAAACATACAGGTTTTATTTGAACTAGTGATCGCCGCGTGGTTGAAAATCAACCATAATTCATTAAGTTATATATTTATTGTCTTGCGTATATTACAATATTAATCTATCCTCAATTTGACCACGGACTTTAATAATAAACAAAAACTCATATAGTGGTGGAGCCACTGTTGTGTTAACACGCAAAACAGGAGCTCCGTAAATAAAAATCCTTTTTGTTAGTTAAAAGTGCATAAAAATTGTATCAGTAAATTTTTTTATATTGTATGGCTTTCTAGTATTTGTAAAAAGTGGAGTGTATGCGGCAAAACTCCGGAATTAATTATCAAAATGAAATAATCATGACTGTACAAATATTTCGTGGACTGCGTTATAAAGTGCAAATAAGTTTGTTGTGTTAAATCTAACAGTACTAATAGTGCGAACAATTGTGATTTTAGCAAAATTAGTGTACATATTAACATAAATCTGATGTAAAAAGTGAGACACTGTTTAAGATGTGGGTGTTATACTAAAATACATTCACTGCATACCGACCACTAATGCTCAAAACGATTAAGTAGTTGTACATAAGGCACAAAGAATTCATCATACGAACTTAAGAAAGATTTGGCCCAGCGGTTGAACGTTTGAATCTAAAGCGAATGTTATAGCGGGACCCGAGTTCAAATCTAAGTTTCTGCACGGCATTTATTTTCATTTTAAATATTTAAATAATAATTTGTTACTCGTCATAAACATTAATAATTAACTTGTGAAAATGTCCAATACCTCCTCAAATAATGTATGTGCGGGATGCAAAACTACGTTACCAAAGAAGGAATTTCTTACTTGCACTAATTGCAAAGCGAGATACGATATCGAATGTGGCAATGTACCTCTAAGACAGTTTCATCAAATGGACTTACATCTAAAAAATAACTGGAAGTGTCCTGAGTGTTTGAACAAGCAACCGAAATTAGGCAATATACATACACCTGTTAGGCCAGTCAACACTTTAGACGATTGTAGCAAGTCTTCTGCTGACTGTATGGAAGTTTCCTATGTTACGAAACGTAAAAAAAATTGCCATTCACCACAACACTCTAACTCGCAATACAAAGTCGATAACACCGACCTCACAGAATGTAAACTACGTAACATTATACAGCAAGAGTTAGCTACAACAATCCAGAACTTAGTAACAACTCAGCTTAATACTATGAATGACCAAATAAAAGGTTTTTGTGAATCACTGAACTTTATTAATGAACAGTACGAACAAATGAAAGCAAAGCTTGAGGAAAAATCAAACATTGTTGACCAACTAAAACGTGAAAACGATAATCTTAAAGCCTCTGTTAAAGACCTTACGTCCCGATTAAATACTGTTGAAGTGCACATGAGGGAGAACAACATCGAGATAAATGGTATTCCTGAAAATAAAAGTGAAAATTTAGCAAATGTAATTGTACAATTAGGTAATATTATTGCGAATCCTCTGAAAGAAGATGACATCCAACATGTAACTAGAGTTGCGCAATTAAATAGGAATAGCGAGAAGCCACGATCCGTTATCGTCAAACTGCGAAGTGCAAGGCATCGTGATGCTATTCTCGCGGCTGTTGCCCAATTCAACAAAAAAAATCCTAACGATAAACTAAATTCACATCACCTCGGTATTGGAGGGACTAGTAAACCTATTTATATTTCGGAACATCTATCACCGACGAATAAAGCACTTCACGCGGCCGCACGTATAAAAGCGAAAGAAATGAAGTACCGCTTCACTTGGGTTAGAAATGGAAAAATTTTCGTAAGGAAGGATGAATTTAGTCAAGCTAAACTAATCAAAAATGAAGACTGTCTTAGGCTTATTAACTAACTTCATTATTTATACAAATGTTTTGGGTGTTAAATGATACAATGTTAGAAATCTATTATCAAAACGTAAGAGGATTAAGAACAAAAACGAATGATATCCTGAAAAATGTCTTAAATTCTGATTATAAAGTTGTAGCGTTCACTGAAACTTGGCTGAACTCCTCTATCTCTAGCAATGAGCTGTTTGATTCGCGTTATATAGTATATAGGAAGGATCGTATTTGTTCTAGAAACTCAAAAAAAGATGGAGGAGGTATATTAATAGCTGTATCTAAAGATATTTCTTCGTGTCGAGTATCTCACTGGGACACTGACGATGAAAATATGTGGGTTATATTAGACATAAACAGTGATCAGTTAGTTAAAAAAATTGCCCTTTGTGTTGTCTATCTGCCCCCTCCAGTTAAAGTTGAAAATGCTCGTAATTTTTTTGAGAATATAGATGTTGTTACTAATCAAATTGATGATGTGATAGTAATAGGTGATTTTAATATGGGGTTTATTGAATGGAATGTAGGTGATAATTGTCCGTATATGATTCCATCAAATTATCATAACGCTCTCGGTTACTCATTAATTGATTTAATGTCTGCTAACGATTTGCACCAGTACAATAATATTAAGAATTGTGATGACAAACTCTTAGACCTGGTAATTACCAATATATCAAATGTAACAGTAGCTAAGCCTCTTGATTTGTTAAGCAGACTGGATTCATATCATCCAAATCTGTTAATAAGTGTCTCATACCCACATTTATCTTACCTCCGACCCAAAGTCTGTGTAAGGCATAGTTTTTATAAGGCCGACTATACAGAGGTTGTTAATGAATTGAATAATATAGATTGGCAACACAAATTTTCTGATTGTGTAAATGTCAATGCCATGGTTGAGATACTTTACACCACATTGTATGACATAATAAATCGATTGGTACCTAAGCGAAAATTGCCAAGTTCTAGGTATCCAAATTGGTTCAAACACAACCTTACCAAACTACTTAAGGAGAAGGAGAAACTCCGTATCAAATATCGTAAATATGGTAATCCTAGGGATAAATTAGAGTTTCAAATATTGCGTAGCCGCTGCCATAATTTATTTGATAGTTGTTATAATGATCATAAGAGAAATGTCGAATATAGTATCTCCAAGAACCCAATGTTGTTTTGGAAATACTATAAAAGCAAACGAAACATAAACTTTTTGCCTACAACAATGTCATTGGATAGCTATAGCACTAATTCAGGAAAAGAAATATCGAATCTTTTTGCTACTCACTTTTCTTCTGTCTATCGTACTGACACTGCACAAACACACGCAGTAACTCCAAATAATTTACACAATAGTACACACACATTTAACTCACATAATATTACAACTATTACTAAAATAACATTTTTTGAAGCAGAAGTTTTAAAAAAGATTAAATCATTAGACCCCCAAAAAAGTGCGGGTCCGGACGGGATCCCTCCTATTTTCATAAAAAGATGCGGCTCTGCTTTGGCGTTTCCATTGACAGAAATTTTTAATAGTTCTATGAAAAGTGGAATTTTCCCCCAGGAGTGGAAAAAAGCACGAATTGTACCTGTTTACAAGAAAGGCGATCGAGCAGACATTAAGAACTACCGTCCAATCTCAATTCTTTCATGTTTTTCTAAATTGTTTGAGAGTCTTGTGTGTCCCTTACTCAGTAATCATTTTAAAAACATCATCACACATTCGCAACACGGTTTCAGACACGGATTATCAGTTCAAACTAATTTAACTGTGTTTACATCAGACTTGGCATTAGCGATGGACAGAGGAGACCAAATAGATGCTATATACACTGATTTCAGCAGCGCGTTTGACAAAGTAAACCATCAAATACTTCTAGAAAAATTACATCAGTGTGGACTTGGAACTACGCTAATAAGATGGTTTCAGTCATATTTGACACAAAGACCACTTACAGTAGCCGTGGCTGGTTTTGAATCACAGATGTATTTTGCAAAGAGTGGAGTTCCACAGGGTTCCCATTTAGGCCCTCTATTGTTTCTAGTTTTTATCAACGATATCACTGGCAACATCAAGCATTGTAAGTGTTCATTATTTGCAGACGACCTCAAATTATACAAAATAGTTCAATCGAATTCAGATGTAGACTTAATTCAATACGACCTCAATGCTATTGTTGATTGGTGTCATCTCAACGGTATGACTCTTAACGTGGCGAAATGTTTCCATATAAAATTTACACGAAAAAAAAAACCACTTGTGTCTAGTTACTCAATTGGAAATGTCTTATTACAAGAAGTATCGCAAATTAAAGACTTAGGAGTCACTATTGACAGGCGCTTAACGTTTTCAACGCACATTGACAATATAGTTATTAAAGCTGCGCAAAACCTTGGTTTTATCAAGCGAAACACACAAGGATTTTCACGTAAAACTAAATTAATCTTGTATAATTCATTAGTGCGTAGCTGTCTCGAGTATGCCAGTGTCATCTGGAACCCACTGTATAGCGTTCACAGCCAGCGTATTGAAAGTATTCAGCGTAATTTTACGAAACATCTTGCGTTTTATGAAAAGGATTTTTCGCATAGGCAACTATACAAAGAACGTTTAACAAAATTTAATATGATTTCTCTCCGGTATAGGCGCGAAATTTTAGAACTTAGTTTCCTACACAAAATTATCAATAATAATGTAACTAATTCCGAATTAACCGAGAGGATACTAATATCAGTCCCTTCTAGAACACACAGAAGTACTCATATTCACAATATATTTCATACTCCTTGCGTTAAGACTAACATTGGCAAGCAAGCCCCCTTGGTGCGGTTGTGTAATAGATATAATAATATTCTTAGATCAATACCTGGCATTGACATTTTTTGTGATTCACACACAATTTTTAGAAATAAGATATTTAACTATTATAATAAGCATGACCCTTATTATTCTTAATCATTTTGTTTTTTTGTAAATGATGATTATTTTATTTTATTTTTTTTTTATTATTATTAGCTATTTCCTTTAAAATGAAATTATTTAAATTATCTAGATTTATTTTTTGATTTTTTAAATTATTCTAATATTTTGTAAATGATGATTATTTTATTTAATTTTTTTTTATTATTATTATCTATTTTCTTCACAAAATGAAATTATTGAATTATTTAGATTTATTTTTTGATTCTTATATTATTACAGTTATGATTTTTTGTACTTTTAATTGTTGAATGTAGAAATGCTATGTACACTTATAATTGACATGCATATAAGATATATTGTTATTGTTATTAATTAATTTAAAAATGCTGTGTATGTATGTTGTTAGTGTGCTTCTCCAAATAAATAAAAATAAAAAAAAAGAGTATATATGCGCGTGTGTGTCAAATACATGGTAGTGTGTGTAATGTTTTTTTTTTATTGATTTAATGTATTTTTTATGCATAATTAAACAAAAATATTAGCATTCTGCACTCCTTCTCTATATAAACTATAAGTGTGGGAAATATCATACTCTTCCGTCCGCGCAGTTTTCGCAAAAAGGAGTACAAAGTTTTTGCTTCACTTATTAATATATAGATATTTGAATAAAAACTGTGTATTTTAATATAAAATATATGATATCTGATCCTAAAATTCGCGGCTTGAAATTCAGACATTCATAAAATATAAAAATTCATAAACAAAAATCTATTTCAAACGAAAATGGAAAACATCTATCTCTTTGATCTATTTAAATGAAAAATGAGTATAAAATTGTTTTCATCATTGAGCTACAAAATAAGCCTTATTTTAAAAACATTTTTATATGCTACGCCTTTATATTTGTTATCTTTAATCATACTTAAGAAATTAGACCAAGGTCGGTGTGTTTTAAAATATTCATTTTTAACAGTGCCTTTTAAGTGGGCTCGTTTTAACCCTTGGTAGGGTTATTGCTATTGTTATCCACTTGAAACAAAAGGGGAAATTCTGTAGCGTAAGCTGCTGCATTGTCCTCGATGTTTAAGCTAGACTTCATGCTAGTTTCGTGGGAACTTTTTAATACTAGATATTTCTATACCAAATAGTCTTATTGTGCTGTTAGTTTTACCAAATTTTGTGGTAAGGTTTAGGATATGAACTGATGAATGAAATGGTTTCACAAATTTTTTACCGGATGGATTCAAGTGTTTTTAGGCATCAGCAGGCATTGTCCTAGAATTGGCAAAAAGAAATAGATCGCAGAGAATTATTGTCTTTAGTTAAAAGAAAGGGCAGAAAAAGAAAAGAATTTATGGCATAGAGGCAGAAAAAAGAAAAGAATTTATGGTACAGATCGTCCTAAGTATGGTTTTTCAAATTAAGTAAACCCTTAATTAAATAGTGTATACATACACTACAGAGGCTCGTTGCAAGGTATTTCGTTATAAATCTATAGGGAGTTGGTTTGATTAATACCTACATGGTTAGTGCTTGCACAAATACTTGCAAGCCTCGATAGATTGGATCGTAAGCGATTTTGATATAAATTGCTTTAGAAGGACAGTTTCCTATATCAAGGATGAACGTGCATGGAAACTATCATTTTGTAATCCTCTTTACCGACTTAAAAGGGGAGAGGTACTTTAATCGGTCACCACTTGCTTTGTTTTGTTGTGCTTTTAATTGTACTTTCGTAACCTATAATGTATTTTTGTCGTTTGTTAGCTTCTAACTGAAAGCTATATAGATAGTTGAGAAATATTTTTGGGGTTTACCCCTTTTTTAGGGTTCCGTACCCGAAGGGTGCTAACGGAACCCTATTTCTATGCCTCCGTCCGTCTTTCAGAGGGCTGTATCTCAAGAACCGTAATAGGTAGAGACTTGAAATTTTCACAGAGTATTGATTTCTATTGCCGCTATAATAACAAATAATAAAAATTAATAAAAATAAAAACACAAGAAACATTTTTTTAACGTTCGTAATCGATCATCGAAGTTATTATACTAAATAGATAGATTTGAAGTCATATAATTAAAAAGTACGTGTACGATGCCGCGAGCTCTTCGTGTGCGAATTCGACTCGCACTTGACCGATTTTTTTTAAATTTAATTCGGGATAGAAGATATTTTGTTTGTTAGTAGGGTAGTTATATTTCCAACTAAATTTAATTTCAACGAGTCTGTTTATTATTAGTATAATAAAATTGGTTTGAATATGTTAATATTCTAGTAAATTAAAGAATGTTTGATATTAATTTAATCAAAGTTCATTGCCCGCTTCTTGAAATAGAGCTTTCAGCTAAATGCTGGAAGCTCCATTTCAAGAAGCGGTATTGACAGTTTTCTGATTTTTCCATTTAATCTAAATAAGTTATCTTTATAGTTTATTTAAATTTAAAATTTTGTGGTTTAGTTAATAAACTATCGCTCTTCATGAATACATTTTATAATAGTCTAGCATCTCGAGGTTATAATACTTTTTTCCAACAGCTTAACATCCATAGATATAAAAAATCTTTGTCACATTACACTCAATGGGCTATAATACTATATATACATATACATAATAAAATTCTGAGTCAAATCTGTACATTTACGAGTAGGTAATATTTTTTGGATAATCTTATTGAAATAGTCATTATTATCGATACAGAAGCCGAATCTATTGTTTTTAGATATTTTATCTGCCTGTCTATCTGTCTTCTGTCTGGGAACGCGTCACGAGAAAACCACTGGACCGATTTTGATGAAATTTGATATGATATTGCTGGTTATCGGGTTCAATATATTGGATACTTTTTACTGCGGGAAAATATCTTATGTCTGGGAAATCTATACTAAACGTTAAAACGTAACGAGGAGCGAACCCTAACGGAGCGAGGGTGAATCGGCAGTTATCTATAAAATCGTTACGGAATAATAACCTCTAATTATCTCATCCCTTGTTATGGAATCAAAACAATAAAGTCGTTTATTATGTGCGTATCAATTTGAATCTTATTTAAGATACTTAAAGAACTACTTATAGAATTTTAGATATTTATCTATACAGAAAAATAAAATTGATCTGTTTGTAATGTCAAAATAACAGCTTTATACTAAATGCATATGGAATTATATACGGTACTTATAAGAAAATCACAATTTTTAAAATGTTTGTCTGTCTGGCTGTTTGTTCTGGCTAATCTCTATAACGACTGGACCAATTTTAACGGGAATTTTACTGACATAATATAGCTGATATTATAAGGAGTAATTTAGAGTACTTTTATTTTAGAAAAAGAATTAGGGTTTCGCTCAAAAAAATTAAAACGTACCTAGGGACGAACCAGAGCGAAGCGAGCGTGAGTCGCTAGTAGTATCTAAAATCTGAAAGCTAGGAAATGATTAGAAATAGGATAAGACAATTTTCAAAGATTTTCTTATAAGTTAAATTATTAAAAGCGCGAAAAGAAAACCCAAAGTTCAGAACCTTCCTTCCAATAATCAAAAAAATCTCGTTAAGATCAAGAATTATCAAACAAACTTACAACACATTCTATATAGATATATAAGTAGACGCAGCGAGCAGATGTACGTCACACAATGAGATGCCTCCACCTGAGTAGTGGAGCAGTCAATGTTTACTAAACACTTTGGTTTTTGTTCGGCATAAGTGCGATTGTTATGTTATGTGGGATAGGTTGAGTGGGTGAGGGTCACGTTTTGTCATCATCTGATGAAATATTTTTAACTTTATTAAACTGGCTTTGCTTACGACTTCATTTGTATAGACAGACAACAGGCAAATAGTGGAAGAAGAAGTTTAAAAAAATGGTTTTCATGGAACTGATTAGAAGCGAGGATCATAAAATTTGTTCCAATCGTACATTCATCAATGCTGGATCCTACTGAGAAGGGTTTATGGATATATATTATTCTTTATAGCGCTGAAAAAATAATGTTAGCAAAGGTGTATTTATCTATACTAATTAATATTATAAAGAGGCAGTGTTTGTTTGTTTGTTTGTTTGGTTGAACGCGCTAATCTCAGGAACTACTAATCCGATTTGAAAAATTCTTTTTTCATTAGATAGCCTGTTTATTGAGGATCCTGCTACTACCTAAGGGAGGCAGTAAAATAATATTATAGTCTATCTATTCCAAACTAACCGGTAAAACATACCTAGGGACGAACCCGAGCAAAGCGAGGGTTAGTCGCTAGTCTCAAGATGAGATCTCTTCCAACCGATGGTAGTGGTGGTGAAAAATAGTGTTATAAAGCAGGCTAAAAAATAATTATGTATAAGTAATTTACAGGTATTTAATAAAAATTACATAGCATAATATATTTACATTTTAAGAGGGGAAAGGGGGTGGTTTAGTTTATTATGATCTTTTTTCCTCTATTAATTGCAAATGTCCACCCACTCGAGCGAGTTCGCGGGTCACCACTAGTATTTTGATATAACAATCGTTGTTTACAATACGAGGTATAGAATACGACGCACGTGACTAAACGGCTCCCGTAACAATGGAACAGATGGATGCAATAATTTGTTTGGACACAGCACCTGGGTCGCATAAATCGTTTATAACCACTATTGTGCTAATAGTTGCAAATTTTATAATTATAAATGTTTGACGAGTTTAATGTCTACTTTATTTGTATGGATCGTGAGTTCGATTCCCTTTTAGTGGAAGTATTTTTAGGTTAAACAGAACCTTTAATTTTTATTAGTTATTTAGAGTTTGAAATATTATTTTGGCCCATCTCTGTAGGTCATGTAATAGATATTTACTAAATTTAAAAAAATCCCCGCCATTTTAGCTCTACGTTATATGTCACGCAGTCTGTTTGTACCTAAGTCAGTCCGTTATACAGTCAGTCAAGAGGGATTCATACATAATCACAGTTTTATGTATGGGTAGCGCGAGTGCCAACAGTTGTAAACTCCAAGCGTCAACTGTCAAGTATCGGAGATAAGGAAGTGATTAATGTGCAGAGCTTAACAACTTATCGCGACCCGGCTTTCTGTTTTTAGCAAATTTTGAGGATTTGCGCCCATAAAATTCGCAAAGAGCTTTAGAATGATTTTAAGAAGTGTTTTTCTCGTGTTTATTAACCCTCGACGAAAAATCAGTGGTGTTATAAGTTTGACGTCGATGTCTGTCTGTCTGTGTGTGTGTGTGTGTGTGTGTGTGTCTGTCTGTCTGTGCCATCGTAGCCCTCAAACGGATGGACAGTTTCCTTGTGGTGGTTCTTAGCTATGTTTGGTTAATATCGGTCCAGCAGTGTAAGAGTATCAGCTCTTTTCCAAAATGATGTGAGGCATTTTGGCGTATGTTTACTCAATTAAGTGCTTCACGCGTGCCAGTGTAATCGTTAAATGACAATTAATTGCTAACTTCGACCTGATGCTGCAACCTGAATGGTCTCCAGAGAACCCAACTCTTCGAAGACTCACAGCTGACATATCGTAGTTTTAGGGTTCAGTTATTAGTTTCAATGAGTAGGTACCATGCAGGTTATTGCGTAGGGTTTTTTTTTTAACTTTTAATTTAATTTTTGTTGATGTTCTATTGTAATTATTTAGAAATATATTTAAAATATGATATTAAATATCTAGTAAATATGTTGGGACATTAACACACAGCACAATCTAGTATAGTATCCATGGTAAGCTATGAGGCTTCTATTATAGATACCAGATAGTTGATACACTACACAAATATAACTTTAAATACATACATATTGTTAATATAAACGTCCATGACTGGAGTATAAACATTCGTGCTCATCACACTAATGAATGCCCCCAGCAGAACTTGAACCCACGACCGTTGGCATAGCAAGTAGGGTCACTATTAACTGAGCCAAACGTATCGTCAAGACTCTAGACTCTATAATTTAGTAGAAGAATCTAGTTGACCCAACATATGTTATACTGTCCAAATTTCAATTGTTTTTAGTTTAATATGACATATTAAAAAAAAACATCAAAATCGGTTCAGCCGTCAAATAGTAGAAGGGTTACGTATAAAAAGCACATCGAAGTTTATAAAGACTATGCTTTTCTAATAGATAACTATAGTCTAAGATCCGGCTGCAAGATTGCTACGTTCATCAAGTATTTAATCAAAACCAATTGTAAAAATGTTATTTTGACATTACAAACAAACACTTCAATTTTATTTATCTGTATAGATAATCTATACATATAATAAAATTCTAACTGATTCGAATCTGCACATTAAATATTTTTTGGAAAATCTTATTGAAATAGTCATTATTATCGATGCAGAGATCGAATGTGTAGTTTTTAGAATTTTTGTCTATTTGTCTGTATGTCTGTTACTGCGTCTCGGGAAAACCACTGGATAGATTTTGATGAAATTTGGTATGATGATTATCCGGGTTAACATATAGGATACTTTTCGAGAAAATATCTCATTTCTGAGGAATTTATACTAAACGTGAAAACGTAAGTAGTCGCTAGTAGATAAATAAAAGTTACAAATACGTTTAAAGTGAGCGTTCAAATCTATTCTTTTATTTCTTCAATCTCTTCTTTTTGAATATCCATGGAAAATCTGTTAATGGTTTTTCAGAGAAAACCATAGAAGGAAAATCTCGGAAGTAGTTAAAATTTCCTGTCAATACTGTACTGTGGTAAGTCGTAACTCTTCTCGGTCGGACCGACTTGACGGTTGATGGATGTGTCCCACGTGCGGTTGTTCAGTGTTTACTAAAGGTACGTACTGTATGTAAATGTACACTGTGTTAGTTATTACATCGGGTTTTACTTGTATATTACTGAAGTGTTATTTAAAAGGAAACTAGATTTTAAAGTTATTTATATAACAGTTTGTCGACCTCTTGGTTGTATTTTCTGAAGTGAAAGTTGTTATATGGTCTTTAATTAAATTGTTATGTTACTAACGGCTTACCCTCGCTTCGCTTGTGCGTCCTAGATACGTTTTAATTTTTTGAGCGGAACCCTAATTCTTTTTCTAAAATAAAAGTAGCCTAATTTACTCCTTATCATTAACATCAGCTTCCTGCCAGTAAAAGTCCCGTCAAAATCGGTCTAGCCCTTTCGGAGATTAGCCAGAACGAAGAGACAGACAGAGAAACAAAAATTTTAAAAATTGTGTGTTTCTTATAAGTACTCGTACCATATATGATTTCATATGCATACCTATAGTAAAAAGTTATTATTTTAACATTACAAACAGACATTTCAATTTTATTTATCTGTACAGATTACCGTATGTTTTCCTTTGAATTAATGTTCAGTCTTCTAATAAATTAGGTTGTTTTGAAAGTAGAATAAGAAGTAGGGAAATAACTTGACAAATATTGGCTTAAATAAAAAAAGTAGCTTAGAAACATCTATCTCCTACCTATATACCTATCAACCCTCAGTCACATGTAGGAGTGCCACCCCTATTATATTTTTCGTAATTTGATTGCATGATGAAATTATGAGGACTGCAACGGAACCCTAAAAAATAACTATGTCTAGTTATCCCGAAGAATATATAGAATGAATACGTGAAAATCAGAAAAATACAAAATTAAAAACGCGTAAACAAATATGGTATTTTATCTAATTTATCTGATATATTTAAACGAGCAATTCGACGTCGATAACGATGCTCCTCTAGTCTTTTATAATCTCATTGGTCTGATATATTAAAACGAGCAATTCTCGTATATTTATTTATTTATACCAGCGACCTCGGAAACGGCTCTAACGATTTCGCTGAAATTTGGCATGTGGGGGTTTTTGGGGGCGAGAAATCGATCTAGATTAGTCTTATGTCTGGGAAAACGTGTATTGTCGAGTTTTCATGCGGTTTTCTTTCTCATTATTCCACGCAAAATATGTTTATAATTTCGCACACCCGAGCATTAGCATCGTGGTCTAGCGATTAAGGCGCAGAATTGAGTCTCACAGGTGTCCGAGCACGAAACCCGGTCGGATATAATGATTTTACTTTTGTTTTTACCTTTTTTTTTGTATTTATTCAAGTTTTCAGTTTTTTTTTGTTTTTAAGCCAAATTAAAAAGAAAATTGTACTTTTGACCAAAAACTCCGAGCGAAGCTCGGTCGCCCAGGTACTATCAATTTTAACCTACATATTTTCAGTTGTCGTAATGTACTCTTATCTAAATAGATTTTCATTGCCTAATGTTGGCTGGCACGGAATTTCAAATTATTTGACCAAAAATAGGTTAAAATATTGTAAAGGAAACCCTAACGTTATAGTATACTAGCGATTCACCCTCGTTTCGCTCGTCATTTTATTGCTTTATTTAAAACTTTTTTTGGACAGATTTTCCTACTTCAATTAAAGTTATTATGATTTTTGACAGCAAACACATTTTTATCGAAAAAATAGTCTATAGCAGAAAAAAATACCCTATAGCATTTGTTAATGTAGCTTCCTAATAGTAAAAAAAATATTGAGAAGCGTATCAGTAGTTTCAGAGATTACCCCTTACATACAAACTTACACACTTTACCTCTTTATAATATTAGTATAGATTACAGTTAATTTACATTTGTGTTTTACTAACAACTCACCATCCCCTCGCTTCAGGTTCGTCCCTAAAACAATAAGTGAAAAACAAACACAAATCTATCCGACGGGAATCGTACATTTTTCCGGGATAAAAACTAACCTATGTGCTATTCCAGACTATAATATATCTCCGTGCTAAATCCCATCCAGATCAGTTCAGCCGTTCTGGCGTGAAAGAGTAACAAACATACAGACATACATCCTCACAAACTTTCAGATTTATAATATTAGTACGGATTAACACGTTTTTTTTAATAATAATATGGTGTTTAAAAATAATACAAAACTTAACGACGACCTCAGTCTCCCGTAAAGGTGGAAAATTTTATTACTAACAGTAGGTAACCTAAGTGTCACTCCAAGTCATAATCTATCTGTGTACAAAATTCCATCCAAATCCGATCAGCCGTTTAAGAGTAAAGTAACAAACATACATACATATACAAACTTTATGTATTTTTAATAATTGTAGTGTGATTTTGCTTTAAATGATTTTTTTATTTACTTATTCTGCACATTTTTCAGTGCAGTTGTTAGAATAAAGCTGCGTTTCGAAATTCGACCTCTTTGATAAATAGCTTCTCGTCAAGCCGACTCTTGACAGTATTTGATATACGTACACCACGTGCGGTAACAACGTCGAACTAAACGTATTGTCTGGCTCGGTATAGTAAGTCTGTATGATGGATGTGCTGCATGGAATAATTTATAGGTCATAGGATCAAATATATAGGTATTTATACTTATCTATATATATATATATATATATATATATATATATATATATATAATAAAATTGTAACTGATCGCTGTTTGTACATGGAAGATATTGAGAAAAACTAATATTCGGGATCTTTATTAACGCAATAGAACCCAAAACAATGATTTTCAATTTTTCTTTCTGTTTGTCTGTGCGTTTGTGCGCGCTAATCTTAGAAACGGCTTAACCGATTTGGGTGTGGTTTTCACTATTGTATTGTGATAAGCTTCACTTGACATTTAGTATACGCTTTATTTCAATCGGTTTTTAAATAAAAAAAACTTATGTTAATTTAAAGAATCATCTAGGGGCGAACCCGAGAGAAGCGAGGGTGAGCCGCTAGTAAGTTATAAATAGCGCCTTACGTTCGCTTCGTTTCGGCGCGTCCCTAAGTACCCGGATTTTTTTCACTATTTCATGGGTTTTAATTTTTTGTTCCGAACTCAAATACTTTCTAAAATAAAAATAACCTAAGGTACTCCTTATAACATCAGCTATTTGCCAGTGAAAGTCCCCTCAAAATCAGTTCAGCCGTTTCGGATATTAGCTGGAACAAACAGACAAAATTATAAAAAATTATGTTTTTCTTATAAGTACCGTATATACTTTCACATGCATTAAGAAAAAGCTGTTATTTTGACATTAAAGACGCTTAATTTTTTTTTATTTGTATACATAAAGATATGTATCCCTCAAAATGTTTTTTTTATCTTAAAACTCATAGTCTGTCATAATATAGAACTAGAAAATCTAACTAGACTAATAAACATTAGTGTTTAACTTTCTATGCAAGCGTATGCAGAGGACATTTAAATAAAAGTCGGTCTTGACACTAGGCATCGATTTTGGCGGGCGGCCCGGCCTCGGCCAGTGTCTCTGTTTGGGTGTCTGACTTTAACAATCGGAGCTGCTTTGTTCGATTTTACGTAAGATTGCATTTTTGTGTATGAAAGAGTAGAGTTGTCACTTGAAAAAATAAATGGTTATATTATTTATTTGTATGTATTCAGCCTTTTTTAAAGTCCCACTGCTGGGCGTGGGCCTTAATTCAGTATGAGGGGGATCAGGCCATAGTCCACCACGCTGGCCAAGTGCGGCGGACTGAGCATGTCTTTCGAAAACTTTCTAGTTTCTCTGAGACATGCAGGTTCAAGATGTTTTCCTTAACTGTTAAGACAAGTGGTGTTCATGTCGGAAATGATTCGCATGTGAAAATATTAGAACTGCGAGACCCGGGATTTGAATCCGCTTCACTCGGTTTCATAAACGAGCGCGTTACTACTGGGCTACCCCTGCCTACGATATTTATATAAATAAAAATGAATATTCGTATGTTTGTCCTCTATGCGTTTTTAAACAATTGACGCGATTGTGATGAAACGCTTGTGGGTAATTCTGTATACGTCTGTGAAGGTTTTTGGAGTAAAAAAAAGAGTTCTTTGGACGTTTGTCTTTTATGTGTGCCTAAACTAATCAAGCGTTGGACGGATCTGAGCGAAGTGAGAATACATAAGTCGTCAGTTATTTATAATTTACAATTAATTGTCAACATTAAAAAATAAAAAATTATCATCAAATAACAGAAAGTTTGAGTGTTTTAATCATATATTTTTTATAAATAGTATTGCTTTGATGAAAACTTTTTTTTGAGACTTCGAATTTCTCATTTGCCTGTTTGTCAAAAAAAAAAAAAACTTTAAATTAAATTAAACTTATTTATTACATTACACAACTTATCTTACTTCTTACTAATATTATAAATGTGAAAATTTAGTTGGATGTTTGGATGTTTGTTACTCAATCGCGCCAGAACGGGTGAACGGATTTGGATGAAATTTGGCACAGAGATAGATTATAGTCTGGAATAGAATAATAATATATTTTTATCCTTGTAAAATATACGGTTCCCGTGGGATAGATTTGTTTTAGTTTTTCTAGAGGAGAACCCGAGCGAAGCGAGGATGAGCCGCTAATATGAAATTAAAGGTTGTTCTTAAAAATGTTTTTTTAATATTAATTTATATTGCGTTATGAATGAAAATGTACGAATATCAAACGACACTGCCGGGGTTAGCCTCGTTTGGGTTCAAAACAGCTTGTAAAAGTCCCCTTATATAAAACATTTTCACTTAAAGTGGCATAATATTCATACTGCGATTTATCATGTTGAAGATCAGAGAATATGACTTTCCCTTAAAATTATTAACATTACTTTTTAATGTTTTATGTTATATGTTTTCTTTCTCATTTGAATTAAGCATTTAGTCTATACAGATAAACAAAATTTAAGTGTCTGTTTGTAATGTCAAAATAACATTTTTATACTAAATGTATATGGAATTATATACGTTACTTATAAGTAAAACACAATTTTTAAAATGTCTGCCTGTCTGTTTGTTCCGGCTAATCTCCGAAACGGCTGGACAAATTTTAATGAGACTTTCACTGGCAGATAGCTAATATTATAAGGAGTAACTAAGGCTACTTTTATTTTAGAAAAAGAATTAGGGTTTCGCTCAAAAAATTTAAAACGTACCTAGTACCTAGGGACGCACCCGAGCGAACCGAGGGTAAGTCGTTAGTAAACAATAAATTTGGATACCCATCATCTCATTGGAGCACCTGGTGTTGTTACGTTGGAATATTACGATTATACTAGCGATTAACCCCCGCTTTGCTCGGGTGCGTCCGTAGCTACGTTTTAATTTTTTTGAACGGAACCCTAATTCTTGTTTTATAATAAAAGTAGCCTAAGTTACTCCTTATAACATCAGCCATGTTTTAAATTTAGCAGAAATTTTGAATATTGTGTTTTGTCTTATAAGTATATAATTAATTTTATATGCATTTAGTAAAAAGCTTTTATTTTGACATCACAAACAGACACTTCAATTTTATTTATCTGTATAGATTATATGAGTAATTCTCTGCCGCGACTATGCTCGCGTGGTAGGTATGTCGATAAAAAATTGCCCAATGTGTATAGGGATGTATGAATTTAGAAACGGAAATAAATTATCCCCATTGCGAACCCATTAAGTAACAGACACACAATTACGAACCTTTACATTTATTAAATTAGCGTGAACTGTTGACGAATCATTAATTTTGGCCTAAACAGCTCATTATCTATACATCTATACAGATAAATAAAATTGGAGTGTCTGTTTGTAATATTAAAATAACCACTTTTTACTAAATGCATATGGATGTATACACGGTACATATACCAAAACAACATTTTTTACAATTTTTGTCTGTCTGTCTATATGTCTGTCTATCCGTCTGTCTGTTTGTTCCGGCTAATCACTGAAATGGCTGAACCGATTTTGACGGGACTTTCACTGGCAGATAGCTGATGTAATAAGGAGTAACTTAAGCTACTTTTATTTTAGAAAAAAATAGGGTCCCACGAAAGAAAAATAAAACCGAATTAATTAATTAATTAATTTTGTTTTGGGAAGCAACCTAGGGACGAACCCGAGCGAAGCTAGGGTGAGTCGCTAGTTGTTTATATATCTCTATACTTCTACAAAGATAAATAAAATTGAAGTGTCTGTTTGTAATGTCAATATAACAGCTTCTTAATAAATCCATATGAAATTATCTAAGGTACTTGTAAAAACAACACAATTTTTAATTTTTTGTCTGACTGTCTTTTTGTTCTTTCTAATCTCCGAAACGGCCGCACTGATTTTAACGGTACTTCCACTGGCAGATAGTTGATGTTATAAGGAGTAACTTACGCTTTTAAGAAAAAAATTGGAGTTCCGCTCAAAAAAGTTAAAACGCACCCGAGCGAAACGACGGTAAGTCGCTAGTAGAGAATGATAATTATGTAAATTACATTAGATGTTTTCGTATTGCAAACAGACAAACGTACAAACTAACAGACAAAGAAACATTTTATTTAAGTAGTATAATATACCTAACCAATTTAGATTAAACAGGGGTCCGTGCCGATACATCGTGTTACCTTCCACGTGTCACCATCGCATCGTTCGAGAGCTTATCCCTCATTGATTTATCTCTCAGGATTAACTCGCTTTAATACCTAAATGTGTGTTCTGATGTCACGGCTTAACTGACTCTTTGACCGACTTTAAGAAAAAAGAGTACACAGTATGTGTGATTTTTTTTTCTGTACACCTAAAAGCCGGTCTTTTATTTTATTTGTAGAAAACTGCGACTCACCCTCGCTTCGCTGGGTTCATCCCTAGATGAGATGTTTTCCCGCAGTAAAAAGTATCCTATATGTTGACCCGTTTGTTGAATGAATTTTATTGGCAAAATTTTGCTACCTTGGGTTACATTATTGCAATTAACTTAAGGATCTACATTTTTTTTTTGAAAATAAATTATCGCCTATGTTACTTCCTGATAATTTAGCTTTCTATTGGTGAAAAAATGGTTAAAATCGGTCCAGTAGTTTCGGAGCATATTCGGTACAAACAGACAAAAAAATCTGTTCTCTTTATCTTCTAAACAGATAAATAAAATTGAAGTGTCTGTTTGTAATGTCAGAATAAAAGCTTTATACTGAATGTATATGGAAATTATATACCTACTTGAAAAACGTTACTTAAAAAAAACACAATTTTAAAATTTTTTGTCTGTCGGTCTGTCTGTTTGTTCCGGATAATCTCCGAAACGGCTGGACCAATTTTAACGGAACTTTGACTGGCAGATAGTTGATATTATAAGGAGTAACGTAGGCTACTTTTATTTTAGAAATATAATTAGGGTTTCACTTAAACAAATTAAAACGTATCTATGGTAGCTAGTAATATTAGTATAAATGGTTAGTGCATAACATTAAGTATGAGGACAATCCTTTAAGTGGATCCGAGGGCAAAAGCTAGTTTTTTCAGTAATACTAATTTAAACTTAAGCTATCTGATATTAGGACTCGCCTTTATTATGATGGCGGTAAACTATACTGTCTGGAACTTATGCGAGCTTTCATACTTTGTTCCAGCGCAAGCAAAAGCATATATGCATTACTCGTACAAACAAACTTAAAAGTAATTATCTTGAGGGTAGAATTTCATGAGATATAAATTAACGTTAGTTAATTAATTACGTTTATTAATTGAGTAATAATTATTAAAATCGGTTCATAATTGACGATGAGTTCAGGTATTTTTAACGTCCCACTGCTGGGCACGAGCCTCCCTTCAATACATAGGGGGTGAGAGAGGAATTCTCTCAGGCATGCAGGTTTCCTCACGATGTTTTCCTTCACCGTAAGACAAGTGGTAATCATGTTGGAAATTTCGTACATGAAAATATGAGAGGTGCGTGACCCGGGATTTGAACCCGCTTCACTCGGTTTTCCTAATTTCCGCGATTGACGATGTCACATCATTCATAACTCTTCATATTACTTTCTTAGATTTACGCGAATATATGACATTTTAAATAAAACTATCTTTTCGATTTTTTTCGTGGATATATTTTGAATTTTGGTTCCCGACGTTTTGAATGCTTTACAGCAATCATGATCACGGGAGAGACTGAGATTATAGAAGTTTAATTGTTACAGAGCGTGCCTACCCACAAAATTACACAATGAACTTAGAAATAGAAAAATGGTACCAAACTACCTTACAATATTTTTAAAATTTTAATTTTAAACATTTTTTATAATCATCAAGTCTTATAATAAATTATTTAACTAAACTCATACTTTCTCATTTTAAGTCGGTTGACAACAAACAGACAGACATTCACTTTCATATATGTATATAGTTATAAGAAAAACATAGCTAATAGCCGTTGATCCCACAAATCCTGCATAAAAGGTCATAAATTAAGCACCCTTGTGATGTATAGCGGGGCATTACACCGCGGTTACAGTTATAGTTTGTCAGTCTTGGACGATCCTAGCAATAAATTATGTAAAATGTAAGTTGGTAGTTGGTATTGTATTATCTATGAGATTTAATAGTTTACAAGTTGTGAAATCTTAAGTAAATAACGTTTTGCTTGTTTATATCGTACTAGCGACTCACCCTCGCTTCGCTTCGGATTCGTCCGTAGACAAAAACAAATCTATCCCACGGGAACCCTACATTTTTTCGGAATGATATATAGCCTATAGCCTTCCTTAGTTAACGGACTATTTAATGCAAAAAGAATTTTTCAAAGCGGATTAGTAGATCCTGAGATTAGAGTGTTCAACCAAACAAACAAACAAACTCTTCAGCTTTATAATATTAGTATAGATGAGATTTAATAGTTTACAAGTTGTGAAATCTAAAGTAAATAACGTTTTGCTTCTTTATATAATATTCAGCACTTTTTTAACGTCCCACTGCTGAGTATGATCTTCCTTTTAATACGAGGGAGATCAGGCCATAGTCCACCACGCTGGGCAAGTGTAGGTTGGCGGACTTCATATGTTTTTCGAAAACTTGCTAGGTTCTCTCTAATATGCAGGTTTCCTCGTGATGTTTTCCTCCACCGTAAGACAAGTGGTATTCATGTTGGAAATGATTCGCACATGAAAATATTAGAAGTGCTAGACTCGGGATTTGAACCCGCTTCTCTCGGTTTCCCGAGCGAGCGCGTTACCATTATTTTCAATTAATTCGCATTTACAATACCTCCTAACAGTAGCCTGACTTCCTAGTTATCTGTGCAGGAGATTTTATAGCGCACAAGTGTCTGTGCAGACGCAAGCGCACTCTCTATTCCTTTGACCCACAAAATCCGATTAACCGAAAATTTAACACGACCAGTGAAAGATTAGACCCAGAACCGACAGCTGTACGTGATCTCGAAGGTATAAAAGTATAACCCTGCCAACTTCTCAATTCAGAGATATTACTGACAATTTCTTGACAGAACTTTTTGAAGTAAAACTTCTTTAGGCACGCTTGACTTGGGGGGTAAACCAGTGAATGCGTTACGAAGAAACGTACGTACGTTTGTTACCATGGTAACCGTTGTTATTGATATTGATAATGATATATAACATTATATTTTTTCCTTAAATGATATTCTATAAATATATGATTGTAATATGCCTAATATGCGTTATTTTTAGTATCTTACCTATCCTAATTATTTAAAACGTAAATTAAATATCATAAAGAGTACCGATAACCTACAGAAGTTTTACTTCTTGTACTTTCGCGTGTACACATTCATACATACACTCTTTAATTTTTTAGTACCTGGCGACCGAGCTTCGCTCGGAGTTATTTTTTATTATATCGTATTTTTTATATCAAAAGAACTAAAAACTTGAATAAATACAAAAAAAGTAAAACTTTGTATCTGATCGAGATTCGATCTCAGACACACCTGTTGATTTGTTAATCTAGCACCTTGGTCGCTTGACCACGATGCTTATATCTGAGTGTAAGAAATTATCGAGCATATTCTGCGTGGAATAATGCAAAAGAAAACTGCATGAAAACTCGAAAACTTGCGTTTTCCCAGACATGAGACTAATCTAGATCGATTTTTCGCCCCCGAAAGTCCCCACAGACCAAATTTTTGCGAAATCGTTAGAGCCGTTTCCGAGATCGCTGGTATAAATAAATAAAGATATAAATATACAAGAATTGCTCGTTTAAATATATTAGATTAGATATACTTTGTCTGACCTGAGAGGGCCTCTAGAGCTGCAGGCTCTAGAGATGCCTCTAGAGATGCTTCTAGGCAATTAAACTAAGTGCATTATGTCTACTAAATACCTTATACCCATTAAACTATGAGATTATAATTCGAAATGGAGATAGCTTTTGTTTTAGGTATATAGGGTACGTTTTAAAGATCGTAGCTACCACGTGAAACTGCGAGCAAAAACTATGTAAAATAACTAGTGACTCACCTCACTCAGTTCGAGCCTTGTTACATTTTAACGTTTACTATAGATTTCTCAAAGATGAGATATTTTCCTGCAGTAAAAAGTATCCATCATACAAAAGTACATCAAAATCTGTCCAGTGGTTTTCTCGTGATGCGTTCCCAGACAGAAAACAGACAGACAGACAAAAATTCTACAAACTAAAGACTCGGTCTCTGTATCGATAATAATGACATAATGACTATTTCAATAAGATTTTCCAAAAAATATTTAATGTACATATTTGACTTAGAATTTTATTATATGTATAGATAAAGACATGGCACTATGGCATGCCCTATCAAACCTCAAAGAATATCACAGTAGGTACTTGAAATAGTTATTATTGTCTATACAGATAAAATTGGAGTGTCTGTTTGTAATATTAAAATAACCGCTTTTTATTAAATGCATATGGATGTATACACGGTACATATACCAAAACAACATTTTTTACAATTTTTGTCTGTCTGTCTGTCTGTTTGTTCCGGCTAATCTCTGAAATGGCTGGACCGACTTTGAACAGACTTTCACTGGCAGATAGCTGATGTAATAAGGAGTAACTTAGGCTACTTTTATTAAAGAAAAAAAATAGGGTCCCAGGAAAAAAAAACTAAATTAATTAATTATTTTGTTTAGGGAAGCAACCTAGGAACGAACCCGAGCGAAGCGAGGGTGAGTCGCAAGTTATATAATTATATATACTTTGAATTTATTACTAATTCTTTTAGCATTTATACATTGAGTATGTATGTTATTTTACTCTTCTTTAGAACTAAACTATGTTCCAAACAGTAATAAGTTTAGTTCTGGTTCAATCGTTAAACAAACACACATACATAATAATCAAATATATTATTTTATAATTTTTAATACATTATATATTCAGTAGCAACAGATGGTTATCGATGTACCCTAAGGACTAGGTTGTAGGTCATACATCAAGCTCGTGACGTATAGTCGCGGGAACGGTAATTTCATTCTACAGATGGGATTTCTTCTTATCTTTAAAGTTTTAGATTTTGTGTTCAGATGTCTATTATTATTATGTTTTTGGGTATGCTTATTAAGGTTTATATTCAAATTCAAAATATTTTATCCAGCATTAAATTATTACAATTTTTCACTGAACGTCATGAGTCTAGTACCAGTTCGGAAAGAAGAAGCCTCAGACCTGAGGAGAACTGGCCGAAGAAACTCAGCGCTACTAATATTATTTTGTTATATTTTTTATAAAGTTAAATTATAAATTACAATATTGCTATAAAGTTGAAGTAGCTTGGAGGCGAAAAATAAATTAAAAACAAAAAAAAAAATTGTTTTGGGAAGCAACCTAGGGACGAACCCGAGCGAAGCGAGCGTGAGTCGCTAGTTTAATATAACTCACTTCGGATTTATTTTTTGTGTGTACGTTAAGTGGTAGCTTCGGCAATTGTGAATCTATTTTCTTTTTTTAATTCCGCCGCTGAAGGTGTGAAATAATAACTTTTTAATTAAAAAGGTGCATCGACTTCAAAATCTCATTAAAATGGAATCCTGATTGGTAAATGTATATTTTTTTAAAGTTATGAAAAAACAAATCATTAAATATATGCAGTCTTTAGACCACATTTTCCACAAATTATAACTATCAAAATAAATATCAGTCAACCTCAAATAAAAATGGTGAAGTAATCAAAAATACATAAAGGTCTCTTTGCTACAACGCAGCGTTATTGTACATGATATATGAGACGTCTGCTCAGTCCTGCGGTCGGCGGTAGACTAATTGGCGGTGGGCCAATTATTGCGGGTAGATCTGTTTTTACACATGTATCTATAGTGTACGGTCAGTGTTGCAAATGCAATGTATTGAATGTGGTTTTAGCCAGTAATAATGTTTACGTACATTATGCTAGGCTTAGTTTGTTGAAAAATATTATATTATAATTTAATAAAATTAATAAATATGTTGGGACATTAACACACAGCACCATCTAGTTCCATGGTAAGCTACGAGGTTTGTGTTATGGATACCAGATAGTTGATACACTACACATATATAACTTTAAATACATACATATTATAAATATAAACACCCATAACTGGAGTACAAACATTCGTGCTCATCACACGAATGCCCCCAGCGGGACTCGAACCAGCGACCGCTGGCACAGCATGTAGGGTCACTACAAACTTAGAAAAACGTGTCGTCGAATAAAATTCTATAATATAAAACAAAATGTTGAGTTTCCATTTATCCTTCCATTTATGAGGGCAATCAGGCCATAGTCCACCACGCTGGCCAAATACGAGTTGGCGGACTTCATATGTCTTTTGAAAACTGCTAAGTTCACTCAGACATGCAGGTTTCCTCACGATGTTTTCCTTCGCCGTAAGACAAGACAAGCGGTAATCATGTCATCAACATATGTATGTAGTGATATAATAACATAACTTTTTTTATAGAAATCTTTTAAATAAGTCATACTATGTTAAATCCTGCAAAATCAGCAAAACTCAAAGGAACAAATATGTGGCGAGACGCCAAAAATAATAAGAAATCGTTATAGTTTCTTCGAATATCAATACCGATAATGTTCGCGTACACAAAATGCTAATATGGGATATGAATAAATGTTTGCTTATTGATTTTAACTTATGTCCAAAAATTATTAACTCGATCTGATAGAGTTTTGTTTCTAAATAATAACTGCGGAGGTTCTGTCGAATTTTTATTCCTTGGTGAAACGATTGAAAGACAGCCAGTTACTTACTCAATACATGCATGAATATTTTTAAAATTTTTGTTTGTCTGTCTGTTCTGGCTAATCTCCGAAACGGCTGACTGATTTTGACGAGACTTTCACTGTTAGCATTAATAACTTAGGCTACTTTTATTTCAGAAAAAGAATTAGGGTTCCGCTCAAAAAAATTAAAACACACTTTAAAACTTAGGGACGCATCCGAGCGAAGTGGGGGTAGGTAGCGAGTTAATAATAAAATTTGCCATAGCTTGGCAGATAACTTAGCAATTAAATTGAGTGATTTCCATTTGTACATTATCGATCGATCACGGATTCGATTCCCTGTCGTAGTAACTACATTATATTAATTGGCTATTTCGTAGAAAATATCCGAAAAATATAAAAGAATTCCAAAAATTAAAATATTTAAAATTTTATATAATCTTGACCCATTTTCCATGGAATTATAAAACAACTAAAACTACAATCTACCCACGTTCAAATAGGAAAACTATTTCAATATGAATCGTGACAGAACGAGATTGCTAACCGTTGCATAACTTGCAATTATAACATAGAAAGCAATTTGTGTATGTACGTACATACATATGCACAAATATGCTGAATATTATAACTTTTTTTTTAAAATTCAAATTCAAAAAATATTTTATTCTGAATTAAATTATTACAATTTTTTACTGAACGTCATGAGTCTAGTGCCAGTTCGGAAAGAAGAAGCCTCAGACCTGAGGAGAACTGGCGATAGAAACTCAGCGGGGCTTATATTATTTCGTTATCTTTTTTATAAAGTTAAATTATAATTTACAATATTTCTGTAAAGTTGAAGTAGCCTGGAGGCGATCACTTCATTCCCAAGGCGTGCCTCTTTTATAAAATCATTAATTGTATAATAGCCTTTAGCACACAAACGTTCTTTAACATTTTTTTTTTAATTTGGCGATAGAAGCTTTTTGAACATTTTCTGGGATCCTGTTGTATAAGCGTATACATTGTCCATAAAAAGAATTTCCGACTCTGTATAGACGAGTCACAGGTATTACAAGTGTGTGTTTTGCTCCTAGTATTAATGTTATGAATGGTCACAATTCTTGGGAAATTCCTGTATATTTTTACGAACATACATAACATTTTCGTACACGTACTGAGAAGCAACAGTCAATATTTTGTGCAGTATCTATCTAATCATGTCTATCATGTCTAATATATTTAAACGAGCAATTCTTATATATTTATTTATTTATACCGGCGATTTAGGAAACGGCTCTAACGATTTCGCAGAAATTTGGTACGTGGGGGTTTTCGGGGGCGAAAAATCGATCTAGATTAGTCTTATGTCTGGGAAAACGCGTGTTTTCGAGTTTTCATGCGGTTTTCTTTCGCATTATTCCACGCAAAATATGGTCGCTAATTTTCTTGTTTTTACTTTTGTTTTTTTTTGTATTTATTCAAATTTTTTGTTTTTTTTTTTTTTTTTTTTTTTTTTTTTTTTAAAAAATACGATTTAACAAAAAAGAACTTCGAGCAAAGGTCGGACGCCCAGGTATTTTAAATTATTTGACAGAATCCGAAGTATGTCTTAACATCATTCTGGGTATTTCCCTACTTCACGTATAAAGAAACAAAACTTAAACAGGACTAATAAATAATTTTATATGACACCAGCGACTTACCCTCACTTCGCTCGGGTATTTCCGTAAGTACGTTTTATTTTTATTTAGCGGAACCCCAATTCTTTAAAAAAATAAATAAAAGTAGCCTAAGTTACTCCTTATATAGCTATCTGCCAGTGAAAGTCCCGTCTAAATCAGCCCAGCCGTTTCAGAGAGTAGCCGGAACAAACAGACAGACACATGAAAATGTTAAAATGTGTGTTTTTCTTATAAGTACCGGTAAAAGGTTTAAGGTACCGCATATAATTTTATATGCATTTAGTAAAAAGCTGTTATTTTGACTTTACAAACAAACACTTCAATTTTATTTATCTGCATAGATAACGGCAGTGATATACAGATAGACATCATGACATTATGATGACCCGTTTTCGCTACGGAACCCTAAAATCGTGAGAAACAAAACGCAAATTAAACACATTAGTTATGAAAAGTCTTAAGTTTTAAACACAAAAACGCTATATTCAGATGTTTTTTTTATTACACTTTGAGAAACACAAATTCACATAATGAATTTCAGTAGGTATAAACCAAGCCGCGGGATTGATTTAGTTATATAATTTCGCCATCAGCGATATTTACAAGCCATTGCGCATACACGGTTTTACGCATGGGAACAGTGAGAGACGAGGCGTCGTTATTGGTTTTTTATTTGCGATGAAAATATTAAAAATTTACCATGTAATAGGTTTATGAGGCCGCAGTTTTTAAATATAGCATTTTTTTATGGTGTATAATAATTGGTAACAATTATAAGGCAGTGATAGATCAGTGGTAACGCGATTGCTTGAAAAACCAATTGAAACGAGTTCAAATCCTGGCTTTTGTGCTTCTTATATTTGTATGTACGAATCATTTCCAACATGATTACCACTTGTCTTATGGTGAAGGAAAACAATATAATTAAATATATGTACATGTCTGATGAGTCTAGAATGTAGGTTATCGCCTGATCCCCAGTGTATTGGAGTCCAGTGCCCAGCAGTGGGACGAAAGGCTGAATACTTATTGGAGGCAACCTCATGGTTATTGTGGTCTGCCTCATCAGGCCAACCCTCGAGGAGTTCTGGTTAAGTGTGGGCGTCATGGTCCTGGAATGCCTGATTAAGATCCGGATTGTACCGCTGGGTTTCAGTGAGTAGTATTGATTTTGGTAACCGGCCATTCCCACCTTACCTGTTATGAAACTATTCGCTAGCTATTAGTGACTTCTTCAAGGGTGGGCTCATTTGATTCGTTTTTACAATCCCCATATATTGCAGCTGATTAAATTGTGTTTTTTTTACTTTCGGAAATCTATGATGGTTATATAATTCAAATTCATTTATAAGTAGCGGGTAGTAGCGAGCTTCCTTCGGTGTTTTTTCGCAAAAGATATAAAAATTGTTTTTTTTTTTCTGAAAATATATCTACATATTTAGTAAACTTAAAAAGCAAAACTTTATCTAAGTATTAAATTTGATTCAAATCGGTAGAGCCGTTTCCGAGATACATGTAACAAATGTTTAATATTTCTTCTTTTCTTCAATATATCCATACTAATATTATAAATGTGAAAGTGTGTTTGTTTGTTTGCTTGTTTGTTGGTTTGTCTTTCTTTCACATTGGAACAGAGTGACGGATTGGCGTGATTTTTTGTGTGGAAATAGTTGGAAGGCTGGAGAATGACCTAGGATACTTTTTACCGGGGTAGATTATCTCATTCCCACGGGAAAACAAGTTAAAATACAATCCAAAAAAATATTTATGATCAGAATTACTTGAATATATAAGGATTTCTCGTTTATTATTACAGTATTTGATACAATTTGTTAATATTAAATGCAAATTTCACAATTTATAGCCGAATGGAGAGAAAACCATATATTAAAAGCGCTTTATTTATCGGTAAGTACACGAAAAGGTTGTAAATACCCTATTTAATAGCACATTAGCCGCTATTTGAATGTAGAAAGTAATTGTGAATACAATGGACTTTCGGACCGGAAATTGGAGTCGAAAACTTTATTGGAAGCTCTATGTTCAAGGTCCGAGTTAGGGTTATTATAACACCCGATAAAGAGATCGAGTTATAAACGTATTTTAATCATATTGTGTACTGCACTAGTATGTTACAAGTTAATTTTGGTAGGTTTTTATTAGATTTTTTTTTTACTATATTATTTATACATGTAATAAAATTCTGATTCGAACCTTGTACATTAAATATTTTTTGGAAAATCTTATTGAAATAGTCATTATTATCGAAACAGAGGCCGAATCTATAGTTTTTAGAATTTTTGTCTATCTGTATGTCTGGGAACGTATCACGAGAAAACCACTGGACCGATTTTGATGAAATTTCGTATGATGATAGCTGGTTATTCGGGTCAACATATAGGATAGCTTTTACTGAGGAAAAATATCTCATCTCTGAGAAATCTATACTATTAAAACGATTACGACCGAACGAACAGGACCAAACGAATAGGAATGAACCCGAGCGGAGCGAGGTTGAGTCGCTAGTTAGGTATAAGTTGAAAGATTTTAGTATGCTTTTATTTATAAATTTTATCTAATATAATTATTGTAACTCTTACCATCTTACCCTCTTTTTGCTTGGAAGCGTACCTAAAAGTGCCAAAGCTTATTATTTTAAATAAAACTGTATTTTCGGTCTTTTTTTCGGTCAGAGACCACGTCTCTCCCGTAGTCATGATTGCTGTAAAGCATTCGAAACGTCGGGAACCAAAAATCAAAATAAATCCGCCACAAAAATAACCCAATAACATAGTTTAAAATGTCAAATATTCGCGTAAATCCATAAGAGCATTACGTTTTGACGAACTTGTTAAAAGCAGCTTTTTAGATTGTTTAAAGCTATTTTTATCGTAGCAATAGAAATATGCACCTTAATATACGCGCTTATAAATTGAAAATTCAAATAAATTGCGTACATTTTGTAATTTGATTTGATTATACAGATAAATAAAATTGTAGTGTCGGTAATATTAAAATAACCGCTCTTTACTAAATGCATATGGGATGTTTACACGGTACATATATCAAAGCAACATTTTTTACAATTTTTGTCTGTCTGTCTGTTTGTTTGTTCCGGCTAATCTCTGAAATGGCTGGAACGATTTTGACGGGACTTTTACTGGTAGATAGTTGATGTTATAAGGAGTAACTTAGGCTACTTTTATTTTAGAAAAAAAAATAATAGGGTCCCACGAAAAAAAAAAACTAAATTAATTAATTAATTTTGTTTTGGGAAGCAACCTAGGGACGAACCCGAGTGAAGCGAGGGTGAGTCGCTAGTTAAATGAATATATTTACTCCCAACATTAAATCCAGGCGAACAAATCCATGAGCGCGAGCTAGTATAGTAATAATTCCTCTATCAGCGTTATTTACAAACCATTGCGCTTCAAACGCGGTTTCACGTTTTCACGCATGGCATCAGTGAAAGATGCGAATGTTTTACGACTATATTTTATTTGGCACAAAAATATGAAGCATATCCCGATTTTTTCGTATAAAATATTTATTTTGATGTTTCGCGTAGCGCTGTTTGTTTCTTTTATTGTTTTTTCAGTGGACAGGTTATTTTTCACGTGCGTGAAATGCAAGCGTAACTGCCTTTTGGTTCGTTTAAAGATTTGCAAAACGGGTCCTAATAATTTGTGTTATAATTTATTTATATACTAGCGGTATATCCTCGCTTCGCTCGCGTGCGTTCCTAGGTACGTTTCAAAGGTTAGTATAGAATAGATTATATATGTATATACATACATAGGTATAGAAAAGGTAGGTATGTATTTCAAAAAACTTGTAATCTACCCGTATTTTACCTTGATTGGTCAAAAACGCCGAATTCTTTATTTCATGCCAAAATTATAGGATGAAACGATTTTTTATGGCCTTAAACAAATTTTCGACGCCTATTTCACCCCGTTCAAGTGTAATTGTCCTTCTCCAAGGTGCCTTCCATCTCTATACGAAAATTCATCAAAATTGGTTTAGAGGTTTAGAAGAGAAGAGAGAAGAGTCCGATAAATACATCACTCACCTTCATCACATTTGTTCATAGTCTGGCGACTGATTGCATGATAGGCACAAAAAATATGTTTTCTACCTTAATATTATAAAGATTTTTTTGTTTGTTTGTTTGTACCGAATAAGCTCCGAAACTACCGAACCGATTTAAATGAAATTTAGTAAGAAGATAGTTTGAGACCCTGAGAAGGACATAGGATAGTTTTTATCCCGGAAATAATCCCTTTAGGGGGTGAAAATGGGGATGAAAGTTTGTATGGGGAAGTAACCTATGGTATCATTTGTTACAAATATATACATATATACGATATTATTTGTACTCAGATTACAATATCCAATGAATAAATTAAAACGTGAGCTTTAATGTATACACAAAGTTTAATTAAAGCATTTAGGCTGGTATTTACTAACAAGTAAAGTAAAATATATTTAATTAATCGCCCGACGTAAAAAAGGGGAGTTACAAGTTTAACGTGTGTATCTGTCTGTCTGTGGCATCATATCTCCCAAACCTTAGGGTGATTTGATGGAGAGTGTTCTTAGCTTTAAATGAAGAAAATCCGTTCAGTAGTTTGCATGCTATCAGCTCTTTTTTTGTTAGATAGGCTTTCGCTTGACGACAATCAACGCTGGGAAGCACTGATGAGGTCTAGGTTGGCTCGCGCTTGCCTAGAAGATGTCTATTAACTCTTGCCTTGAAGGTACTTATATTATAGGTGGCAGGATACACGGATGCTGGAAGGGTGTTCCACACCTTAGCAGTTCGTTTCAGAAACGTAGAACTAAAGCGTTTCGTGCGAGTTGGTTGGGTTTTTACCACGTAAAGATGCGAGCGCTCACGACTTCTCGCAGTTCTGTGGTAAAGGGGTGGACATGTTTAATGATGTGGTAGATGAACTTTTTTGTCTTTGCTATTTATACTAGTCTCTCTAAATTCTTTAAAATCCAACTCTTTAAAATCACCCCTGAATGGCCTAATAACTAAATAGCAGGTGTGCTTTCGTTGGATTTGAACGAATCCGCATTCCGAGCTATAAAACTTTAGTGGACTACGCTACTGGGAGATATATGTAAACAATGCTGTGGTTAGTTCTACTAAGGGCGCCCACAGACGTTGTGAAATTAAGAGATACTTCTGTATAGTGAATCCATACTAATATTATAAAGCTGAAGAGTTTGTTTGTTTGTTTGTTTGTTTGTTTGTTTGTTTGTTTGGTTGAACGCGCTAATCTCAGGAACTACTAATCCGATTTGAAAAAATCTTTTTACGTTAGATAGCCCGTTAACTGAGGAAGACTATAAGCTATATATCATCCCGAAAAAATGTACGGTTCCCGTGGCATAGATTTGTTTTTGTTTAGGGACGAACCCGAAGCGAAGCGAGGGTGAGTCGCTAGTCTTATAATAAGATTTTTTAATATATTGTGTCATCTTATTTTGATATAACTCACATATTCGGCATGAAAGTGTTTCGAGGTTTTCCTTTTAAATATACGAAAAATTCTTAATTATTCTCCTGTAGAGTATATTTTCAAGTATTCACAACATTTAACTTATTACACTATCAGCAACAGTGAAAAGAAATGTGCATATGTACATCGTATGTGTTTGCCCTTATCTATACAGCTACTGAATTACTAAATATATTTGGTGGTTTGTACAGTTTGATGGGATTCATTGCCACAATCGTACCATGCATTTATAAGGTTTTTATTGACAGTTACCCCATTTTCTGTTATGTGGCGCCGTATGTTTGTTTGTTCGCTTGGAAGCTGTAACTATTAAATTGTATCAAAGCTATTAATTTTAACTAACTTCCTTTATTATCAATGTTTATTTTTGTATTAATGAATTACACTCGATTAGCTTGGGTTACACATTTGTATCTGTTTGTCTGTCTGTGGCATCGTAGCGTCCAAATGGATTGAATTTTATTTAATTTCTTGTTATAAGGATTAATGTTATGTATTATTATAACTTTGTGAATAAAACCAGAGTGCTTTCTCATGAACGATTTAATCCAGAGTGAAAGGGCGGAAGCGACCAGAGAAAACATAGATACAAATGTTTAAAGCTTACTATACACTATACGAGTTAAATGTACATACGTCATCTGTAGTAAATATTATTTTTATATAAACTAACATGTATTTCTAATAGGCATATAACTTAGTAAAAATACTATTTTAATCAAAGCAAGTAGACTTTGTAAATCTATATATTTTCACTATATAGATACTACTACCACTCGGTTATTTTAACCAGTGAAGAAACTAAGCAGAGATTTATGACACCACGTTTGACTCAGTTTGTTGTGACCCTACTTGCTGTGCCAGCGGTCGCGGGTTCGAGTTCCCCTGGGGGTATTCATTTGTGTGATGAGCACGAATGTTTGTACTCCAGCCCTGGGTGTTTATATTTATAATTTGTATATATTTAAAAAGTAACAATACGTATAGTCAACTATCTGGTATCCATAACACAAGCTTCGTAGCTTACCATGAAACTAGATGATGCTGTGTGTTAATGTCCCAACATATTTATTTATTTTTATTTATTTCTCTCTTGACTCAATTCACTTTTACAATCAATACTCAGTCCTTATCAAAGCTTAGACAATTTTTCGTACACCACATTCTGCATGGAAAAAGGCAGATCCATAAGACGTTAAACCGTATCAAAATTAAAAAAAAAAAATTTGAGATTAGTGTGAACCAACGTACAGATAGAATGACAGAACTTTTTATATGTGTAGGGAAATGGCGTGCAACATAAGCTTATACTCGTATAATGGTGAGTTTTAGGTTTTTTTGACGTTCCCTATGGGAGTGACATATGATTAGTGGGCGTTGGAAACTGTCACACAGTTTTATACGTTTTGGTAGTAAAATATTATATTTCCATCCATCACGTACACAAATATGTAACATTTAAGTGTCAGATAATAAAACATGTATGTCGGTATGCGTTAAAATTTTATGTGTTCGTACATAAAAAACGACTCGCTGTAAACTATCCATCATATTGTATAACTAGCGATTCACCCTTTGCTCCGCTCGGATTCGTCCCTACTTACGTTTTACCGTTTAGTGTAGATTTCTCAGAGATGAGATATTTTTCCGCAGTAAAAAGTATCCTATATGTTGACCCGGATAACCAGCTATCATCATACCAAGTTTCATCAAAACCTATCCGGTGGTTTTCTCGCAATGCGGTAATTGACAGACAGGCAGACACAAAAATTTCTCATGATGCGTCGCGATGCATCCCAGATAGATAGACAGATAGACAGACGGACAAAAATTCTAAAATCTATAGATTCGGCCCCTTTATCGATAATAATGTCTATTTCAATAAGATTTCCGAAAAAATATTTAATGTACAGATTCGGCTTAGTTAGAATTTTATAATATGTATAGATAGATAACAGTTAAGTATGGGATTCGTTAGAACTAATTAAATGAGACCAAACTCGATGTTTTTACTATCCCCTTAGCTTTGTCATTAGATCAGCTTGATGGTGTCGAATTATATAATACTAACGATCCACCTTGGTTTCGCTAGGGTTGAACCCTAATTCTAGACATTATTTCTATATACAGGCAACGATTTGGCCAGCGCAGGCCGGTAAAATCATACTCTGACTTGATTTACATATATTAAGATTTAAAACTGAAAACTTTTTTTTAATCAAAATAAAATATAGCCGTATCCGTCAGGGATAAGTAAGTAGTGTAGCTTTCTATTAGTGAAATATTATGGCATACAAACAAACTTTACATCTTTATTATATTAGTATAGATTGTATGTATGTATGTGTAAATAATTTGAAACTGCTAAGCTTCATGTCGGTTTCGTATTAATTTGACTTCACGTTTTTAGTCCCACGTTACTAGGAATTCAATCTATATATCAAAAAAATTTAAAGAGAGCGTGTATGAATGTGTACACGCGCAAGAAGTAAAACTTGTGTAGGTTATCGTTACTCTTTATGAAATTCAATTTATGTTTTAAATAATTAGGATAGGTGAGATACTAAAAATAACGCATATTAGGCATATTACAATCATATATTTATAGAATATCATTTAAGGAAAGAATATAATATTATATGTCATTTTTCAGACAATAGCAACGGTTACCATGGCAACAAAAATGGTAAAGTTATACTTTTCGTAACGCATTCACCAGCTTACTCCCCAAGTCAAGTTTGCGTAAAGAAGTTTTACTTCAATAAGAAATTAAATTAAAAAATACCACAACCCTAACCCTAAAACCTTTTTATTGAAGTCATTTCAATGAGCCTAAACATGATATCGGGTTGAGTATCTTGTAATTTAAAGGTGTCTCAATCAAGTCATCTTTCAAACAAAAAATTAAGGTAAATTTTGGTACTTGCAAGTTTTCTCGAAAATCTAAATTTGCCCATATCTTTTTATCGTGTTGACTCAGGACCTTGATTTTTATACACCTAATAGGGACTATAGAACTCAGTATCTGGTATAAATTTCAACTTGCTAGGTCCACCCGTTCCTGAGAAAATCGGTGGTGACACACGGACAGACGGACAAGAATGTGATCTTATAAGGGTTCCTTTTTTTACGTGTTGAAGTACGGAACCCTAAAAAACGAAATTATAATCATCCGCTCGGTTGCTAAGTTGCCACAGACAGACACAGATACATACTTATACTTATAACACCCCTCTTTGCATAGGGGATTAATAAAAATGTCAAGCAAATCCACATACAAAAAGTAGTCATGAATATAATATTTTTTTTATCAAATAAAGAAAACCACTTTTTTATCAAATAAAGAAAACCACGAACGAAATATTTGTGTAGTTAAAAACTCGTTACGTCAAGATAATATGGAAATCGCACTGCGTAATAATTGGAGAGTCATTCTCTTGATTGCGATAGAGTGGGAGTTGACAGAATTTAAACTATTTGAATTTATCATAAAATACATTTACATTTTAACGCGTATTACTTCATTGGAACAAGAAAAATATCGATTCTAAAAGGAAATGTTAACAAAATGATCACATAGTTATTATTACTAGTGATAGCTGCGTGGTTGAAAATCAACCATAATTCATTAAGTTATATATTTATTGTCTTGCGTATATTACAATATTGATCTATCCTCAATTTGACCACAGACTTTAACAATAAACAAAAGAGTATATATGCGCGTGTGTGTCAAATACATGGTAGTGTGTGTAATGTTTTTTTTTTTGATTTAATGTATTTTTTTATGCATAATTAAAAAAAAAATAGTATTCTGCACTCCTTATATAAACTATACCTAAGTGTGGGAAATTTCATACTCCTCCGTCCGCGCAATTTTCGTAAAAAGGGGTACAAAGTTTGTGCTTCACGTATTAATATATAGATGTAGATCATTAAATAGTCCAGTCAAAAAAGTCTGAAATCAAAATTTTGGCACTCAACTTTGCATTTTTGATATAATGTAGTTTTAATGATACAAAAACAATGTGTAAAGGTTTTTGTGACTGTCACCCCCGACAAGGAGTGAAAAAAATTTGTCAAAAGTGTTTTTTCGCAATTACTCGAAAACGGTAAGAGTTAGACAAAAAAGTTTTAGTAAAAATGTGTAGAGCTTAAAATTTTACGTAAAAAAGTTTTCATGTTTTTTTTTCTCCAGTCAAAATTAACCGATTTAGAGAGGTTTAAGGGATGAAAATAAATTTGGAAAAATCGTAGGTAGGAGAAAAATAAGCGAATTTTAATTTTTTTTTCTTTTAAATTGCTTAAAAAAATCTAATCTTTAATTTTAGAGACACATATTTTTTTATTGTTGAAAGAAAACGTAACAATTTGAAATTTTCAAATTGAAATTTCGATACCTAAAAAATAATGAATAATTTGTTTTTTGCCATACTTAGATTCCTCGTAAAATTTCGTAAATACGATTGAAATTCAATAACTCAGTACAAATACTGTACTAGTAACTTACCTCAAGTGTTAGTGTTACCAGGTCGTGCTCTATTTGTATACCAAATTTCATCTAAACCTGTCCAGCTGTGTCAGTGTGAAGGATTAACAAAAATAAATTCACACACACACACACACATACACACACGCAAACATGCGCGTACGCACGCACGCACACACGCGCATGCAAACGCAAACGCCCATGCAAACACTGTGTGCGTTTATAGTATGCACACGTACATATGTACGTACTTTAGCACACACATAGTTAAACAGCAATAATACTTGTTACAGACAGTGTCTGTGTGTCTGTAGCAAATCTAATATATAAAATTCTCGTGTCACAGTTTTCGTTGCCATACTCCTCCGAAACGGCTTGACCGATTTTGATGAAATTTTTTGTGCTTAACCGGTATCTATGAGAATCGGCCAACATCTATTTTTCATCCCCCTAAATGTTAGGGGTAGTCCACCCCTAAATTTTTATTTTTATTTTTTAGACAAAATTTTTAATTTCTATTTTTTTATGATACAACATACAAAAATACATACAATCCTCAATTTTTACCCTTCTACGATCAACCCTTATTTTTTAATAGCCATTTTAGTAATAGGAAATTATTTATATGGCAAAACAACGTTTGCCGGGTCAGCTAGTATACGTATAACGCGAAGTAATCCGAAAGGATAGTTTTATTTAAAATGTCAAATGTTCGCGTAAATCTAAGAAAGTATTATAATACAGGCATATTTTATTTTAAAAAGTAAGGAACCCTAGAACTCCTGTGACATTTAAAGTGCTCAAAATGATAAATTACATCACATCTAGTAGTTTGAAATTCTCTCGTCTGTGTAACATATTTCTTTTTTCTGTGTCGGTAACAATTTTATTCGAAGCACGTTCACTTGGAAATGTTGACAACTAAGTCGTTTACACTTCACATATTTTATGCCGTCGTTTTAGATTTTAAGTTATTCATTTTCCACTTCTGTTAATGCAAATTTTCATCACTTAGTTCTTACATATAAAATTCTATGTTTATGTCAGTAAGTGTTAAGTTTATGTCACTTTAAATGTATGTACATACATATAATAATAACTAGTGCTTGACCACGGATCTGCTCGCGTAGTTAATTAAAAATAATGTTTTTTTTTCTAAACCCACAACCCCTTTTTACCCCTCTTTATAGGGTTTGATTTTCCAATAATACCTTCCTAACAGATACATACCTATTCCTTATGAGGTACTTGCCAAATTTCAATTTTGTAGCATTTATACTTTTGAGATTTCATGATGGATCAGAGATTGAGTAGTATGTCATATTTATAAAAAATATAAAAGTAATTTTTAATTTGTACTGCTGGACTCTGTCGTTTCCTCGATGAAAGGGAAAGTAGCAGAAAAAACCTCAGATGTGCGAGACTCCAACGAGTCCAAGAAAGCAATGAGCTATGGCTGCCAGAGAATAAAGCACCTATCTCTACATACTTTATACTTTTTCTAAGACAATGTTCACAAATCTCATGGAGGTGTGCTCTAAATTTTGCTTTGACCAAAGGTACGGGATTTCTTTCAGGGAAAAGTCAATTTATTTACTCGCCAAATCTCCTTTCGCTTTTGCTAAGCTTAAGCTTGGATCATGCTTCTGCTGAAGTGCTCTAAAGCTCTGTAGCTTTCCCGCGAACTGACGATGCCTGAACATAGCCACTATCAATTTGAAATGTATATTTTTTCACGCTGTTATAATAACATCGATACATATAGTAAAACTGTAGAGGTCGAATGTCTCTAAATAGAAAGAAAAATGCTAAAAACCGAGTCTGGGGGATGTAAGGAGAGAAATAGAACAAATCCAGATTTATTTCAATTTTTTTGTTTCTCTGTCTATTCGTCTGTTTGTACGGGCTAATCTCCAAAATTGTTAGACCGATTTAAATGAAATTTTGGTACCTTATATTCCCGGTCAACATTTTAGGTACTTTTCATCTCGAAAAATTAGAGTTCCCGTGGGATAGTTACAAAAACTATAGTAACTTATACAGCTTAGTACACAACAAATTAGGCACCTAATTTAGTAAAATTCGGCACGCTGATAACTTATACCAGAAAAATGTACGGTTCCCGTGGGAAATTTGTTTTCCTAGCCGCTATTTACTTATAATTTTTTGGGTATTAATACGCAAAAGTCTTTTAATGCCGTTTCTTTCAAGTGGTCAAAACATTAAAGTGTCAAGAAGTAACAAACATTCAAACATACAAATTATTATCGCATTTCTAATGGTTTATCAAGGGTCACCGTAAACTTGTATAAATATTAAATCCATGCAGTAGTTATAATACGAGACAGTGTAATATGTAGAAAGTTGCGTTCGAACAAACAATGAGAACTTTAATATCAGCACATAAACGAAGTCGTAAGTATGGGTGTCACCTGCACACGGTGTCATAGACAGAAGGACGACTGCTAAAAGTGTTAGGTTATCGTTGTAAAAATACAGACTTACATTTTATAGAATAAAAGATAAAATAATTACTATTAAATTGAAGATATATTATAAACTAGCAGAAACCGCGGCTTCGCCTGCGTTCAATCTAAAAAAAAATCGTTTGCTTTATGTTACATATAATACGTATTTACATAATATTAAATTATTTGGATATTGTTCATACAAAAATGTTAAAATCGCGATTAAAAAATGAATAATACTTTACGACCTATTCTTATACCTATCAAATATATTAAAAAAAAAACATTAAAATCAGTCGAGTCGTTTCGGAGGAGTGCGACCACAAACAACGTGACATGAGATATTCAACTATCTGGTATCCATAACACAAGCCTCGTAGCTTACCATGGTACTAGATGGTGCTGTGTTTTAATGTACCAACATATTAAATTTATTTTGCCTAGACGATAGGTTAAAGCAACACCAAAAGATTTTAATATATAGATGACGCTATATAGTTTATATCAACAAATTATATATAGGCATATTCACAATATATAAGTTATCGATATTAGTTTAAAATACAATATAATTTCCAAAAAAATAAATATTTGCTAAGCAAGCAATATTTTGCAACTGCCCCTCAGACTAGAACTACTGCGAGACCTCTTAATGTAATTGTCAAACAAACTTCCCTATTGTTCTGTCTGCATGACCCTTGTTTACTTTTTTATGAATTTCCAACTCTAATACTATAGCCATAAGGTCTTATCATTAGTTTTGTACAATATATTATTTTTTTGAGCTCTATTATTACAGGTGCGAGTTCAGACGATAAGGCTCGAATGAAATAGTTATGTTTTAATTGACCGAGCCTGTTGAAAATTACGTATTATGGGTTTTACCGATATAGACGTTATCGGCTAAATTTTATATTTATAGGCTTGGTAATGGTTTTTATTTATACTTTTACTAGCAGAACGCTACAACGCGTTTAATAAATCGAAATAATAATAGTTAACGGTTATTCTTAGAGAAAGTTTGGATTTCGGTTTTTATACCGAAATAAACCGGTTAATTCATTTATAAGTAAAAAACGTGCATGCATCCTTCTACTAAGCCGTTCACTGAAAAAACGTAAACAAATGTAAACACACAAAAACTCATTTTAACCGTTTAAGTTCATGGAACCTAAATTCGTTAAAAACCGTTCTCTCGGATTTAACCGGTTAAAGGACGTAACCGAAACCTAAAACCGAAAAGCCTTTCGGTTGGGGGTCAATGACCAAAACCGGTTTTAAAATTGAACGGGTCTCCGAGCTTTAATTTGTGGTTCCATTGACAAAAAAAAATGTTTGCGATTATAAACTTATTTTAATGTTTGATGATACGGAACCCTCGGTGTGCGAGTCAGACTCGCACTTGTCTGGTTTTTTTACTATAACCTATGCGTTACTTCATGTCATAGTCTGTGTATTAAATTTCATCTAAATCGTCTCAGCCTGTACATATATAAAGGTGTGATACAAGTTTTATTAGCTGTATATAGGTATCGTAAACAGCCTTAATAAAACAAAATATGTATTGGGTTTGTCTTCGATGAGTGATGTACAACCACAAAGTTCGGCAAGGTTTACCTGATTAAAAATTCAAGTGAAATACAACTTGGACGTTTACTGATCGTAAAAACAGGCGGCGGCGCCTTCGCCACATATTTAACGTGCCCACTAGATTGGATGTTGAATTACATATTTAAGAACGTTCTTTATATTTTCTTAAGACACCATCTTAATTATTTACTGAGAAAAATGTTTGGTTGCGAATAAAATAGCAAGTTTACAAATAAAATAAAACTATCTTTTCCGAGAGTCTCTCCCGTGACCGTGTTTGCTGTTAAACTTTCCAAATGTTGGGAACCAAAAATCAAAATAAATACGCGAAAAATAACCAAAAAGGCAGTTTTATTTAAAACTTAAATAGCATTTACGTTTACCTACGTTTAAACTGTTAGTATAGATTTCTCAGAGATATTTTCCCGCAGTAAAAAGTATCCTATATGTTGACCCGGATAACCAGCTATCATCATACTAAATTTCATCAAAATCTATTTCAATAAGATTTGTTATATGTATATAATAGATGTCAAATATTCGTATATTTTTTTTACCGTCTTCAAAAAGGAAGAGCTACTTTGTTTTTAATGAATAAGTTATACATCAACTCAATAAACTCAATGGTGTTAAATCTTCTAAGTAATTTTTAAGTTGGTGTAAGAAAAAAAATATTTTTGAAGTGAAAACTTCTATGGTTTGTATGGGGAGTAAATTCATGTAAGTCGTCATCGACATGGTCACGTGACGTGTTAACGCTAACACTCGAGTGCCGATAGATGTCACAACCACTTAAATGTAAACAGTTTTAATTTACACATTTTAATTTACGATCAAACAATTAATTTGAATATCCAAAAATGACAACTGTTTGTTTATAGTTTTAAGTTTTCACTTCTGTCGGCAGTCCTCGTGACTGCTTTTTTTTTATATTTTAATTATCAAGCTGTCCTCGCTTCCTTCAACCTCTAACGGAAACTACATTTATTTTAACTAGGTTAAAAACTATAATTATGCCCTTCTCCACAGTCTATCAAGGCTTCCTGCGTATAAAATTTTATTACGATCGGGTTTTGGAATCTAGTATGAACATTGTATATACATTATATATATTTGAAGAACTCATGAAAAATCTTTTTCCCATTTTACCAAACGAAAACTCTGGGCTACATATTATGGGCTGGATGGGCACAGATGTAGGTTATAGTCTGGAATAGCACACAAGTCACTTTTTATCCCGGAAAAATGTACGGTTTCCGTGGAATAGATTTGTTTTTGTTTTTCACTAAGAATGGACCCGAGCGAAGCTAGGATGTTTTGCTAGGTAATTATATTTTAAATTACTAGAAAAAACATGTTTTGTCCAACAGCAATGAATTGAATTCAATAAAATGAATCAAACAGACTCATCAAATACAAAATTGTTACTAAAAGACCATAAAGAATTCCACTACACCCATTTCCTAGTTCTATAATTGATAATGTCAGCCCGATGATATAACTATATATATTTATAATATGTATGTATTTAAGGTTATATATGTGTAGTGTATCAACTATCTGGTATCCATAACACAGGCTTTGTAGCTTACCATGGAACTAGATGGTGCTGTGTGTTAATGTCCCAACATATTTATTTATTTTATAACATTATCCGAATTTTACATACTGGCAAAGTTTCAAATCGATTCGAACTTACACATATAAGAAGTTAAAATCGATTTCCAACATTACATAATTTGTTAGTTACAAATGAAGCTAATAAAATAGAATACTTAAAATCCGGTAAGCATAAATGATGATAGCACTTTACTGCTTTATTTTATGGAAAGTCAGAAAGTTTTTCAAGTTTTTTGAATTCATTTTATTATTTTGTGAGTAGGCTGTCTGTGACAACTATATAGTACCTTTGAGACGTCTAAAACCTTAGTCTCTCCCGTGACCATGATTGCTGTAAAGCATTCGAAACTTCGGGAGCCAAAAATCAAAATAAATCCGCGAAATAATCCGAAAAGATAGTTTTATTTAAAATGTCAAATATTCACGTAAATCTAAGAAAGTATTATCAGAAAATGGTTGTTTAGAATATTTTATTAAGAAAAAGTCGGTGGAGCGATCATTTCCAAAACTTTCTGTATAGCATCTAATGAAATAAAGGAATTGTATTCCAGTCCCATGAGTGTAATTGAGTTCTAAACCCATGGGTCCCCCATGTAGGGTGTAGAAACGTAGTGTAAGCATTCTATGGGGGACAAGGGATATTGCTTTATGTTCATTAGGTTGAATTACCTTTAATAAACTAATCATTGCATGAAATTGTGTGAAACATGACTTCAAAGAATATACTCAAGTTATTTTTTTCTTTTTAATTGCCATAGTATTATCACTATGATATATATCACTCTGACCGAATATTTGATCCTCGTGACTGCGATAAAATTCGTTAGATTGTTATATTTATAATATGTGTGTATTTAAAGTTATAGTATCTGGGCGACGGAACTTCGCTCGTAGTTCTTAATTCGCTATTATTATAATAAAATTATAACTGAGTCGAACCTGTACATAAAATATTTTTTGGAAAACCTTATTGGAATGGTCATTATTTATTATCGACATACAGGCCGAATCTATAGATTTTAGAATTTTTGTCCGTCAGTCTATCTAGCGTCATGAGAAACCCACTGGATAGATTTTCATGAAATTCGGTATGATGATAGTTGGTTGTCTGGGTCAGTATATAGGATACTTTTTTCCGAGAAATCTATACTAACCGTTAAAACGTAACTGCGGACGAAGCCGAGTGGAGCGAGAGCGAGTCGCTAATAATATATAGATGAAAAATTTCACTAAGCATCTTATCGCAGTATATAATACATATTATATACATAGATGCATTTCAATAGCGAACAATTTTCAAAGAAAATCCTTTGTAAAGTGTTCCAGCTTATATCGTCCTTTGTACCGATGAGTTTCAGTCTGCATTTTATGTAAGAAGAATATCTTATTAAAGAATTATTTTTATAATACTTTACATATTTAGCAATTTTTTACTCGACTTCGGTGAAGCCCAAAGGAGAGTTATGTATTGACCGGTATGTATGTTTGTTTGTTTGTTTGTTTTTACGTAGATATGTCCGATCTTATGTCCCCCCGTAATTACTAAACGGCTTAACTGATTTTAATTATCCATACGTCGATAGATGCTTCTCGATAGCGCAAATGTAAGAGGCTACATGGATTTCACTGATATTTAAAATAGCGCTAATTTGTGTGCCTTGAAAAACATTTTTTTTTCTTCCAATACTATCGAATAGGATATCAAAATGAAGATTTTGAAGAAGGGATCACAAAAATATTAAATAAAACTGTCTTTTCGGATTTTTCGCGGATTTATTATGATTTTTGGTTCCCGACGTTTCGAATGCTTTACAGCAACCATGGTCGCGGGTGGGCAATAATAAAAGCAGTGTAGGATAAGAGATTGTTATATAAAATTCGAAATCTCTAACTGGACAAAACTAAAAGGCTTTAAATAAAAAATAAATTATCCAAATGTAAATACGACTGCGTAAAAAGCGAGCTCAAAAATGACGCGAAATTGAAGAAGGAATATAGTATTATGGAGATAGAGACATACACTTTGGAGAAGTACGTATTATAAATACATAAATATGTTGGGACATTAACACCAGCACCATCTAGTTCCATGGTAAGCTACGAGGCCTGTGTTATGGATACCAGATAGCTGATACACTACACATAAATAACTTTAAATGCCTACATATTATAAATATAAACACCCATGACTGGAGTACAAACATTCGTGTTCATCACACAAATGAATGCCTCCAGCGGGACTCGAACCCGCGACCGTTGCACAGCAAGTACAAACTGAGTCAAGCGTGTCGTCAGCTGTTATACATCAAAAAATGTTATACATATAACATGTATGTAAGTATGCATACCTGTAGTACTAAAGTACGTATAACGTACATTCTAAATTTTATCACCTCCATAAAGCAATTATTCGTCGATACCTTCTATTGCTATATTGCTTCATAAAGAAAGAAACTCATTTATTTAGATTGATGTTATTTGTTTTATGGGCACTGAAGCCATGGAAACGATAAATGTAAATGTAATATTCATTTTTATATATATGTATGTATGTGTGTATGTAGTTTAGGGTTCGCAGGCTTATGGTGTGGTTACTAGTGTTGGAAAGTCGACCATAAATAGGTAATAATAGAATTTACTTATCTATTATATATATATATATATATATATATATATATATATATATAAAATTGATAAAGCTCGTCAAAAGCTACTAAACGCACAAAACAGAGGAGAAGGTACTAAAATATTTTGTCTTTGCCTAAACTCTTTTATATTATTTTTGCTATACACAATTTTATATATGCATATAATAAATAAATAATAAATATGTTGGTACATTAACACACAGCACCATCTAGTTTCATGGTAAGCTACGAGGCTTGTGTTATGGATACCAGATAGTTGATACACTACACACATATAACTTTAAATACATACATATTATACATGTAAACAACACCCATGACTGGAGTACAAACATTCATGTCCATCACACAAATGAATGCCCCCAGCGGGACTCGAAGCCGCGACCGTTGGCAAAAATATAGTCATATGAAAATATAGTTAAGCCACCGTTAGATGGAGCTGCAAAAACGAAAAACTCATACTGCAACTTTATAACAACTGGACGGGTCAAACTTTTGATTACATTATTTTAAAGTTTTGAATTTTAATTAATGTATGAGCAACTCGATTTAATGAATTGTCTGGTTAAAATATACATGGTCCGAACAAAATTTCATGTAGATATCAAGTTACAATGCTATTTATGTATAAATACGGACGTTATGTAGCGCTTGTTTGGCCAAGCCGAACTCTCTATAAACATCTACATATATCTATACATATAATAAAATTGTAACTAAGCCGAATCTGTACATTAAATATTTTTTTGAAAATCTTATTGAAATAGTCATTATTATCGATACAGAGGTCGAATCTATTGTTTTTAGAATCTTTCTATCTGTGACCGCATCACAGAAAAACAACTGAAGGGATTTTGATGAAATTTGGTATGATGATACCTGGTTATCCGGGTCAACATATAGGATACTTTTTAGTGCGGGAAAATATCTCATTTCTGAGAAATCTATATTAAACGTTAAAACATAAGTAGGGATAAACCCGAGCGGAGTCTTTAATATTTTCTAAAGTAAATTATTTGCTAACAATGATATTCATATACCTACAAAAAAGAGTATTATTTTATTTAGCTTACCATAAGTTGGAAGCTCAAGTGAAATGTCGTGGAATTTTCTGTACCATCTCTGACCCTTTTTAATATCATTAAAATGTTCCTTCCAAAAATACACAAAAGTATAGAGACCAACAATGTACACGTACACAATAATCCCGACAATAGCATTTGGGGTCCGAAGGCTCAAGGGACTCGTTGCGATCATCGTAAGAGTGAACTTGCCCCACGTTGGGCGCCATTATATGCAGTCTGTTGGATGAGGATATGGTGTGAGGTGTTATATTGATTTTATACTCTATATGTACGTGTGATATCGAATGATACGTACAATATAGTGAAAAACTATTTCTAAGAGTAGTTTTGTTGTCAGCGATAGTAATGTTTCAAACGTCTGATGGTTAACTCTAGGAGAGTAGAATAAATTATTATACCATTATCATTTACTTGAAAACTAAAATATTGGAGTGTATAATACAGTTAAATAATTCAGTTGGAACGACTTTCAAATGAAAAAGAAGCATCCTGACAAAAAAAAATCGAGTTGGGTAGTTATATAAATACTAAATAATTTACTGAAAATTATATACACAATAACGTATGAAACCTTTTATAACACAAACTTAAAGACGATAAAGTTCAACTTTTGCATAGAAATTGTTTCTCACTGAAATAGGACTTCTAGTGCTTTCAATGCGAAATGTTCTTAAGACTCAAGGGAATATTCTGCAAATACTCTGCTTCGGCTGAACTATAGACTTCATTGTGCTATTTTAGTACCTAACCGATTTCTATTTTATGCAATATAGAGTAACTAGCGTCCCTAGCTTGGATATAGTAAAATGGATATAGTATGTTATCCTTAAGAGATAGACATATGCCATCGCGGACTTTTTTGTAGACCTTATTAAGGTGTACAATATTGTAGTACATTATTTTGATCGATTCTATCTCGTAGGGTTTAACCAGCGTTTGCAATGTGAGCGCAAAAAAATGTGTTTATTTACGACATCAAATTAGAAACCTCTAAAATTATCAGTGTTTCTCTACTATATTATGCATGTATTGTACACATAAAGCTTCCTCTTGAATCACTCCATCTATTAAAAAAAAACCGCATCAAAATCCGTTGCGTAGTTTTAAAGATCTAAGCATATAATATAGGGACACAGCGGGAAGCGACTTTGTTTTATACTATGTAGTGATTGTCATTTAATTTTGAATTGTTGTTCTATTGTAGTATAAATTGTAATATCTCTTTGTTTTAATATAATTGTGCACTTTGAACGGTTTGTTTGTTCGTCTGTTTTTATTTTATCAGATTTAATTTTAAAAACATCGATTAACATTATTAAAGACTATATATACTAATACTAGCGACTCACCCTCGTTTCGCTTCGGGTTCGTCCCTAAACAAAAACAAATCTATTCCACGGGAACCGTACGTTTTTCCGGGATGATATATAGCCTATAGCCTTCCTCAGTTAACGGGCTATCTAATGCAAAAGGAATTTTTCAAATCGGATTAGTAGTTCCTGAGATTAGCGCGTTCAACCAAATAAATAAACAAACTCAAACGAACTCTTCAGCTTTATAATATTAGTATAGATACATATTATTTTTCCTTTTAGCAATTAATTTGTAAGCTATTTTCAGAGCAGTATTGCTTGAAAGAAAAAAAATCATTTACTATATGACCAAATGGCAGGAAAATTCTTTTGCACCTAAATGCGCCAAACACATTTAGGTCGACAGAAAGCTCTTTTTAATGGAGTGTATTTTTATTGAACGACAAACATTTAAATATTTCACACTTTTATTTTAGATTAATTGCTTGCAGTTTCATAATAATATAGATTTAGTCTATACTCTATAGTAATCTATCGCTGTCTGTACATGGAAGATATTTGAGAAAAAACTATTATTGGGGGTCTTTATTAACGCAATAGAATCCAAAACAATTATTTTTAGAATTTTTGTTTGTTTGTCTGTGCGTTTGTGCGCGTAATTCTTAGAAACGGCTTAACCGATTTGGGTTGGGTTTCAGTAATGTATTGTGGTAAGGTCAAGTCACTTAACATTTAATATTTGTTTCATTTTAATCGGTTCATATATAAAAACGTTATGTCAATGTAAAGAATGACCTAAGGAAGAGCCCGAGCGAAGCGAGGATGAGTCGCTAGTATAATAAATAAGTTCAAATAAGACCTCTAAAGTGAATATTATAATATCTATTTTAACCGACTCCCAAAATGGATGAGGTCATTGTTTGTCCCGTATGTATGTAAGATGTTACTGCCATATTCAGAATATTACAAGTAAAAACCAAAAATAATATATTTTTTTTAACTTAAAGTATAGTGGTTCACTGCTTTTAATTCTATTTTAACTATTTTTACATGTAATCTATATCTCAAAAGGAAAAATCGAAAATTATATTGGATTAAGCGTATACTTTGCTGTTTGTTCGTCTATAACGCCCCTCTTTTCTCCTAAACCAATTAACGAAAAAAGTTTGAAATTTAATGCATATACATAACTTTGATAGGTTAGTTTTATAATTCACTAGCGACTCACCCTCGCTTCGCTTCGGGTTCGTCCCTAGACAAAAACAAATTTATCCCACGGGAACCGTATAATTTTCCGGGATGTTATATAAGCTATAGCTTTCCTCAGTTAACGGGCTATCTAATGCAAAAAGAATTTTTCAAATCGGATTAGTAGTTCCTGAGTTTAGCGCGTTCAACCAAACAAACAAACAAACAAACTCTTCAGCTTTATAATATTAGTATAGATTCACTTGTCTATGTTTGAAAGTATCACTTATTAAAGGGAACGAGAAAAAATCATATCTCACAAAAAAAATTTTTGGTCAGCAACATCCAATTATATTTCGTTTTTCTTTGTTCTTCCTATTTTCCGTAACAGTAGACTTTTACACGTAATTACCCTAACGATAACGTCTTTATGACTCGCTATAAAATTGTCCAGAAATTTCCTTCATCAACCTTTATTACTAACATGGTTTTTTACTTTGTTGCCAGGTGTGTTTACATTATTTGCTTATTGATCGCTTAGAATGTGTTGAATTCATCTACAAACGCTTATTCAGGCTTAATCTATACTTAATATTATAAAGCTGAAAAGTTTGTTTGTTTGTTTGGTTGAACGCGCTAATCTCTGGAACTACTAATCCGATTTGAAAAATTCTTTCTGCATTAGATAGCCCGTTAACTGAGGAAGGTTATAGGCTATATATCATCACGGAAAAATATACCATTCCCGTGGGATAGATTTGTTTTTGTCTAAGGACGAACCGGATGCGAAGCGAGAGTGAGGCGCTAGTCTGTAAATATAATAAAATTCTAACGGAGTCGAATTTGTACATTAAATATTTTTTGGAAAATCTTATTGAAATAGTCATTATTATCGATACAGAGGCTGAATCTATAGTTTTTAGAATTTTTGGACGTCAGTCTGTTTGGGAACGTATCACGTGAAAACCACTGGACACATTGATGAAATTTGGTATGATGATAGCTAGTTATCCGGGTGAACATAATATAGAATGGTTTATATCTAACCGTTAAAACGTATCTAAGGGCGAATCCGAGCAGAGCGAGGGTGATTATCTAGTACTACATATAATATCCTGAACATTATATATCCAATGATATGGTAGATTCTTGCAGTCTCTTCAATTTTAGTAGAAAATCTCAAATTGAAATATTTTATAATATTATTTTGTTAAATATAAATCTATCTATGCAAAGCTCTAAAAGTTCTACAATGATTGCCATGAAAATTAATTATTTTTGATTATAATTAATGTTTAAACCTGTCACTAGATTTAACTATACTGAACCACAGCAAGATGTGGTCGACTTTATGTTAATTATCTTGTCTATACTAATATTATAAAGAGGTAAAGTTTATGAGTTTGTGACGTTGTTGGGGCTAATCTCTGGATCTACTGTACCGATTTAGATGAAATTTAGTAAGAAGATAGTTTGAGACCCTGGAAAGGACATAGGTTAATTTGTATCGCGGAAATAATTCCTTAAGGGGGTGAAAATAGGGATGAAAGTTTGTATTGGGTAGGTAGAGACGAACCCGAGCGAAGCGAGGTTATATTACGTAGGTATTATTATTGACGAGTACATGGTTATCCACTTTAGCCTTTCGAATAAAATCTTATATTTGTTTGGAACTAATTTAATAATATTAATTTCGATGAACCTCTAATGGAATAATATAACTTTTGAATTAATTTTAACTTGATGTACCTTTTTTAGTTGAAAAGTAATTATGAAATGAGTAAGTAATTAAAAAATCCTTGGAAGCATAAGTAAGGCAAAACGGTTGAGTATTTTTTTTTTGTTTAGAAGCTATCAGCGATAGCTTAGCGATCAGCGTATTCAGACCTTTTTAACGCCCCACTGCTGGGGGTGGGTTTCCCTTCAATACTAGGGGGACCAGGTCATAGTCCACCATGCTAGACAAAAAGTGTGACAAAAAGTGCGGACGGATTTCACATGTTTTTCGAAAACTTGCTGGGTTCTCTCAGACATGCAGGTTTCCTCACGATGTTTTCCTTCACCGTAAGACAAGTGGTAATCTGTTGTAAATAATACGCACATGAAAATATTAGGTGCGTGACCCGGGAAGTGAACTCGCTTAAATTTGTAATAATCTATATCTTCATAGCTAAATAAAATTGAAGTGTCTGTTTGTAATATCAAAATAACAGCTTTATACTAAATGCATATGGAATTATATACGGTACTTATAAGAAAAACACAATTTTTAAAATTTTTGTCTGCCTGTCTGTTTGTTCCGGCTAATCTCCGAAACGGCTAGACCAATTTTAACTGGACTTTCACTGGCGGATAGCTGATATTATAAGGAGTAACTTAGGCTACTTTTATTTTAGAAAAAGAATTAGGGTTTCGATCAAAAAAATTAAAACGTACCTAGGGACGAACCCGGGCGAAGCGAGGGTGAGTCGCTAGTATACTAATATTTGAAATGATGTTCAATATTTACCGTTCATATAACTAATGCCGCCTCCACGAAGTAACAGGACACGTGTAATACACGTGTTCTTCTTTATTTTAGTTGATTAAATACTGTTTGTTTTGAACTATAACTTTTATGGACATAATAATTGAACATAACTAAGTTATTCTTTAATAAAACTAAGTTATCAATATTTCACAAAATCCCTTTGTTATCTTACCCGAAATTATGTTTTAATTTATTGTGAGATTTAATTATGATTTGGCTATCTATACATGATATAATAAAATTGTAACTAAGCCGAATCTGTACATTGAATATTTTTTGGAAATGTTTATTGAAATAGACTTTATTATAGATACAGAGGACGAATCTATAGTATTAAGATTTTTGTCTGTCTGCCTGTCTGGGAACGCATCACGGGAAAATCACTTGATAGATTTTGATGAAATTTGATATGATGATAGCTGGTTATCCGGGTCAACATATAGGATACTTTTTACTGCGGAAAAATATCTCATCTCTGAGAAATCTATAGTAAACGTTAAAATGTAACTAGGGACGAACCCGAGCGGAGCGAGGATTAGTCTCTAGTATTATATCAATTACGTCAACTTATAAAAGATATGTAGAATATACTTCTTTCTTAAATTTACGCTAATTAATCTGTGAAAAAACCCGAAAAGATAATTTAATTTAAAACTAGCGACTTACCCTCTCTTCGCTCGGCGTCGTTCGTCCCTAGGTACATTTTAAATAGGTATAAACAGTTATTAGCCAGCGCTAGCCATGTAAATTTTAGTTTTTTTTTTCGTAATTTTTTCGATGTTTTAATATTTATTTTAATAGTTATTTTGCTATTCGGGGCGGAGATAAGTCCAACAAATGAAAGATCATGAAAATCGATCCAGCCATTCTTGAGTCATAAATGATGTAATAAACCCGACTTTGTTATTATTATATATGTAGGTATATGTATGTATGTATGTGTGTATGTATGTATGTATGTATGTATGTATGTATGTATGTATGTATGTATGTATGTGTGTATGGTAAGTATAGACCGGCTAGAGAAGCCAGTACTACCCTTATCCCAAATTCTGGTGCAATCATAAAAAATTTCAAGTCACATTATAATCCTTCGCTCTTTTTAGAAGAGACAAAAAATAAAATATGTCCCCGCTACTAAAAAGTGTAATATAATGGTAACTGGGACGATTGCCGCCTTCAATGTATGGCACTTATATATTTTTGATCGTTTTCTCTAAAGGAAATACGTATAAAAGTTGATGGGACAATACAAGATCGGGTCTTACTTGGAAATTGCGATTTGATACAACTTTGTATCAGAATGTTTATTCGGCAACACATCTATTTGTTTGTAAATGAGGCTTATGGAAACTAGTGCAAATAGTTTGATCAACGTATATGTTATCTAAAATCGAGTTTTTGCACGCGACTTTTTTTGCGTTACGATGAAATATAAACTGTATCTTTATCCCAAATCCCAAAATCTCCCTCTTCTATCTAAAATCTGCTAAGATCGGTAGATCGGTTATGATAAAATCTACATTGGCTTATTTCTTTGCGATTTTAGCATTTATTGATACAGATCAACAGACATATTAGTTTTTATTATTATTAAATATTTATTAATTCTTAATTAATTATTTTTCTTTCTTTCAGGTACTAAATTCTTCTAACAACTAATTAAAGATTGTAAGTTCTATTGTTGTTCGCGTTTTTAGGCATATTAACAATACCCGTAGTTTCGCCTGCGTTCAAACTTCTAATTGCTATCAAACTTCATAGGATCACCCGCTGGGCTAATCTGAAAGTTGCCTGAAAATTTAAACAAAATCGCTCCGGCTGTTTTGGAGTTCATATGGAACAATATCGCATTATTTACACATATCAAACTTCATAGGATCACCCGCTGGGCTAATCTGAAAGTTGCCTGAAAATTTCAACGAAATCGCTCCGGTTGTTTTGGAGTTCATAGGTAACAATATCGATACACATATCGATTTTTATATAAAACTAGCGACGTTACATTTAAGGTTAATAAAGATTTCTCACAGAATAGATGTTTTTCCGCAGTAAAAACTATCCTATGTGTTTACCCGGATAACCAGTTATCATCATACCTTTCATCAAAATCTGCCCAGTGGTTTTCCCGTGATGCGGTCACAGACAGACAGACAAAAATTATAAAAACTATAGATTTTCCAAAAAAAAAATATTTAATGTACAGATTCGGCTTAGTTACAATTTTATTATATGTATAGATAGATAGCAAACACTGCTTTATCCTTAGTTTCATTGACAATAATTGATTCTAAAGAAAGTTTAAGTAAACCGCAGAAAGTTTCATGCACAAACACAAGACGTCGCTATGTAGAACAATGCCGTTATTAAATTCTTCTCGACACATCGATTTGTTCGATGGAGGGATTGCCAATACTATGGAAAGAACATTTGTTTAAATTGTTAGGCTTGAGTATTGTCTGAGAAGTCTTGAAAAGCTTTTAAGTACCTCGTTTTGTCCATATGTCTAAAAAGTAAGGAAGTCTGTGAGTTTTGATAATCTATATAGATAAAAAAAGTGTCCGTTTGTAATGTCAAAAGAGCAGCTTTTTTTACTAAACATACGAATGTAGGTACATACATTTGAAAATTAATACAATACTTGTAGTAAAAAAAAAAATATTTTTTTTTTGTCTGTCTGTCTTTTTCTTACGGCTAATCTCCGAAATGGCTGGACCGATTTTGACAAACTTTCACTGGCAGACTTTAAAATTTTTTGTCGGTCTCACATAATACTTTCTTAGATTTACGCGAATATTTGACATTTTAAATAAAACTATCTTTTCGGATTATTTCGCGGATTTATTTTGATTTTTGGTTCCCGACGTTTCGATTGCTTTACAGCAATCATGGTCACGGGAGAGACTAAGGTGTTAAACATCTCAAAGGCGTTATATACTTGTTACAGACAGTGCCTACCCGCTATTTTACAAAAATGATTTCCAAAATTCAAAAATAGCACCAAAGTACCTTACAATATTTGTTGATTTTAATTCTAAACATTTTAATTTTTTTTTTTAAAACCTTAATAAGTATTATAATTAAATATAGCAATATTATGTACTTAATTTTAGCTATTATTGTTATAAATATTACAATTTTTTAAAAACTTTATTAATTACCTACTAATATTATTTAGTGTTGCTATTATTATATTGTCTATAATCATAAAGAATATTAAAAAAAATTTAAAATATTAATTATTAATTATTTATTTAAGCAATATTATTGTTTTATATGTAATTTAAAAGAAGTTAATTATTAATTTAGATTACTATTATTTCAAGTTAAAATATTAAGCAACACTATTGCTACCTTTATAGATAAAATATTAATCAGAATTACTGTCATGATTGCGAGTACAGTATGAACTAACTACATCTACTGGTCTGTTATGTTTGTTTTTGTTGTTAGATTTTATTATGTTTATTACAGGATCCCACGATGATGGTAGTACATCTTAGTCTCTCCCGTGACCATTATTGCTGTAAAGCAATCGAAACGTCGGGAACCAAAAATCAAAATAAATCCGCGAAATAATCCGAAAAGATAGTTTTATTTTTTTGTCGGTCTGTTTGTTCCGACTAATCTCCGAAATGGCTAGGCTGATTTTGACGGGACTTTCACTGGCAGATAGTTGATGTTATAAGGAGTAACATAGGCTACTTTTATTTAAGAAAAACTATTAAGGTTCCGCGAAATAAATCAAAACCCATGAAATTGCGAAGAAAATTCGCGTACCCGAGTTAAGTGAGGGTAAGTCGCTAGTACAGTACTATAGTTGGAACTAGTCTATCCATAGAGGGTTTCAAAAGTAACCCCTTTATGGAATAAATACTTTTTAATATACCTAAACTTACTAAAAAGTAAGCTTAAATAACAAAAATTTTTAAGACTAACAAAAAATATTGACTTCTTTCAATTTAATTAATTTCGAGCAAGATATTTTTCATAAAGCAAAATATAATGAAATTAAAATGGTGGGCGAGGGTGGGTCGTGTCAGAAATATAAAGAAAGTATTCTAAAATCGAAGTAATTGATTTTGCTGCCCTAATTTTATCTCATTTTAATATACGAAGTTATTGCATTGATTGATCAGCTTCCTTCGGCAGATGCTGGATGCTGGCGGATTCCAAATTGCGAAGGCGTTTTTTTTTTGTTTCATCCTAAATAATACTTTCGATTAGAATCTGCTAATCTATATATATAAAACAAAGTCGTGTTAGTTACACCATTTATAACTCAAGAACGGCTGAACCAATTTTTATGATATTTGATTTTTTGGATTTTTCTTAGTCCGGAATAGGATAATAAGTATTAAAACATTAGAAAACATCAAAAAAAATATATGGCTAACGCTGTGAAATAACTGTTTTAAATATCTATGTAAAACGTACCTAGCGACAAACCCGAGCGAAGCGAGGGTGAGCCGCTAATGTAATATTAAAATTAACATGTAAAATTTTTATCCGACTGAGGTAATATGCAAAAGAGGGTTATGTATTTGACCAATACGTATGTATGTCATACCCTATGTTCCTTCGTAACCCTATAAATGGATGAGCCAATTTTAATGAATTATACTTCGTAACATTTAACTTGGTAACGCGAGGGTCATAGAGTATATAAAAAATTAAAATTTTATAATGGCGAATTAAAAAATAGAAGTTTTTTCTTCCAAAATTGTAAGCTAACAAAATAAAGGGTTTAAAGAAGTGATCCCAAAATGAACTTATTAGAGTTAAACAATTAAAAGAATATATAATTTGTGTTGCTATTGTCACTGCTTTATCAGTAAGAGCTAACTACGTCCGCTTAATTTAAAAAAGTTTTTATACCATCAACATTTTAATATAAGGCGTTAATTTTGATATAAGTTACAGTTTCATACAGCCAGAGGGTTGGCAAGGAGGTCTGTAAATAAAATGATAATATTCTCGCGGACGCTGACCTCACAAACACATTCATACACTATTGTTCTTTTTTCCTCGTTTTCCGCAATATTTTTCACGTTAGCCGCTGTTGGATTGTTTTGCTCGTGCCTCCACATTTTGCATAGTTTTTTTGTTGACTTTCTTTAAAATCAATACAGTGCAATTGCTTTGGGCTCTTGATGATTGTTTAATACTATCGGCTCAGCCTCGCCTCGCTCGGGTTCGCCTCTAGAAAAACAAAAACAATTCCCACGGGAACCGTTCATTGTTCCGGGATAAAGTCATACATATATAGATAGCCTATGTGCTATTCCAGACTCTATCTCTATGCCAAATATCCAGATCGGTTCAGAAGTTTTGGAGTAACAAACATACAAACATCTAAATTCTAAACTTTCACATTTATAATCGATGTCAAGCTTTTCAAATAGAAGAAACGTTGTGTCCTAACAACGTTATTAGAAATTGATCGAGATCGATATTGTGTGAAAAAATATTCCTAATTTTGTAATATGTCTTAACCAGATCTTTATTACAACCTGTTGGGTCAAATTAATATGATGGGAAATTAACACACACACCACTATCTCGTTCCATGGGATGCTACCACATATGTTATGGATACACATAGTTGATACACTACACATACCTAATATGTAACTTTAAACACCCATGACTGGAGTACAAACATTCGTGCTCATCACACAAATGATTGCCCCCAGAGGGACTCGAACCCGCGAACGCTGGCACATCAAGCAGGGTTACGACAAGCTGAGCCGAACGTGCCTACCTGTGGTTTTACAGCGTAGTATAGAAAGAAAATATCAAATGCACAACGCCACGACTGCTGAAAGCTTTAAAGTCATCTTGCTTAATTTGTTTTCATTTCCCAACTTTCTTATAATATAAGAACTATTAAAAAGCTGCAAATATGACCGTTTATACTATGAAGAATTTAATAAGTCGCCTAAGCCAATTACACAAAATTGGATTCGACACGTGTTGTCATAAGGAGGAATCAAACCCACTCCCTATCGCGAGTTCGAAGGGCAATTTAATTTTAGGGGTCAGTGAGCAATAGTGAAATGCATTTACTATCAACTGGATAGTTTTTAAATGGTTAATTTATTTTTTTCCGCCTTCTTTTATAAGTATATCTTCTAAATTTTATTATGATTTTGTTTTATAAGATTTTTTTTAATAGAAATGTACAAAAACAAATGCCCTACTTTGTTAGATAATGGCTTCGTTTTGGTTTTCGCGAGGTCCTTTTTATATTTTCACATTATATTACTTAATACTTAGTCTTTATCAATACATATAATAAAATTGTAACTAAGCCGAATCTGTACATTAAATATTTATTGGAAAATCTTGTTGAAATAGACATTATTATCGATACAGAGACCGAATCTATAGTTTTTAGAATTTTTATCTGTCTGTCTGTCTCTCTGTTTGTCTGTCTGTCTGTATGTCTGTCTGTCTGTCTGTCTGTCTGTCTGTCTGTCTGTCTGTCTGTCTGTCTGTCTGTCTGTCTGTCTGTCTGTCTGTCTGTCTGTCTGTCTGTTACCGTATCACAGAAAAACCAGTAGAGGGATTTTGATGAAATTCGGCATGGTCATAGCTGCTAATATGTATATAAAATTCTGGTGTACGTGTGTTCGTAATCTGATTTTCCAAAACGGGTCCTCCGATTTTGATTATTTTTCGTGTATTGATAGGATCGCCTTAATGGATCATAGATATTGTTGGATCCGGTAAATATTGTCGATGTACAGTTTATTTTTTACAAGCTTTTATTTAATTTCACTTGTCCCTGTCGGTGTAATGCAAGTTAAATTTAACCCACTTCCCAATGTCCGATTGAGATGGAATATGGCACACTAATTTGATTCCGGGTACAATGCACGATTACTAAATGCCGTCATTCATGTTAATATTTAATTTACACGATGAACATTTAATATCAAATTTTTAGTCGCCTAGCACTGTTGCAGGGCACAGAGGAGACTACCAAAACGTATATTACATTAATGAAATACGTTGTTGACGCCCTCAAAGTGTTCAATAAACATATAAAAACTTTTTAAAAAAAAATAAAAACACTTCCTGGCACTGAAAAGTAAAAAATAACTAAACAGAGGTTTTCATTTAAAATAGATACCTAATCAGATATTTTCGAAGTCGGTGTGCTTTGATTTGTATTGGCTGGCACCGACTTCGAAAATATCTGATTAGGTATCTATTTTAAATGAAAACCTCTGTTTAGTTATTTTTTACTTTTCAGTGCCAGGAAGTCGGTTTTTATTTTTTTTTTTAAAAGTTTTTATTTTTCCATTTTTAGTGTAGACGTAATAAGCAAGTAATTTGTAAGAAGAAAGATTTTTAATAAAAACATAATATTCGATTAAGCCATTTATTTAAAAACCGCTTGACCGATTTCGATAAAATTTATATGGGACCACCGGGGAAGAATACTCTTTGAAACAAAAAAAATATTTTCCAAATCGGTTCAGCCGTCTTCGAGAAATCCGTGAACATACATAAAAAAAATAAAAAAAAAAAAAAAAAAAAAAGATTCCGACGAATTGAGAACCTCCTCCTTTTTGGAAGTCGGTTAAAAATAGGGCAAAAGAAGGACACAAGAGGAGGGGGGAAAAAAGTTAACTATATAAGTGTAAAAGTAATCATGTAAATAAATAAATAAATTAAAAAAAAATCGTATTAATAACTTAATTATAAATGTAAAAATGTAAATAATTCATTGTACGTATTCATACGATAATAATCAATAATAATAACTTACGACTTTTTTAAATAACTGATAAACTAAAAAAAAAACTTAATTTTACGTATTTTACTTGTACTGTCGCCCGTATACGATAGCGAGGAGAGTACAAGAGACGGTGTAGAAGAGGGAAAAAAAACTGTTGCAGGCCAACGTCTGTCTACCAGATCCATTACTTACACTTGCAATTTTGTTAAAATTTGTCTCTTTAATAAACGTATAATAAAATTTCAACTAAGCCGAATCTGTGCATTAAATATTTTTTGGAAATTCTGTTGAAATTCACATTATTATCGATACAGGGGCCGAATCTGTAGTTTTTTGAATTTTTGTCTGTCTGTTTAACTGTCTGCCTGTCTGTCTGTGACCGCATCAAGGGAAAACCACTGCAGGGATTTTCATGAAATTTGGTTTGATGATAGCTGGTTATCCGGGTCAACATATAGGATACTTTTTACTGCTGGGAAATATCTCATCTCTGAGAAATCTATACTAAACGTTAAAACGTAAGTAGGGACGAACCCGAGCGGAGCGAAGGTAAATCGCTAGTGAAGCAATATAAACAGAACATTAATCTATCACATTCGATCACACTTGACGTCTCAAGGATTTGTCTAGGGCGTAAGTATGCCACTATGTTAGTGGGGTCGCTTACAAGATTTTTAAACAAAAACACACACAATTATATACTTCACTATAAAGGAATATGGTTGTTAATAGAAAAGCTGGGGAGTTATTCTGATTAAAAAAGTTAAAAAAATGTATAGAAAAAAGGATTTTGAGTCTTATGTCCATTTCAATAGGATACATGTTTATTTTTTGTGAATATTATTATTTTTTAAATGATTTTTGTCTTTATATCAAACGAAATAAGGTCGTATTTGCATTGTTCTTGCACTATTCTTAATAGTGGGGTGCGTTGGGATTCCCCTACGAGTGCATTTATTGCCTCTGTAATTGATTATTTGGTTCATAGTAAATTATCATATAAAGTAGATTTCGTCTCATATGGCATTGTGTTTAATGGAACTCGTTTACAATTACAAAATGTCGTACAGAATAAAATACATGGTGCAATGTAGTAATTTTAAAAGTTTAAACCATATGACGGTACAGACAAACAGGGAATGTCCTAATGAATAGATTATGAAAAAAAAAGCAATTTAAAGTTTAGAAGTATAATATTTTTATTGAGATAAAAGTATGCAGTCACATTTTACTATGTGGATTTTTGAACAATCCTTAATTACCGGTATGTCATGGACGTACCCAGTTGTTTTCGCTTTGGGCATAGATAAAAACATATTTTTAGCGACATTCGTGGAGTATTTTTAAAAACCAGTGGTCGGGAATACAAATACCATAGACATAGATTCGTTAACAGTGCAAATCAAAAAAATAAACATGAAACGTGACATTCCATGTTCTTTGACTTTACTCTTTATGTGTTTTATTTTAACGAACTATGGGTTCTCAAATCATAACTCATGATTTTGACAAGCTATTTATGTACAAATGTATGTATGTACGTCTGTTCCCCCATACCTTCTACCTATCATAAGTTGACAAAAGAGGTATTGTTATAGTGTCCACTTGTATTTAATAGGCTACGTGGTTATACCTAATTATCAATATGGCGCTCTCTAGAGGACATAAATTGTATTGAAAGAACACATATTTTTAGAGTTAGATTCGTAGTCGGGATTTAGTGTTTTAGAGAAGTATTGCTGTGTTAAATTCATGTCTACATGTAAGAGTTTAGTTAGTTAGCCTTTAAAAAATAAATAAATAAATAAATGCATTTTCTACTATTCTACATGGTTAGAAAATATGCCGTGTGTCTGTTAATTATTTAGGGTTCCGTACCCAAAGGGTAAAACGAGACCTTACTAAGACTCCGCTGTCCGTCCGTCTGTCTCTCATGAACCGTGATAGTTAGACAGTTGTAATTTTTACAGATGATGTATTTCTGTTGCCGCTATAACAACAAATACTAAAACACAGAATAAAATAAATATTTAAGTTGGCTCCCATACAACAAATGTGATTTTTTTGCTCGTTTTTGCTCGATATTGATAACTGCAACAAGTAGACGCTTGAAATATTTACAGAATATTTAGTTATATAGCTGACGACACGTATGGCTCAGTTCGTAGTGACCCTACTTGCTATGCCAGCGGTCGCGGGTTCGAGTCCCGCTGGGGGCATTCATTTGTGTGATTAGCTCGAATGTTTGCATTCTAGTCATGGCTGTTTATATTTATAATAAGTATGTATTAAGGTTATATATGTGTAGTGTATCAACTATCTCGTATCCATAACTCAAGCCTCGTATCTTACCATGGAACTAGATTGGTGCTGTGTGTTAATGTCCCAATATATTTATTTATTTATTATTTATATTCACTTTAAAAATAAATAATTAAATTAAAATAAACAAATATTTAAGTGGGGCTCCCATACAACAGACATGATTTTTTGCCGTTTTTATAGATAATGGTACGGAACCTTTCGTGCGCGAGTCCGACTGGCACTTGGTCGGTTTTTTCATAAACTTGAAGGTATTCCGTATATAAAACTGAAAGACGTAACGTGTAACATAAGTGAAAATACAATGATTAAGTATTATCGGACCGTTTGAAATTGGTTTGAAACCAATTGTTTTACAACACTTTTAATTATTTTAATTATTCTAATATATAAAATTCTCGTGTCACAGTTTTCGTTGCCATACTCCTCCGAAACGGCTTGACCGATTTTGATGAAATTTTTTGTGCTTATCCGGTATCTATGAGAATCGGCCAACATCTATTTTTCATCCCCCTAAATGTTAGGGGTAGTCCACCCCTAAATTTTTTTTTATTTTTTAGACAAAAATTTTAATTTCTATTTTTTTATGATACAACATACAAAAATACATACAATCCTCAATTTTCACCTTTCTACGATCAACCCTTATTTTTTAATAGCCATTTTAGTAATTTAATCATTTTTCCTCTCCGGTCGAAAACTGATCAATCGTCTGCAAGCTAGGGACGAACCCGAGCGAAGCGAGGGTGAGTCGCTAGTATTTATATGAAACTTGCTCTATTAATTAAAGAACTTGATTATTGATGTAGGTAATTAAGATAAGCTGTGCTTAAACCTAGAATACTAATGTTATTTTATGAACATAAATACTAATTCTTGTCGTTTCAACTACCTCTATTTATTTTCATACGTATGAGGTTTGTACTATGTATGTACCTAATCTAATCTATTTATATGAAAGGCAAAAGTGATTGATTGATGTACGCCACGCACAGACCAAACCCCTATGGCTAGCCGCTGGTTCTGCTAGTCTGATACAATGATGTTATACAGGACTAGATAAGCATTGTACGGCGTCGATGTGCGACTAGGTTGAATATGTCCACAGGCATATTGGACCTCAGTTGTCAGTCTGATGTCAATAGAGCGATTGCTTGGCGATAAAAACAAAATCAAAATGGTGAAATGTGTGGTAAAAGTGTGCCCATCACGGTCTGAAAAGATTAGGTAATAAAGGTAGTGGTGCTACTTTTCACAAGCAAGTTTGTTCAATTTTCTTCAGATTTTCCATAAAAACATTATAAAACGAAATAAATTTATCAAACGTCATTTTTGCCATCAATGTTACCAGTAAATACGATTTTGAATTTCCCAGATTGTTGGGAGCTTAGTGAATGACGTATGTGTGTATGTTAGTGTAAGTTTAAATTTATCATTAAAGTCTGTTTTGTAAAACACACTAGTATAGTACTCACTCCCTGAACGAAAAAATAAAACATTCACATTTACTTTACCTTAATATAACATATTTTCTTAAATTCAAACATCTAAACCACCTAAGCAGTAAATTATATTTTATTTATATTTAAATGTAAAATTATTGTTATCGCTTATGATTAAGAAAGTATCAAGAAAGTATTATTTCACCTTGATTTTACAGTTTTGAAATACATATAATATACATTTACGCATTTTTTTTCATCCTAATCTTCCTAGACCTTATCAATTTCTCTAATTCTTTAATCTTTTGAAAGATCCATGGAACAATATTTCATAGTAATTAATATAAACATGGGCAGCAAGAAAAACTTTCACTCATTCTGGGGAAATTATATTGATTAATGTTAACACTTGACCATTTTGTCAATGACAATGTCTTGTCTCTTTTCAACGTAATTAGTTTGGCGGTAGAAAAAATGAGACAAACATAAATTATTTGGACGAATTGACATATTTATGTATCAGTTTCAAAGCTACGTCTTTAAACTTGTAAGTGGTTACGTTTTTTTGCAATGTTTTTGTTGGACGATGCTCCTCTAGTCTTTTATAATCTCATTGGTCTGATATATTAAAACGAGCAATTCTCGTATATTTATTTATTTATACCGACGATCTCGGAAATGGCTCTAATGATTTCGCTGAAATTTGATATGTGGGCGTTTTCGGGGGCGACAAATCGATCTAGAGTAGTCTTATGTCTGGAAAAACGCGTGTTTTCGAGTTTTGATGCGGTTTTCTTTCGCATTATTCCACGCAAAATATGGTCAATCATTTCTTACACACGGACATGAGCATCGTGGTCAAGCGACCAAGGTGCAAGATTGACAATCAAAGGTGTCCGGGTTCAAATCCTCGTCGGAGACAATGATGTTATTTTTTTTTTGTATTTGTACAAGTTATTATTTTTTTATCAAAAAATACGATATAATAAAAAAGAATTCCGAGCGAAACTCGGTCGCCCAGGTACTAATTTAAAAGTGTAATGCATATAAAATGTCTTAATGGTATTTACTTAATTTTTATATTGGTATGGCTGAACATGCTACATGCCGGCATACTCGGCCAATAAATTATTACCTTGCAGAAAATCACGATAATTTATTGCTCTAATGAAAAGTAGAACAAACACACAAACACACTTTCTCATCTATACATAATAATAAAATTCTAACTGAGTCGAATCAGTACATTTTATATTTTTTTGAAAATTTTACCGAAATAATAAATGTAATTAATTATTATAAATACAGAGTCCAAATCTATTGTTTTTACAATTTTTGTCTGTCTGTCTGTCTGCCTGTATGTCTGTGACCGCATCACGGAAAAACCACTGCAGGGATTTTGATGAAATTTGGTATGATGATAGCTGGTTATCCGGGTCAACATATAGGATACTTTTTTCAGCGGGGAAATATCTCACCTCTGAGGAATATATACTAACCTTAAAATGTAGGGACGAACCCGAGTGCAGTGAGGGTGAGTCGCTAGTTTATAATATATAAGTAAAAACGAACAAGTTATTACGGTTTATATCCCAGTTTACGTATTACAGCGACATTCTGAAGCCCGGGGCTCAAACAAAAGTGTACACGCATACCTTATTATAAAGAACCCCTCCTTTTAAAGAGGCTTAATTTCCGTTCTACCGTTACTTATAAATAACCCAATGCAAATATTGTGAGTAAATCAAACTTCAAGCCGAGCTCCTCAAAGCTACCGCGTGTCGTATTTACACTATATTGTTTCTATTTGTATAATTTTATAGGATCCTTTGATGAAAATTTCATTTTCATTTATAACACTAGCGGTAGTCAACGGTTTCGCCCGAGATTTTTATCTTAATATAATTGCTTTGTGCCTATGTCGTAGTGTTATGTTAGATTACTTATAACCTTCCTCAATAAATGGGCTACCAAGTGAAAAAAGATTTTTCAATACAAACAAACCCTTAAGTTTTATATATAACTAGCGACTCACCCTCGCTTCGATCGGGTTCGTCCCTAGGTTGTTTCCCCATACAAACTTTCACCCCCTTAAGGGATGATTTCCAGGATAAAAACTATCCTATGGCCTTCCCAGGATCTATTACTACATACTATCTTCTTACCAAATTTCGTCTATATCGGTTCAGTAGTTTCGGAGCATTTTCGATACAAACAAACAAACAAAAAAAAATTTTTTTCCTCTTTATAATATTGGAATAGAAGTGTAATAGGTATTAAAGTTATAAAATATATTCATTGGGGACATTTCGATGAGTCTAAACATTTTTAATCGATTAGATCTGAGACAGTTGTTCATATCTTTTTACCATTTAGAAAAGAACTGATAGCATACAACTGAACGAACTTTCTTGACTCATAGCTAAGAAGACTCAATCAAGTCGCCTTTCAAACAAAAGCAACTAAATTAAAATCGGTTCATTCCTTTTAGCGCTACGATGCCACAGACAGACACACAGATATACACGTTGAAGTTTATAACTCCCCACTTTTAGTGTCGGGGGTTAAGAAAGCTGACAGTTACCTCATACATTTTAAAAGCAAATACCACTTATATTACATATCTATCTAATATATTTAAACGAGCAATTCTTGTATATTGATATATTTATTTATTTATATCAGCGATCTCGGAAACGGCTCTAAGATTTCGCTGAAATTTGAAATTTGGTATGTGGGGGTTTTCGGGGGCGAAAGATCGATCTTTCGACTTCTTTTTTTGTGTTTATTCAAGTTTTTAGTTTTTTTTTTTATCTAAAAAATACGATATAATAAAAAAGAACTCCGAGCGATGCTCGGTCGCCCAGATACTATGTATATATGCGAGGATAACCAATTGCCATCAGGTGGATAGTTTGCTCGTTTTCCACTTTTCTATAGAAAAGGCTTTGTAGACTGCTACTTATTTTTTTGAAGAAATAAGACTCATGTTCGGTTGCAGAATAAAATGTATAGCTTCAGATAATTTTCGTCGAGATTTATCGTACGAGACTTCACCAATCCATACTAATATTATAAATGTGAAAGTGTGTTTGTTTGTTTGTCTGTCCTTCTTTCACGTCGAAACAGAGATGGATTGGCGTGATTTGTTATGTGAGATAGTTGGAGGGCTGGAGAGTGATATAGACTACTTTTTACCACGGGAAAACACAATATAATACAAGCTAAAAAAATATTTATGATCAGAATTACTTGAAACTTGGTATTAGTGCTCTACAATACAACTAAATAAATACGTGTATTGGCATTTATTTTAAATTCATCCCGTAATGGGGTAAAATAGGGGATGAAAGTTTGTACGAAACCTACCTTTTTAGAGTTTTCTTTTTGTAGTTTTAGCGCGAACGAAGCCGCAGGTTCTGCTAGTATTAGTATAAGTTACAATAGAACAGTAGTAGAACGTTGTTATCTCCAAGGGGAAACTTACCTAACCTTTATAGGGTATCAAGTTGCTAATGAAAGCTAAACTTGTGAGCTTAACACGCTTTTATTAGCTTCACTAGTAACTATATAATCAAATCTTAGAAGTGGTTTTTAACCTACTTCTTACCGTTGTATTGATTTGAAACTTTATAGGTCTGGAAAATCTGGATGTCGGTAGAATTATTGGTCTGCTTGTATGAATGTGAACGTTTTTATGTGTATGTATGATTGTTACTCTTTTACGGAAACGGCCTGACTTGTAAGGTACTTTCGGTGCCATTTTTGTATTTTTTGAAATCATTTTGTTATTTTATAGGCAGTCTGTCTGTAACAACTATATAATGCCTTTGAGACATCTAACACTTTAGTCTCTCCCGTGACCATGATTGCTGTAAAGCATTCGAAACGTCGAGAACCAAAAACCAAAATAAATCCGCGAAAAAATCCAAAAAGATTATTCATCCAAATAGAATATTTAGATTGTAAAATATTCGCGTAAATCTAAGAAAGAAAATCCATAGAGTAGGAAGGATAAGTCGCTGATTAGTACATAAATAAAATTATTAGTAATGATTTTTAAATGATTAGAACCCTTCATAAATCCAGTAATTTTTTTTTGGAATATCTTAAAATCGCTAAGGAAAAACATGTTTTTTCATAAGATTAATTCACTCCCGTATGAGAATGAGGCTGGGTGATTTATAACGCTTGCCGGTTTCTCATTAATTATTCACTTGCTCCTTCTTGCAAGTTTTACTTTGAAAAATATTATGTTTTTAACGTTTTCTAGATTACTGGCTTTTCTCCGCGACTTTACTTGCATAGTTTATTTGTATACTCTTTTAAGTGTCATCTTATATATATATATATATATATATATATATATATATATATATATATATATATATAGTACCTGGCGACCGAGCTTCGCTCGGTGTTCTTTTTTGTTATATCATATTTTTTAGATTAAAAAAAAAACTAAAAACTTGGATAAATACAAAAAAAAAAGTAGAACTTTGTATCCAATATCCAATATGATCCATATAATGTTAATCTTGCACCTTGGTCGCTTGACCACGATGCTTATGCCCGAGTGTAAGAAATACGAACATAAATATCGAACATATTCTGCGTAGAATAATGCAAAAGAAAACCGCATGAAAACTCGAAAACACGCGTTTTCCCAGACATGAGACTAATCCAGATCGATTTTCCGCCCCCGAAAGCCCCCCCACACCAAATTTCAGCAAAATCGTTAGAGCCGTTTCCGAGATCGCCGGTGTAAATAAATATATAAAGATATAAATATACAAGAATGGCTCGTTTAAATATATTATATATATATATATATATATATATATATATATATATCTTATAATTCAGAAAGAACATAATATATTATGTTCTTTCTGAATTATAAGTTATAGACAATAAAATGCGTCAAGATCTTTTCCAGAGGTAGTTCCGGAGATTAACCCGCCAAAACAAACAATTACCATAGCTTGATAATATATAGCCCTCTAACAGACGGACGGACAGCGGAGGCATAGTAATAGGGTGCCGTTGGCCTTTGAGTGCGGAACCCTAAAAAATAGAAGCCACGATTGTTGGTCGAAACTTTTAACTTAACAGATTCCATACTTTGTTAAGAAAGCAAAATTACCAAACTTACAAGAAAGTGGAATTATGATAATAAGCTAATTGAACTAATTAAAAGTATGGCTGCCCTCCCTCAATTAAGGGCAGGGTGGGTCTCCTTTCAAATTTCAAAAGAGGCTGCTTCATTTACTTCCTCAGAACATTTTAATTACTTGAATGTAGATTTTTTTAGGAGTTTGTGGTGAGTTTGGAAGACTCTAATATTCACAAACTTTGCCTACATTATGGTTAGGTTTCTTGAATTTTTCGTTTTAGCATTTTTAACCAAAAAACATAGATATTATAACGAATCTAAGTCCATTTTCAAATGCATAGGATATTATAATCTGATTTCTATTTCAATTGCGTAGCTAAGAGTGTAGCAAATATTGAGCAAATAAAACTATCTTTTCGGATTATTTCGTATTTAGATTTTTGGCTCCCGACGTTTCGAATGCTTTACAGCAATCATGGTCACAGGAGAGACCGTCTCTCCCGTGACCATGACTAAAAATAAATTCGCGAAATAATCCGAAAAAATTCTTTTATTTATAACTAGCGACTGACCCTCTCTTCGCTCGGGTTCGTCACTAGGTTTATACCTATATAAACTTTCATCTTCATTTACACCCTCTTAAGGGATGACTTCCGGGATGAAAAGTATCCTATGCCCTTTGCAGGGTCTCAAGCTATCTTCTTACTAATTTTCATCTAAATCGGCAGGGTAATTACGAATCTCGCGACATGCTTGCGACAGTTGTAAATCGCGCGATCGCTGCTGTCAAACGTCACTTTTGTATTACGTAACAGGGGCTAGAGAGCAGACTGCAGTCGAGCTCTTTCACCCTCTATCGGACAATCTATGAACCCATCTCTACTCGACTGCAGTCTGCTCTCTAGCCGCTGTTACGTAATACAAAAGTGACGTTTGACAGCAGCGATCGTGCGATTTACCAGTGTCGCAAGCCTGTCGCGAGATTCGTAATTACCCTGCCGTTCAGTAGATCCAGAGATTACCCCCTACAACCTCACAAGCTCACGAACTCACAAATTCACAAACTCACAAACTTTAACTCTTTATAATATTAGTATAGAAGTCAAATATTCGCGTAAATCTTAGAAAGTATTAAATATCAATATTCAGTTTTAAGTAATGCACCTGTTTTAAAATTATAAATGCATTTTTAACTAAAGTAAAGAATATGAGATTTATACGTAACTATAGCGGTGTTATGGCTTACCTGCGTTTTTAATATTGTAAAACTTTAATGTGGACTTACTCTCCGACTGCGTACTTTCTATATACCCTCTATTTATTCAGGCTTTAGACTCGACGTTATTATGAGTAGCTGCGGCTCAAGATGTTTTTAAACCGTCTGTGGCTCGACACGACCAGACAAAGTAAGGCTAATTGTAACTAAGTTGCTGTCATTTACAAGTAAAATACTACTAAATATATATGTATTTACAGTTTTTAGAGATTTTTTCGGTTTCAGACTTATTATGTTTCAAAGGGATGTGTGAAATGATGGATCTTTTAGAGATAATGATAGTGTTGCACATTATTATGAACGGAAAAATTGTCAGCGAGCTTGTAAAAGTAATATATTGATTCTTTTGTTTAAAAAATCTATACGTTTTAACGGTTAGTATAGATTTCTCAGAGATGAGATATTTTTCCGCAGTAAAAGGTATCCTATATGTTGACTCGGATAACCAGCTATCATCATACCAAATTTCATCAAAATCTATCCAGTTGTTTTTTCGTGATGTGACAGACAGACAGACAGAGAAACATTCTAAAAATTATAGATTCGGCCTCTGTATCGATAATAATGTCTATTTCAATAAGATTTTCCAAAATATATTTAATGCACAGATTCGGCTTAGTTACAATTTTATTATATGTGTTTAAGACTTCTAGCAAGAATATAACATCAGTAAGTAGTAAAACTCCACTACGCTTTACAGTTAAGCGAGTATTTAACTTAATATACAACTTTAGTACCTGTAACTTAAATTGAAAATTTTCAAGGCAAGCGGTGAATCTTTGAATTTAAAGTACTAACAACTTGATTCGACAAAGTGACGTATAACTTTCAAGTTTCAACTCACATCGCGACCTACAGTTGGAGCTCTTCAACCGGCAGTCGTTGTAGTATTAGTTCGAGTGAACATGGAAATTGTATTTGAAATCTAGCCGTCAGCGTTCAATGGATCGAGAAGTTTGGCTCTGTAGGGTTGTGAATGTTAGTGATTATATAAATAAAAATAGTTGAATCCATACTAATATTATAAATGGGAAAATGTGTTGGTTTGTTTGTTTGTTTGTCCTTACTTCACGTTGAAATAGAGTGCCGGATTGGCGTGTTTTTTTTTGTATGGAGATAGTTGGAGGGTTGGAGAGTGACATAGGCTACTTTTTACTGCGGGAGATTATCTCATTTTCACGGTTAAACACGTTGTAATACAACCCAAAAAAAAAAAATTATTATTTATGATCAGAATTATTTGGAACTTGGTATTAATGCTCTTCAATATAATTAAATAAATACGTGTACACATTTTTCGATATTCATCCCATAAAGGGGTAAAATAGGGGATGAAAGTTTGTACAAAAGCAACCTTTTTAGAGTATTTTGTAGTTTTAGTACGAGCTAAGCCGCGGGTTCTGCTAGAAGATGATACAATTTCGTGTCTGTACTGTTGACCGTTGAGAACTTGCTTCGTCTGAAGCCAATCTTAGATGGAGATTTTCTGTATGCCTTTTTTGATAATTATTGCTTGATGAAGTTATAATTATCTTAAAAAGTCATTGTCATCGGAACTGAACCAACATGTAAAATGTCAACTCTGTAGGATAAGAGGAAGTGGGTCTAATATGGTTTGCAAGATTTGATCCATACCAACAGTAAACGTACGAACTAACATTTTAAGTTAAATAAAAGCTTGTAATAGTTAACTTTTAGGGTTAAATTTTTCTTCAAATATATTTAGGACATTTTTGGACCATCAAAAAGTTTTTAATTGGAGTGCAGGTTTTTAGAGTCTTTGCCAAATAACACTTTTAATTCCATCATGGCCGTCTGTCCGTATGTCAGGGCTGCTTTACTCGAGGACTATACTAAGTTATAACTCTTACGTAATACTAGATGATTTTGTAGTCAAATTATAAAAAAAAATATGAACAGGGTTGTAACCCATACATGTAACTAGGGGATGCAAAAAAAATCAATACAAATTAGTGTATGGAATATTTTTGGTTATATCTTTAAAGCTCAGTGTGCTATATGCTTTCAAAGCAGTAAATTGTGTTGATAAGGCGATAAATATCTATCAATTTTTTCATTGCTACTTCTCAATTGTCGGCATCGGTCTGTTAACTGCCCGGCGTACTAGATTCCAGCAAAATTAGATAATTGTATCGGCTTCCTACGCTTCAGATGATGAATTCTGCAGCATCCTTGCTAGTAATCTTATACCTTATATATATAAAATTCCCATGTCACGATGTTGGTCCGGGATGAATTCCGAAACTACTCATCTGAATCTAAAATCTGATAGAAATAGTCATTAATTATTATCGATACAGAGGCCGAGTCTATAGTTTTTAGAATTTTTGTCTGTCTGTCTGTGACTGCATCACGAGAAAATCACTGGTTATATTTTGATGAAATTTGGTATGATGATAGCTGGTTGCCCGGGTCAACATATATGATACTTTTTATAGCTGGAAAATATCTCATCTCTGAGAAATCTATACTAAACGTTAAAACTAGCGAACCCGAGCATAGTGAGGGTTCGTCCCTAGTTTTAACGAGTCGCTAGTTATGCCATATTTTCATTTAATTTTAGTAAAATCGTGACTATGACCGGTGTTTATTTTGAAGACCTTGATGTTGGTTTACATTTTTTATAGATTTTATTATAAATATTATATACCAATGCACCTTTGCTAACATGCAGTTATCTATTTAGTCCACATCCACTAGACTCAGCGCCGGCTTTATATGGGCGGAAATAGAACTGCTCGACTGATTTAATAGAAACCTAACTACTAACTATTGTGACATAAATAGAAATAATTGACCTATTTTTAGCAGCTATTAATAAAGTCAATTAAACAATGAAAATGTAAAATCATTAGGTTGTTCATTAGCTCGCGGTTTAATATATGAACAAACAGACAGCAAGACAGACAGATAAACGAAATTCAAAAGTTTACTAGAGATCCACTGATCAGCTCAGTTCAATAGTATTATGGTCATAATGTATGTACATCTTTATAAAATTCCGGTATACGTGTTGTTTATTTTTTTTGACAGACTAGCTACTAGCCTTCGCTTCGATATGAACTCGATAGGTGGCGCTGTTGTTGAAATCATCGGTTTTTTTAATTTTCCAAGCTCTTTTTTTACAATTATAATATTTGGATATTTCAAATAAGGAAGACTTATAATTAAACTAGTAGAACCCGCGGCTTCGCTCGCGCTAAAACTACCTACAAAAAAAAACTCTGAAAAGTAGGTTTCATACAAACTCGTGTCCTATTTTACCCCCTTATAGGATGAAATTCGAAAAATGCTAAAACACGTATTTATTTAATTGTATTGAAAATGAAGAGCATTAATACCAAGTTTAAAGTAATTTTGATGACAAATATTTTTTAGGTTATATTATAAAGTGTTTTCCCGTGGGAAAGAAATATCTCCCGCGACAAAAAGTAGCCTATGTTACTCTCCAGCCCTCCAACTATGTCCACACAAAAAATCACGCCAATCTGTCACTCTGTTGTGACGTGAAAGAAGGACAAACAAACAATCACACTTTCACGTTTATAATATTGTATTTAAAATATATACATATGTATAGAAATGGATGTTCAACCTCTGTGGCATAACAACGTCGGTCAACCGGGTCCGCTGGTACATCTCTACAGATAAATAAAATTGAAGTGTCTGTTTGTATTATCAAAATAACAGCTTTGTATTAAATGCATATGGAATTATATACGGTACTTATAAGAAAAACACAATTTTTAAATTTTTTGTCTGTCTGTCTGTCTGTTTGTTCCGGCTACTCTATGAAATGGCTGGACTAATTTTAACGGGACTTTTACTGGTAGATAGCTGATATTATAAGGAGTAACTTAGGCTACTTTTATTTTAGAAAAAGAATTAGGGTTTCGCTCAAAAAAATTAAAAGGGACCTAGGGACGAACGCGAGCGAAGCGAGCGTGAATCGCTAGTACTTAATATATTTTAAATCGAAACGACTATTAGAAGTAAGCTAAAAATTACTTCCAAGATTTGATTTGTAAGTTACAAGTGAAGCTAATAAGAGCGCGTTAAAAACATCGTAAATAATTTTATTAATTAATTTGAGTATTTCTAAACTCGTATCATAAATAACTCTGGTCCCCAAACGGCAACACCGACAGCCCTACTTAACAAGGGCTTGCAAAATCAAACAGTTCGAAAGTCTTGATGAATTGTTCGAACAATGCCCCAGCTCCTGCTATATTGTAATGGATTTTTTAACTAAACGTATATATTTGACACCTTTCTATGCTTTTAATATTTTGACGACACGTTTGGCTCAGTTTGTAGTGACCCTACTTGTTGTGCCAGCGGTCGCGGGTTCAAGTCCCGTTGGGGCATTCATTTGTGTGATGATCACGGGTGTTTGTACTCCTGTCATGGGTGTATATATTTATATTTATAATGTATATGTATGTATTTAAAGTTATATATGTGTAGTGTATCAACTACCTGGTATCCATAACACAAGCCTCGTAGCTTACGATGGAACTAGGTTGTGCTGTTTTTTAATATCCCAACAACAATAACAAAATTTTGTTCTTATTGTTGTTTAGAATCAATAAGCTGATGTTGAAGCTAACAAGGATTTACTTTTCGTATTTTCCTAATTTTCTGGATGCTCTACAGCAGTCATTGTCACGGGGCAGATTCCCATCACATCCCATCAGGTTTTTTATCTATATAGTAAATAGCGAAAATAAAACAGTTCAGTACCTTTTTCTCCTACGTCGTTTCCATCTCTTATAGATGAAAAAAAATCAGAAATGATTATGGTCGACACTTGTCCACTAATATTTAATAAATATTCATATATCTATACATATAATAAAATTGTAACTAAGTCGAATCTGTACATTAAGTATTTTTTTGGAAAATCTTATTGAAATAGACTTTATTATCGATACAGAAGCCAAATCTATAGTTTTTAGAATTTTTGTCTGTCTGTCTGTCTGTTACCGCATCACGAGAAAACCACTGGACCAAATTTGGTATGATGATAGCTGGTTATCCGGGTCAACATATAGGATACTTTTTACCGTGGGAAAATATCTTATCTCTGAGATAACCGTTAAAACGTAACTAGGGACGAACCCGAGCGGAGCGAGGATGAGTTGCTAGTTGAATAATAAAAATATAAGGAAAAATAGAGTGTCCATCGACTTTGAAAGTGGAAAAATTTAAAGCCCCCTAACCCAACCTGTCCAAGGTAAGGTCACGTTCTCGACAAACGACTCCTCTAATTGCGTCTGCACTCTCACTTTGCCTTTACGTGTTCTGAATGTTTTCTGTTTTAGTATTATTGTTTCAAAACTATTTCCTTTTGTTTTACATAGAATTTGCTTAAATCCTTATATATTAAAAGCTAATAGTACTGACTAATAAATTAATCTAAAAATCTAAAAAAAAACTACTAAAGCTCATCATTGAAAAAGTAGGCATCACGAAAATTGGTCAGATGATAGTTTATTCATTCATTTATGTCATACTCGTAAAAAGCGCCGTTAAAACATACTTGTAAATACTTTTACAAAAACAACTATAAAAAATAATGTTATATATATATATATATATATATATATATATATATATATATATATATATATATATATATAGTATGTAAATTATAAGTAGCGTAATGGTGAATACCATAAAAAAGTAATCTAAAACTATTTTTTATTAACTTTGTATGAAACCTGTTTACAAGCTTTTATTTAACTTGCAATGTATGTATGTATTTGTTATATTTGTTCGGGTCAAATCTTGCAACTGAATTTTAAAGCAGACATTATCAACCGGTTGAGCTGAAATTTTGCATACACGTTTAATTTCGGATGACGATGGATGGTTAGTGAATTCATTCTAAATCCATCATGGCGGACTCTCAACGATGGCGGACTATGTTTTTTTTTATGCACCCCCAAGATATGGATATCAAATGAAAAAGAACAAAAGACGTGTGTGTGTACTTATGTACACACGTAAGAAGTAATACTGCTTTGGCGTAACAGAACAAAAATAGCTAAAGATTTCATCCCGTATGTCACAACTCTCTGTTTTTAAAAGGAATGCTGCTAACTTCATCATGTCGCTTTTTAGCTGTCGGCGTGCGCGTGCACCGTAAAAACTTTACTCTCATATTTTTTTCCAAACATGCCAAAACAAGTATAACTTCAATAAACTTTAAATCAAATGAAATCCATTTATTACATTACACAATTTATATGATATAAAAGCTTATTTTTTAACATTAATTTGTTACAAAATAATTTACAATTTTCGTAATCGTTTATTTCCTCTGCCACTACATTATTTTATCTGTGCTGTCATTATAATGTAGCATAATATTTATTTTCCATCAGAATAATAAGGCCCGAAGTATTAATATTCATTGCAAAAGACATGAATCCTTTTATATAAAGGATACAACCAGCTGAGAATGTAGGCGATGCGCAAATGGGAACAAAAAAAAAACACGCAGTACAAAGTACAAAGAATTTCATGTGCAGTGGTTCAGATTGTCGTATACTGAGTGATTTTTAACAATGTACTGTGTGAATGTGCTGTGAAGACTTTACATATGTAATTAGTTTATTATAATGATTTTACAACGATTTTGCTCTTTTTTCCCCTTTTGAGAAAATAATACAAATGGGATTACGTTGTGTTTTCATGCTCTGTGATTTTTATCAAGATTTTTTTTAGTTTGTTGCAGAGAGTAGTATACCAAATATTATATATATATATATATATATATATATATATATATATATATATATATATATGTATATATATATATATATATATATAGTGTATGTTCTTAGGGATTTTAGGGATTCTTTTTAAGGAATAAGGGAAATAGGAATTATGTTTCTGGTGTCAGTACAACTGTCGCAGTCTTTTTTCTCGAGTGCATCATGTAATATAAACAGATAAATAAAATTGAAGTATCTGTATGTAATGTCAAAATAACAGCTTTTTTAACCGACTTTAAAAAAAGGAGGAGGTTCTCAATTCGTCGGAATTTTTATGTATGTTCACCGATTACTCGAAGACGCCTGAATCAATTTGGAAAATTCTTTTTTTGTTTCAAAGGGTGTTCTTCCCCGGTGGTCCCATATAAATTTTATCGAAATCGGTCAAGCGGTTTTTAAATAAATGGCTTAATCGAATATGTTTTTATTAAAAATCTTTCTTCTTACAAATTACCTGCTTATTACGTCTACCCTAAAAATGGAAAAATAAAAACTTTTAAAAAAATAAAAACCGACTTCCAGGCACTTAAAAGTAAAAAATAACTAAACAGGGGTTTCCATTTAGAATAGATACTTAATCAGATATTTTCGAAGTCGGTGTGCTTTGATTTGTATCGGCTGGCACCTACTTCGAATATATCTGATTAGGTATCTATTCTAAATGAAAACCCCTGTTTAGTTATTTTTTACTTTTCAGTGCCTGGAAGTCGGTTTTTCATAAGTTTTTATACTAAATGCATATGAAATTATATACGGGAAAATACAATTTTAAAAATTTTTGTCTATCTGTCTGTTTGTTCCGGTCTTCGAAATGGCTAGACTGATTTTGACGGGACTTTCTCTGGCAGATAGTTGATGTTATAAGGAGTAATTTTTTATTTTAGAAAAAGAATTAGGGTTCACTCAAAATACAATCCAAGCAGAAAAATATACATAACCAGCTGTTATCTGCGACGCTCACGCGTATATCATTTATGGAAATCTTTTTTAACCCCAGAAAATCTTAATATCCAAAAAGGGGATCCTCTCTTAGCGGGCCCCTACATTTTACAAATTGTCACGTGACCAAGTTCCTAATTAATCAGTCAATTAGTGAGTGAATGAGTAGTATTTCGCTTTATATATATATATATATATATATATATATATATATATATATATATATATAAAATACTAGCAACTCACCCTTGCTCCGCTATTAACCAGCTATCATCATACCCATCAAAATCTGTCCCGTAGTTTTCCCGTAATGCGATAACAGACAGACAGACAGACAAAAATTCTAAAAACTATAGATTCGGCCTCTGTATCGATAATGAAGTCTATTTCAATAAGATTTTCAAAAAAATATTTAATGTACAGATTTGGCTTAGTTACAATTTTATAATATGTATAGATAAAAAAAACATAAATGCTTTATGGCAATCTGTTCGTATGCAATGCAATGTGGAATCTGAACCACGTATTGTTTTTAATAGGACTTTTTCCCTATATATTATTGCCCACATATATGAACATTCCTTGCACATACACGAGTATTTTTAAAACACCATATATGAAACATTCATAGATCAAAAACTTCCTAACCGAGAGTCACATCACATTTCCTGTTTCGACAAATCATAAAAACTGAGCGGAATCTAACAATTAAGCCTTAGAACAAGTTTGAAGCTTGTGGGTAATTGCATGAACCTCGGCATATGGTCATCATTAGTGAGGACGACTCGTAATGGGTGCGTGAATAATATATCTCTTGGAAAATATACCTTTTTTATCCCAGGACTTGTTGAGCGTTGACATTTGTTTTTTTTTTTTTTTGCAGACGCAGAATGACCTGAAGTACACCCTACTATAATTATAATAGGCTTAATAGGAATGTATATTGTATTGTATTCGATTATCAAGGTTTTGTTATTAAAATACCTTTCTTGTACAAGGCATTTTTTTTTGGAATACTTTAAGTATGTCGGTAGATTTACGCGATTTTTTTATATCTACATAGGTAAGTGAAATTGAATTGTCTGTTTGTAATGTCAAAATAACAGCTTTTTACTAAATGCATATGAAATTATATATACGGATATACGGTACTTTTGAGAAAAATACGTTTATTCCGGCTAATCTCCAAAACGGCCGGACTGATTTTGACGGGACTTTCTAAACTTAGATTTTATTTGTTTTAACTAAGGCTGTTTTTATTTTAGAAAAAGAATTAGGGTTCCGCTCAAAAAAATTAAAACGCACCTAGGGACGCACCCAAGCGAAGCGAGCGTAAGTCGCTAGTTTTGAATAAAACTATCTTTCTTTCTCTTATTCTTTGGTCTCTCACGTGAACATGATTGCTGTAAAGCATTCGAAACGTTGGCTTCTGCCAAGAATCAAAATGAATTCGCTAAATATCCGACAAGTGTTTTATTTAATACTAGCCTCACCCTCGCTTCGCTCGGGTTCACTTCTAGAAAAACAAGCAAATCCATCTCAAGAAAAACGTAATTTTTCCGGGATAAAAAGTAACCTATGTGCTGTTCCAGATTATAATCTATCTCTGTGCCAAATTTCATCCAGATCCGTTCAGCCGTTCTGGCGTAAAAGAGTAACAAACATCCATACATATATATTCACAAACTTTCACGTTTATAATATTAATATGGATGTCAGTAGAATTACTGTATTACTCGATTCCGTAGTATTTTGTATGTTGAGAACTCAAACTTAAACTAAAAATTAAGCGAAAACAATAATGTTTGCGAAAAAAATAACATACAATGTTTTTAAAAGCAAATACAAATATTAATAGAATATTCATTATTGTGTTTAACCGCCTCGGTGGTGTAATGGCTAGCACGGAGATCCTAGGTTCGAGTCCCGGGTTGGGCCAAGTTTAGTTATTGAGTCTTTCTGTATAGTAAGCCTCAGTAACAGCCCGGAGTTGGGAAGTTGGCGGTGTTTCACCCCCGTGCCTCGGAGAGCACGTAAAGCCGTCGGTCCTGCGCCTTAACTCTCACCGGTCGTGTCTCGTGTCGTCCCACCGGAGTATGAGAATGACAGGAATAGAGAGTGCACTTGTGTCTGCGCGTACACTTGTGCACTATAATATCTCCTGCGCAGTTGGCTAGTCTCAATGAGATTGGCCGCCGTGGCCGGAATCGGTCAGGAGGACATTATTATTATTGTGTTAAGTAAATAATAATGTCTATTTGTATAAGATTTTCCAAAAAATATTTAATGTACAGATTCGACTCGGTTAGAATTTTATTATATATATAGATATACGAGTAGAAAGCGTGGAAGAGTGGAAAGCGGTGGGATGTTAAAAAGGATACATATATGATACAATATTATATAATTATTTTCTAACACCCGTGAGAATTATGTGTTTCTAAAATAACATAACAGTTTACGTTCGATAAGTGTACTAGTACGGACGCGTATTTTGCTGTTGTTTACGTATTAAGATAATAAAATTCTTGGAAGGACGCGCTCGCGGTGCTACCTGCTACGGCGGGTAAACACCTGCACGGTTACATAACGATTTGTTATGAACTATAATAGTAACAGTTTAAATGAAGAAAATACAAATGAATCGTATACAATGGAATCATGCTTACAAACGGAACAAAGTGAAAGTTATATGCAAGATCAATTAATGAATTCGGAATACATTGATAGCAACTACAATATAATGAGACCAAACAAACGTGTGAGAGACGGAGAGGAGAATACTGAGGAGTGGACTGTGGTTACGAGAAATGGGAAAAAAATTATAAGAAAAGATATACGAAGTGAAAATCAAAGCTTAGAGGTAACATTAATCGAAGTATGTATTTATTCCAAAAATAAAATACCAAAACAATTTCATATGGCCAAATTATTAAAAAAAGCAGATATACGTAATATTACAAAAGTGAAATATTTAAATCCATATAAGGTCTTAATACAATTTAGTGATGAAGAAAGTGCGGAAAAATTATTAATGTGTACATCTTTTATTGAAATGGAATGGAAAATGCATAAAACGTTTGAAGTCGGGATATCATATGGTGTTATCAAAAATGTTGAGATCGAGTTATCAGTCGAAGAAATTAAAGAAAATATAGTGTCGCAAAGTGAAATAATATCAGTTAAAAGGCTCATGCGGAGAAATGAGGAGGGTTCGGGATGGTCAAATAGTGAAGCAGTTAGACTAGGATTTAAGGGCCCATCGTTACCACCATACATACATGTATACGATGTTAAAGTTAAGATAGAACCATACATATTTCCCGTAACCCAGTGCTCCAAATGTTGGAGGTATGGACATATTAAAAAGATGTGCCCAAGTCAAAAAATAATATGCCCCAAATGTGGATCAAACCATGTTAATTGTGAAGCTACTACCTTTAAATGTGTGAATTGTTTAGGTCAGCACATATCACTTAGTAAATCTTGCCCTATATTTATTAAAGAAAAAAGATTACGTGAACTCATGGCTGAATTTAACTGTTCTTATAAAAAGGCGTTGACTATATACGTTCCGCCAAGCCCTTCGGGAATAGTTGCATCAGCTCGAAAGGAAGAATTACACACTGAAGATGTTTCTATAACAATTCCTTCAACATCTCAAAGAAGCTACGTGGAAGCGTTGAAATCCTCAAATAATTCATATGGCAATACAGAAACGTCAAATCAAAAAATCACACAAAAAGTTACAGAAAAGAAAACTAAGAAGAAGAAATATAAGTCAACAAATAATCAGACTGGAGAGTCTTTAGATTGGGGAATGTATTCAAACAATGAATCTGACAGAGAATCCTCCATCAATGAAGATACAACAGAGAATAAAGAAAAGCCGAAGATTTCATTTATTGAGTTAATTAGGAGAATATCTAATATTTGCTTTATGAAAAATCTATCCACGAAGAAGAAGGCAGAACAGATAGTTTTAGTTGTATTAGAATGGGTTGTATATATAATTGAAAGCAAAATATCGGCGTTTACAATATTAAAACAATTACTTAATATTGGGAATGGGTGATCAAAGTAAAATTGATAAATTAAACCTAATACAGTGGAATGCGCAAAGTGTTAAAGGTAAATTAGGTACCCTTAAACAATTATTATGGCAAGAAAAAATACATATTGCTGCTATATGTGAAACGTGGTTAGAATCTGGAATAAATATAAAAATTAGCGGTTATAATATTTTTAGGAAAGATAGACAAGACGGTTATGGTGGTGTGGCCATCTTAACTCATTTTTCAGTAAAAGCTGAAGCGATTCCGATATATGCTAATAATAATTTAGGAATGGAATTATTACATGTGAAAATTCTAAATTGCTTGGATATTAAAAATATAATTGTAGTTTATTGTCCACCCTCTCTAAGAACTACAGACTCAGATTGGGATTTTCTATTTTCTATTGCTAATGAAAACACATTAATTTTAGGAGATTTTAATGCACACCATTCAAACTGGTCCAACAAAATTGACCAAAAGGGTACTCAAATATTCAATGCTTTATTAAATAGTAATTTTGTTACTTTAAATGGGCCGCAATCAACTCGGATAAAATTAGTTAATAATAGATTACAGTCATCTTCCCCCGATTTATCAATAGCGTCATCAGATATAGCTGCTAAAATTTACTGGAATGTAACTAATGAGACATTAGGTAGCGATCATCTTTTTATTAAATTGTCTACATTTCTTACTTCAACCTTTAAACCTATTGTAAAAAGAAATTTTAAAAAAGCAAACTGGCATATGTATAAGGAATATTTAAGTAATGTTTTTGCCAACCTTATATTACCGAATGATACACAAGAAGCCTATAATTTAATTGTTTTGTTAATAAATAAAGCGGCGGACAAATATATACCCTTAATTAAAATAAGTCAAAATCCGAATTTTAAATCTAAAACTTACTGGAACAGTAATATATCTAAAGCTGTCGCAGAACGTAGATTAGCTCTAGCTAGTTTTAGAAAAAATCCTACACCATCTAATTTAACTTTATTGCAAAATAAGATAGGTGAATGTCAAAAATTAATTCGGCAAGCTGACTGTTTGTCATGGCAAAAATATTGTTCATCTTTTAACGAAATATCAAGTGTTTATGACATGTGGGATCGTATGCGTTGGTTTAAAGGTTATAAAGTGGCTAGAACAGGTATTAATGAAAATGTTGCTAAATTATTTTTAAAAACTTTATCGCCAGATTATGTTACAGAATCAACACCTACCTTTAATACAAATAATACTGTTTTAGAAAGTCCTTTTACTAAACAAGAAATATTATCAGCAATAAAATCATCGGATACGGCTCCTGGATCTGATGGGATATCCTACTCCATGCTTAAAAATCTACCAGATGAGGCTATAAAGGTGTTAGCTGATTTGTATAGCAGAATTTTGACTTTTAGTTCTATACCAGAGCAATGGAGGGAAATATTGATCCTCCCTATACCAAAACCAGGTCGAGATCCACAATTGATTACATCCATTCGACCAATTTCGTTAATGTCTTGTATGTGCAAAATTTTTCATTCTATTTTGAATAAAAGATTAGAGTGGTACTTCGAAAAAAATGAACTATTTTCTGACTGCACTGTAGGGTTTAGGAAATTCAAATCATGTCAGGACAATTTAGCAAATTTAACAACCGAAATTCAGATTAATTTTTCTAATGATAAATCTACTCTTGCCTGTTTTGTGGATATAGATAACGCCTACAATAATGTCAATATTTCTTCTCTTTTAAATACATTAAATAAGTTTGGAGTGGGAACCAAGATTTGTAATTATTTGTGGAGCTTTTTAAGTGAACGTTATCTTACAATTAGTGTCAACGAGTTAAAATATCGTAGGAGTACATCCTTAGGCCTAGCACAAGGAGATCCTCTTTCTCCGTTATTATTTAACGTTGCTACCATATCGATTTGTAAACAAATTAATAATGTAAGCTTTTCCCAGTTTGCCGATGATTTCGTTTTATATACTTCAAACAAAGATACTGTAACCGCTCAACAAAAAATACAAGAATCTTTAACATTATTTAGTAAGTTAATGAATGAAATAGGATTAGATATTTCTCCGACTAAGAGTAAAGTTTGCTTATTTTCAAAAGGTAGAAGAAATGAAAACGTCATTGTTAAAATTAATAATACTCCTGTACAGTGTGTCAATAAAGTTAAATATTTAGGACTGTGGTTGGATCGTTCGTTGCGGTGGGGTAAACATATAGAGGAGATAATTCAAAAGATCTCAAAATTTCTTAATATTTTTAAAGTATTAGCTGGAAATAATTGGGGGGTCCACCCAAAACATTTAAGGATTCTTTACAGCTCTTTGATCCGAAGTCGAATGGACTACGTTAGTTTTCTGTACAATAATGCTGCAAATAGTCATTTAGTAAAATTAGATAAGGTACAAAATCAAGCTATGAGAATAATAGGTGGTTTTATTAAATCAACTCCCATACATGTTATGGAAAGTGAGTTACACTTACCACCATTATTTATTCGTAGACATTTCTTGGCTCAGAAGTTTTGGTTAAAATCAAAATCATTAAATAATTGTAAAATTGTTAAATTGCTAGATGAATTATCACACCTTTGTGTGACTAAGAATTACTGGATAAATAAAAAAAAACCTTTATTAGTAATAGTCCATGATAGTTTAAAGATAAAACACATACAATCTAGTAACAAATTGGAAATGTTTTCTTTAGAAACTTGGATTAGCAATATAGACATTCGCAAATTTATTAAATCTGAAATTCATTCTTTGAAAAATAGTAAAAATACATATGATATAACTCAACTAAAGTCAATAACTAATAATTTTATTACTGAAACATATAATAATTACTATCAAATATTTACGGACGGATCAAAAGATAAAGAAGGATCAGGAGCAGCTTTTTATGATCCACAATCTGAAGAGTATATGTTATTTAAAGTAGATTATCATATGTGTATCATGTTTTTAGAACTATTAGCAATCACAGAGGCATTGTCATATATACAAACAGTTAATACTAAACATTTTGTCATATTTACTGATTCCAAGAGCTCACTTCAGTATCTACTACGATGCAATTCTGCTTATCGATGTGCACCGATAGCATATACTATTGTAGACCAAATTTATAAGCTTCAATTAAATTCAAAAATAATAGTTCTGCAATGGATACCATCTCATGTGGGTATAATAGGGAATGAAAAAGTTGATAGGTTAGCTAAACTAGCATCGTTTGAGGGTGTCAACATAGAAGGAGTTCCTTTTTATACAGATCTACTTTGGTATACGAAAGAAAAGTGTACGGATCTTTGGAATGAATATTTTGACAAGCGGTCCAACGAAAAAGGGATTTGGTATAGAACAATGCAACCACAGCCTTGGAAAAAGTTATGGTTTGATGAATGTACTCTTAGTCGAAGTGACTTAATTGTAGCATTAAGAATTCGCTCCGGACATATTCCATTAAATAAGTTTAAATTTATTATGAAAAAAGTTAATACTCCCAATTGTACAGAATGTGGTACAATTGAGGATGTATATCACGTCTTGATGGAATGTGTCCGAAATGAATATTTTAGACAGTATCTACAAATTAGCTTAAACTTTAACTTAAACATTACTGATTGTATATCCTTTTTATCATTCCCTACTAGTGCTAATGCTAAATTACTATATAAATTAGCAAAGATATGTATAGATTTAAGAAAATAATCTATTGTTTTGTTTAACTTACAGAGCGACATAGTCAACTTTTGACTAAGCTCTTTAAATAAAGAGAAAAAAAAAAAAAAAAAAAAAAAATAACATAAATTTATTTACATTTAAAAAAGATAACACAAATATATTTTTTAAATTGTTTGTATATCATTACCATATCATTTGTTTACTTAGCCAGCTTCGATATACTCAAAAATTTCTAAAACTTAAACACGTTGCTTCATTACTTCAAAATCTATGACGTACCATCAAGATTCATTCAAACAAAAGCGGGACAATCGTAACAAATGGTTTTATTACCATTAGTATGGTGGTGTACGTCTAACTGCGATGTAAGAGAGGATGCGAGTCACGTACTAATCTACCACAGTTTGCTCGTTCACGGCGCAAACTTTGAATACCCAAATATACAGCATTCCTGACAGAGAGCAAGCACTAAAAATTAAGCTAAAGCGTTGATTGGTAGCTTAGTTGCTAACGGTTGATACTTCTGTTTCTATGTTTTCTAGTTATAATCACGTATTCGGAGATCTATGGACAAAAGATCAATTTAAAAGCTTAAATCAATATAAATTTAAGTTTTGATGTCAATAAAAACTTAAAAAAAAAACCGACTTCCAGGCACTGAAAAGTAAAAAATAACTAAACAGGGGTTTTCATTTAGAATAGATACCTAATCAGATATTTTCGAAGTCGGTGCCAGCCGATACAAATCAAAGCACACCGAAAAGAAGACGAGTCCAAACGGAACCTAAAAATGTGCAAATATTCTATTTTCCATGTAACGTTATTAGTATGTTAAAACAAAATATATATTTAACTAGCGACTCAGCCTTGCTTCGCTCGGGTTCATCCCTAGGATGCTTCATCATACAAACTTTCATCCCCATTTTCACCTCCTTAAGGGATGATTTTTAAGGGATGGTCTTTAGCGTAAGACAAGTGATAATCATATTGGAAATGATGTTCTTGCTATATTTCATCGAAATCTGTTTAGCAAATTTGAAAAAAAAGTGTCGATTTTCTTTTGCTCGCTTTAGTACAATAATAGATACTGGTAATATAAAAACCTTAGATCTTTTTTATTTTAAACTAGCAATTCACCCTCGCTTCGCTCGGGTACGTTCCTTAATTGTCGGGTTGATTCCCCATACAGTCACAGAGTCATCCCTATTTTCACCTCCTAAAGTTATAATTTCCGAGATTAAAACTATCCTATGTCCTTCCCAGGGTCTCAAACTATCTCCTTACCAAATTTCATCTAAATTGGTTTATTAGTATCGGAGGCTAATCGATTAACAAACAAATAAACAAACAAAAAAAACTAATTTTTCTTCTTTATAACATTAGAATAGATGTACGAGTATCATGCTACAGAACCCTAGATATACGAGTCAGACTCGCACTTGTCCGATTTTATAGTTTAGTTTTTATCCTTAAACAAATGTATGTATTACTCTCATATTTTGAAAAAAAAATACTTTTATAACTGCAGAATCTCTTTAAAACATAACATTTGTTCGCAAATTGAAGATGCTTTCAAAATAAAAATATAGTGAAATATTTTGTATAAAAATTCTTCTATTTGTTATCTAGTTTTGAACATATCCGCATATCATCTATACAGATAAATAAAATTGAAGTGTCTGTTTGTAATGTCAAAATAACAGCTTTTTACTAAATGCATATTAAATTTTATACGGTACTTATAAGAAAAACACAATTTTATTATTTTTTGTCTGTCTATCTGTCTGTTTGTTCCGGCTAATCTTCGAAACGGCTGGACTGATTTAGACGGGACTTTCACGGACAGATAGCTAATGTTATAAGGAGTAACTTAAGCTACCTTTTATTTTAGAAAAAGAATTAGGATTCCTCTAAAAAAAATTGAAACGTGTTTAGCGGACGCACCCGAGCGAAGCGGGGGTGAGTCGCTAGTTATTCATATATTTGTATAGTCTAATAGTAATAACTATGACTTCATCCATCTTTTTATTATTTCTGCCACGGCCGACCCTCGTCATATCACCGCAATACTTATTTCGTTCTTAATGGGAAATTTCCAATAGGGGAGTGTTGTTGATTTGTTGCCTTTGCAATATATTTTTTATAAAGAACTGTTGGTTTTGCTTTTGATTTTCAGCTTATTTATGTATGAAACAATGCTGTATGTACATACATATTTACACACATCCTTTTAATACTTTTTACATTTTTGATAGATATTTGTAAAAAATTAAAAAGGCGTATAATTAGATGCACGATTTTTATTTCTATACTAGCATTGCCCGCGGCTCAGCCCGCGTTCAGGTGACCAAAAACCAAATTCTTAGGTTTTACATATAACTTTACTTTTACATTGCAGTTTTTGTATTTTTTCTCAGAAATTAGATATTTTCCCGCGATAAAAAGTATCCTATATGTTGACCCGGATAGCCAGCTATCACCACACCAAATTTCATCAAAATCTGTCCCGTAGTTTTCTCGTGATGCGGTAACAGACAGATAGACAAGAATGCTAAAATCTATAGATTCGGCCTCTGCATCGATAATAATGTCTATTTCAATAAGATTTTCCAAAAAATATTTTATGTACAGATTCGGCTTAGTTACAATTTTATTATAAGTATAGATTAATAACATAGATTGAAATAATCTAAATGCTGCAACGGCCATAAAGTTTTTAAAATCTCATGTTATATTTTCTTTTACTCCCTTATATCCTTCCAAGGCAAGTTTTTACAAATAATATCCAAAGTACTTTATAATACTTCTTACTGCTTATTTTTTAATATAAGTGTAGATTAGCACTGACCTCGCTTCCTCTGTAGTATACTGAAGAATAAAATTCTAAGAAATGCTGGCTCTGAAGAAATGCACATTTATATGTATTTAATCTACAGCTTTTTTAAATTTTTCGCTTCTATACTTTGTAATCTATACCAATATTATAAAAGAGGCAGAGTTTGTTTGTTTGAACGCGCTAATCTCAGGAACTACTAATCCGATTTGAAAAATTGTTTTTGCATTAGATAGCTAGTTTATTGAGAAAGGCTTATAGGCTATATATCATCATGCTACTACTCAAGGGAGCGTAGCAGTAATAGAGATAATTAATATATACAAAGAAAACTAGGAACATGAACTTATTTAAAATTCATACTATAATACTTTTACTCTACAAATAATATAAAAATCTTGTTACGAGTAACTTTGTTCAAAATAATTTATGATAATATTATGCAGGTTCGAATATCTTAAGGAAATAATGGGAGCAGATTCTGTCTGAAGATCTTTGAATTTAAGATTACCTAATTTAGCTATGGTTTATCTTACATGATTATTCAGCATCCTTGACAAAGATCGGGCCCCCCACAAAGAACACGTTCGTCACCTGTACGCCACTGCCCTATCTCCCTAAAGGCTCCTACACACAGTGCCGCCGGCCTTGCCACTGGGCAGTGGGCACGTGTCGCGCCTCTTGCTGTTGCCACGCGGCAAAAGGATCCTTTTCATATTCATCCAAACGATATTTTTGCATTATATGCTTAAGGCATAGGCAGGCTATAGGCAGAAGCAGCGGCATGTGCGCGGCGGCACTGTGTGTAGGAGCCTTAATGTTTTTTACATCGTCTCTGAAAACAGGTGACCCCTGTCAAATCAGCGCGTTCCGCCCATTCGTTACAGTAATCAGATTTAGACCTTCTTTAAGATGTCTATTTAATTTCATGTTGATTGTGAAATTACTTTGGAGATTCCCAAAAATTTTCTTTTTGTGACATTTTTTTTCGAATCATACAATATTTAATTTATATAATTTCAAAAGGTAAGATGGCGAGTTATTCTCGTGTATAATTTTTTCTTTGCTATAATATAAAAGTATTGGAAAGTAATTTTTGTTATTTTACTATGGCTTTAAGCAATTTTCTTCGTCGGATTGTCATAGCGGGTTCCTCACTTGCGTCATACCTTTGAAACGCGTTTTAAAGTATATTTTACACTAACGTTAGCCTAAGACTTCACTATGACGGATTTAACCTGCGATATTAAATCCGCGAAAAAATCACTAATAATAATAGTTTTATTTAAAACTAGCGACTCACCCTCGGATTCGTCCCTACTTACGTTTTAACGTTTAGTATAGATTTCTCAGAGATGAGATATTTTCCCGCAGTAAAAAGAATTCTATATGTTGACCCGGGTAACCAGCTATCATCATACCAAATTTCATTAAAATCCCTTCAGTGGTTCTTCCGTGACGCGGTCACAGACAGGCAGACAAACATTTTAAAAACTATAGATTCGACCTCTGTATCTATGATAATGTCTATTTCAATAAGATTTTCAAAAAAATATGTAATGTACAGATTCGGCTTAGTTACAATTTTATTATATGTATAGATGTCAAATATTCGCGTAAATCTAAGAAAATACTACCAAATAGCGTTATTTTTACCCATTTGTTGTAGACAAAGGATGATTTTGTTAACATTTGTCGTTCCATTGGGAAAGCGGAAACAGTGCGATGCTACCGGAAATTGTCCGCACTACCCACTGACCTAGTCGGCGGTTTTATATCGACCACTCATTCGTAGAATTTGCCCATATGTAAAGATATCATGAACTAAGGGTAAAATTTTATACATGTACGTATTATCTGTTTGTCTGTTGGTTTTTGATACCCATTATAGCTTATGCCATTAATTATAAAGTACTAGCGGAAAAAAACAAATCTATCCCACGGGATCCGTACATTTCTCCGGGATAAAAATAGCCTATGTGTTATTCTGATGTATGAGCTATATTATTGTTAAGTTTCATTAAAATCTATTTTGTAGTTTTTGCGTGAAAGAGTAACAAACATCCATACATCTATATATCCAGACATACTCACAAACTTTCGCATTTATAATATTAGTAGGATAACGAAAACGTACATAAAACTTTCGTCACGTTATCGATCTTTGTATGTATGTATTATATTCAACCCTTTTTAACGTCCCACTGCTGGGCACGGGCCTCCCTTCAATGCGAGGGGGATCAGGCCATAGTCCACCACGCTGGCCAAGTGCGGGTTGGCGGACTACACATGTCTTTCGAAAATTTGCTAGGTTCTCTCAGACATGCGGGTTTCCTCACGATGTTTTCCTTCACCGTAAGGCAAGTGGTAATCATGTTAGAAATGATTCGCACATAAAAATATCAGAGGTGGGACACCCGGGATTTGAACCCGCTTCCCTCGGTTTCCCAAGCGAGCGCGTTACCACTGGGCTACTGCTTTATCTTTGCATACTTCAAGTAAATATTTATCATTATATATCTATACAAAGACAAATTAATAAACACTTGACGAAGCTATGACGAATATATATTATATAATACGAAATAATTCTATTTTTCATATGAACTTTTTACTTTTTCCACAATATATTAGTAGTGAGTATATGAGGATTTATCTTCAGTAAAGGAAATCCACCATTCGTCGTTTCATAGCAGCTTCCGGAAACGCAGTGTTGCTACCGGAAATTGTCCGCGCTGCTCTCTGACACACTTGACATAACCTACAGCATGAGGCGTACTGACCCCATTTATTGGATAAGTTTGTGAAAATATAGTTTGGTTTACTGGCAATTTTCAATTGTTTAGATGAATAATTCGCAATCTCACTTAGATTGGTCTCTTCTAGAGATAAGTCCACCTTTGCTATCTAATTTTATTGTATGTTAATCTATACTTAATAATATAAAGCTGAAGAGTTGTTTGTTTGTTTAGTTGAACGCGCTAATCTCAGGAACTACTAATCCGATTTGAAAAATTCTTTGTACATTAGATAGCCCATCAACTGAGAAAGGCTGTAGGCTATATGTGATCCCGGAAAAATTTACGGTTCCCGTGGGATAGATTTGTTTTTGTCTAAGGACGAACCCGAAGCGAAGCGAGGGAGGGTCGCTAGTTTCAGTATATTAATTAAGTGCAATGTATAACAGTATTATTTATTGTTAGGTCTAAAATAAGTATGAAAAAAACTAAAATGTTGGTAAAATATGAAATAGGGTATCAATCAAAGTTACTCTATACTGTATAAGTTTGACTCCTACTTCATCAATTTGTGCTAGTAAACATATAAATTGAAAAAGCTGGAGAAATTTTAAAGCATCATGTTTCTCTAACAGAATAGATTATATTATCAACACAGCTTCAAATCAAATAACGAAGCTTTTTGTACTTTGTTTTGTTTTTATAAAAACATTAGCGACTCACCCTCGGTCCTCTCGGGTTCGTCCTTAGTTACGTTTCAACGGTTATTGTAGATTTCTCAGATTTTCCAGCAGTAAGTAAAAGTATCCTATAAGCTGACCCGGATAACCAGCTATCATCATTCCAAATTTCATTAAAATCTGTCCAGTGGTTTTCTCGTGATGCGTCTCCAGAGAGACAAACAAATATTCTAAAAATTATAGATTCGGCCTCTATATCGATAATAATGACTATTTCAATAAGATTTTCCACGAAATATTTGATGTACTGATTCGACCCAGAATTTTATTATATGTATAGATAGAAGGTTACCTTTATCCTAAGACGAAGGGACCTACTTTAAAGGTCAAAAATCAACAACCAAGTATGACTAGAATTACATAACAGTCGAAGGCGAATATTGAACAAATGGTGGAGCGACAGTAATTGATACATTCATGGTATTGTCCATCTATCATCATTGGCCTTTCGAAACATATTTCGCTCCCGCCTTTCCTTGAATTTGATATTAGATATTGTATTCAGCAATTTTCAACGTCCCACTGCTGGACGCGGGCCTTCCTACAATACGAGGGTAATCAGGCCATAGTCCATCACGCTGGACAAGTGCGGGTGGACTGAACATGTCTCTCGAAAACTTGCTAGGTTCTCTCAGACATGCAGGTTTCCTCACGATGTTTTCTTTTACCGATTAGATATTAATTAACATAAACTCCACATAGTATTGATAAGGAAAACCAAATTTAAAAATACCTTTTTTTTTCAAAATAGGTACATTTTAAAAATTCTGAGCTTAGCTCCGAAAGCTTGAAACTTATATAAACATGTGAAAGGGGCGTAAATTGAAGGAAATTAACGGGGTTGCGTTGATATATAATATAATTATATACGGAACATTTATTACGTAGATTTTACCATGTTTTTCTAATCGATATAGTATATTGCAAAATATTTTACTTAATCCAATAATAAAAATACGTTATAATTTAGTAATTAAAATATGCTTATAAACTTCTTAACTTAAGAAATCCAAGATTTTTCCCAAACAACTAACCCTGTAGAATGTAAATTTATAACTATATGCAAAAAATCATATTCACATACTCATAATTACTGCATTGTGTGTAAAATTTTATTAAAGACAAATCCGTATTGATATTATAAATGTGAACGTTTGTGAGTATGTGTGGATGCTTGTTAATCTTTCTCGCCAAAACTGCTGAACGGATCTGGATGAAATTTGGCACAGAGATAGATTATAGTCTGGAATAGCACATAGGGTACTTTTTATCTCGGAAAAATATACATTTCCCGAGGGATGGATTTGTTATTGTTTTTTTAGTCTATAGGTGATATAAAAATGAATCGCTGAATGTGTTGCTAAGTGCAAACTTAGAGAGCAGCTGAACCGATTTCGCTAATTCTTTTTTTATAATATTCCTTGAAGTGCGAGGATGGTTCTTACGGAGAGAAAAATTTAAATTACATTCCTATGCAAAAGATTTGTAATAATACTTAAAAGTCAATTTGAACTTTAATACCATACCATAAAGTTAATTTTTTTTTCGTATGTTTCTTAAGGTTCGCGGAAGGTTTTAATGAAAAGAAAAAATGAAAAAATTACTAAAAAAAAAAAAAAATTATATGGCTAACGCTGGCTAATAACTATTTATATCTTTTTAAAATGTACCTAGCGAAAAATCCGAGCGAAGCGAGGGTGAGCCGCTAGTTTTATATAAAAATGCCCTCTGAACGAAATTACAGTACTGTTCAATCAATTGAAACTTTATAACGAGTCGACCGCATCATTTGAAGTTATATGTGGCATCGTTCCCCATTACGTGATTTAACAGACATGGGGGCATCAAAACAATTTGTCGAACAAATCGAGGCGGTAGTAATTGATACAGCGGCAGTGTTACCCATCCATCAAGTAATTCGAAGCGTTCGAACACTTTGCGTCATTGTTTATCTCGAGATGATGTGGCAACTTTATATAGGTCATTACGCGTTTTTTTCCTATTTTACTACATCATTGTCTAAGTTAGGCAGTGGTAGTCCAGTGGTAATGTGCTCGCTTGGGAAACCGAGTGAAGCGGGTTCAAATCCTGGATTTCGTACCTCTGATATTTTCATGTGCGAATCATTTCTAACATGATTACCACTTGCCTTACGATGAAGGAAAACATCGTGAGGAAACCTGCATGTCTGAGAAAACATAATAACTTTTTGAAAGACATGTGTCTCTCTCATTGTTAAGCAATTTACGATTAACTGTTCTCGTCTATCTATATCTCAAAACTTCTAGTAATTTCGATACCTCTCTAGAAATGTTTTGACAACTGTCTTAAGATGCATAAAGCATGCTTCAGACGTGTCTTTTTAATTATTTTTGGCATAATGACGTTACACACTCCATTACGCGACAATATGCTTCTGTTAGGTACCTAGTGACAAAGGTAAGTTGTTAGTATGTCTATAGATTATATACTCTAAAACATAAGAGCTAACTACATACTTATCAATAGCGATAATAGAGAAGATAATAGGGAGAAGCCTTTGGGATTCATTTATTTATTTATTATACAAAATCCACCGCTAAACCTTTACATAACAAATACACAGATATTATCTTGACAGAGGCCATAAATTGGATTTAAATTATTTATGTAAGCATAATGAGTGGTAGACTTAGTTTAACAATGAGAAAAAATGACAATAATAGTCTTAACAACAAAAAAAATGTATCATATGTTATGTCCATGGTCTTTATAATTAGTTACTAGCGACTCACCCTAGCTTCGCTTCGGGTTCGTCCCTAGACAAAAACTAATCTATCCCACGGGACCCGTGCATTTTTCCGGGATGATATATAGCCTGTAGCCTTCCTCAGTTAACGGGCTATCTAATGCAAAAAGATTTTTTTCAAATCGGATTAGTACTTCCTGAGATTAGCGCGTTCAACCAAACAAACAAACAAACTCTTCAGCTTTATAATATTAATAAGTATAGATATGCGTGTTATTTGTGTGTGTTAGTATGTCAGTGTGTGAGTACGTGTGTATGTGTTTTGTTGTTGTTGTTATGTTATGACGTTAGAGTTTTTCAGTTACTAAAAAGTTACTGTTACAAAACGGTTGCGTAATAGTAAATTTGAAACTCCATTGTATGAGTCGATCAATCTATCAATCAATCAATCGAGGCAAATGTCGAATGGCATTCTTGTATGACGCTTACTGCTTACAGTGTTGTGACTGAACTATGTTTTGGCAATCAATTTTGGCTGTAATATTTCAAAAAAATATTCCAGTCGTTCTGTTTAATGTTAGGTCAATCTTTTTATGACAACGATTTTCTAATAGTGAACTAGCGACTCACCCTCGCTTCGCTCAAGTTCGTCCATAGGTACGTTTTAATTTTTTTGAGAGAAACCCTAATTCTTCTACTAAAATAAAAGTAGCTTGAGTTCCTCCTTATAATATCAGCTATCTGCAGTGAAAGTCCCGTTGAAATGGTCCAGCCGTTTCGGATATACCGGAACAAACAGACAGACAAAAATTTAAAAAAATGTGTTTTTCTTATCAGTACCGTATATAATTCCATATGCATTTAGTATAAAGGAGTCTGCCCACTACCCCGTCTCATACCATGACCGTGCTAGGAGCGTGTCAGGCAAAAAAATATTCTTTGTATTGAAATGTATGAGACTCTGCCCACTAGACCGTTCCGTCACCGACCGGCACCGTCGCGTGCCGTGCGCGGAGCGTCAACAATTGTCGGCGAGAATATTTTGCCGGTGCCGGTACGCTCCGTGCCTGACACACGACGTTGTTGAACCGGTGAGCATACGGGTTATAAACGCGTATGATGACCGTTATAACCGCGTATGATGACCGTTCTAAGCCCGTTACGTATTGCCGCTTGTCTTGTAGAGATGGGCGATAATAGTTATTAAAGATGGGTTAGTACCGATATTTCTCAAGATTAGGTAATATTAATATATTCGTCTGGCAATATTATAGTATTGTAACTAATACTTCAATATTAGTGATATTTATCTAGAAACAACAGGTAATACTAAAACGAGAACCATACGGATATGACACGCGGATGATACGCGGTTGATACGCGGTTAATACGCGGATGATACGCAGATGCTACGGTCACTATAACCGTTATGTACGGGCATGATACACTGTTGATTCGGTCTAGTGGGCATAGTAGTCCGTGCCGTTCTCGTTTCCGTGCCTGATACGTTCATAGCACGGTCATGGTATGAGACGGTGTAGTGGGCAGAGACCCTAAAGCTGTTATTTTGACATTACAAACAGACACTTCAATTTTATTTATCTGTATATATTAATTTACGTTGTTATCCATGATCTCTAGTTATTAAAACTTTGTGTCTATAAAATGCACAAAAATACTCAATTCCAATCTGCACTTAATATATAACATTGAGTTTCATATCATTTTATACACTATCATGTTTTACAGCACCTATTGTTGTACGTGCATATATTTATTATAAACAAATCCATCCCACGGGAACTGTACGTTTTTCCGGGATAAAAAGTAACCTATGTTATTCCAGACTATAATCTATCTCTGCGCCAAATTTCATCCAGATCCGTCCAGCCGAGTAACAAACATCCATCTAAACTTTCACATCTATGCATATAATAAAATTGTAACTAAGCCGAATCTGTGCATTAAATATTTTTTTGGAAAATCTTATTGAAATAGACACTATTATCGATACAGAGGCCGAATCTATAGTTCGTAGAATTTTTGTCTGTCTGTTTGTCTGTTACCGCATCACGGGAAAACCATTTGATAGATTTTGATGAAATTTGGTATGATGATAGCTGGTTATCCGGGTCAACATATAGGATACTTTTTACTGCGGGAAAATATATCATCTCTGAGAAATCTATACTAAACTTTTAAACGCAACTACCCGAGTGAACCCGAAGTGAAGCAAGGGTGAGTCCCTAGTTTATAATATTACTAAGATTAGTAAGGTGATTGAAGAAACTCTTCCTATTTTAAAGTCGTAAAAATTTATAGTTTGGTAGATCTCTCCAGAAAACAATGCCTTAACCTCAATTAGATCACTTACTTAAGTAACGACGCCATTGTTAAGGCAGGCGTAAACAACAGGCCCAGTTATCACTGACAATGAACACTTTCATTCTCAAAATGAGTCTTCAAACTACTTTCCTTTTATACAGACCCATTTACACAGAGTTTCCACAGGATATTCCGCGTTTTGTGTTTAAGATTTCTATTATATGACACGATCTCTTTTTATTTCTAACTAGCGATTTACGTTTTATTTATTTTTTTGAGCAGAACCGTTATTATTTTTCTAAAATAAAAGTAGCCTTAGTTACTCCTTATAACATCAGTGAAATTCCGGTCAAAATCGGTCCAACTGTTTCGGGGATTAGCCGGAACACACAGACAGACAGGTAGACAAACAGAAAAAAATGTGTTTTTCTTATATGTACCGTACATAATTTCATATGCATTTAGTAAAAAGCTGTTATTTTGATATTACAAACGCTTCAAATTTATTTATCTTTATAGAATTGTGGAAATAAAAATTTAGAATTTGCAAAAATTTCAACTAATTAAGAGTTTTTTTTTTCGGGGGAGGCTACGTGTGGTAGAAGCATTCACTTTCTTTCAAATTTACCTCTCTGTTTGTTTGTTTATTTATAATAATAACATATTGGGACATTAACACACAGCACCATCTAGTTCCATAGTAAGCTACGAGGCCTGTGTTATTGATACCAGATAGTTGATACACTACACATATATAATTTTAAATACATACTATAAATATAAACACCCATGATTGGAGTAGAAAAACTCGTGTTCATCACACAAATGAATGCCCCCAGCGGAACTCGAACCCGCGACCGCTGGCACAGCAAGTAGGGTCACAACAAACTGAGCCAAACGTGTCATCAAGTTTGCATTATAATAATTCGAATTCATTGAATAATTCACAAAATGCAACTTGCTCAGAGTTATCTCACGTTCTAATTTTATGTTTCTTGGTCATGGTCAGGTTTATAGATAGTTGACTCAGTAGAAAAAAATATGTGTATTGTCTATGCATATAATAAAATTGTAACTAAGCCAAATCTGTGTATTGAATATTTTTTTGAAAATCTTATTGAAATAGTCCTTATTATAGACACAGAGGCCGAATCTATAGTTTTTAGAATTTTTGTCTGCCTGTTTGTTTGGGAACGCATTACAAGAAAACCACCGGACAGAATTTGATGAAATTTAGTATGATGATAGCTGGTTATCCGGGTTAACGTATAGGATACTTTCTACTGCGGGAAAACATCTCATCTCTGAGAAATCTATACTAAACGTTAAAACGTAAGTAGCTAGTGTGTGTATGTGTACAAAGTCGCAAGATTAGCTATTCTATTCATATAGTATGCGATATTTTCACGTTAACGAAGACGTCCAATAGTGCTGTTATTTTTGTGGATGCTCAGACTCTTGTCCCACTTCGCGACAGTTTCCAATCACGGCGCTTCTTAGGGACTTGCTTTTTAAATCAACGGGGCTAAGGACAGCATGTCAGCGATTAAATAGTATAAAGCTGAGTATACATATATGTACAGGCTAAATAAATATTTTTTTATATTTACTTATATATAATGTTGGGCAAAAAGGTGAATTTGGTTGATCTAAAATTTTATTCCCTATTTTATAATCAATTTTATTTACATTTCACTATTGTTTTACTTACGTTTTACTAAGTACCTATGTCTACTACGGACGACACGTTTGGCTCAGTTTGTAGTGACCTTGCTTGCTGTGCCAGAGATCGCGGGTTCGAGTCCCGCTGAGCACATTCGCGACAAAGTCGAGGATTCTGCTAGTAATATATACATATATACTATAATATCTATACAATAGTACTATTTTAATTATCAGAATTTTATTGGGAATTTCCAGTTTTACAATTCAAATCCTATGCCTTATAACTTACAGTGTGTCATCAAGTAGCCCATCTCTTTGTTCTTGACTCACTGACACAGTTGCTCTTTTTAAGTTTTTTCCCCATTTTTCAATTCCCGTTATTGTGTCCTCTGCGGATAGTTTTTGTTTTATCCTCGTTCTATTCAAAATTCTCATTGTTTTAGTTTCTTTGTGATTTATTGGTTTCCTTGATATTGGGGTTTAGATGGATTGATGTTGTTTCGTACATCTTTTTACAAGCTTTTATTTAACTTGCCCTGTTAGTGTGTTAGTATGGGACAAATCTTGAGAGTTAAATTAGAACCATTTTCTGTCTTTAGATTAGGTTAAAATTTGGTTTACTTACGTATATTCGGTGACAATGCAATAATATGGTACCATGAAGCTGGTCTCAAGATGGCGTTGGAAGGTGGCCATAGGAACTCCTAAACTAAACAAAATAAAATTGTCGCGTTTGGACTCGTTTGAATAGCCTTGACAAGTACTATTGTGTTACGTGATATCCAGGATCTAAATAAAAGCTTGTTTTTAAAAAAAAAAAATTTTTGCTAGTTATTTTTAAGATTTCTGTTACTTGAGTGGTACAATTTTTGTTTGTTTTTTCTTTGTATTAGCTTATTTATGAAGTTTCCTAACTTTCATTTAGATTATTTTAAACGTTTGCTTTTTAGCTTGCAAGTTAATTTAAACACGTTTATTTAGTTTTTTTTAATCTTACTAATATTATAAATGTGAAAGTTTAGTTGTTTGGATGTTTGTTACTCATATACGCCAGAACGGCTGAACGAGTCTGGATTAAATTTGGCACAGAGATAGATTACAGTCTGGAATGGCACATAGGTTACTTTTTATCCCGGAAAAATGTAAGGTTCCCGTGGGATAGATTTGATTTTGTTTTCCTAGACGCCAAGCCGAGCGAAGCGAGGTTGAGCCGTTAGTATGTTATAACTTTAAGTATTTATTTCAACTCTGTATCAACCTTCGCTATGCTATGGTCATATTGAGATTTGAAAATCTAACATTATTTTATACATATAATAAAATTCTAACTGAGTCGAATGTGTACATTAAATATTTTTCGGAAAATCTTATTGGAATAGTCATTATTATCTGTCTATCTGTCACAAGAAAACCACTGGACAGATTTTGATAAAATTTGGTATGATGATAGCTGGATAACCGGGTCAACATATAGGACTTTTTCTGCGGCGGTATTATATAAAGTACCTGGCGACTGAGCTTCGTTTGGAGTTCTTTTTTGTTATATCGAATTTCTTAAATAAAAAATCTATAAACTTGAATAAATACAAAAAAACAGTAAAACTTTGTATCCGACACCGAGACTCAAACTCGGACACACCTATGATTGTTATTCTTGCACTTTGGTCGCTTGACCACGATTCTTATGCCTGAGTATAAGAAATGATCGAACATATTTTGCGAAGAACTATGCAAAAGAAAACTGCATGAAAACTCGAAAACACGCGTTTTCCCAGGCCAGGCATGGGTTTAATCTAGATCGATTTTTCGCCCCCGAAAGCCCCCACATACTAAATTTCAGCGGAATCGTTAGAGCCGTTTCCGAGATCGTCGGTATAAATAAATCTAATATATAAAATTCTCGTGTCACAGTTTTCGTTGCCATACTCCTCCGAAGCGGCTTGACCGATTTTGATGAAATTTTTTGTGCTTATCCGGTATCTATGAGAATCGGCCAACATCTATTTTTCATCCCCCTAAATGTTAGGGGTAGTCCACCCCTAAATTTTTATTTTTTATTTTTTAGACAAAATTTTTAATTTCTATTTTTTTATGATACAACATACAAAAATACATACAATCCTCAATTTTCACCCTTCTACGATCAACCCTTATTTTTTAATAGCCATTTTAGTAATAGGAAATTATTTATATGGCAAAACAACGTTTGCCGGTTCAGCTAGTAAAGATATAAATATACAAGAATTGCTCGTTTAAATGTATTGGATATATCAAAAGAAATACATAAAGCTCCTCTAATAAACTAACAAGTTAAAAAATTCAAGCGCTTCGAAATTGCTTGCAAGGCGACGAGTACTAGCCGTGCATTATATAAGGCAATTCAGCACAAATAGCGCTGTAACGCTGAAAGGTCGTTGCATAACTGTGTATGCTTAATTACTTATCCTATACACGAGCTTCGAGGATTTTAAAGGGTGTTATGTCGTTCAGAATTTTTTACACAATTAATAATAATATTAGTACGGTATTTCTAATAAAATAAATAAAGGTTTAACGGTTAGAATGGAATAGATAGATAATATAGGTATGATGAGTTCTATGTCCCTTACTTGAGCATTGATTCCCCATATAAACCACCCCCTTTTCACCCCGTTAAAAGGGATATTTCCGGGATAAAAACTATCCTATGTCCATCCTCTTAAACTATCTCCATACAGGCAGAGTTACTTTGGCATTTATAATATTAGTATGGTTGATTTGCCTTTTAATTATAAATGTGTAGAGCCTTGATGAACTTAAATCACAGTTAATATTAGACGACTTTTCAAACGACTTCATACCAGACTCTTGAAGACTTAATTTTGAGACGTATTAAAGAAATATTTCGATGATATATTTTTAACACTCGTCGCTAGGTACGTTTTACATAGATATTTATTTAGAATAGTTATTAGCCAGCGTTAGCCATATAAATTTTAACCTATATATGTATATATATAATTTTTTCTGATGTCTTAATACTTATTATCCTATTCCGGACTAAGAGAAATCCAAAAAATCAAATATCATATAAATTGGTCCAGCCGTTCTTGAGTTATAAATAGTGTAACTAACACACTTTGTTTTATATATTATACATATATATATATATATATATATATATATATATATATATATATATATATATATATATATATATATAGACTAGCGACTCAACCCTCGGCTCGCTCGTGTTCGTCCCCAAGTGATTCTTTAAATTGACATAACTTTTTTATTTATGAATCGATTGAAATAAAACAAATACTAAATGTTAAGTGAGGCTTACCACAATACATTAGTGAAAACCGCACCCAAATCGGTTAAGTAGTTTCTGAGATTAGCGCACACAAATGCATAGACAAAAAACTAAAAATCATTGTTTTGGATTCTATTGCGTTAATAAAGACCCCTAATAACAATTTTTCTCAAATATCTTCCATGTACAGACAGCGATTATTTACAATTTTATTATATATGTATAGATTAATAACATAATTCATGTTAATTTTAAAATTAACTAAACAATTTCTAATAGAAATCAAATGCAAATACTACTTCATGTTAATTATATCATACTGAATACGAAACTCATTACGACGCGCCTTCCAGAACTAATGAGGCTCGACATTATGTTTAGTGATGCGAGTACAGACTGTTGCATGAATTCATTATCCGGCTCGTGACTATGGCTTGCCTCTATACAATGTTCGATTATTATCATAAATCTATACTAATAATATTATAAAGCTGAAGAGTTTGTTTGTTTGTTTGGTTGTACGCGCTAATCTCAGGAACTATTAATCCGATTTGAAAAATTCTTTTTGCATTAGATAGCCTGTTAACTGAGTAAGGCTATAGGCTATATTTCATCCCGGAAAAATGTACGGTTCCCGTGGGATTTGTTTTTGTCTAGGGACGAACCCGAAGCGAAACGAGGGTGAGTCGCTAGTACATTATATTAAGCAATTTTATTCTAATTGTCGACACAAAATGACGAAAAAATGACGACACGTTTGGTTCAGTTTGTAGTGATCCTATTTGCTGTGCCGGCGGTCGCGGGTTCGAGTCCCGCTGGGCATTCATTTGTGTGATGAATACTGATATATGTGCTCCAGTCATGGGTGTTTATATTTATAATATGTATGTATTTAAAGTTATATATTATGTGTAATGTATCAACTATCTGGTATCCATAACACAAACCTCGTAGCTTACCATGGAACTAGATGGTGCTGTGTGTTAATGTACCAACAAATTTATTTATTTATTATTTATTGTTTGAAGTAATGTCAGGAGTGGCTAAGTTCAAGTTTTGGGAAGGATTCTAGGAATATAACATCCATACTAATATTATAAATCTGAAAGTATGTTTGTTTGTTTGTTTGTTTGTTTGTCTGTCGTTCTTTCACGTTGATACGATGTGACGGATTGACGTGATTTTTTGTGTGGAGGTAGTTGGAGGGCTGGAGAGTGACATAGGCTTTTTTACCGCGGACCCACCTTTTTATCTAGGGGAGGAACCCGAGCGAAGCGAGTTTTGAAATTAGGTTATACTAACGACTCAACCTCGATTCGCTCGGGATGGTCCCTATGTTGCTTCCCCATACATTTGAACTTTCATCCCCATTTTCACCCACTTAAGGGACGATTTCCGGGATAAAAACTATCCTATGTCCTTCCCAGGGTCTCAAATTATCTTCTTACTAAATTTCATCTAAAACGGTTTAGTAGTTTCGAATTTTATTCGGTACAAACAAACAAACAAAAAATAAATCTTTCCTCTTTATAATATTAGTATAAACATACTTAACAAAGATTCATTTAAATTATATTAAAGTTTTTCATACATATTTTATATTATTTATGTAGACGCCATAAACTTAAATAGTTTTTGTTAACAAAAGTAAAATTAATTAAAATCAAAATCCAAGATCACTCGACGTCTTCAGCGCTAATGAAGCATAACAAAGCAAGATTACAGCGAGTGGCGTATAGCACCCTACAGGCCCTACGTGTCTCACCCGTCCGTTGTTGACACACTTTGACGGAAGCTTGCCTCGACTTGCTTAATATCCTGCAAGTCTATTCGATCTGATATTTTAAATAAAACTATTTGATCTGAGAGACACTCAGTCTCTCCCGTGACCATGGATGCTGTATAGCATTCGAAACGTCGGGAACCAAAAACCGAAATAAATCTGCGAAATAATCCATAAATATACTTTTATTTAAAATGTCAAATATTCGCGTAAATCTAAGAAAGTATTATGTCGATACGTTTGTTTGTATGTCGGAAAGTCACAAAGCAAGGAGTTTAATTGAATATTTTGCGTTTTTTTTTTCTATGTCCAAGTTTGTTCAATGAATATTTTATGCAAAGGCTGTTGTTATAAAACTTTAAATCATTTTGTAACTAATCATCGACTTTAAAATTGTTTAAAACTAGTTCTACTCTTAGGGGTGGAATTAAAATTTATATAAGACTAGCGACTCATCCTCGCTTCGTTCGGGTTCGTCCCTAGTTATGTTTTAACGACTACCATAGATTCCCATCCTATACGTTGACCCGGATAACCAGCTATCATTATACTAAATTTCATCAAAATCAGTCCAGTGATTTTCTCGTGATGCGTTCCCAAACAGACAGACAGACAGACAAAAATTTAAAAAAATTGTGTTTTTCTTATAAGTACCGCATATAATTCCATATGCATTTAATATAAAGCTGTTATTTTGACATTACAAACAGACACTTCAGTTTTATTTATGTGTATGTGTATGTAGATAAGGGCTCGTTGCTAGTATGTAGGGAACTTATCACATCTTAACAGAACAGCAAAACTTTGCGTATTTTAAGACAAAGTGTTCTAGTACAAAGGAGTACTTAACTCACGACACTTATTCAAATGTAGGGTTACGTAAATTTTGTACTACATTAAAACTTTCAGGAGTTTTTCGCTGTATGAAACAAAATCTACATATTAAAAGACAAAATATTGTCATGTCATTTAGTGAAAATAATTTAATTAGAGAATACTATTTAATTATTGTGAGGGGCATTCGGACTACTACATATTATAAATTTTTGTATGTGTGTTTGTTTGTTACACAGCTAAAACTGCTGGATGAATTTAGATGAAATTAAGTACACTGATAGGCTAAGATCTGGAGTAGCATGTAGGTTATTGATAGGTTCCTAGAGATACATCCGAGCGAAGTTTTTAATATATTTTATTAATTTCATTAGTACCCGCCAAGTTAAAAAAAAATATTTTTCAATAGCGATCCAACCTTCGCTCCTCTCGGGTTCGTCTCTAGTTACGTATTAGCGTTTAGTATAGACTTCTCAGAGACGAGCTATGTTCCCGTTGTAAAAAGTATCCTATATGTTGACCCGGGTAACCGCCTATCATCATACCAAGTTTCATCAAAATCTATCCATTGGTTTTCCCGTGATGCGGTAACAGACAGACAGATCAAAATTCTAAAAACTATAGATTCGGCCTCTGTATCGAAAATAATATCTATTTCAATAAGATTTTTCCAAAAAAATATTTAATGTACAGATTCGGCTTAGTTACAATTTTATTATATGTATAGATTTATTAATGGCTATAGTATTTACATTGCTATATGACGCTTAAACTATTGTTCGAACATAGACGTTCAGCAGGGTTATCTACTTGGCCCAATTCTCTTTCGAAGGTATCCGTAAATACATAGTAAGTCTTCAGTCTAACTAAAGTATTCAGTATCAAGATGATGGAAATGTAGATTAGATTAGATAAATGAATGTTATTTAAGAGGGTTTTGTTTAAAGAAATAATTAAATTTCTTTTAAGTTTTTATTGATAGTCTTTTTTAACCGACTTCAAAAAGGAGGAGGTTCTCAATTCGATTGGTGTTTTTTTTTTTATGTATGTACACCGATTACGCTGAGATTTATGATCCGATTTACGTGATTCTTCTTTAGTTTGATGCGGAATAGTTGCCATTTTGTCCCATAAAAAATTGACATAGTTTGGCCCAGTAGTTTTTATTTTATTTGATTTGACAAGCCCAATACGTTAGAATCGGGTTTTAGAGCCAGAATTTTTAGTTTTACTAATAAAAGCGAATTTCAGTTTTTCAGTCTTCATACTTTGCTATTACTATTATGTCTACAATAAAAAGGGGAAAATAAAAACTTTTTAAGAAAAAATTAAAAACCGACAAAAAGTAAAAAATAACTGATTGGTAGTTTTCATTTACTGTAGATACTTAATCAGATATTTTCGAAGTCGGTGCGAGCTGATACAAATCAAAGCACACCGACTACGAAAATATCTGATTAGGTATCTATATTAAATGAAAACTACCAATCAGTTATTTTTTACTTTTTAGTGCTTTTCTTGAAGTTGGGCTTTACTTTTTTCTTAAAAAGTTTTCATTGAATAATGTATTGAAAATATTTATTGCCAAATAAATATTTTCAATACTTATATTTTTAAAACCAGTTAATTATTAAGCTCTATGCTCTTTGTTCAATTGCTTTAAATATTTGAAACTCGCAATAACTCTATAGTATTAATGAAGTAATTTGTATTCCAAAATAGAATTGATCGTCTCACAAGTTTACGTCGTTTGGGACCTAAAGGTCGCGAACTCTGGGATATATATTAATGTGGTAGACGTTTCTAGATCCCCTGTTCTCGTTAATATTCCATCACCTTACAAACCTCCAAAGTTAAATTGCTGGCTGTTTTCGTATTCAGTCATTTTTAACGTCCCACTGCTGAGCGCGGGTCTACAATTACTACAGGGATCAGGTCATAGTCCACCACGCTGGCCAAGTGCGAGTTGGTGGATATCACATGTCTCCTTCTCTCCTCTCCTCCACAGGTTTCCTCACGATGTTTTCCTTCATCTTAAGACGAATGGTATTCATATTGAAAATGAGTCACGCATGAAAATATCAGAGGTTTTTCCCGGGATTTTAATTCACTTCACTCGGTTTCCCAATCAAGCGCATTTTTTGTCGTTGATTTTGTATCTAGTACTTGTTTGATCGATGATTCTGACCATATGAAAACCTTTTCCTGAAATTTTAAATTCTTCTCTTTCGTTTTCTTGTTTGTGAAATAAAATTATAGTATATATTATTGACGGATTTCAAAAAGAAGGTACTAAATTTGACCATATTTTTTAGGTGTAGATATTATCTTTGCAAATTTCGAATCGATTTTCATAGTTATTTTTCAATGAATAGTTTTATAATTCAAAAGTGGTCCCAAATAAATTCATGATGAAATTTTACCCCTAATGTAGGTGCTGCAGTCGGTGTCAAAAAGTTTGTTTTTTTAGTAGTTCGAACGCGTGCGAAGCCGCGTGTACCGCTAGTTATATATAAAAACTTTCCCTTATAAAATTAAAATTATACGGTCGTTTCACAGAAAAACAGAGCCGTTTATTAACCTAGTATGTGTTTGAGGAGAATCGTAACGGTCAAATGTCAGGACAAACCTCTTAATCCAATGACATTAATGCCCATCCTCTTTTATTTCAAACAACGGATAAGCTTTTGAACCAATTACGCATTAAAAGCTAATATGAAATCGTATTGTGCTAAATATAATGTGAGAAAAGAACTAAAAATTGTCTAAGTCTTTGTTAGACTCATCATGTTTTTGATCTATACATATAATAAAACTGTAGAGGTCGAATGTCTGTACATAGAAAAAAAAGCTAAAAACCGAGTCAGGGGGATGTAAGAAGAGAAATAGAATAAATCCAGTTTTTTTTTTCAATTTTTTTGTTTTCTGTCTATTTGCACGGGCTAATCTCCGAAACTGTTGGACCGATTTAAATGAAAATTTGCCTGGTGGTACCTTGTAGGTATGGATTTTAATGAAACTTTAAAATAATATAGTTCATACATCAGAATAATAAATAGGCAACTTTTTACCCCGGAAAACTGTAAGGTCTCTGTGGGATAGTTTTGTTTTTGTTTGTGTAGAGGCGAACACGAGCGAAGCGAGGGTGAGTCGCTAGTAAATAATAATTCATTAAAAATTAAACAAAAAAAACAACACAATAACCAACTGAGGTCTTTTTAATGAGTCTAAACGCGATATTTTTGCAGTATTTTAGTAAAGAGTTGAGTATCTTGCAGCTTCCAGGTGACACTGCACCATCAGGCCAAGTTTACTTACCGTCTAGAAAACAGCTGATAGCCTGCAAATGTCTGAACAGGTTTTGATTTATAGCTAAAAATACACTCGAGCAAGTTACCTTTCAGTTACCTTTCAAAAAAAAAACAAACTAAATTAAAATCGATATGTTAAACTTATAACATCCATCTTTTTGCGTCGGGGATTAAAAAGAAGTTTCCTCAACTCAAATGTAAGTTATGTGTGTCAAATGATGAAATCGATCTAGAAGGTGTTCTATTTCAGTGAGTGTTAGATGATTTTTACGAGTGTAGCATTATATTTGCTATGAATGATTGTGATGAAAAACGGGATATTTACCATGTTTGTCACTTGCTTTTGAGAGTTCCCAATATTTCGGCGCTGTTACAAAGCGCCATGGTCACGGGTACTGTGTGATCCGCGTTACGCGAAGTAAAATATATATAAAACTAACGCTAATAAATTATAATATAAAGTGTACCTTGTACGTGGACTTAGCCGTGGAAGCGTTGCCGGGCCCGGAATCCTTAATCCTGCGTAGGCACTGATCACTAGGGGTGTTTGTGTGTATGTGATGTATAAATATATAAGCCCATAATTAATCCGACCGAAAATACTTATTTTACTTTGTAACCGAAACAATTCAAACGAGAGGAGCACTCGTTACACCGACCGAACAATCCCGAATCTAATTGACAACTGTCATCTGTCATTTCAGACATGACTTAAGACAATAATACCATATATAAAAAATACTAAACATTCCCCCGCCCAAGCAGTCCCAAACTGCTTTAACCGAAACTAAACTAATCTTAAATTACCCTAACACCAGCCTAAATACTAATATCCTAATCTAAAGGCAAACGTGACAGCTTAGAAACTGCACGTTGCAAAATCGTACCTTTAGCAATCCGTACTTCCGCGAGCCTGACCACACCATCTGTTCCTGGATGTAAAGCTATTATCCGACCTCGACGCCATTGAAGAGGAGGAGTATTTTCCTCCTTTAGTAAAACCAAATCTCCAACCTTAGGTGGATTTATTGAATCATTCCACTTAAAACGTTGCTGCAGAGTGTGGAGATACTCCAAATGCCATCTATGCCAAACTCTTTGTGACATTTGCTGTAGAAGTTGAAACCGAGATAATTTAGAAAATTTTATATCCTCTAGCGGATATTCGGGAACCGCATTCAACGGCTGGCCAATTAGAAAGTGACCAGGAGTTAATATTTCCAAATCATTGGGATCCGACGAAGGAGGACATAAGGGCCGTGAGTTTAACACCACTTCAATTTTACAGAATAGAGTGCTAAGCTCTTCAAAAGTTAAGGTAGTTTCCCCAATAACACGTTTTAGATGAGTTTTCGCCGATTTAACTGCAGCTTCAAACAAGCCTCCCCACGATGGACACCCAGGTGGGTTAAAGATCCATGTAATTCCACGTCGAGATAAATCTTGACCTATGTGACCTTCACTTTTATCCAAAAAACTAATTACTTCCTTTAAATATCTATCACTTCCTTTAAAATTAGTACCACAATCCGACCGAATAACCGAAGGTAGGCCACGCCTAGAAACAAACCGAGTAAGAGTGGCAATAAAAGCCTCCGTTGATAATTCCGAAACCAATTCTAAATGAACAGATTTAGTGGTCAGACATACAAAGACGCATAAGTAAGCCTTGATGATTTTTGGATTACGATGTTTATGTGACCGTACAAAAAAGGGTCCCGCAAAATCAGTCCCAACACCTTGAAAGGGTTTAGCAGCTACAATTCGATCTCTTGGTAAGTCTCCCATTAAGGGTTGCATCGTAATTCCCTTTAACTTATAACAAGAAACACATTTAAATGTAACCTTCCGTACTGCCCTTCGAGCAGAAAGTACCCAATAATTCCGTTGCAAAATAGCTAAAAGTGTGTTTGGTCCAGCATGTGATTTTTTTAAATGTAAATCCAATATTAAAAGATTAATAAAATGTCCCGATTTAGGAAGCAACAATGGGTGTCTTGCGCTATAAGATAAATCCGAATTTTTGAGTCGTCCTCCAACACGAAAAAGACCGTCCGAATCAATAAATGGGTTAAGCCGTTTTAAATGTCCGCTCAACGCTTGTCCGTTCCGAATACGTTTCATTTCCATATGAAAACTCTCCGTTTGAATAAGCCCAATCAACCTTAATAACGCATCTTTACGTTCTTGAGGGAGTAAATAAGCCGTAAGTCTCCGATTATCTTTCCGTTTACAATTATTAAGAAATCTCCGAATCCAAGCAGTAACCGATATAAGTTTATCTAAGGAACTATAACGTTCAATAAGAAAACCGAAATTAGGAACAAATTCCGAAGTGGTAGCTACGAGGCATTTCATACCAGGCAGCTCCGAATGAGTAACTTGAGATGTAGTTAACACAGGCCAATGTGAATCTGGATATGACAGCCATTTTGGACCCCACCAGAGATTATGATGCACTAGCTCCGACGCATATAAGCCCCGTGAAGCACAATCTGCAGGGTTTAAATCTCCCGTTACATGTCGCCACGTAATTGGTACTGAAGAATTTTGTATTTGTGATACTCGATTCGCCTCAAATACTTGAAGAGTATGAGGAGAAGTTCTTAGCCAAGCTAAAACTATAGAACTATCAGTCCAACCGAACACCTCCTGGACATCAACGGTCCTTTTCAAACAAAGGCAAACGTGATGTAGAAGTTTTTGCAAGAGCACGGCTCCGCACAATTCCAGCTTTGGAATTGTTAGTCGTGATCTAATTGGGGCGACCTTGCTTTTAGCCATAACCAAATTAACTGAGGGGCTACCATTATCCGAAACCGCACGCAAGTAAACAACAGCAGCATATCCTGCTTCCGAAGCATCCGAGAAGCCGTGAACCGTAATACATTTAGCCGATTTAGGAATAATACATCGCGAAATCCGAATATCTCTAATATAAGAAAGGTCATTTCTAAAATGATTCCACTCATATTCAATATCTCCAACTCCTTTAACCCGTTCCGTACATTTTTCTAAACATAACCCCAACCTACCCAATAACTTAGAGGTGAACAATGACCCTTGAGAACCTGCGTCCAATAAAGCCCTAACTGTAATGCCCCTTTCCGAATCCGAATTAAAATAAACCTTAACCAATGCTGTAGGTAATAAAACAGTAGCTTTAGGGCACGTCTCAAAAGGGTAGGTGGGGACCGTATCCTAGCGCCGACCTGGTGAGTAACCACGTGAGTCAGTATAAACAGCCTCACGTGTAGCGTTTCGTTCATCATAATGTTGACCATGGTTTCGACCGTTAGAGTTACCACCTCGTTCCACTTCTCCCCGTTGGTGCGGCGAAGAAGGTGACGTACGAGTTGGTGAGTTCCGAGGAGATTTTCTAGCTGTTCTATTATAATTGCGACCACCCCCGCCCATGCGAGGAGGTGACCGTTCCGTAGAGTTCCGATTAATATTCCGCCTTTGTTGGGTTCCCGACCGATTGAAACAAAGCATTGGATGATGCTTATTACTACCACAATGACAATGAGGAATTCGGCTGCACACTCGATAAGAATGAGGACCTAAGCAAAAGAAACAAAGACGTTTAAGGTTAACTAAATCTTTTCTCGCGAAAGGTGTCATTGCTTTAAATTGAGAGCAATGATTCAAAACAGAATGTTTTGTTTCACCACAGCAAACGCATGGAGGAGAAACTTCAACCGCAGCATAATGACCAGCCTTACGTGAAGGCTTTGTTTGCCTCGCATTATATTCATTATACAAACCATGCGTAGATTCCGAACTTGCACATTCTAAAAGCCGACATTCCGTTTCCAAAAACTCAACCAATTCCGAATATTTTGGGATAATATCTGTTTCACATCCGAATTTCTGTTCAAACCGAGAGTTTAGTGTAGTAGGCAATTTTGACAAACATATATGTAAAAGTAAAAATGACCATTCCTCGACAGGAAAACCAAGCCGCTCTAATTGTGTTACCGCCATAATTAATGGATTTAAAAATTGAGTCCGAAGTCCATTAAGGCGAATAGAAATTACAGGTAATTTTAAAATCTGGTCAACCTGAACATCTGCCAGCCGTCTAGTATTTTGATAACGCTTCATCAAAAGATTCCGAGCAATACTGTAACCTTCATCCGAAATTCTAATATGTTGAACCAGACCGCGAGGTTCACCGGAAAGACATGACATTAAATATGCTAATTTCTGCGCAGGAGATAAATCCGACCGCTTATCTACAAGGCTATCAAAAAGATTATTAAATCCAACCCATTGATCCATATCACCATCAAAGGATGGGAGCCGAAGTCCTGGTAAATGTGATAACAAAGCATCCAGTTCCATCCGATCCGATTTAATATTTTCCGAAGTAGAAGCCGACGTAGGAGGAGATTGTTGCAATTTAATCGTCATTAATTTATCAAAAGCTTCCAAAGCACGAGTATAGTCCGCCCGGGCCGCAACCACTATTTCTCTGTCCGCCGTAATAGTCTCATCCGCGAGTTCAAGAATACGTTGGTAAGACGTCTCAAAAGCCGTAAATTCCGAGTTCACCGTTAAAAGCTGTACCGATAAACGCATAGAAAGTTCTGGCCTGTCTATAAGATCAGCACTATCTAACAACCATTGCAACTTCACTCTAAATTGAGACCAATGAAACCGTACAGGCATGATAAATAACTATTAATAATCAAGCCAAACCAAAAATAAAAAAATAAATAAAAATGTTTCAAATAAAATATTAAAATATTCCGAACGTTAAACTATATATAATATTTTATTACAATTATAATTTCTATAAACCGTTGATGCTAATCTTTAAACACAGTATAATATAAAGTATATAATACTTCTTAACTTTATATCATAAATTTAACTTTCAACAATGACATCTTAAACCGTATGAAACAACTCGATAATAATTTACCTTTTACTTCTTATTCCAAGTTTATAATAATATGTATATTTCAATTAATGCAATTTTAATGCTAATTTCATTGAATGAAATAATGAACCCACGATTAGTAACATACATAAATCCAAAAATCACCAAGATATAATCCGATAACCATCATAAGTTTATTATATAATTATTATATTGACAATGTACGTATAAAGGTAACGAACACAGTTCAACGCCGTATCAGCTGTCTCCGCAACGCGTGACAAAATGTTAACACAATAAGGGGTAGATATTAATTACCGATTTCTCGCAAATTAAAGATATCGTGTATTATACACGTAAAAGACCGAAAATACAACCACGCTCTGCTACCAAAATGTGTGATCCGCGTTACGCGGAGTAAAATATATATAAAACTAACGCTAATAAATTATAATATAAAGTGTACCTTGTACGTGGACTTAGCCGTGGAAGCGTTGCCGGGCCCGGAATCCTTAATCCTGCGTAGGCACTGATCACTAGGGGTGTTTGTGTGTATGTGATGTATAAATATATAAGCCCATAATTAATCCGACCGAAAATACTTATTTTACTTTGTAACCGAATCAATTCAAACGAGAGGAGCACTCGTCACACCGACCGAACAATCCCGAATCCAATTGACAACTGTCATCTGTCATTTCAGACATGACTTAAGACAATAATACCATATATAAAAAATACTAAACAGGTACACTGATGAGTTTGCGGGTAGATGTTAAACTTTTGAAGTGTAACTTCCTTAGAATATTTGTGATTTGAAATTCGATGAAACGAAAAAGAGACAAACATATTCGTAAATAGGATTTAGCCTGCGAGAGAATGAGATAGAATGCATGATTAATTGTTGCCATGGTAACCGTTTGTTATTTCTCCGACAAATGATATATAGTTTTATTTTTTTTCCGTGATATTTTGTAAATATAAGAAGTGAAACTTCTTTAGAATCATTATGATTTGAAACTCGATGAAACGAAAATGCGTCACGAGAAAGAGACAAACATATAAATATATAGGATTTAGCCGGCGAGAGAATGAGATAGAATACATTACACAGGAAACGAAAAATAATACTGAATAATATGTTATCTATACTAATATTATAAAGAGGTAAAGTTTATGAGTTTGCGAGGTTGTAGGGGGTAATCTCTGGATCTACTGAACCGATTTAGATGAAATTTGGTAAGGAGATAGTTTGAGACCCTGAAAAAGATATAGAATACTTTTTATCCCTGAAAATCATCCCTTAAGGGGGTGAAAATGGGGATGAAAGTTTGTATGGGGAATCAACCAATAACAACAGTATAATATGTTAAATAAGATGTAAAATAACTTTTAGACTTGGTAAAAAAAACTAAACCTTACAATTATCCTACTCCTGATACTCTATATCCATCTCATTCTCTCGTAGCTTACTTTTCTTAAGTTTCACTTCTGCTGTATGTGAATTGCGCACACACAGACACACACACATTTTTTTTATTGTCAGACATATCTGTCTACCCTCTTTTTTCATAACGGCGGTGAAGTTCAAACAAGCTAATAATCTGCATGTACATACGTGTGTATCATCCTCGCAATCAGCAGAGGCGAGGCGACAGCGGGACGTTGTAATTAGGTCGATTGGTAATCCACTCGCGATCATCCTAACTACAAACTGTGGGTATAGACTGGATGCTTCGGACTATCTTGTATTGCTCACTATACGTACCTTGCAAGCTTGTATACAGATACAGATCGACGACACGTTTGTAGTGACCCTACTTGCTGTGCCAGCGGTCGTGGGTTCGTGTCCCGCTGAGGACATTCATTTGTGTGAAGAGCACGAATGTTTGTACTACAGTCATGGGTGTTTATATTTATAATATGTATGTATTTAAAGTTATATACATGTAGTATATCAACTATCTGGTTTCCATAACACAGGCCTCGTAGCTTACCATGGAACTAGATGGTGCTGTGTGTTAATGTACCAACATATTTATTTATTTATTTACAGATCCTAATCAGTTGTGTTAACTGTTTTATATACAAATTGCGTTTACTTTGGGTATTTTTATTGGGTAATGTATGTTTGTGGCCGAATAAGTGACAATGCTGAATCGGTTTTAATTGATCTTTACTTTTCCGTTGTAATTAGCACAAAAATTTTAACGGAGTTTGTGTATTGTGTTTGTGTAGTTGTAAATATTTTGTACATAATGGCTTATGTATTTGGCTAAACTTTAAAATATTTATAAAATTAATGTACTAAAATATTGGAGGCCTTAAAAATGCCTATAGAAAAATCTACGATAGTATGTGTGCCTATCTAAGGTACACTAATAATAACTATTTTTATCTATTTAAAATATACTTAGGGACGCACCCGAGCGTGTATAAATCACATATCTATTCATACAGATAAATAAAATTAAAGTGTCTGTTCGTAATGTCAAAATAACAGCTTTTTACTAAATGCATATGAAATTATATACGGTACTTATAAGAAAAACACAACTTTTAAAAATTTTGTCTGTCTGTCTGTCTGTTTGTTCCGGCTATTCTCCAAAACGGCTGGACCGATTTTAACGGGGCTTTCAATGGCAGATAGCTGGGTATAAGGAGTAACTTAAGCTACTTTTATTTTAGAAAAAGAATTAGGGATCCGCCCAAAAAAATATAACGTACCTACCTAGTAAAACAATAAAGCAAGAAATCGAGTTAAAATTCAAAGTTTATTTGTAATTTAAATTATTTTTTCAATAACAATCAATATTACTTATTAGACAAACTAATCTAATAAGCTAATCTAATATTATAAATATAAAAATATCTAATATTATAAATAAATATAATAATATAAACTAATCTAATAATCTATATCTCTATCTATAATCTAACTTAAATATTCCGATAGATGAATATCAGCTAAAGTTAGTAGTTTAACTTTATGAGACGAGAGACAGTGTACAATGTAATGAGACCATCAAACTGTCTCAACTAGTTTTGATGTTCAATCTATACATATAATAAAATTGTAACTAATCCGAATCTGTACATTAAATATTTTTTGGAAAATCTTACTGAAATAGAATTTATTATCGATACAGAAGCCACATCTATAGTTTTTAGAATTTTTGTCTGTCTGTCTGTCTGTCTGTCTGTCTGTTACCGCATCACGGGAAAACCACCGGACAGATTTTAATGAAATTTGGTATGATGATAGCTGGTTATCCAGGTCAACATATAGGATACTTTTTACTGAGGGAAAATATCTCATCTCTGAGCTAAACGTTAAAACGTAATATTTTATTTTCATTATATATGTATATATATATATATATATATATATATATATATATATATATATATATATATATATATATATATATATATAATGTAAATGTAACTGATCGCTGTCTGTACATGGAAGATATTTGAGAAAAACTATTATCGGAATTCGGAGCTCTTTATATTGCAAGTATCTGCGGAAGATGCTGCTTCTCATCTCAACATAGAGGTCCATTATTACATTATATTTAAAAAAGCCGAATTCATTGTTTGCTTTGATATTATTCTTATTTGTACCCCTCGTTTGTCGATGTTTTTTTACGAGGGTGGTCATTAAGAAATGAAAAATGACTTGATTAAAATGTCAAAAATTAATTTACTACATTTTATTAACATTTTATTAATTATAATGTACAGTAATTAATTATAAAAAAAAAATATATGGTATTTCATGTAATGTATTGTTATGTATATTTAAAAAAGGGAGGAACAAAACTGGCAACCCGAAATGGTATGAATTAAAGGCGCGTGCGCATGCGGGTCGCGGATGTACTGTCAATTTAAATTTATTTATGCCCTTTTTAATTGTTCGACTTATAATGATTGACGCTACTTGCCTGTTTTCTAAAATTGCTTTATTAACCGACTTCCAAAAAGGTGGAGGTTCTCAATTCGTCGGAATCTTTTTTTTTTTTTTTTATGTATGTTCACGGATTTCTCGAAGACGGCTGAACCGATTTGGAAATTTTTTTTTTGTTTCAAAGAGTATTCTTCCCCGGTGGTCCCATATAAATTTTATCGAAATCGGTCAAGCGGTTTTTAAATAAATGGCTTAATCGAATATTATGTTTTTATTAAAAATCTTTCTTTTTACAAATTACTTGCTTATTACGTCTACACTAAAAATTGAAAAATAAAAACTTTTTAAAAAAAAATAAAAACCGACTTCCTGGCACTGAAAAGTAAAAAATAACTAAATAGAGGTTTTCATTTAAAATACATACCTAATCAGATATTTTCGAAGTCGGTGCCAGCCGATACAAATCAAAGCACACCGACTTCGAAAATATCTGATTAGGTATCTACACTCGTGAGCAAAAAAATCGACTCAGACGACACATCTGTAGTCGCAAGTCACTGGAAAAAAAACTGAAAGCAAATATATTTTTTTCATAGTAAAATTTTAAAGCTGCTAGTATTAGCTTCAAAATGATATAAAATATTGTAAGGTTTATTGCTCACACAACCCAACAATATGTTGTGATCAGTAACCACCCTTTTTACGCTTGCTTACAATAGTGCTAATTAAGGGTTACTGACCCATATAAAAGGTTATCTACCTGACCCACCCTTATCAGTTAGCCGTCAAACGTCAACCGATACACATCTTCGTTATCAACAATCAAGAATTCTATCTGAAAATGGACACAACAAGCGATTTAGCAGCTCAAGCGATCACCCTATTGCGACAAGGCCAGAGTCAGCGTGAAGTGGCACGTGCACTGAACATGAGCCAGTCTGCTGTTTCCAGAGTTTACCGTCGTTACCAGGAGACTGGTGGCTTTAATCGAAGACGCGGTTCCGGTAGAAAAAGGTGCACGTCAGAGAGAGATGACCGATTTATTGTCAGCACATCGTTAAGAAATCGGGCCCTCACTGGCGTTCAAGTCCAACAAGAGCTCAGAGAAACGCGAGGAGTAGCTGTGAGTGGCTGGACAGTCAGAAGACGACTTAAGGCAGCTAGGCTTGAGCCAAAAAGGCCAGCTACTGGCCCCAAATTAACCCCAGACCACCGAGCAGCCCGCCTACGTTTTGCTAGAGAACATGTTGATTGGACTGACGAACAATGGAGCACCGTTCTCTTCTCAGACGAAAGTAGAGTGTGCTTGCATGGTAGTGATAGAAGAGAACGAGTCTACAGAAGACCTGGGGAAAGATTCGCGCAGTGCTGTATCAAAGAAAATGTTGCTTTTGGAGGAGGTTCCTGGATGGTGTGGGCCGGCATTTCAAGTGAGGCAAAAACCGAGTTGGTTTTTATTGAAACTGGCGGTCGAATGGGAGGATTGACGGCGATCCGATACATCGAAGAGATTTTAGAGGATCACGTCGTTCCCTACGCCGGTTTCATTGGCGAAAACTTCGTCCTAATGCACGACAATGCCCGTCCACATACTGCAAGTTCTGTCCGGCAGTATTTACAGGAGGTCGCAATTGCCGCTATGGACTGGCCAGCGCGTAGCCCGGACTTAAATCCTATCGAGCATTTGTGGGATGATCTTAAAAGAAAAGTTCGGGCTAGAAATCCTGCACCAGACACGATGGCGGACCTCAAAGCAGCGCTAATCGACGAATGGAATAGCATCGAACAAGATCGAGTAAGGAAACTTATTCGATCCATGAAAAAGCGATTGGAAGCTGTTATTAGGGCCAGGGGGGGCAACACTAAATATTAAAAAAATAATTTTAATTAAATTATTGTTTTGACGAATTTTACGTGGTATTTTCTTTACCGTCAACCATCACTTTTTTTATTGCTTAAGACTCCATCTCATTCAATATTTTTTCTTTACCAGAAAACATTTTTTAATAACAACATAGACCACTCATTTTAAAGCTAAAACAAAGAACTTTCAGATGTTAAAATCAGAAATATAATAAAAGCTTCCGATTTTTTGCTAGAGCTTTTTAACCGCAAGCATGCGTCCTGAGTCGATTTTTTTGCTCACGAGAGTATTTTAAATGAAAACCTCTATTTAGTTATTTTTTACTTTTCAGTGCCAGGAAGTCGGTTTTTATTTTTTTTTAAAAAGTTTTTTAAAAAGTTTGTATTATCTATACATTATAATAAAATTGTAACTAAGCCGAATCTGTACATTAAATATTTTTTGGAAAATCTTATTGAAATGGACATATCGATACAGAGGCCGAATCTATAGTTTTTAAAATGTTGTCTGTCTGTTTGTCTGTGATCGCATCACGAGAAAACCACTGGACAGATTTTGATGAAATTTGGTAGGATGATAGCTGGTTATCCGGGTCAACATATAGGATACTTTTTACCGCGGGAAAATGTCTCATCTCTGAGATATCTATAACACGTTAAAACGAAACTAGGGACGAACCCGATCGGAGCGAGGGTGAGTCACTAATATTAAATATAGGCAAAGTGTATAATATAAAGATTTTGTTGATGTCTAAAGTTGAAAAAATTGTTTAGAGCTTACTTTTTTTAACTTAATGATCGTTAAAGCCACTTCTTAGAAAATATAATCTTGCATGTTTTACAAAAGATATATTAAAATCTAAAATTTTTCAAAGTTTAATCAAGATATAAACGTAAAAAAAATCTTACTGATTCGAAATTGGGAAATAAACTGGCATAATATCACACTACATTTATAAATGCGAAAGATAGTGCATGTGTGCGCGCGCGCTCGTGTTTGTGTGTGTGTGTGTAAATGCGTGTGTATGTGTCCGTCCGTGCGTGAGCGTGTGCTTGTGCGTGTGTGTTTGTGTGCGTGTGTGTGTGTGTGTGTTTATGTGTGTGTGTGTGTGCGTACGTGTATATGTGTGTGTGTGTGTGCCTGTGTGTGTAGATGTTTGACCTGGAGTAGCACATAGGACACTCTTAGGCATCTAGTGACGACTATCGAGCGAGCGAGGGTAGGCCGCAAAAATATTTCATAAATGTATAGATGAGGTATGCTAATAATAATGTTGACCGAATCGGAATTTGCATGTTACAATTGAACGTTAATCTCGCGTAAATCAATCCTACAAACGGACCGCACCGGCCATGGAATGCACTCGACATGCCACATTTACTGCTAACAATGTCTTCGATATATTCGTATCTATAGTTTGGAATATTTGGACTATGAAGCAGTAACTCCCAAAATAAACAGATCATATTCAGTATCACAGGGGCCATTTATAAAAATGGATGAAAATCAAAATGGATGAGAATCAAAACTAAATTACTATAAAGTAATTTAGTTTTGATTATGTATATATGTATATGTATGTATTTTGTGTATGGTAATTTTGTTGTGTCGTCAGTCAAATTATGTTATTTTTTTTTTAGTTTGACGACACGTTTGGCTCAGTGTCTAGTGACCCTCATGCTATGCCAGCGGTCGCGGGTTCGAGTCCCGCTGGGGGCATTCATTTGTGTGATGATCACGAATGTTTGTACTCAGTCATGGGTATTTGTATTTAACGTTATATATGTATGTGTAGTGTATCAACTATCAGGTATCCATAATACAAGCCTCCAAATTACCATGGAACTAGATGGTGCTGTGTGTTAATGTCCCAACCAAACAAACAAACTCTTTAGCTTTATAATATTAGTATAGATATAGCATACATAGCAATTGTATAAACAGTCTGTCTATTTGTACTTGAAAAACTCAAGGACTCCTTGTCTGTACTATTTTTAAGACACTTAGAAGATTCCAATCTTTTCTCGTATAACACATACATAAAATTTTTGAGGTCAGTCAAGAAAACGTCAAATATTTTTTTTTTGTGAACACAGATAAAAAATATTTTAGGGCCTATTAAAAAATGTTTTTAAAAAGTCACATCTATTGAGAAGGAAATTGAAGTAGGCGCTAAAAATTGTAGTCTTTGTCTGCTTGTGGTTAGCGAAATAAAAAAAATCTTAACCGCATTTTACTGTCAGTCGTAACAGAAGCAAAATGTTAACTAACCACGACATGCGGTTTACTCGTAGTGTACGACCATATATGATATAGACTTCATCTTCATAATAAATTGACTTAGATTACACGAAACACATGAGATTTTACGTATACTAAACTTAGATTTTAGTTATACGGAACCCTAAAAACTATCGTTTTTGTGATTAAGATCATATTAAAATAAATAAAACGATGAAATAAATCTTAAAATATGCACAATCTAAACTCTGATCCAAAGTATGCAGATAGTTAGGTACCAATAACAGGTGAAACTTTTTTATTTATAAATTTTAAACCGGATTTATGATCACTTATAAGTAATGTTCCACCCTAAACGGTGGAAGATTACTTATAAATAATATTCCACCCTAAAGGGAGGAACTTTTTTTTATTTACTTAAACTAGCTATGAGGACTGATTTACAATTGGCGTAGATATTGTGTAACATAAGCACGCCAAAAATAGATAAATACTTTATTGCAAACACAAAGAATAGTTATTTTTCTATTTTTCAACTTCTGTAGGAGATGAAAGATAACGAAAAGGTATGAAAAAAATATGTATGTATTCTTATTTAAAGTCCGTCAAAAGTGGGCTTTATACAATCGTCGTATTTTACTGTATTAGGAATACTAAGTAGGCGATTTCAATTCATGTTAAATTATAATTCTTTGATATTCTTAGGGTTTGAAAAATGTTTATGCTTGTTTTTATGTTCCCACAATATACGGAATGTTCGATTTTTCACACTCGCGAATGCGAATGCAAATGCTAATGCGAATGTTCATCTCCAATATTCGCTAATGCGAATGCGAATGTTCATCTTCAATATTCGCGAATACGAATGCGAATGCGAATGTTCATCTCCAATATTCGCGAATGCGATTGCGAATGCAAATGTTCATCTCCAATATTCGCGAATGCGAATGCGAATGTATATAGTTCATTATGTTTAGTTCATAGAAAAGAAAACATACCGTGTAAAAATATATAATTGGGTTTCTGAATTTTTTTTTTTTTTTGATAAATGGAAAAATCATATAAAAGTTTTAATAACAAAACTGTTTTTTTTTCGCAATAATTCAAAAGTTATTTCGAAATAAAAATTGATTTTTAAATCCAATATCGAAGATACGCCGACAGCTCCCTAACAAACCCGAGCTCATGTGACGTCATAATGTTAGTTTTCACTCATTGCAGTTAATTGTGTACAGTACAGTGTTTTGATATTATTGTCTAGTCACGCGTAATAGCCGTATACGCTGTACTGTTATTAATTACCTAGCTATAACATTGTGACGTCACAACTATGGTGACCAATCATGGCGCGTTTATAGTTACGTGATTTTTTAAAAAAAATTATCAATTTTTAATTATTTATAATTAATTGAAAAAAAAAAATAAGTTTTTTGCATTAAATATCAATGCATTAAATATATTAATAATAATGTTTTAAAATACATAAAAAAAAATCAATAATTTTTTTTTTTCAAATTCCCAATTGAAGCGTGAAGATAATAGAAATTTAATTTTAGCTCAAATATTTTTTTCTTTTTTCACAAAAGATATAATAATTAAGAATTTGATTTTTTTAAATGTAAGGAAGGACTTCCTTTTTCTTAGTTTAGTTGTGGTTTTTTTAATATTTCAATTAGACTAACAAGAACAAAAGAGAGTATTTCCAATTTAATTGTTTCAAGTCCATTCCATAATCATCTTTTATTCAAATATGATAAGTAAATAAAAACATATAAACCTTATCAATTGTTCGCATCTTTTTGCGAATACGAATTTGAATGTGAATGTCAAAAAATATGCAAATGTTCGCGAATGCGAATGCGAATGCGATTGATTTATTCGTTACATCACTAAATTACGGAACCCTTCTCTTAAATCCAATTCGTACATGACCAATTTATTTCTGTAGATTTGTTACAAATTCATCTTAAATAGCAATTTTCGCATAACACCTTAATATTGATAGAGTGAGTAGTCCATGCAAAAAGGCAAGTACGAACATTACGAGTACAATACATATTGGAATACCCATATTGTGATGGCCCAATCGACCGTTGCTCATTTAAAACCCATCATTGTTACTTATTGTAAGCGAGCGATTATATCCTTTTCTACAATGGAGCAAAGTATAAAATCCTTTGCAATCTTTTCTAATTTGCCCAGTTTCCATACACCATTGTTAGTTCAATCAAATAGTATTCAAAAGGACTTTATCGCTTTACATCAACAAATTTTGTTTCGTGTTGCTTTGAAATATTAGAGACCTTTTGTTGTAGCAATAAGGTTCATTTTAGTTTGTTTTTATAATAGTTATTGTAAAAACATTTCTGTCGGTTTGAAGAGTTTTTAGTTTAATTATTAAGCGTAGCTTATATATTTCATCGTTAAGGAGTTTTAAGGACTTTCTAAAGGGAATCGGGAGGTTGTTTTTTTGAGATTGCCTTATCAGACCCTCTTCTTGTGGGAAAATAAGAATATTAAGCAAAGTTATATATTTCTCTTTGAATTAGAGACGTTTTCCTCTTATTCAATTAGAGGATTTCTAATAGCGTTTGTATATTTCGTGTTAATTTGAACATTTTGAATATTATATAACTGTGTATAATATTTTTAATAATAATAATAATAATCATTTATTGCAGGCAATTCAAAACCCATAATATTATGTACAGTAAAAAATAATAATAATTAAAATTACGAATAATATTAATTAATTTAACATTTTTAGGTAGTCATTTTCTGTTCTCCTGTTTATGAACAGACAGCCAATATGAAAATATTGCACAGTCCAAGCTACTATTAACTGCTCTGACTATTGCATTATTACTATTTCGCAACCTATTCCAGAAAGTGGCAATCCGTTTTCGAAGTATCGCATAAAAGTCGGACACTCTCGCTTCCGCAAACATGCCTGATGCACTACAATTTTTGTATTATAATGTTATCTTAATAAACTTTCTTATAAAAAAATTACAAAATAAGTCCTTCAGTCTAAAGGGTATCTACAAAGTAGTATAAAGATAAAAAAAACATATGATGTAACATTATGTTTAGTAAATGTCAAACGCGGCAACACATCGAAATTGATTAATTTGTTTTGAAGTAAAACTTCTTTAGGCACGCTTGACTTGGGGGATAAGCTGGTGAATGCGTTACGAAAAAAAGTACGTACGTTTGTTGCCATGGTAACCGTTGTTATTTTCTGACAAATGATATATAATATTATATTCTTTCCTTAAATGATATTCTATAAATATATGATTGTAATATGCCTAATATGCGTTATTTTTAGTATCTCACCTATCCTAATTATTCAAAACATAAATTGAATTTCATAAAGAGTACCGATAAACTACAGAAGTTTTACTTCTTGCGCGTGTACACATTCATACACGCACTCCTTAATTTTTTTTTTGTTGATAGTATCTTATTTCTTTTATTTAATAACTATCCAGGTTCTAATTTGTTCTTCTTAGCAGAATTTCAGCTTAAACTGATGCTGATAGCTTTCTTACAGACTTACAACATTAGCATTTAAATCATAGGGTTACAAAGACTCCTACCACGCAAATTGCATTATAAAACGTTAATTTTGTAGGTTATTTACACAGTTTAATTGTTTTCAGGTGGAGAAGATGCAAGTGAATCAATGTTCTCACTATCATCAGAGCCGGTTGATGCAGTTGTAGCGGATGGCGAGAGTGTGGTGCTCACTTGTGGGGCGCCGCCACCCGCGCGTCTTTCCTGGAGGTACAGCGCTAGTGCCCCACCCACTCGGGACCATGCCCTGCCACGTGCGGACACTTACAGGTAATGTATTATTCTTGCTTCTCTCAAGTGCAATATAAGGTACCTATGTCTTACTCCAGGCCATAGCCTATCTGTGTACTAAATTCCATCCGAATCCGACCAGCCGTTTCAGTGTGAAAGAACAAGCATAGACACAAATTTTCGCTTTTTATTAGTAAATCCTGTTTTTCTTGGATTTTTTGGTGTCAGTACAGAAGTGGCTCAACTCATATTTTGGAATGATTTTTTACATGGGCATTTTATATGGACTTTTTTATTGCTGGGAAACTTTTTCGCGTGTCACCTGCCTTCCCATGTATATAGATGGTCTTGTAAGTGAAAAACTAGCTCTTTTAAAAAGATATGGGATTTAAATATTGAATTTTAAGTTGTTTATAAATTAAACATGTTCGTATTTTTTTTTAAGGGAAATGATTAATGACTTGCTTATTCGACTGTACATACAACAATGGATTTGGGTCACTTTATGTCACATATTTCGACCCTTTCCCATTGCCACTTCATCACGCATTGTCATTAATTATAGCTGTAGCAAAAAGGATGTTTTTATTTTAGTATGAGGTAATTTGAATAAAAGTAATATGAAACTGATTTAAATATTTTTTGTAATACAAAAGGATCGATGATTGATTCATCAGAAATTATGTCCTGTAAGTTTGATTGTTGCAAAACCCACCCACAGAACACATTGACATACTCCAAGAATCCGACAAATATGTTGCCAAAGTGAAAAATGTTCCTAGCGAACCTCAAACCCGTTACCTCTGACCGATGTACCAAGACCAGACGTATGAGACCAGGTGTTCAAATGAAATTTTCTTATCATTGCAGGAGGCAGCTAGCAAACGGGTCTTTAGTTATAGAGAACATGTCATCAACATTGGCTGGACAGTACCAGTGCGTCGCCACTATGGATGGCATCGGAACTATTGTGTCAAGGGTAGCCAGTTTGTTCCTAGCAGGTAAGATTGTTATTTGTGTATGAGTAACTGATATGTAGGTATAATCTATACAGATAAATAAAATTGAAGTGTCTGTTTGTAATGTCAAAATAACAGCTTTATACTAAATGCATGTGGAATTATATACGGTACTTATAAGAAAAAAACAATTTTTAAATTTTTGTCTGTCTGTCTGTTTGTTTGTTTCGGCTAATCTCTGAACCGCCTGGACCAGTTTTAACAGGACTTTCACTGGCAGATAGCTGATGTTATAAGGAGTAACTTAGGCTACTTTTATTTTAGAAAAAAAAATAGTGTTTCGCTTAAAAAAAATTGCAAGCAAAGCGAGCGTGAGTCGCTAGTGTATATCTATAATAACTAGAGCTGGCATAGTGATCGAAATTCGACCAAAATCATTACGGAAAATTTCGAGGAAAACATACATAAATAGAATTTATCTCTATATAAAAAAATATCTGTTTCAAGTAGTACAAGAATTTATATATTCGAATCTAAAATCGTATTTTTATTTTGCAGAAATACCTGATATAGAGGAAGGTCCTCGAGTGATAATGGGTGTTTTGGGGTCACCAGCTCTACTGACGTGTCCATTTAGACTTCCTTCTCGACTGGCTGTACGCATCATACCCTCACCCTCATCCGCTCTACAGCCTGAGAGAAGGGTCTATGGAGCAGCAAAAATACATTCGCCACCCCCAGTTCTTAAACTTAATGTACGCTAATCTTTAATTACTCTACTCCTAGTAGATTCTAAGAGACCTTAAAACACTGCATCAAAAAAGTTCTTGATATATATATATATGTATGTATAACTGTATGACGTATTTTTTGGATTTAAAATAACCTGTTTGTATTATTTTTTACGTAAATTCTAAAAAAACATCTGCAAAATTTTTCTATGAATAACATTTTATGAAAAGAAATTGGTTAACCTTTCAAAGATGAAAAGAATTTTTTTGGACACGTCTAATATCATATTTTTGTTTTTCGTTGTTAACCAAAAACACATTTTATCTGCAAAACAAACTTTAAAAAACAACTTCAATATCGTTTTATCGCTGAAAGTTTGAACGGTTTCGAAGTAATGCGAGTTTGGGCCTTGGGGAAAGTGTTTATATAATATTCACGAAGTAACGATGCTTCCAGAAATTTAAAGATCGACCTATATTACTGTATGTTTCTGATCTTCTAAAGAGCTTTTTGGAATTAAAGTAGTAAATTTTATTAGTTTAATCTATACAGATAAATAAAATATATATAAAGTGTCTATTTGTAATTTTAACATAACAGTTTTTTACTAAATGCGTATGAAATTATATACGGTACTTATAAGAAAAACACATTTTTTTTTGTCTGTCTGTTTGTTTGTTATGGCTAATCTCCGAAACGGCTGGACTGATTTTGACGGGGCTTTTACTGGCAGTTAGCTGATGATGTAAGCAGTAACGTAGGCTACTTTTATTTAAAAAAAACCGGTTCCGCTCAAAAAAAATAAAATGTACCTAGGGAGGCAAATAAGTCGCTTGTAGAAAATAATTCTCAGTTTAAAAGAAAATATTCCTTCCTATCATATATTATATTTTGAATTACCTACACAAACTAGACTTTTTCCAAGTCATCTGCCTCCGATATTTACGTACCAAATAGGTACTCTATATATTTCTTTTTAAAGTTCTATGTGCTATCCCACTGGAGCTCACCTGTCTTTATGAACTAGTGCCTTCCGAGCCCGTGGTCGCCTCCCTAGGGATAAATACTGGCGTTTGATTTTAAAATATGTGAAATAGACGATGCAAAAGGACTTGGAAAAGTCTATGTGAATATATATTTTGTATTGATTTAATTTAGAAAATGCATCCTTAACGTTGATACCGCTATTAAGTAAAATTTATACACAAAAAAACTTTTTAGTATACCTAGAGATTTTTCAAAAAATCCCTTCATCTCAGAAGTATTCGTGTTGAGGACTTTTTGATATATCCGCCTATATTTTTTATGTTTCTTCAGCAATTTAGACATAAAAAATAACAATCAGATGTACAAACGATTTTTTGGCGGTATTTAATTATTAGCATCTTATCGTCGCATGTGTATTAAGGTGCCTACAGACTATCTGCTACTCCAGATCATCGATTTGTGTAATTTCATCTAAATCAACTCAGCCGTTACAACGTGGAGAAGTAACGAACAGACACACACATACAAATTATCGCATTTATGATAATAATATATGTATGTATTCAGCCCTTTTTAACGTCCCACTACTTCCCTTCAATAAGAGGACGTGTAGGTTTCCTCACGATATTTTCCTTCACCGTAAGGCAAGTATTCATGTGTGTACAGTAATCATGTTAGAAATGATTCACACGTGTTAATATCAGTGGTGCGAGACGCGGGATTTGAACCCGCTTCATTCTGTTTCCTAAGCGAGCGCGTTATAACTGGGCTAGCACTGCTTTATGATAATAGTCTGATGTATTTTGAAGCAGAATGTTTTTTACAGGTGACATGGCTAAAAAACGGTTCGCCACTACGTATGGAGGCGGCGCGGGTCTCACTCACACCAGGCGGGTCTCTCGAGCTCGATCCTTTGCGAGCTCATGACGCGGCCAATTACCGGTGTAGTGTGGCTCTGGCGTTTTCACATTCACAGACTAAGTATATATTTTTTTTTAAAGTTAACTTTAATGATTGTTTTTAAGAGATTTTAATATTTATTATGATGGTGTAAAGAAAAAGCTAATAATTAAATATATTTGTTACAGATTAGGTCCTGAAATTGAGTTGAAGGTCAACAGTGAGCTGGCCAACTTAGAGTCAGCTCCTCGCTTCATAGCAACACCACAATCCGTTACTGTGATGGAAGGTGAAATATATATTGTTTTTAGGATCCTATCCTCCATCCCATCCTCCATCAAAACCCATCATTAAATTAAAAAAACATAACCGTAACATAAATTGATGCCACGTTTGACTCAGTTTGTAGTGACCCTACTTTCTGTGCCAGCGGTCGCGGGTTCGAGTCCCGCTTGGGCATTAATTTGTGTGATGAGCACGAATGTTTGTACTCCAGTCATGGGTGTCATATTTATAATATATATGTATTTAAAGTTATATATATATGTAGTGTATCAACTATCTAGTATCCATAACACAAGCCTCGTAGCTTACCATGGAACTAGATGGTGCTGTGTGTTAATGTACCGTCATATTTATTATTTATTTATAACCGTTATCACGTGATTCACTATTTGTGTGTTGCCAACTTCTATCGTCCAAGTCTGTCGGACGAGAAATCTTTAAATACGTAGATAATATATAGTATATGAGAACGACTATTAATAAAAAAATCAAAATATTTTATTTTTTATTTTAATAAATATTAAATACGCTTTTGGTTTTCTTTTTATTAAAAAAAAAAAAACTTTTGGCGAAACCTTACTGCTTTAGGGAAAAATAATTATATTCGTTTTCATGGTATAAAAATGCGTTGTTAAGAAAATATATGTATATATATATATATATATATATATATATATATATATATATATATATATATAAACTATAAATCTGTAGAAGTTGTTCATATTCATTTACCGTCTAGAAAAGGGCTGATGTCCTTCAAACGGCTAAACCGATTTTCTTGATTTACAACTAACAATCACTAATCAACTCACCTTTTAAAGAAAAAAACAAAATTAAATTAAAATCGGTCCATCCGTTTGGGTGCTACGATGCCACAGACAGACACGTTAAACTTATAACACCCCTCATTTTACATAGGGGGTTGAAAAATAGATCATTGGTCACGAAAAACCCCTCCACATCTTTTTTTCTTCCTAGACCTTTAAGTACAAGCTATATAAATATTTCAGGCGCATCTGTGACCTTAGACTGTGCGGCCATTGGAAACCCGAAGCCTGAAATGGTGTGGCTGAACAATGGTGTTGCTATTGATCTGAAGTAAGTTTCATTCAATCTATACTAATATTATAAAGAGGCAGTGTTTGTTTGTTTGTTTGAACGCGCTAATCTTAGGAACTACTAATCCGATTTGAAATATTCTTTTTGCATTAGATAGCCCATTTATTGATGAAGGCTATAGGCTTTATACCATCATGCTACTACACAAGGGAGCGGAGCAGTAATTATAAATGTCAACAAATCGGGCAGACATCCATACATTATTGTAAAGGGAATGGAAAGAAGAGTTTGCTTTTTGTACTTTGAACAGGGACGAAACCAGTTCAGCTAGTATTTATATAAATTGATATATGTTTGTATGTCATAGCATTTCTCTTTATGTTACAAAGATTCTTCTTTATGATTCAATAGCGATGTAACAAAAGTTCCATTTTTCACATGCGAATGCGAATGCGAATATTCGTCTCCAATATTCGCGAATGCGAATGCAAATGCGAATGCGAATGTTGACTTAACTTAATTTTACTTACAAATGGTTTAGTTAAGTTTTTTTTTAATAGTTCGAAAAATATATACAGTGAAATGGAAAAATATATAATTAAAGCCAATGATCATGTAACATTATTAGAAATTTAATTCTGGTTCAAATATATTTTTTTGTTTTCTGTAAAAAAAAAATTATAAACTTAATTTAAAAATAGTTGTCATAATCTGCTAAATAAGTACAGACCTTACATAATTGTAAGAAGACTTGTGACCTAGATATTATTATTAATTTGATTGGACCTTACGAGTTATTTTTTCACAAAAGATATTATAAATTAGAATTTGAACTTTTTAAAATGTAAGAAAGGATATTATTATTTTTTTATTTTTTTATTTAGTCTAACCTGGACTAAAGTGCGATTATATTTTCTAATTTAGTCGCCTACCTCAAGACTGTTTCATAATCATTTTTTTTATTTAAATAGGTACTATAAGTTAATAAAAATATATATATCTTATCAGTTGTATATATTCCATATTCATCCAATCCATATATAATTTTCATTTTGTTTCCTGCGAATGGGAATGCGAATGTCAAAAAAGATGCGAATATTCGCGAATGCGAATATTCGCGAATGCGAATGCGATTATTAATTACACATTACATCACTACGATTCAATAGTCAAAAGGCAAAAACGGTATCCTTCAAATTTCCTCATTCATAAAAAAAATATTAAGGACGCAACCAAGCAAAGCGAGGCTATGTCGTTAGTATTATATATATACACTTCTCTATTTGGATCATATTTTTATTACAATTTCATAGGTTTTAATTTTTTTGCTCGGAACTAATTCTTTTTCTAATAGTATCCTAAGCTACTTATCAGCTATCTGACAGTGAAGGTCTCGTCGAAATCGGTCCAGCCGTTTCATCAATTAGCCGGAACCAACAAACAGACACACAATTTTTTTTTTATTATACTTACCGTATATCGTTAAAGCTGTTATTTTGACATCACAAACAGACACTTCAATTTTATTTATTTGAGTTTATACGAATATAAGTGTATTTCTAATTCCATTATATTACCAATGCTGGCGCTTTTTATTAAATACTAGCGACTCATCGTACCGCTTTAACGTTTAGTATAGATTTCTCAGAGATGAGATATTTTCCCGCAGTAAAAAGTATACTATGTTGACCCTGATAGCCAGCTATTATCATACCAAATTTCGTCAAAATCCCTCCAGTGGTTTTTCCGTGATTCGGTCACAGACAGACAGACAAAAATTCTAAAAACTAGATTGAGCCTCTGTATCGATAATAATGACAATTTCAATAAGATTTTCCAAAAAATATTTAATGTACAGATTCGACTTAGAATTTTATTATATATATAGATAATAAATAAAAATAATAAAATGTATAATCCTTATCCAGTGACCTAGACTCCCGGTTCTACCTGGCCGGGTCAGGGTCGCTTCGTGTGTCGACTGCGCGTGCGCAGGACGCCGGCACGTACACTTGCCGTGCAGCCAGTCCGCTGGACGCGGCGGATCATTCCGCTGTGTTACATGTTATGGTGAGTGGGGGATCCCGGGGGATTGGATTTGGGGGGTGGGATTGGGGATTTGATGTACATACCATCCCAATTTGGGATTTGATTTAACATGCTAGGGGATTGTGGTTGCTAATGGGAGGGATATTATGTAATCCTAATCTTTGAAGATTTAGGACAAAGGAGTTTTTCATGATAAAAATATATTTTTTTTAAAACTGCACGCTGTACAAAGACTATTTTTTTTTATTTCATTTTTGGTTCATACGCAAGAGCTCTAACTAACATGCCAGTTAGTCCGCTTTATTTTCTTTTGAAAATATCAGGTTTTTACTTCATGTCCATATTTAAATATAAAAATTGATTTTTAATAAGCCATCTTGAATGTAGACGGCGCCGCGCGTCTTACTAAAGGAAGGCCCAATTGTGCGAGCACGCACTCGTGGTGACGTCACACTACGGTGCGAAGTGCGGGGACGCCCCTCGCCCACTGTCACCTGGCTGAAAGACGGGGAACCCCTCACGCCGAACAACCACGATATTGCTTTAGTTGATGGGTGAGTCCTCTTTTGGATCATTAATATATTTTTCTGATGATTTGATTTTCTTAGAAGATATGTATTAAAATATGGAAACTTGTTAGCGAGACAGCTGGAATTTAGACTTAACAGTTAATATTATCAAGGCGAAGTTTGGATGGATGTTTATTACTCAATCACGCCAGAACGGCTGAACGGATCTGGATGAAATTTGGCACAGAGATAGATTATAGTCTGGAATAGTACTACGGTTTTTTTTTCATCTCGGAAAACGCACTCTCGGGACTCGGGATTAATATGTTTTTGCTTTTCACTAGGGACGAACCCTAGGGTGAGATGCGAGTATTGAATAATAGTATTTTTTAAACCAGAATAGGATATATGGATACTGTGAACAGAACCACCTCCTTTTCGAAGTCGGTCAAAAATCTAAACAAAAACGTCTTAAACATTACCATGTATCGTAATACGTGAATATGATGTCCCCAGCACGTCACTACGTATTCGAGGCGTGTTAGACGTGGACGCGGGCGTGTTCCAATGCTCGGCCTCTTCCCCCGCCGGTAGTGCTGTTGCAGCCTTACGTCTACTTGTGTCTCCGCATGGTAAGTATACTGCCAAGTCTTCCCAGCTGTCTTCACATTTTCCTGTACTTCCCTTTTTATGGTTCTCTTACTTCCCTTTTTGTAAGAGTTTGGTGGTCGTGAGGAATGTCTTATAACAAACTGGTTTAACTTTAGCGGAAGTTGAGTTAAAATGTAATTGTTTAAGTCTAAATTATTTTTTTCTTTATGAAGGGCTAATATTTTTTTTTTCTCTTTAAAGTACTACATAAGTTACTACTTACATTTACCCTTTCCTACTCCATTTTCTTATTTTTAGCTTTATTTTTTATATGTGTTTCAATTGTACTTTATTTTTGATTTTTTTTTAATTTACAACCAATCATGTCCATTTTTTTAATATTTTTTTTTGTTTTATAATTTTGTTTTCAACGAACTTATAATTTTTTTATGTTTTTTTTTTTATTTATATTTTTCGTTTACAATTCCTTCCAGACAATCCAAAACCCAATTCGTCATATATTTTCAACACTCTAGTTTCAAGCGACTTCGACCAAACCGATCCTACGGAAGACATAGATTTCTTAGGGGAAACCTCCTCCGCATACACATCAGAGCCGTATTACGACGATTATAACGAAAATGTTTTAGAATTTGATAATGATTATTTTCACGCTGCACCAGAATTGGAGGGGGGGATGAAGGGGAACAGTACTATAGTGTCTGCCCCGCGGGATTTGAGGGCCGTGATAGTGAAGCATAGGTTTGTCACGTTGAGTTGGCAAGAACCGGAACATAAGATGGAGGATGTGACAGGATATGTCATTTTGTACAAAGTGAAGGGCAGTGTACGGTGAGTGGTTTTTTTTTATCTGTTGTCTTTTATTTTTAGCCTGTGCCTGTATGAATTTTTTTGGTGATATTTTTGGTTTTGGGTTTTATTTGACAGTGAATACTATAGTTTTTTTTAATTTAACGTAAATTATGGTATAAGTGTCAAACACTTTATAAGTTTTTTTTTAAATTAATTAATGAACTGCTATTTTAAATATTTTTGACGAGACGTTTGGCTCAGTTTGCGGGTTCGAGTCCTACTGGAAGCATTCATTTGTATGATGAGGACGAATGTTTGTACTCCAGTCATGGGTGTTAATATTTATAATATGTATATTTTTAAAGTTATATATGTGTAGTGTATCAGCTACCTGGTATCGACAACACAAGCCTCGTAGCTTACCATGGAACTAGATGGTGCTGTGTGTTAATATCCCAACATATTTATCTATATATATATTTAAAGAATACTCGTTAGCAACGTGAAGAAGTAGCAAACATATTTATCAACAAATTCTATATATAATATTATCGTGGTAATTTTTATAATCAATTTTAACAATTTACAGCGAGCGCATGTCCCGAGGTGAAGCGCGGAGACATGAAATGAACGTCGCGGCGTTACAACCGAATACTACATATCAATTCCAGGCAGTGGCTCTCACTCATCACGCGGCTTCACCGCCCACTGAGGTTTGTTGGACTTTTTGTATGCTATCCTATACTATATTAAGCTATATTATATTATACTTATGTATAAACATTTTACACTTCAGTTAAAAAATAATCTGATTGACTAAAAATTCCTTATTATTTCTAAATATTAACATAATAGTTCCTAAGAATGATGTCCGTTTTAGCCGATTCTAGTTACGGCGGGGAATTTCAATTCAAATTTAAATTCAAATTATTTTATTCAGCATTAAATTATGACAATTTTTTACTGAGCGTCATGAGTCTAGTGCCAGTTCGGAAAGAAGAAGCCTCAGACCTGAGGAGAACTGGCGATAGAAACTCAGCGGAACTAATATTTTTTTAATAAATTATAATTTATAATATTGCTATAAAGTTGAAGTAGCCTGGAGGCGATCACTTCATTCCCAAGGCGTGCTATCTTCTATAAAATCATTTATTGTGTAATAGCCTTTAGCACACAAACGTTCTTTAACATTTTTTTTGAATTTGGCGATAGAAGCTTTTTGAACATTTTCTGGGATCCTGTTGTACAAGCGTATACATTGTCCATAAAAAGAATTACTGACTCTCCGACGAGTTACAGGCATTACAAGTTTGTGTTTACTCCTAGTATTAACGTTATGGATGGTCACAATTCTTGGTAAATTCGTGTATATTTTTACGAACATACATAACATTTTCGTACACGTACTGAGAAGCAACAGTCAATGGGATGATGTGCGTAGATGTTATAGTGCAGACACAAAGTGCACTGTTTACTTTTGTCACTTTCATTACAGATAATCGAAGTGACGACCCCCGAAGAGGAACTGACGTACGGCGCAGTACAGAACCTGCAGGCGGAGGCGTTGGGAGCTCACGCGTTGCGGGTGTGGTGGGAGCGGCCAGCCCCTCTGCCTTCTGTGACCTCCCCCCCACCCCCTACACGATATGCTGTGTATTATACTGAGGTACGTATCAATCTATAGCCTTCACCTTTTATATATTACTAGCGATTCACCCTCGCTCCGCTCGGGTTCGTCCCTACTTACGTTTTAACGTGTAGTATAGATTTCTCAGAGATGAGATATTTTCCCGCAGTAAAAAGTATCCTATATGTTGACCCGGATAACCAACTATTATCATACCAAATTTTATAAAAATCCCTCTAGTGGTTTTTCCGTTATACGGTAACAGATAGATGGACAGACAGACAAAAATTCTAAAAACTATAGATTCGGCCTCTGTATCGATAATAATGTTTATTTCAATAAGATTTTCCAAAAAATATTATATGTATAAATTTGGCTTAGTTACAATTTTATTATATGTATAGACTAGCGACTTACCCTCGCTTTGCTCGGATGCGTCCCTAGATACGCTGATTTTACTCACGATTTCGTGATGTTTTTGCGCGGATCCCTGATTCTTATTCTATAATAAAAGTTACTCCTTATAACATCAGCTATCTGCCAGTGAAAGTCCCGTCAAAATTGGTCCAGCCGTTTCGGGGGTTAGCCGGAACAAACAGATAGACAATTTTTAAAAATTGTGTTTTTTTTTTATAAGTACCGTATATTATTCCATAATATGCATTTAGTATGAAGCTGTTATTTTGACATTACATACAGACACTTCAATTTTATTTATCTGTACCGATTATTCTATTTGTAATTTTGAATTTCCTGCATGGTATTTTTTATTTTAGTTACAAGTATCACAATGTACAATAAAACAATATACTTGCAACAACGACATGCGACGACATACTTTATTTTTTTACATGTGTGTATTTATAGGCAAGCGTGTGCTTTAACTAAAGTGTCGAAGTATTATGAAAATAAAAAAAAAAATATCCAAAAAGGTCCAGCCATTCTCAAGTGATGCGATTGCCAGAAAACACAATTACATTTTTAGGGTTCCTTAGTCTAAACCTAAACCTAAAAATAAAATAGAACCCTTATAATTTTTATCATATATATCGGTCACCACCATTTTATTTGAACACTAATTGAGCCCATGAAAATTGACCTTATGAAGTTTTTCTAGATGTATTAATTTATGACTAATTTTCAACACCGGGCCATAGTTTGGAGAATGGTTTTGTTCTTTGATCAATATGTGTCTCAGTCAAGAGATACACAATTCTGCAGTCAAACGACGAAAAAAATTATATTATATTTTTAATATATTTGTTTTTTTTTTTATATATTATTTCACCTATACAATACGTGGTAAAGGAACTTTTGTTTATCTCCACACCAGATGGAATCAGGTCGTGAACAGTCCCAATGGATTGAAGGACAGTCGGTGACCCTTAGCGGGTTGCGGGCGGCAACCCAGTACCGTGTGCGGGTTTCGGCGGCGGGTGGTGTGACCCGCGAGCTGATCGCGCACACGCCAGCAGACGTACCTGCTGCTGCACCAGTCAATGTTACTGCTGTCGGTAGTGGCGATACGGTAAGTTGGGGGGATAGGGGACTTTTGGGAAAGAGGAGGTGTAGGGTCTTGGATTGTGGGGGAGAAAGGAGATGTGAGGTGTAGGGTCTTAGTAGAGGTGATATCAATGTTACTGATGTTTTGAGTGTAGATACGGTGAGTTGGGCCATAGGGGAGGAGCGGGGGGTTCTACTGTGAAGAGAAAGGGGGCTATTGTAGAGAAGAAGGGGGAGGGAGGAGGGGGGTGTTGTTGATAAATCTAAGTAAATACCTTATTAATGTTTTATTTCATGAAAAAAGATCGGCTTATGTTATTGGATGATAAGACTATATGTCATACGAGTATACATATATATGACTATATCCTTCTAAATTTATTTCATAATCTGCTTAATGTCATGATGTCTTTAGAAGAATTTAAAAGAAGTTAGAAGAAGAAGACAAGTTCGATTTTCACATCAACAATACGTATTCATGTTTCACGTTAAGTTTAAACAGCACTCTTAATGCAAATAAAACTAATTTTTCACAGTCAATCCTGGTAAGATGGGAGGCCCCTCCCACTCGCACCCATCGAGGGGCCCTCACGGGATACAAAGTACGTTATCGTGCCACAGGGGCCTTGGGGGGTTCAGGGGGCGCGGGGAACTCCCGGAGACGAGCGGACTCTCTAACTACCCCCGCGGACACTCGTCGTGCTGAATTAAGGGGTTTGGAACCTGCACAGACATATCAGGTATTGTGGAACTTAAAAGTTAATACGGTTAATATAATTTCGATAAGTCATTACTTTGATATATATATATATATATATACAGGGTGAATTTTTCAAGTGGGCGTGAATGACCAAATCCGAAACTATGAGATGATTTTCATGAAAACTAAAACTGCATCATTGGATTTTTGAAAAATCAATTTTCCTAGCCAGGAATCGAACCTGTTGATTTTGAAAAAAAAAACACACATTATCTATCATTAAAGCATTCGATAGCATCGCTTATAAGGAACGCATTCGGGGAAGTAATGACATACGGCAAACTTAAGGAAAATTTTGGATTTGGATTTTAACAAACTGCTTCATATTTTAAACTAATTTCTTTATTAATTAATCATACCTACATTACCTGTACCTTGTTTGAAATAATGCTCAATATTTTTTTCAACACACACGCACTTTTCTTTACAACATTATGTTCTAATTTCAAATTTCTATTCTCTTCGTGGTTAAACGCCACAGTAAAAGTGAATTGGCAACAATAATTTTGAATTTTTTCGACGTTTCGTTGATTACTGCTAACTGTTTGCGTACTGTTTCGTATTTTTTTTTAAATAATTTATAAAAGCAATACCTACTTGAAACTTGGATTTTGTGATTTGAAGATGGATTTAACCAATGATGAACGATTTGATCTACTGGAAGCATATTTTATCAATGGGAGAAGTGTTACTCGCGCTTTGGTATGGTACCGAAAAAAATATCGTCAACGTGATTTCCCCACTGTTAAGCGTCTCCAAAGAACGGTAAACAATCTTAAACAAGGAGGTAGCTTTATCAAAAGTAATAAAGCCACGTATTTGTAATGAAGATTTAGAAATAGCTATTTTGAACTATTTTGAGTCTTTCCCCGCTAACTCCACCAGCAATGTAGCTGAAAATATTCAAGTGTCTCAAGCTACGATCTTTGGAAAATATTCTAATCGGAATCAATAATATTGTAATGCTGAATGCAGTACAATCCTTGAAAAATCAAATCCAGCTATGTATTGAAAACAATGGCCATCGTTTTGAACAAATGATCAGTTATGGTAGGTAACAAATAAAAATAAAAAAAATATTTTGCTAAAAATGAGCTTTTTCCTTAAGTTTGCCATATGTCATTACTTTCCAGAATGCGTTCCTTAGTAGCAACACAATCGAATGGTGTAATGATACAGTGTGTGTGTTTTTTTTTTCAAAATCAACAAGTTCGATTCCTGGCTTGGAAAATTAATATTTCAAAAATCCAATGATGCAGTTTTAGTTTTCATGAAAATCGGGCCCGAGACTCCTTTAAGTACTTTTCGCTATTCCTCATAGTTTCGGATTTGGTCATTCACGCCCACTTGAAAAATTCATCCTGTATATGTATATATATAGCATCCTGTATATGTATATATCCTGTGTATATATATAGCATGATCATTTTCTTTTACGATGAATGTCCAACGCCATCAACATAGAATGCAATGGAATAAAATTTATTTGTAACTAATGACGTTCCCTTGCTTTGCTCGCGTGCGTCTTTAGCTACGTTTGAAATAAAATAATATTTATCGTAATAAGTATAGTAAGTAGTTGCTTCCCCATACAAAATTTCAACCCTTATTTCAACCACTTCAAGATTTATTTTTCCAATAAAAAGTAGCGTATCTCCTTCATGGTCCCATCTATCTCTATACCGAAATTCATCAATATCGGTTCAGCGGTTTAAACGTGAAAACGTAACAGACAGACAGATACTTTCGCATTCATAATATTAGTTTAGATAATGACCTCCTGACGAATTGATGCCATTCGTTCGTTCATTCATTAATTCATTCAATCATTCACTTGTTAATTCATTCGTTTTCTATCACAGATAAGAGTGTGTGCAATGAATGCGAACGGCTCGGGCCCGTTCAGTGAGTGGGTGACTGCGAGCACGCAGGCGCGACGCCGCGCTGAGACCGCCGTGCCTGCACAACCACCACCTTTGACCAGTGAGTCATCTCTGCTTTATCTATATATTAATACGTGAAGCAAAAACTTTGCACCCCTTTTTACGAAAATTGCGCGGACGGAGGAGTATGAAGTTTCCCACACTTATAGTTTATATAGAGAAGGAGTGCAGAATGCTAATTTTTTTTTTAATTATGCATAAAAATACATTAAATCAATAAAAAAACATTACGCACACTACCATGTATTTGAGACACACACGTATACATACTCTTATATACTCTTTTGTTTATTGTTAAAGTTACATACACGTTTGGCTTAGTTTCTATTAACCTTACTTGCTGTGCCAGCGGCCGCGGGTTCGAGTCCCGCTGGAGGGATTCATTTGTGTGGTGAGCACGAACGTTTGTACTCCAGTCATGGGTGTTTATATTGATAATATGTATGTCGTTAAAGTTATATATGTGTAGTGTATCAACTATCTGGTATCCATAACACAGGCCTCGTAGCTTACCATGGAACTAGATGGTGATGAGTGTTAATGTACCAACATATTTATATTTATTTATACAAACTTAACATATTACTATAGATAGATCAAAATTAAATTCCAAACAACAATCTTCATCTATACAGCTCGCGCGGGCCGCGACTGGATATCAGTGTGGTGGGGGGAGGACGGGGGAGAGGACGGGGTGGGAGGGGGAGTGGGGGGAGGCCTCGTGCGGGGCTACTGGCTGGGCTGGGGACTGGGAGTGCCGGACTCACACTCGCGCGAGTTGCCCGCGCATGCGCATTCGCACGTTATACGGGCTTTGGGTAAGTGATGTACATACATATATGTGTAGACTAAAGAATACGTATTTAATATGATAAATGTGAAAGTTTGTGAGTATGTATGGATGTTTGTTACTCTTTCACGCCAGAACGGTTGAACGGTAAGGATGAAATTTGGCACAGAGATAGATTATAGTCTGGAATAACACATAGGTTGTTTTTTTTTTTACTTTTTCCTGGAAAAATGTGCATTTTCGGACGAACCGCTAGTTTTATATAATTCACAAAATGCACTCTTTACATTTCATTTGCTCTCTCACTCACGATCAAAGAGCAAGTGAAAATTGGTTCCACATTTGTTTTTTTTTAACTCAATAAATGCACTGCGCTATGTCAAAAAAGAGAGAGCTACAGAACATATTATATACAGTAGCGCTCAAAAGTATTTTGACAACATAAAATTCATTATTATTCCTCTTAAAATAAAACACTATCGGACAGTGTCTTGAGTATAATGGAGAGCATTATAACTACGATTATTTGAACGTCATGTTACGACTTGTTTCGACTTGTCACTTTGTGCTGCCTGACGAATGTGACTTTCAGCGAGCTCAAAAGTATTTTGACACGCAGTTTGCTCCGTAAATTCGTGGATGTTACTTGCTTCTTTCTTCTGATTTCTACTGATATTTACTTACAGTAATTATTTCAATATGCCGAAATGTAAAGAATATTCCAGTGATTTTAGAAAAGCCGTGATAAATGCGCTAAAGCAAGGATTGAAACAAATCGAAGTTGCTCGTATTTTCAAAGTGTCTCGTCAGCTTGTTAGTGCATGGAATAAATTGTATAATAAACGAAAGACTGTCGAAAATAAGCCTCGCAATGGACGACCAAAAAAAACGTCTCCTAAAGTCGATCGTATCATAAAAAAGTTATCAACAAATGATGTTCGCAAGTCGGCTGTAATGATACAAAGAGAATTGAAAGAAAAATATCACGTCGACATTTACGTTTCCACTGTCAAACGACGCTTGAAACTCTTTGGATTACATGGACGAAGACCGACGAAAAAGCCTTTAGTATCTACGAAAAACCGGAAGGCCTGACTTGCGTTTGCAAAACGGCACATATCATGGTCAAGTTCAGACTGGTCTAAAATTTTGTGGAGTGACGAAAGCAAATTTAATTTAATGTCTTGTCATGTCGTGACAAGTCTTGTCTTGTTGAAGAAATCAGAAGAAAGAAGCAAGTAACATCCACGAATTTACGGAGCAAACTGCGTGTCAAAATACTTTTGAGCTCACTGAAAGTCACATTCGTCAGGCAGCACAAAGTGACAAGTCGAAACAAGTCGTAACATGACGTTCAAATAATCGTAGTTATAATGCTCTCCACTATACTCAAGACACTGTCCGATAGTGTTTTATTTTAAGAGGAATAATAATGAATTTTATGTTGTCAAAATACTTTTGAGCGCTACTGTATTAAACTAGCTGACCCGGCAAACGTTGTTTTGCCATATAAATAATTTCCTATTACTAAAATGGCTATTAAAAAATAAGGGTTGATCGTAGAAGGGTGAAAATTGAGGATTGTATGTATTTTTGTATGTTGTATCATAAAAAAATAGAAATTAAAAATTTTGTCTAAAAAATAAAAAAAAAAATTAGGGGTGGACTACCCCTAACATTTAGGGGGATGAAAAATAGATGTTGGCCGATTCTCATAGATACCGGATAAGCACAAAAAATTTCATCAAAATCGGTCAAGCCGTTTCGGAGGAGTATGGCAACGAAAACTGTGACACGAGAATTTTATATATTAGAGAATAATAATTAATTAATAATAAAAAAATCAAATTTCTCATTTCATACATACATATATTACAATTGAACTCTAATGCGAGACGTATCATGATCTTGAATTAATTTTTTTATAACTAATTAATTCAATTCAATTATACCCAGAATCGAACTCCGAATACGTGATATCACTTCGCGCGAGCAACGCCCTCGGCCTGGGTCCCGCGGTGTACGCCACCGTCCGGACGAAACCGGCGGAACCGGATGATGATGACGAACCGGATGAACCGGACGCGGATGTGGAAGATCCGGATGAGGAGGAGGATGATACTCCCCCCCTGATACCACCTGTGGGGGTGAAAGTAAGTAGATATAGTGATGTGACTTTGTGTGGTACGAAGTGATGGATTAGTGAGTTTATTGATTATTTGGTTACAAAAATCGTCTGTATTTTTTGTGGGTATATTGCTTTATTTAATTTGAAATCGATTTTCGTTTTTTTTTTAATTTGTTAACTTAATACTTAATTATCAAAAACTTGTCCTGTATCCTCATACACCTGTCTGGTATCCTCATAGCCTCATAACTTACCATGGAACTAGATGGTGCTGTGTGTTAATGTCTCAACATATTTATTTATTAACTAACACCTATATAGAAAGCGAAACGAGAATAGTAGCATAAATAGCAAATCATGCTACTATTTTTGACTTCGACATTTGTTTTGGTGCACTCCATCTATATACACTACGTCTAAGACTTATAATTATATTACAGGTAATAATGTTGAGCGGAACCACGGCCGTGGTGTACTGGACGGATCCCACTTTGCCAAAAGGACAGGTGGGTGGAATCTATATTTGACCGACTTCAAATGAAAGGAGGTGCTAAAATTGTCCGTGTTGGTATTTTTTTTTTATGTGTAGATTGATTTTATAATATTTTTTTTTATATGTCACGGGTGGTACTATGTAAATTATAAAACAAGGGGTATGTTTTTTAAATCATTTTGAATTTGGTGTATTTTTTTTTAATATTGATGATCGAGGCTTATTATAATGAAATTTCAAGTTTTAAATTTGATAATAAGGATCGCGCAATTGATTGGTCTCAGTGAAAGGTCGCCAATAAGATCAGCGGAATATATTTTGACGGGTTAGATTATGTCTCACCCATCACCCAACGTCCCTTCCTCCCCCAAGACCCCCCCCCCCCAAGACCCCTCCCCCACTTTACTAGTGCGTAAGCGATCGTGCAACGCCCCATTAAGACAAAGGAGGTTCCGTTGACATAACATTAAAAAAAATGTTAAATTAATCAGTACAGCGATCTTACAGTTAAGTTAATCAATCAATGAAATTCAAAATATTTTATTCAGTATTAAATTATTACAATTTTTCACTGAACGTCATGAGTCTAGTGCCAGTTCGGAAAGAAGAAGCCTCAGACCTGAGGAGAACTGGCGATAGAAACTCAGCGGGGCTAATATTATTTCGTTATCTTTTTTATAAAGTTAAATTATAAATTACAATATTTCTATAAAGTTGAAGTAGCCTGGAGGCGATCACTATATTCCCAATGTGTCATCTTCTATAATGTCTGTTTGTCTGTCTGTCTGTGTGTATACAGACGGCTACAGATGGGCGTCGCTACGCGGTGCGGTGGTCGGGCGGCGGTCGTACGCGCGTCTACAACGCCTCCGATCTCAATTGCATGGTGGATGATCTGCGCCCCTACACGCACTACGAGTTCAGCGTCAAGCTCATACGAGGTACGTATGTACACACACACACACACACACACACACACACACACACACACACATATATATATATATATATATATATATATATATATATATATATATACACAAACAAACATAGATAAAGCAAAGTTTTACTTTTTATATTAGCAAGAAGTATTTTTTTTTTAAACTAGATAATATCTTTACATATTTAGTAGAAGCCATTACAATTAAAAATTAAAGTTATTTTTAAAAGTATATTTTATCTAATCTAATATATTTAAACGAGCAATTCTTGTATATTTATTTATTTATTTATTTATATATATCAGCGATCTCGGAAACGGCTCTAACGATTTCACTGAAATTTGGTATGTGGGGGTTTTCGGGGGCGAAAGATCGATCTAGAGTAGTCTTACGTCTATCTAGAGTAGTATTATGGAAAACGCATGTTTTCGAATTTCCATGCGATTTTCTTTCGCACGCAAAATATTGAACGATAATTTCTTACGCTCGAGCATAAGCATCTAGGTCAAGCCGCCAAGGTGCAAGATTGATAACCACAGTTGTCCGAGTTCGAATCCTGGTCGAATACAAATTTTTACTTTTTATTCAAGGTTTTAGTTTATTTTTTTTATCTAAAAAATACGATATAACAATAAAGAACTCCTAGCGAAGCTCGGTCGCCCAGGCACTTATAATAATACTGGTGACACACACACACAAATACAAACTTCTTCTTTTCACCCAAAGACCTTCTCCCACAGGTGGGCGCGAGTCGGCCTGGTCAATGTTAGCGTCTAATACATCCCTCGAGGCCGCCCCGGGGAGTCCCCCGCGCGACTTGCGCGTGTCACCCGCACAACCCTCCGCCCGCGCGGCGGATCTCACCTGGAGTCCCCCTGCTCGACCTAATGGGCAGATTACTGGTGAGTGTGGGAGAGAGAAAGAGAGATGGAGAGAGATATTGCTGGTGTGTAAGTGTGTGTAAGAGAAAGAGAAATCAATGGTGGGTGTCGAGACAAAAACCACTTATGGGCAAGGCTCGTAAACACATTTAATTTTTAAACAGGCAATGGTCATTGACCCTAAACTGACGGTTACGTTCTTTAACCGTTTAAATTCCGGAGCACGGTTTTTGAGGAATTTAGGTTCTATGATCGAAATTAATCAGTTCAAATGAGTTTCTGTGCGTTTATATTCAACGAATCTTTGCTAATGGTGAATTGCTTAATAGAAGGATGTACATACATATTTATGTATGTACGTTTCTTACTTATGAATTACTTAGCCGGTTTATTTCGGTATGAAAACCGAAATCCAACCTTTTTTTAAAAATAACCGTCAACCATTATTGTTTCAATTTACTAAACCGCTCGTTTTTATTGACCGGTTAAAGGAAGAGCGATGAATTAACCGGAATTAAAGCGGTTCCGAGTTCTGCTTATGAGTGCAAGAGAAAGAGATTACTGGAGAATATGCAAAAGTGACAGGTATTGCTGGTAAGCTAGAGAGTCTGTAGGCTGTGTGCTTAATGGGTAGACTGATAAGAGGGGAGAAAAAAGAGGGAAAGAGAGAGACAATAACATTTTTAAAACTATCTCCTTTCATATGCGTTTAAATTACGCACGATTATACACTACGTAGTAATCTTGGGGGAGGATTTTGTATGGGGAAACAATCTCAAGTATTTCTCAAATAAGGGATAAAATTGTTTTTATTTTTTGAAGTACTTACCTATTTTTTTTATGCATATATACATATGTTACAGTCAAAACTATTCTTTAGTCAAAACTACTTTTGTCTAAAGAGGTTGGTCAGAAGTTATTTTGACTGCAGGCTTTGGTCAATAGCAGTTTTGACTGGCATATCGGTCAAAACTCTTAAAAAGTTAAGGAGATAAGTAGGTTGAAGGTTACTCGGTAGAACCCTTCTTTTCTATGTTAGGTTAGGTCAGAACAGTGACCACAGCGCCATAATTTTAAGAGTTTAGACCGATATGCCAGTAAAAACTGCTATTGACCAAGACCTGCAGTTAAAATTACTTTTAACTGTTTTTGTCCGTCAAAAGTAGTTTTGACCACGAAAGATTTCTGACTGTAACACATATATGTATATAATTTATCTATTCCATATTTTATAACCTAAAATGAATAAAAACACACAGGTTATATAATAATGTACGCGATACAACGCGGCACGAGTGGTGCAGCAGAAGAATGGACGGCAGTCACCGTCATAGGTGATAGAGTGCGAGCTCGAGTCGAACGACTCCGCCCTCGTACTGCGTACAATTTCAAGATACAAGCAAGAAATAGCAAGGGATTGGGGCCCTTCAGTGCGACTGTTGCGTATACCACGGGATTGGGTGAGTTGGGATTACACAGGATTGGTTGTGCTATAGTGATATCTTTTTTTTTTTTTGTTTGTGTGTATTGTGTTCAGCCCTTTTCCCTCTCTTCTATACAGGGGGATCAGATCATAACCACTACATTGGCGAAGTGTTGATTAGCGGACACCACAATTTCAATTCCTGTATATTATGTGAATTTGCAGTGGTAACGCGCTCGTTTGAAAAACCGAATGAAGCGGATTCGAATCCCGGGTCTCGCACCTCTTGATATTTTCATATGCGAATCATTTCTAAAATGATTACCACTTGTCTTACGGTGAAGGAAAACATCGTGAGGAAATCTGTATGTCTGAGAGAACCTAACAAGTTTTTGAAAGACATGCTCAATCCGCCCGCACTTGGCCAGCGTGGTGGACTATGGCCTGATCCCCCTCGTATTGAAGGAAAGATCCGTGCCCAGCAGTGGGACCTTAAAAAAGGTCTGAATACATACATACATACATGTGAATTTATGAATTGTAATTATAAATGCGAAAGTAAATTGAAGGTAGGTCCGTGCCAAGCAGTGGGATGTTAAATACAATGAATGTATAAGTAAATATACCTACTAATATTATAGAGCTGAAGAGTTTGTTTGTTTGTTTGTTTGGTTAACGCGTTAATCTCAGGAGCTACTAATTCGATTTGAAAAATTCCTTTTGCATTAGATAGCCCGTTAACTGAGGAAGGCTATAGGCTATATATCACTCCGGAAAATGTAGGTTCAATGTATGGTTCCCGGGATTTGTTTTTGTCTAAGGACGAACCCGAAGCAAAGGGTGAGTCGCTAGTGAGTAAATAAACGTGCAGAGAGCGGCGCGGGTGGTGGGCTGGCGGGTGCGACTTCAGCGTGGTTGTGGGCGAGTGCGGGTGGTGCGTGCGCGGTGTTGGCGCTGGCGGCCGCGCTTGCTCTGTCGTTGTGCTGCCGCCGCCACCAGCCGCCCATGTCGCCGGACACCAGGTGGGTTTTTGGTGTAATTTTTCTTCTTCTTAGGTGTTAAGTTGGTGAAGAACTGAAGGTACTGTAATTGTAATTTCAAGCTCACTTTGAATCTCAATTTTAGTTAATTTTTAATTAGAGTCATATTATGACAATTTATGGTTTTTTTTTTCATCCCTCAGTTATTTGTATAAATATAAAGTTTAAAGTTTTATGTTTTTCATAATTTGACCGCAGAATTATTTTGCGGTTCACATGAGACACCTACTTACCAAATACCAGCCATATAGCTAATCTGTACATATAATAAAATTCTAAGTAATCTATACATTAAATATTTTTTGGAAAATCTTATTGAAATAGATTAGATATTATCGATACAGAGACCGAATCTGTAGTTTTTTGAATTTTTGTCTGTCTGTCTGTGACCGCATCACGAGAAAACCACTGGACAGATTTTAATGAAATTTGATACGGTGATAGCTGGTTATCCGGGTCAACTTATAGAATATTTTACTTTTAAAATATCTCATCTCTGAGTAATCTATACTAAACGTTAAAACGTAACTAGGGACGACCGCGAACGGAGTGAGGGTGAGTCTCTAGTATACAATAATATTCTATAAGTAAACTACATAACTGTAGCATACCGACAGACAAATAAAAGTAAATAATAAGGCTTTTGGTTTTAGTCTTCTAAATAAAACACCCTAGAAAATAACTAAAAAGTATTTATCTATTTCCAGTACGTACCAGAAAGCGTCAGCGTCAGCCGCCATCAAGCCCCCCGACCTATGGATCCACCATGACCAGATGGAGTTGAAGCACATGGATAAGAGCCTCCACAGCTCCGCCAGTAAGAGTACGCCCTCTCACTCTCACTCTATCACTATCTCTTTCTCTCATTTCTCCTCTTAAGCAACTTGTTTGTTTAATTTTTTCTATGTTTAAATGAGTACGCTATGTCTATCTCTCTAGCTATTCTTCTTTGTTTTTTGTTTCATTTTTCTGTTTTTTTTTCTCTCTCCCTCTCACTCTATTTATCTCCCTTTTTTATATGATTTCTTTTTGTTTCTGAAATAAATGTACGCATAATGAGACTTAAAATTGGTTGTATTTTTAATATATATTGTAGATACAAATATATACATACACATCCTTTTTTACACTTGTCCTTTTTATACTAAGACCTTTTTATTAACCTTTTTTTTATAAATCATATCTTGTGACATATTGGAAAAAAGAATAGAAAAGTATTGGACATTAAAAAGGCGTACAATTTTTACTTCTATTTCTAATAAAATAAATAAATAAATAATTTATAAATATGTTGAGACATCAACACACAGCACCATCTAGTTCCATGGTAAGCTACGGGGCTTGTGCTATGGATACCGGATAGTTGATACACGACACTATATAACTTTAAATACATACATATTATAAATATAAATATAAACACCCATGACTGGAGTACAAACATTCGTGCTCATCACACAAATGAATGCCAGCGGGACTCAAACCCGCGACCGCTGGCAGAGCAAGTAGAGTCACTACAAACTGAGCCAAACGTGTCATCAGAATATAAATAAATAGATTAGAATAATCGAATATTGTCATACATTCGGTCGTACATTTTTTTTATTCATTAATCACCAGTTTCGGCGGGTAGTGTAGAAGGCAGTGCGCTTGTGTCATCCACTCTAACACTGGCTCGGGCTGCGCCCAGCGCTGCTGAATACGAACCGGCGAGACATGCCCACTCCCACGCCCACGCACCTTCACTGGCCAGCTTGGACAGACGATATGTTCCCACGTATGTTGGTAAGTGGGTCAGATTAGCCCCATGGCTGTATAGAGGGTTTTAATGTATGTAATTTTGATGTGTTGTGGGTTTCACAGGTTTGATGTTGTTTTTAATTGACATAAAAATGCCCATTGTACTGTAGCCATAGTGTCCCGGTTTTCTGTAGTTAGTGAGTAATGGCCTGACGGTCCCTTATTCGTTGATTTAAAAAAATTGGTCCGCTTTGAATTATTCAATTCGACCCTTAAATATGTGTATAGTATATTTTTTTGTTTATTTTCTTTAATTTTACCGACTTCAACAAGAAGGAGGTACTCAATTCGTGTGTATGTTTTTTTGTGTATGTTTCTTGATATTTTTCAATATTTCTAGATCGATTTTGATAATTATTTTTTAATGAATAGGCTTTATCTTAATTAAGGTCACGTGTTAAAAATCCATCTTTAGAGTGGAAAAGTGATGAGTGGAGTCGATCAATTAATCGATTTTTTTTAATAACTTTGTGTATGTCTGTTTGCATAACCCGAGGAAGACTGAACGAATTTCATTTTTTTTTATACATGTTTCAGTAAAAACATAGCTAAGGTTTATTTCAATCAGGATATTAGTCCCAATATTATGAACTAATGACAGTTGATGACAGTTGACAGTAAACTGGTACTAAACGGTACTAATAATATTTTATTTCAACTCTAAGCCATTAAAGAAAAAAATAGATTATCTGTGATTATTTTAATCAAGCTTTAATAAACATTCAAGCATTTTAAACGGAAGATTTATATGTCCAAGTTAGTTCTGCTAATCGCCACTAGATAATAAGTTCTTTGCCAGTTAGTTGCTGCTTGTATTTGACTAATTTAAAAAAAAAATGAGTGCGTTTTTTACGCGGTTGAAGTAAAACTTTGGAGCTGTGGCAGATACCGCAATTACATTAATATATATATATATATATATATATATATATATATATATATATATATATATATATATATATATATATTAATAATAAATTTGACTCTCACTCCCGCGACACTCATTGTATGTATTGACTTACCCCTCGGTATAAAGAAGTTTTACTTCAAAAAAAAAATTTTTTTATATATTATATTCTGTATTGTTTATTGTTTTTTTTTAATTTAAACAATTTTAAGTTATTTGCACCATATACATACATACATTTGTACCGGTCGTATAGAGCGACGCTCGCCGTCCGCCGGCAGTGAGGACACGCACCGCTGCGACTACAGATGCGAGTCGCTACTACCATTAGGTTTATTGTTTTGTTTTTTTTTTATTTATATTATATATATACACACACACACAAAGTAACGACATACATACAAATACACTGATATATTATATTAGGGTGGATTAGGGTTTTTCTTAGTTTGGGGTAGAATTTTTTATGTCTATAATCGTCATGGAAAATGACTATATTCGTCAATTTTTGGATGTTTTCAAAGACGCGATTTCTTTTTCATTCAAACCAAAAATTTTATTTATTTATTTTTTTAAATCAATGGGCCACCTCAAAATGTTGAGTAAAAAAAGATATTTTTATTTCAATAATTTTGTTTTTTTCTTTATAAACTACAAATTCCACCAAGCTAAGAAAAAAAAATAAAGTTTTTTTTCCGCTCCACCCTAATACATAAATCGATTTGGTATATTATTCATGTACTCAAGAGATATTATAGTACACAAATATGGAAGGGAACACCACGAACTTCTTAACTCGGGGCTGTTAATGGTAATTTCTTGACAGAAATACTCTATGATTATATTTGGCCTGAGCCAGAACTCGAACCCAGGACCTCCATATCTGGAGACGTACATGCTGGCCATTAGACCAATGAAACAGTTAATACATATACAGATATCTCAAAAAATAACACAAACACACATGCATACATTTTAAAAATATGGCAACACAAAACCAATTTATATTTATATTGTTGCACAGTTTTCAACATTTTATTTTCATTTTTTTTCAATTAAGTATTTTTTTTTATTATTTATTTTAATTTGATTGATTTTTCAACCGACTTCTTCAAAAAGGAGGAGGTTCTCAATTTGTCGGAATCTTTTTTTTTTTAAATAATATTTTTTCTATACTATATATTAACCAGTATTATTTATTCTAGCTATGACAGGAGTGGGAGTAGGTGTGGGAGTGGGCGTGGGATGCACCGGCACCTGCGAGAGAAGACGACACATGGCTGATCAGGTTAAATAAATAGAATTTTATTCAAATGTCGGACTAACATTATAATTGTGATTTATATGTGTGATACATTTTCATTCGTTTATAATATTAGTAGGATTGTAAACATTGGAGAAACAAATAATAATAACGAATTCTATCACAGAGTACACCACTTCTGTCGGGGGTGGCGCCTCTGGGTTCCCCGCAGGCCTCGCTGGGCTCGCTGCACCACCACGCGCTACCACCGCCTGCACCCTGTGAGTATTCAGCACTTTTTTACATCCCACTGCTGGGGGTGGGCCCACCTTGTGGCAATGTGTATGAGCTAATGTATGAGCCCGAGGGCGGACATCGAAAGAAACCCCGTGCCCACCATCTATACCACCACATTGACCGATCTTTTTTTGTTACCTTCTATTTTTGTCAGGTGTGATAGTATTTTGATGGTCCTCTTAGATTTAAAAAAGGAGTTTTTTTTATTAGAATGTTATCTGAAACTTTTTTTACCAATAGTTTTTACCTGAAAAGTGCTCCTTCTTTATTTTGAAGGGTTCTTTTGGGACGTTTGGACAAAAATGAGAGTAAAATTTTTACGATGCGCGCGCACACCGACAGTCAAATAGCGACATGATGAAGTTAGCTGAAAGCGACATGATGAAATCTTTAGCTATTTTTGTTCTGTTACGCCAAAGAAGTATAACTTCTTACGTGCGTATATAAATACACACACACTTTTTTTTTATTCCTTTTAATTAGATAATCAAATAAACGTTTTTATATCGTTTTTAATATTATTTCACTTTCGTTCAGGTGGTTCAGGACAGTGTCCCCTGGGCAGCGCGTGCTCGGTGCCCGGCGGGGGAGTCCCGGGCGGCGCCGGGTCGGACGTGTACGCCAGCGCGAGCACCGCCCGGGAACGTGGACATTACGTGGCATATGAACCACTCGGACATTACACACAGTGAGTTATGTTATCTATAATCGATACTAATGTATTCAGCCTTTTATAACGTCCCACTGTTGGGCGTGGGCCTCCCTTCAATACTATACCAGGACATAGTCCACCACGCTGGACAAGTGCGGGTGAACTGAGCATGTCTTTCGAAAACTTGCTAGGTTCTCTCAGACATGCAGGTTTCCTTAATTTCTGAAATTTTCATGTGAGAATAATTTCCAAAGTGATTACCACTTGCCTTACGGTGAAGGAAAACATCGTGAGGAAACCTGCGTGTCTTAGAGAACTTGGCAAGTTGTCGAAAGACATGTGAAGTCCGCCCGCACTTGGCCATGGACTATGGTGGACTATGGCCTGATCCCCCTCGTATTGAAGAGAGACCCGTGCCCAGCAATGGGATGTTAAAAAGGGCTAAACACATATCAAACCTATGAACCTGTAGCCATGATAGATATATTATTTCACTTTTTATTTATAGGGTAGTGTTATTTATTTCAATTAGTGAGAAATGTATTGGGAATTATCTATATATTAATATTATAAAGCTGAAAAGTTTGTTTGTTTGGTTGAACGCGCTAATCTCAGGAACTACTAAACCGAAACATTGTTTTTGCATTGTTAGCCTTAATTGTTTGTTTAGCCCGTTAACTGAGGAAGGCTATAGGCTATATATCATCCCGGAAAAATGTGCGGTTCCCGTGGGATAGATTTGTTTTCGTCTAGGGACGAACCCAAAGTGAAGCGAGGGTGAGTCGCTAGTAATTCATAACCCAACTACTCCCATCCCAACAGCCGCGACTCCCTAAGCAGCGACGTGGGCTGCGCGCCCGGCGTGGGCGTGGGGTCGGTGGGCGGCGTGGGCGTGGGCAACACGAGCGCGGGCGGGTCGCTGCAGCGACGCGCCGGCTGCGGAGCCCTACACAGCTTCACTCTGCCGGACACCGCCTCTGACCACTCTACGCCATCACATTCTAAAGGTATTTTTTTTATTTTCCTTAATAATCTATACTAATATTATAAAGATTTTTTTGTTTGTTTGTTTGTTTATACCGAATAAGCTCCGAAACTACTGAATTGATTTAGAGAAAATTTGGTTGTAAGATAGTTTGAGACAATGGGAAGGACATAGGATAGTTTTTATCCCGAAAATCATCACTTAAGTGGGTGAAAATGGGGATGAAAGTTTGTATGGGGAAGCAATTCTATGTCTCGGTAGTATATTATAAACTGTCTGTAACATTGTGGGCGTGTGTGTATGTATGTGTGTACGCGTGAAACGGCTGAACAGATTTGGATGAAGTCTGAAGTGAAGAAAATTGGTCCAGCCGTTTTGGAGACTAGCCGGTACAAACAGACAGACATATAAAAATTTAAAAAAAAAAATTTTCTTTTATAATATATAAAAATATAAATGCACATTTCCTAACAAATATCCCTTCAAAAAGTGGCGTCGACATGTCACGTTGAGTCAAACCAAAGAATAACGTTCAAAAATTGAAAAGTTCCGATTGTCCAAACACAAATTCGAACTTACGCAGACCACATAGAGTGCAATTTTAAACGAAAAAACGTGCTTCTTAATTTTGTCATCTAAAAAGCGATGAATAAAAGAGATTTTCAAAAAGCGCAATTCAATTTCGGATTGTGCGCTTCTTTTCAAGACAGACTTTTCTTTTATTTTTGTATCTCGAGTTTTTGTACATCAATGGCTTGAATGTATATTTGTTTGTTATTATTTTTTATAATATAATGGCTTAGCGAATTTGAAAAAAAAAATCCTTTGGAGATATTCCGATTTAACGTATACACTTGGTTTTCATAGAACATACCACGCGAGTGACGCCGCGGGCAAAAAGTGTAGTACGTATTACAGTTGAAAGATAAATTCTGTTGAATTAGTATTGTACAAACGATAAGTCGATATATTCATAGTGTACATTTAAATTTTTGACCGACTTCACAGAAAAGGTATTCAATTTGTCTGTTTGTTTTTTGAGGATATGTTACGATATTTGCGGTAAAACGATTTTTATGGAAAAAAATACTGTGGTGTATATAATTATTGGTCTGAGACTAAAGGGAGATTCTTTATTATTTTATCCAATACTAGCGACTCACCCTCGTTTCGCTCGGGTGCTTCTATAGGTACGCGGATTATGTTCGCAATTTCATAGGTTTAATTTTTTGCGCGGAACCCTAATCCATTTTCTAAATAAAAGTAGCCTAAGTTACTCCTTATAACATTTTCCAGCCGTTTTGAAGACTAGCCGGAACAAACAGACAGACATAAAAAAAATTAAAAATATTTTTTTTCTTATAAGTACCGTATATAATTTCATATGCATTCAGTAAAAAGCTGTTATTTTGACATTACAAACAGACACTTCAATTTTGTTTATCTGTTTTCTCACTTAGCGGGCAGTGTGAGGGAGACGTCGCCATACAAAAAGAGTGCGAGCTCTTCCCCCGGACACATTCCTAACAGACTACAGCTCGGTAAGAATATACATACATACATATTTTTGGCGTTTACATGTATCTATATAAGTCTAATGGTAATATTTACTTACAACAAAACACAGATTATGTATGGGTCACAGAGAACAGTATCTTTCTTAAAGTTGATCTTTTTGAAGCTATCAGTAAAATTCTTACAGGATTTCCAATTACATATTATCATATAAACATTTATTATAAACAGTAATGTTTAATAGTAACAGTGCGAATGGAGGGGAGGGGAATTGATGAGAGCTACGTCCCATATCAACTCCCACCTCCCCCCACCCCCCTCCCCAAAGGGCACCAGTCATACTTACTTTTTCAATTATCGTCTTAATGGTTTCAAAGCTGACTTTAAATTGACACAGATTTATACTACTTACTTTTTACGAACATATATTTATATGACGGGTGTTACTGCCCTTAATTAATTTAACCCTTGCATTTGATAGTGTTTCTGTTAGAATCAAAGATGGTCGCCGACTTTATGGATTTTTATACTACAATGTTAATATCTATTTTTTTTTTATCAACCATAGGTGGTGGAGTGACCCACTGCTCGGAAGAACTCGAACCCCTGACCCCATCGCGGTCGACGGAGAGATTACACCGTGAAATGCAGAACCTCGAGGGTCTGATGAAGGATTTGTCAGCAATCACGCAAAACCAGTTCCATTGCTAGCATACGTATGAAAATACCACGTTTAAAGAGATCTTACGATTTTGAAAGTCGGTTAAATGGTGACTTTCTCCAAAAAAGGATATGACGTTATTTTTTTTTATATGTATTTTTGTTTAAGCAATGTGTTGTGATTTTTTTTTAATTGAAAAATATTTGGAATTATAATGACCTGAATAGAATTTTTGGTTTTGAATCGATTTGTCAATACTGTCTCGATTGTGTAGTGGCTAGTCCTGGGTTCGAACTCAGGTCGGGCCAAGTTAAGTTATTGAGTCTTTCTGTATAGTAAGTCTCAGTAACAGATCTGAGTTGGGAAGTTGTCGGTGACCCCCACTCTCCCCCTCCACCCCCCCCCCCCCCTACCCCCCTCCTACCGGTGTCGCCGCAGTGTGAGAGTGACATGGATAGAGAGTAGAGAGTGCGCGTTGTGTCTGCACTGTACTATATAATATCTCCTGCGCGAGCTACTCTCAGTGAGATTGGCCGAAGTGGCTGAAATCTATCGGGAGGACATTATTCTGTGTGACTAAAAATCGATTTTAAATATTTTTCATTTAGGTCGTTTTAATTCTAAATAAACAATTATTACAGAGTTTTATATAAATAGAAAAGTGAAAAGATTTTTTTAAGCTTCTACGGATATTTTAGTTATTAAAGTCAATAATTACTAGCGACTCACCCTCGCTTATCTCGGGTTTGTCCTTAGGTTGATTCCCCATACACACTTTCATCTCCATCCTCACCCCCTTAAGGGATGAATTCCGGGATAATAAATAACTTATATCCTACCCAGGATGTCAAACTATCTTCTTACCAAATTTTATCTAAATCGGTCCAGTAGTTTTGGAGTTTATTCGTGACAAACATACAAAAATATAAATCTTTTCTCCTTATAATAGTAGTGTAGATAATAAAACGTTAATGGTAAAATTCAATAAAATATGTGAAATAGCAAAATATTTATTTCATGAAATTTCAAAAGCATTAAACCAAATATTGTAATTCACAATCTGTGACGGATGTCGTGGGTTCGATACTTTGTGAGAGTTTGAGGTAAAAAAATTATTCACTGACAGACAAACGTTTCGTATATAATATAAATGAACATTGAGAGTTTATGAAAATTCAACCCCTAAAAAGCTTATATAAGGGTGAATGCTTGTACAAAAATATTTTTTATATATATCTCTATAATAATTAAATGATTTCCTTTTTTATGTCAAATATTATGTTTTATTATTTATATATTTAATTATATTTAAATGTAATAAAAACGAATTTTCTCGAATTAGACCTAATAAGAATTGATGATGTCCTATAAAATAGTCTAAGATCCCGATGTGTATGGTGGACCCCTAACTCTTTTTTCAGGCGAAATATATTTTTTATACCATAAGACATTAACAAATACGACCCATGGGGATTGTCACCAAAAATCTGCCCCAGGCTGTTTTTAATTTAAAAAAAAAAGTTTTTTTTTTAAAGTACAACAACTCTTTTTTTTTTGACAATTTAGTATCAATCGAAAATATAATACTTGTAGAAAATGTTATCATACGGTTGGTGGGCTTTTTCGAACACATTACCAGATATGAAGATATGAACAGGTAAATTGAAGTTGTTAATTCCTTGTATCTTTTTCGGGAACGAAAAAAATAATCAAAATGTAGAACTTTTTTATAATAAACTAGCAGAACTCGCGGCTACTACGAAAAATACGAAATTTCATGCAAATATGTCCAAGGAATAAAAAGTTTCATACAAACTTCTACCTCCTATTGCACACCTTTTGGGAGTTGAATTTTGAAAAATCCTTCCTTAGTGGATGCCTACGTCATAAGAGGAATACAAATGCGAAATTTTAAGTTTCTAGCCTTAAGGGTTTGGCCTGTGCGTTGATACATTTTAAATAAAAATAGCCTGGAGCAGATTTTTGGTGACAACCCCCCGCCCCCCTCCCCCTTCCCCCCTGGGTCGTGTTTCTTAATGTTTTTTTGTTTAAAAAATATATTTCGTCTGGAAATAGAGTGAGGGGTCCACCACATAGATCGGGATCTTAGACTATAAATATGTAATTTAATTTTTGTGGGAAATTGGCCTATCTCAAAAATGGATTTAAACGTAGCTCGTGCTCGGATTTTTTAATGTCAAAGAACTTGACGGTAATATTTATAAAAGACTAGCCTAGACTAGACTTGGATATAGTTTTTTCTTTTTTTAAGTATTAAAACCTTAAGCTTAAGGAACATACAAAAAAAAATTAGCCGAATTGGTCCAGCCCTTCTTGAGTTATGCGCTTACCAACATTCATTTTTATTTATATAGATATATAGATGGAGGTTTTATATATCAATGTATTATTCCTCCAGATTTTTTTTATTTTCGTCAAATGTATTTTAATTTAAAAATAATAAACCCAGTCAATGTAAGTGGCCATTTTGGTTATAATAATAAGATGGTGGCTAGTGTTTTTTTTTTTAAATTAAGACAAGTTTGATGTTAACATAAAGTTTTAAGCACGAGTGTGATTAGTATTTGTACGGGACATACATATGTCCTTTCCTGGATTTGCTTAATTTTTCTATTTATTTATTTATATTTATATTATATAAAAATATATAAAGTAAGTTGGTTTGTATATTTTCGTGTAAAGCTAGTCACGTAGGACGAATTGCTCGGAAATGGCGTCGTATTGCAAAAAAAAAATGTTTTTTTTCATTTTTTTTTATTAATAATAATCATATCTCTACTTGTATATGGGTTATTTTTTTTTAAAGATTTTTTTTTATTTTGCAATACGACGTCACTTGTTGACTGTAACATCAACGGGTGCGAACACAACCCTAGTTAAGCGATTTGTATAAATTTTTTATACCTAATAATGTTTGTACATTCTAATTGCTACGTCTTTTTATGGAAATACGTTATTTTACGAAATTTCTACACAGAGATAATCAAAGAAAAATATCTTTTTTCTATTAAAATTTCGTAAAATAAGATATTTTATATTGCTCTAATAATAACTTTTTTGCATAATTTTTGAGTCGGTTAACCTTAAATGGTTTAATATTCTATTTAAAAGAAGGCTTTCCTCTAAGACTGAGTATCGGTCGTTACAAGCCATTGTTTTTACGCGGCGTCACTTTAAGTACTAGTTTATATATCTGTACCTTTCTAACGTATCGTTTTAGAAAGAGACGTGCGATTTATTAGTATTGGGAAATATATTTTCCTCTTTATTGTGCATCGTCTAACAAATTATTGTAAAAGATCTTTATATGGACTCAATGTGGGAAAAAAAATGTTTTTTCTTAAAAAAAAATGTTTTTTTTTTTTGTATATCAAATGAGTCCATATGTCTTGTATGTTATTCTGAATGAGATAATTAATGTGAATTTCAATTTTATCTCTTTCCAACAAATATAAATAGAAAGAGATGGAATATCTGTGTTAAGTTAAGACGTCGTTGAAAATTTGCACTTATTCACATCAATGTAAATATTTTGTACCGCATACAAGTTAGTTTTAATCGAACACATTTTGATAACGTTTAAAATCGAAGGGTCAATGTTAGTTCTCACTTGGCTTTATCTCTTTCGCACACACGATTGATTTGAGAGAGAAAAAAAAGATTTTTTTAATTTTTTTTTTAAAGTGAACCGTGTGTGTCGAAGGATTTTTTCGGAATTTACAACCTCCCATGTATATAGGTCCTCGTTTAATATTTTTCTATAATTATTATTATATTGTAAGTTTAGAATTACGGCGGTCACTCTTCATGTCTCAACACTCACTGGAATTTAGTTGCCATATTCAAAAGTGTGGCAATACAGTCGAACCGAAAGAGAGAGTTAGAAATACCGCGATCTCTTTCTCGCTTGTGGGGAACTCTCACTATAATAACCTAAGTTTCTAGCAAGTAGCGGATTTAGACTTAAGCCCGTGAGGCCTGGGCCCGGCAATTTTGAGGGGCGTAAACACTAAACAACCAAACTCTTCAGTTTTATAATATTTATATAGATGTATGAGACACAAGCAAGTAGCAGTCTCAATTATAAAGGTCGACGATAAAACGACTTTCTCTTATAGATGTTTCTGTTTCTCTTTTTTATAGGGTTTTAGAGGGATAAAATGACGGGATCTGGCAGTAACTCTCACTTAGAGTTTTCTCGCTTACCCAGTTCTCACTTAGGTTTGACTGTATGTTAAAATTAATTGATTTATTTAGTAAGAGTGCCATATATAATATTAAAACGTCTTATTTAAGAAAAACGTGAGCATTATTCTTCATTATATATATTTTTTAGTTTATAAAATACATTCAATTTTGCCACACTTTCGAGTATTTTGAAATCATTTTTCACATTCACACATTTATTTTATTCGTTAACATTATAGTATTAATAAACATTTCATTTGGCAAACTAATTTGAACCAATTCATTTATTTTGAAGTTATACTTCTTTTGGCACGTTTGGAAAAAATTATGAGAGTAAAATTTTTACACCGACCGACAACCAAAAAGCGACATGATGAAATTAGCTGAAAGCAATATCATGAAGTTAGCCGCAATCCTTTTACAAACAGACAGTTGTGACATACGGGATGAAATCTTTAGCCATTTTTGTTCTGTTACGCCAAAGAAGTATAACTTCTTACGTGCGTACATAAGTACACACACGTTTTTTTTTTATAATTAGCGCCCAAAAAGTGTGGAGATTATGGCATCAACACTAATGTCATTGACATAATAATTAAAAAAACAAGCTTTAGAAATATTTTTAATAAATTTCAGTGCGAAAGTGACCCGACTCAAATATTTTTTTTTAAATCAATAAAATAAGTAATTTAGTTTTTTTTTAATATGTTAACTTTCTGATAGGCGATACATTGTTGGTTTTAGAGCAGTACATTATATTTTATAAAAAAAATAAAGGTTTTTGTCACCTACTTCTAAGTTTGGGAGGCATCAGGAGTAGTTTGCTTTTGTTTGATATTGTCTTGTATTTATTTATTTATTTCTTTAATAAATTAAAAAAATCTGCTCCTAAATATGTAATAATTAATTTTAAGTCGCTTTGAAGCGCATTTAGTATATGATAATAATTTGCTTGTCGGTCCGCTCGTACTAACAAGTCGTACGTACAACAGGCGACGATTTTTTTCCAAATTCACCACTTCCATCATTACCTCTATGTAGGTAATATAAATATGTTGGTACATTAACACACAGCACCATCTAGTTCCATGGTAAGCTACGAGGCTTGTGTTATGGATACCAGATAGTTGATACACTACATATATTATATAATTTTAAATACATACATGTTATAAATATAAACACCCATGACTGGAGTACAAACATCCGTGCTCATCGCACAAATGAATGTCCCCAGCGGGACTCGAACCCGCGACCGCTGGCATAGCTAGTATTGTCACTACAAACTGAGCCAAACGTGCCGTCATGGGTACTCATAATGTTCTTCCATTTTTTTTAAAACATGCATTTAAAGTTAGGTCACTTTTGTACTGACAGCCTTTTCATATAAAAATTGAAATTGGTTCATTGAGTTTTGTCAAACATTCTTCCAGCATCATACTTCCGACAGTCCTCCGATTTATCAAAGTCCTATTAAAATATATTTTCTTGACTGATTTTATACTTTTGTAGTAATTTTTTTTTTGGATTACCGCCATTTTTTATTATTTATATACAATAATAAAATGTACGAATATATGATATCTAAGAATTGTTATGTAAAGGAGAGCTATAGGATTGTCAATGTTAAAACTGAATTTTTAAGAAATATTTCTTATATTGATTTATAATGCACTTAGTTCTTAAGAATTCAGTTAAAGTTTGCAATTAATTTGATAAAATTCAGTACATATCCATTTTTCTTCTAGAAAAACGTCGATCAGAAAAGTACTAGATACACAATCCCATGCAAAAGTTCTCTTAAAACTGTCACCAATTGTGTTTAGGTAATTATTCTAGTTGAAATAAATATACGACAATGTAAATTGAACTTTAAGTGTGACACTTAAAGTTGTTTTCACATATTTTTTTTAAATTAAAAACGCGCTCAAATGTTCAAATGAGCGCTCATTCGTTGAGGACATTTTTTGTCGTTGATTGTGTATCTACTTTTTTGATCGATGTAGAAAACTTCTACGAAAAGTAACATTATACGAAAAATTATTTGATATTTGTATTATTTACATAGTTTTTTTTTAGGGTTCAAAGCCCTTATTTAAAATAACAGAAATCTTAAAGATTTTTTTTTATAATTCAATTTTTTTTACCTGTGGATCTACATATATATTGTCTAAAAATATAGCACAAATAATAAAAAACACGATTGTTATATATAATTTACATTAATGTATTGAACGGCACTACTTAGTTATAAATGGCGGTATCTGATTGTGTTATTATTAGTTGTTAAGGAAACTTTTAGACTGATTTTTGTATTGTTTTTAATATTTCGAAATTTATATTTTATATCCTGAATCTTACTGGCCGATTGTGAACTTACAGACATAATATTTATTGTTAGTTAACTTCATCGTTATACTGTATGCGGGGAATCCCCTAATTTGAGATAACGACTAATCAAAGTGCTTAATCGATATTACGGTTAGTATACAGCATGTGGATATTCCCCATATTTCCCCATTCCATGGTGGCATGGAAATTGCCATGCGGGTCTCATCGACTGATGAAAACCTATGATGTCCATAGTACTAAAATCTGCCACATCCCGCAATCGAATGAAAATGAGCCTTTATTATATTTAAAACTGGATTTAAAGATCAAGTAAGGGAAATAGATTTCGCTTCAGATCCATTATAACAGACAGACATTATTATTATATTTTATTATATGTTTTTAATGTCGTAACTCTCATCGGTCAGTAAGTAGTCGGTCTACTTGCTAACCCGTTAGTTTGCCACCGCAAGAGACTGGATATTCGGAATTTCTATGGTTTTTTATTGTAAGCGTTTTATTTAATATCGATTTTGTATTTAGAATTTGTAATTTGTATAAAGAAATGACCGCGCGGTGCAGCCTGAGATACATACACTGTACAAGTAGCTCAATAAACTTGTATTATTTATTGACTATATCTTTGTTTTATTTTCCCTTATGATTAATTAATTTTTTTTTACGATGCGCGCGCACACCGACAGCCAAAAAGCGACATGATGAAGTTAGCTTATAACTGTTTGTTGCCATGGTAACCGTTGTTATTGCCTGACAAATGATAAATAAATATGTTGGGATATTAACACACAGCACCATCTAGTTCCATGGTAAGCTACGAGGCTTGTGTTATGGATACCGGATAGTTGATACACTACACATATATAACTTTAAATATATACATATTATGAATATATACACCCATATCTGGAGTACAAACATTCGTGCTCATCACGCAAATGAATGCCCCCAGCGGGACTCGAACCCGGAACTGCTGACTCGGCAAGTAGGGTCACTACAAACTGAGCTGATAATGTTTTTCATTTAAACATTTTTTAAAACCTGGCATTTAATTTTTTTCTTTTATTAATTTAACGCAAACAAATAAGTAATCCATTACATACCATGATGATATTATTTATTTGAACTTATTTATCATTGTACCTAATCCTAACACTCAGTGCTATAAGAAAAAGACAAAAACTATAAAAAAAATTTAGTTAGTTCCTGATGAGACCCCCATGGTTTTATCATCACATTTAATGTTGAAAAAATAGTGTGTGACACATGTAATGAATTTCTGCGTTCCGATTTATTCTTTTGATATATGAAAATTATAGGTGGGTATACACATTTTACAAAATTCAAAATTATTGTTACGCGCCGCTAATTCAGTTGAAGATATCAAGCGTGGAACCTCTGTGGTGTTAGTCCACGCAGGTGCCAGACAAGCAGGAAAAGTATGACGACGGATATATTATGTATCTGACTTTTGGTGCGGGACGTATGATTTTCTGTTGTGTGTATAAATTTTATTAATTACTGACAATATAACGATTAAAACAGGAAAAGTGTCTCACTGTTTACATTATGTTTTTATACCATTTGCTGTAAAAACCCTTGGTCAATGGAGTCAAAGTGCTAAGCACTTCTTAAAAGACATAACACTTCGTCTTATCGCCTCTACCGGTGACGGGGGAGCCGGCTCGTTGTACGCCCAAAGAATCGGCATTGCCATTCAGCGGGGGAATGCGGCATAGCATTCAGCACTCTTGCCGCTATTCCGCGCGGACATTACTTGTACAGTAATAACTAAGTGTACATTTGTTTTGTATATTTTGCATATATTTAAGTATATTTGTAATTTTCTTTATGGTAATTTAAGTAATATTCCTTTTTTTGATATTCGTTATTATATATTTTATACTATACATATTATTATACTAGCGACTCACGGTCGCTTCGCTTGGGTTCGCCTCTAGACAAACGAAAGCAAATCTATCCCACGGGAACCGTAATTTTTTCCGGGATAAAAAGTAGCCTAATCTGTTATTCTGATGTATGAACTATATTATTGTAAAGTTTCATTAAAATCCAATCAGTTTTTGTGTACTAAGCTATATAAGTTACTATAGTTTTCTAACTATCCCACGGAAACTCTTTAATTTTCCGGGATGAAAAGTATCTGAAATGATGACCGGGGATATAATGTACCACCATGCAAAATTTCATTTAAATCGGCCCAACAGTTTCTGAGATTAGCCCGTACAAACAGACAGAGAAACAAAAAAATTGAAAAAATCTGGATTTGTTCTATTTCTCTTCTTACAACCCCTTGACTCGGTTTTTAGCATTTCTTTTCTATGTATAGACATTCGACCTCTACAGTTTTATTATATGTATAGATTCATTCAGTCATATTAGACACTAACAAGTTTGAAACACATATTTGGTACACTCATTAGATATATTGTAGCCTATTTAGGACATGATTTTGACCATCTTCAAAAAATATGAGTCACTCATTTCTATTGTTTTTTTTATCATGAAAATTTCAAAAACATCCTCCAAAGGCTCTTCCATTATTATTATTTTCAAGGATTTTAGTATTCATTATATAAGTATACACAAATTCTGAATCGATTTCCATGAATCAATCATACAAAAACAGTTCCAGATTCTCTTAGGGAAAAATTCCACCTTTGGGGCTGGAATAACTTTTAGGCTACGTCCGCACAGACAGGTGGCTTGCTTAGCGCCTAGGCATCTAGAGCCTAGCGAGTCACCCAGCTAGTAGCTTAGTGAAACGAACGTTTTAGAATGTTCGCGACCGGCCGCACTGCGCGCTTAGCGCCTAGCTAGTCGCTTAGCGTGTATCTAAGTAAACGAACTTGTTGGTTTTTTGTCACGAGGCGCGAGGCATTTTAAAATAAAAAATGGATGAAATATTAATTGCATCAGTTTTTAAAAGAGAACCTCTGTGGAATCCAACTAGTGAACTCCATAAAAATGCAATTATCTTAAAAAATTATGCGAAGAGATAGCCGTCGAAGTAAAAAAAGACGTGACCGTGACTTATTTATGTCATGAACCCAACATGAAGAATAAGGCCGTTAAATGGTATATTTTAAATGTGAATTTTCTATAAGTAGCAGTTTTAGAGCTATTTTTGAAAGTGACATCTCGTCGCCGTGCCGACAAGCAAATGACCAGCTTAACGACCCACCAAGCAAAACACCTGCAGTGCAGCCACTATGTATCCTAGCAAGTAGCCAAAGTGCAAGCCACTAAGCTCTTGGCGCTAAGTAAACCACCTGTCTGAGCGGACGTAGCCTTAAGATTTTTGTTAAAAAAGTAATATTCATATACCGCTGTCATAATAAAGAAGGCCCTAACTAACAATTTGGTCAAAAATGACTTAAACGCGGATTCGGAATCAGCAAAAACAATGCTACTTGATAGTCTTACTCATAAAGCTCTAAGCGTTATGAATCCGGAGACACCATAACCGTTTCCATCGTAACTACGTACAAACTACTACTAAGTACTGAGACAACACATCAAATATCTAGAAATCAACTTTGACGTAGCTGCCACCTTCTTTTTTTATGACGGCAGTATACCAATCACAAAAACTTGATAATATTTAAGATATTTAGGAAAAAGTCAGGGAAAACAAAAATAAAACACAAAATTAGCAAAATGAATGGCACATTTATATTTAATTAATATTATTCATTTTATAATAAGAACTTTGCTGTAATCATTATACTATTGAACGGAAACTGTACAGCGGAGCTGCCTCGCGTCGACTCGCGACCAAACAACTAAATAACTCCAGTGCCACAAATAAATTACAGTAAACCGTACGACAGACAGACGCACGCGCGAATCGCATTACATAATAATCATTAAAAAAAAAACTTAAAAAATATACTAATTGGAAGAAAAGTCTAAAAACTATGATTATTACTTAAACTAGGATACGCTAAAAAAATATTTTGAACTTATATCATCGACGCCATTACGCGGTCGATCCGCCATTTTGTTGAGAATAATCGAGTCTTACATCTATATAATACAAGGGGAACTACCGCGAGCGTGCTCCGTAGCCGCGGCTACTTGCAGTACGCTCGGGAATCCCCCGCCGTCGTCCATCCACTCAACTGTCATGATTTTTGAATAAGAAAAAAAAATATAAAAAAAAAATTTACAATCGAAACGCTAAAATAAATCATTGAGCTTTCCATTCCCATAGACAATTTCTTTTTAATTTTTTTTTATTTTATATACAATTACGTCATGATCTGCGTTTAAAATGTCAAAAAAACGAACGTTCAGCGGGATTTCCATTTATTCTAGTATGGCATTTTATTATGTCTACATTATTGATTTCTTAATAAATTAGTGTTGCCATTGTTTAATAAAAATTAAAATTATTCAATTGATTTTCCTCCCATTAATTTATTCTATCGAGAAACGTCCGTTTCGTCAAAATTTTCTCATGGGAAAGTTTACTATGTAAAAGAGATTTATTTATATATAACCATATATAGCGAATCAAGTGTCATGCAAACATACGTCATGCGTAATTAATTTTCAATTTATAATTTTTTTGAAAAATCAATGAAAAATCACTATCATTATTTATAATCTGTTTCAAATAGTAAACTTTGCTTTACAAATATAAGTACGATACAACAATACAAACAAAAAAAAATATGGTGTATATAAAAAAATACGCAATAGGCGTAAAAAGCGGGTAATAATAATAATAATAAAAATAAAATCACTGGAGTTGGGTCACAGACAAAAAAAATATATAAAAAAAAAATTCCTAAGTACACGTTTAAGTTAGCAGCCATTTTTCGATTCTCATAAACATACATTTACAAAAAAAAACACATGATTTCAAGCGATTTTCGTCTCTATTAAATATAAAGTCATATTTGTAAAAAAAAATGGCTAAAACACGTTAAAAAAAACAGGTTCAATAAAGACAAAAACCGTACATTAAAAACGAAACCTAACCTCCGGGGTCCACGGATTATTGTCGAGCGTGAAACTGAGCGTGAAAAGTGAACTCAAGCGGTGTTGCCATCCCGCGGGCCCCGGACACTTAACCTACGCTTATGGCAGCGAAAAGAAAAAAAAAATTACGAATTTGTAATTAAAAATATCTTTTTTTTCCATATATTTATTTCTAGGCTATATACTATGCTATGTTACAATCCCATTGTCTTTGGGCGTGACATCGGCGCGGCGTCGTGACGTCGCCGTGACGCAGCCTTGATGCCGTCGTGACGTCGCTGTGACGCAGCCTTGACGCCGTCGTGACATCGCCGTGACGCAGCCTTGACGCTGTCATGATGTCGCCGTGACGTCATGTATAATACACACTTAACTTATAGTCTGTTTCCACTACGCACTGCTTTTCCACTCTTTCCGACTCCAACACAGATTATAAAAGTACAGACGCGGCAAAGTGTACTTGAGTTACAATTCCGAACTACAGACGACGTCTAATCACTGCTTACTTTTTTTTTTGATTGGGAGTGAAGTGTGTGTTTGTTTTTTCTTTAATATAAACGGGAAATTAATTTATATTTATATATAAAAAGAAAAGATATTTCTTAATAATAAAATTTCAATAATATTAACGCAAAATACACCTCATAGAAAATAATTAGAGCCAAATTGCTTTTCAAGATACAATTTGTAGAGAGGAAATATAGAATGAAGAATTATTATAATACTAATAAATACATTAAAATAGATATACTTATAAATTGTAAGACATTTTTAACAAAAATAATAATAATAATAAAAAAGAATTCCTTCTTGAAATATAGAAAAATGAAAACAAACACACACGAACTCCTTATATATGTATATTGGGGTTCATATACACCCTCTATCCCTCTTAAACCCCTACTTATATTAAAGCACCCATACATCTTAGGGGCTATATACAGGGGTCGAACATTATCTAAAGGTTTACAGCTCCTCTTTAGGGGTTCAACTCCCCTCCCTAGAACCGGCTAGGGGGCGTGTTGGGGGATGTGTGGGAGTTTTGAGGGTCGTAGCTGGGGGGTGTCTGGGGGTTTAATGCAGCGCGCAGGCGCGCGAGCGTCGCTATTGTGGCGGGGGTCCAGTGGGGGGTTGGCCTGACACTTGACCCATGCCCTGTGAAAAAAGATATTTATTTGTAATATTTTTTAAATATTAAACTCTTATATCTTACTAATATTATAAATGTGAAAGTTTAGATGTTTGGATGTTTGTTACTCAATCACGCCGGAACGGCTGAACGGATTTGGATGAAATTTTTCACAGAGATAGATTACAGTCTGGAATAACACATAAGTTACTTTTTGTCCCGTAAAAATGTACGGTTCCCGTGGGATGGATATGTTTTTGTGCTAGTATAAATACATTTCAAACATTTTCAATTACATTAAAATTCCTTTCTAATCATATCGCAGTAAATGCGAATGTATGTCCATATATGTAAATATGTATAAGCATTTCTCTTCTGCACAAAGTAAAAAAAGCGTAAAATTTTGAATGTGTATGTATGTTTATATGTATGTATGTAAGGGACCCGTTTAGATACCCTAAAAATACATACATATGAGTATCAGTACAACTCACAGGCATGGGAGCGTAGTGGTGTATGGGCGCGGCGAGCAGCTTTGGCGCGTCCTCGGCCTTCTCCTCCTCGCGGCGCTTGAGACATGCCGCCTTCGGGTTCAGATTGCGCTCTGGAAAAAAAAAGCATATTCTTGACTACTTTCTTTAGATTTACTCGAATATTCGAGATATTAAATAAAACTAAGCCAGTGGTAGCGCGGTCGCTTGGAAAACCGAGTGAAACGGGTTCGAATCCCTGGTTTGGCACCTCTGATATATTAATGTGCGAATCGTTTCCAAACCTCGTGAGGAAACCTGCATGTCTGAGAGAACCTAGCAAGTTGTCTGCAGACATGCTCAGTCCGCCCGCACTTGCCAGTAAGTGGACTATGGTCCGATCCCCCTCGTATGGAAGGGAGGTCCACCCCCAGCAGTGGGATGTTATAAAGGGCTGAATACATGATTGCATATAATATATTATTATTATTCTTTTACAAAACCGTTCCAAAGTAATCGTCACTTACCTCGAACTTGCTGTTCCAGTGTCATAATGACCTCCACCGCCATATTGAGTATGCCCAGCTTGGTCTGTGGCTTATCGCTTTTCAGGTGAGTCATGCACATCCTACCTAACTCCTTGAGAGCCTCGTTTATATCCCTTATTCTTATCCTGAAAGGATAAACGGATTATTAGGTAAAGTTTAAAAAGCATTTATTTAAACACAAAGTATTCATAATTTCTTTAATTATAACATATTACTATATATAATATAAGGAAGGTCACAGTATTCAAAATCGTTGATAAAACGTGTAAAAATGTGTAACGCCAGTAAAATATTAAGTCACAAACGTCAAATTAAAATAAAATCGATATTTAATCGATTAAAGAAAAAAAATCAATGTAGCTCCATACAATACAAAACTACAGAGCCTTGCATTATTAATAAACAAATAAATATGTTGGGACATCAACACACAGCACCATCTAGTTCCATGGTAAGCTACGAGGCTTGTGTTATGGATACCAGATAGTTGATACACTACACGTATATAACTTTAAATACATACATATTATAAATACAAATACCCACGACTGGAAACAAGCACTCGTGCTCATCACACAAATGCCCCCAGCGGGCCTCGAACCCGCGACCGCTGGCACAGCAAGTAGAGTCACTACGAACTGAGCCAAACGTGTCGTCACATCGTCAAATAATAATAAAATCTATTTAAATCTAAACACTCAATTATAAAATAAAAGTTATATGTATAGAAAAATATTATTGAAAGTTAAAACAAAAAAAGGCTCTTATTCAAATTGTGCCACTTTTATATACTTCCGCTATAGTCTAAAACCAAACTTTAATCTCATAATTGAATAATCCCTTATTAAAATAGCATGCTTTCTAAAAACTGAGATATATATGTTATATGTTGTTATATGTTGGGTCATTAACACACAGCACCATCTAGTTCCATGGTAAGCTACGAAGCTTGTGTTATGGATACCAGATAGTTGATACACTACATATAATATATAACTTTAAATACATACATATTATAAATATAAACACCCATGACTATATAAACTCATATAGGCGTTTTAAATAAAACTATCTTTGTTTATTTTTTCCCGGACTTATTTAGATTTTTGGTTCCCGACGTTTAGAATACTTTGCAGCTATCATAATCAGGGGATAAACTAAAAAGTAAACTCAGTCTCTCACGTGACCGTGATTGCTGTAAAGCATTCGAAACGTTGGGAACCAAAAATCAAAATAAATCCGCGAAATAATACAAAGAGATAAGTGTCATTTAAAACCTCAAATATTCGCGTAAATCTAAGAAAGTGTTATAATATTTTGATAATAAAATAAATATATATTTTTTTTATCAAATCGAAAAAAAGGAGGTGCTCAATTCGAGTGTTTTTTTTTCAGTATTTATGTCATATACTCGTATGTAAATATATCTTTTTAAAACGGTGAATTTTAAAATATGTACTTTAAAAGCAGAATAAGTAATATATATATAGCAAAACTGTAGAGGTCGAATGTCTGTACATAGAAAAAATATGCTAAAAACCGAGTCAGGAGGATGTAAGAAGAGAAATAGAACAAATCCAGATTTTTTTTAATTTTTTCAATGTTTCTGTCTGTTTGTTTGTTTGTACGGGCTAATTTCCGAAACTGTTAAAAATGAAATTTTGCATTGTGGTACCTCATATCCCCGGTTAACATTTTAGATACTATTCGTTCCGGAAAATTAAAGAGTTCCCGTGGGATAGTTAAAGAACTATAATAACTTATACAGCTTAGTATCCAAAAACTACTGATTGGATTTTGATGAAATTATACAATAATATAGTTTACACAAAAGAATATCAAATTGGCTACTTTTTATGCCGGAAAAATGTACGGTTCCCGTGGGATAGATTCGTTTTTGTATATCGTGTAGATGCGAACCCGAGCGAAGCGAGGATGAACTGCTAGTACTTAATAATTTAAGACTTTTATTTAAATAAAATATATATATATAAGTTTCAAACGTTCAAATATTAACAAAACTCAAGTTTTACATTATACGTGCCCCATATAAAATGGAGTCTTGCTTAATCGACTGTATGCCAAAATTCATAACACATCTTCCCAATCCCTCCAGTATCTATATGTATATTAATACTTGAAGCAAAAACTTTGTACTCCTTTTTACGAAAATTGCGCGGACGGAGGAGTATGAAACCCACACTTATAGTTTATATAGAGAAGGAGTGCAGAATGCTAATATTTAAAAAAAATTATGCATAAAAAATACATTAAATCAATAAAAAAAAACATTATACACACTACCATGTATTTGACACACACACGCATATATACTCTTTTGTTTATTGTTAAAGTCTGTGGTCAAATTGAGAATAGATGTAATATTGTAATATACGCAAGACAATAAATATATAACTTAATGAATTATGGTTGATTTATTTTTATTTGAGAACTTCTAACGACACACCTATATATGTATACTTTTTGTGTTTACATTTCATTATAGTATACAGGCAGCGCCAACTATTGAAAAATTTCAATATTAAGAATAACCTGTTATATTGGCTACTAATAATATTGGACGTGAATAGAGACATACATACATACATACATACATACATACATACATACATACATACATACATACATACATACATACATACATACATACAAAAAACCCCTACCTCTCTCTAGCATTGTTCGCTTGTCTTCTCTCCTTCTCCCGCAACGCCTTTGCATGAGGGTCCGTTTCGTCGTCACATTCGTCAGCCGACGAACAACTAACAGACACCCGTACTTATATATTGTATATATTTAATATTTATATATACTAAAATTAAATAATACCTATATGATATTTTAAATCGAATAATTTGAATGAATTTGAAAACAAAAAAATGAAACTGTGTGTCATTATTTTGATCTAAATTCGGATTAATTGATATTTTAATTGAAAAAACAAAATCGAAAAAAAAAATATATATATTTATAAGCCTATTTCATTCATCCATTCTAATTATTGACGGCGAAATGAAAAAATAAAAAAAATATATATACATGTACGTAAATTCCTTTTTTTTATTTACATATAAATCTGAAAAAAAAAAAAATCTTCAACCTGTAAACCTTTACCTCGGCAACGAAGTCAGCGCGCGAGAGAGAACTGCCGACCACCTATATAACACATCGGTCCATACAAAACAACCACCGAATGTATGAGTCATGCAAGCTTATATATGATACTAGCGACCCATCCACACTACGCTCGGGTTCGTACCTAGGTTACGTTATAACATTTAGTATCTATAGATTTCTCAGAGATATTTTCCCGCAGTAAAAGGTATCCTATATGTTGACCCGGATAACCGGCTGTCATCATACCATATTTCATCAAAATCTGTCCAGTGGTCTTCTCGTAATGCGTTCCTAGACAGACAGATAGACAAAAATTCTAAAAAACTGTAGATTCTGCCTCTGTATCGATAATAATGTCTATCTATCTCAATAAGATTTTCCAAAAAATATTTAATGTACAGATTCGACTGAGTTAGAATTTCATTATACGTGCAGATATATTTCGACAGAAACCCATCGAAAGTCAGAAAGCAATTTTTTTTTTATTTATATAATTTATATTCTTGAAAAGAAATAACTCGTTGTGGGTCATTTTCATTTAATAACAGAAAGCTTTTAGGTTATAATCGATTTAAAAAATATATATTTACATATACATATAAATAAAATTGAAGTGTCTGTATGTTATGTCAAAATAACAGCTTTATACTAAATGCATATGAAATTATATACGATATTAAAAAGAAAAATATAACTTTTAAATTTCTTGTTTGTTTGTTCAAGCTAATCTCCGAAACGGATGGACCGATTTTGACGGGACTTTCACTGGCAGATAGCTGATATTATAAGGAGTAACTTAGGCTACTTTTATTTTAGAAAAACAATTAGGAGTTCGCGAAAAAAAATTAAAAGGGACGCACCCGAGCGAAACCAGAGTAAATCGCTAGTAAATAATAAAACCGACTAATACATCTATAAAAACATGCTTTTTAATAAGATTAGAATGTTCATACTTTACCTTATACCTATTTCACATGAAAAAGAAAAAAAAAACAAAAAAATATATAGAGACGTTATTACTATTGAAAAAAAAAACCTAAATATTTTTCAAATTATTTTGAATACTGTGACCTGCTGTTAGATGGTAAGCTCTGAAACTATAAATATATGTTAGTATGTTATTTTGTATGTACTAAACCATTCCATCGTCCTAAATCTAAATTGTCTTTATTGTGTGAGATGAAAAAAGAAATGCAAAAATAAATGTTGTAAGATAAACTATGTAATTGAAATAGTATTGACGACACGTTTGGCTCAGTTTGTAGTGACCCTACTTGCTGTGCCAGCGGTCGCGGGTTCGAGTCCCGCTGGGGGTATTCATTTGTGTGATGAGCACGAATGTTTGTACTCCAGTCATGGGTGTTTATATTTATAATATGTATGTATTTAAAGTTTTATATGTGTGGTGTAACAACTATTATATCTGGTATCCATAACACAAGCCTCGTAGCTTACCATGTAACTAGATGGTGCTGTGTGTTAAATATATAAATGTATCAATAAACATGTGGGATTTGCGAAATGAGTATGCGTAAGTTGATATTTTAAGAGTAAAAAGAGACGTATGATATGATTTTAATAATGGAATGGAACGAAAGTTGAATAAATATAAAAAAAGATGGACATTTTTGTCATAATGGCGACACGGCAAATTGCGTTTTATAATTTAAATGGAATAAATAGTTATTATTAGTGTGTCAATAACGCTTTGTATCCTACATGTATGTATGTATAAGTATGTATGTAAGTTTTTTTGTTTTTTTTTTTTATGAGATTCAGTGACAAACGAGCAGACAGACGACCTGATGGAAAGCAGTACCTGTCGCCCATAACAGTTACGGCTCATGCATTTAGGTTTTAGGTAACAAAAATGCAGAGCCGCATGTGCGTTGTCACTGCGAGGGCTAAGATGATATGCCTGTCGCCTGCAATTGCGCTGGCTACCAAATCCTTCAAACCGGAACACAACATATATGTATGCATGTATAAATATATGTATATATGTATAAATATATGTATATATGTATATATATATATAATATGTATGTATGTATGTATGTATGTATGTATGTATATAAGCAAGCCGGACCTCTCGCGCACGTTGTTGGCCTGCCGGCGCTCTCTCTCGCGCGCCGCCTTAGCGTCGGGGTCGAGCTCGTCCTCGTCCGCCGACGAACAGCTGGACGGAGGGAGTTTACTATTATACATAACATACACAATATTCATATATTAAAATCATTATTTACGTTAAATCATATAATGTTACATGCATAGAGATTTTTTTAAGGTAACTCTTTATACTCTATTCATTGTACATCAGAGATCCGTCAAAATAAAATATCAAGTTTTTTTTTTTTTAATTTTAATAGAAACGTTATATTTGATGATGATAATAATAATAAATATATTAGTAAAAATGAATTTTATTATATATTTATTTAATAAAAAAAAGGTTTTATTCAAAATGTACTTATGTAAAAAACATGTACGTATATTAAAAAAAAAAAAAAACAATTTCTAGCTTTATGTTTTCCTTTTGTTCCATATTATTTCATCATATAACACTTATTTGTATCAATAAAAATTAAAAACCTTCACAAAATGAAGAGAGTATAAATTATTATGTTTTTTTTTTAATATTTTTTGTATACCAACACATACTATGGTATATTAAAAACTTCTCATTTTTTGGAAATCGGTTAAATTATTAAATAAAATAAATATTGTCTACCTGAATTGATTTTGTACGCTACGAAAGAAAAGGTTATGAAAATTTTTAAATTACACACATTTATCACATAAATATTAATTCACAAAATAATGACACACACAACCAAATAAATAAACAAAAAAAAAACAATAATTACTGTTTTTTTTTATATGAAAAAAAAATGTAATTACAATTGGGAATCGAACCCGAGGATAATTAAAAAAATTAAGTTACATTTTATAATTTAAGAAAACAAAAATTAGAGGAAGTGATTTGACTAATCTCTTTAAATAAAGAGAAAAAAAAACATGAAGTAACTAAAAAAAAACGAAAAAAAAAAAATGATGTAAAATATGACAATACCAATGGGTAGAAAGGCCAAAATCATTGAGCAATAGACTAAGTAACAGATTGTTTATATATATATATATATATATATATATATATATATATATATATATATATATATATATATATATATATATATATATATATATATATATATATATATATATATTAGAGATTTTTTTAACTATGTTTATATATTAATTATTTATATTATTAGAAAAAAAAGTTTAATTAAATGCTTGTGATAATAATTATAAGTCTAATATTTACATATTATTAGTAATATGTATCTAAAAAGTTTTGCCTTTCTACCCGCAATTACAATTAATTGAAAACGGATTAGCTAAGGGTACATATATGGGTAAATGAAGAAAAGGGTGAGAGGGAGATCTAAGAGTGAGGGGGATGTTTGGTAGTAGGAGTGTAAAAAGAAAGGGGGGGGGGGGGGGGGTGAGTAAGATGGATGTTCTATGTTCTACTCCTACCGCTTTATAGGGCGATGTAAAAATTTAGTTTAAAGGCAGCAAATTCATTAATTAAGGGAGATTACACTACAAAGGGAGTTAGTTGTGGGGTTTTGAGGGGTATTGTGGAGGTAGTTAGGGGTATTGTTGGGTCAGTGAGCTAAATCGTGTGGTTAGTGGGGAATATTGTGGGGTTAGTGAGGGGTTTTTGTGAGGTTAGGAGTTATTAGTGTGGGGGCAATATGGGGGTTAAAGTATTGTGGGGGGTATTTTGGGGGTAATTGAGGGGTCAGTGTGGTGTTACAACTCACTATCTGCGCGAGCGCTTCCCGCCGGGCTGCTTGAGCGCGTCCGCGGAGCCGGACGACGACGGCTTCGAGTCGAGCCCAGAGTCTGGGGGCTCTTTGCGTTTCTCTGTTGAATAAGTTTGTTATATTGTTTGTGAATCACTTTGCAATATATTTGAAGAGTTTCTTTTTTATACATATATCATAACTATAAAGTAAGGAGTACGCAGTAAATCCGGGTATCCGGTATCAGGTATCCGGGTATCAGATATCCGGGGATCAGGGATCCGGTAATCCGGGAACGATTCGCACATGAGAATATCAGTATCTTTGATATTCTTATGTGCGAATCATTTCCAACATGATTACCACTTGTCTTACGGTGAGGGCAAACATCGTGAGGAAACCTGTATGTCTGCCTCGGTGGTGTAGTGGCTAGCATGTACGGCTGCACATCCTGAGGTCCTGGGTTCGAGTCCCGGGTCGGGCCAAGTTTAGTTATTGAGTCTTTCTGTATAGTAAGCCTCAGTAACAGCCCGGAGTTGGGAAGTTGGCGGTGTTTCACCCCCGTGCCTCGGAGAGCACGTAAAGCCGTCGGTCCTGCGCCTTAACTCTCACCGGTCGTGTCGAGTAGTCGTCCCACCGGAGTATGAGAGTGACAGGAATAGAGAGTGCACTTGTGTCTGCGCGTACATTTGGGCACTATAATATCTCCTGCGCAGTTGGCTAGTCTCAATGAGATTGGCCGCCGTGGCCGGAAACGGCCAGGAGGACATTATGTCTGAGAGAACCTGGCAAGTTTTCGAAAGACATGCTTAGTCCGCCTGCACTTGTCCAGCGTGGTGGACTATGATGGACCTGATCCCCCGAGTATTGAAGGGAGGCCCGTGCCCAGCACTGGACTATATTAAAGTTTCATCAAAATCCGTTCAGTAGTTTTTAACAAATATCCAAACATCCATCCATCCTTCCTCACAATCGCGTTTATTATATACATAGGATATGATTTTTAATTCCACTTTGTATGTTTGTTTATCCATCTGTCACATTGCAAAGGTACATTTTTTGAGCCAAAGAGCTCCCACTAACATTTATTTTACTACAAAAAAAAAAAAAAAAGATTTCCATGAAACATTATTACGGATCTAATATAATGAAAGTAAATACTTCTAAATTTAAAAGGACATTAAATACTAACTGGTATTAGGCAACAGATGTCTTTCCATCTTGACCGGCGGTTCGGTGTGCAAATGCGGAATCGCGCCCGCCACGCCTACTCGACTCACTGGGGGGAAAAAAAATGTAAATAAATAAATATGTTGGGACATTAACACACAACACCATCCTATTCCATGGTAAGCTACGAGGCCTGTGCTATGGATACCAGATAGTTGATACACTACATGTATGTATATCTGTCATAGTAGTATCTGTAACTACTGATCCGATTATCAAAATTATTTCACTAATAGGAAGCTCCATTATCAACCAAACAAATAAACAAACTCTTCAGCTTTATAATATTAAGTATATATAAACTCACTGGCAGGCTGATGTTGGTGCGGATGGTGCACATCTTGCGGGTACAGTTCCGGAGCCTCGGCGTGGTTCCTCAGTACGTTGATGGCATCGTCCAATCTCTCCTCCATGCGAGCTCCCTGGAATGTATCGATAAGGCATTAGTCTCGTACTACACTTATTTATAGGCGACTGAAGAAACTTCGAACTCGATAATCCTAGTCTATATGTGTATGTATATAAAAATCGATGTGTGTATGTCATAATGTTCCGTATGAACTCCAAAACGGCTGGAGCGATTTTGATGAAATTTTCTGACAATCTTCAGGTTAGCCTAGCGGATGATCCTGTGAAGTTTGGTAGCGATCGAATGTTTGAACGCGGCCGAAGCCGCGGGTACTGCTAGTAATGTTATAAATGCAAAAGTTAGTGAAGATATATGGATGTATGTTTGTTACTCTTTCACGCACAAACTACTGAACAGATTTTGAAAAAAACTTTCCAGTAACATAGCTTATATATTAGAATAACACATAGACTAAAATTTATACAGAAAGAGTAATATAATAATGTACCAAGCGGGCGGAATCGCGGAGATGTGCTTGTATAATAGAATATTTTATTTAAAATATACTAGCGCGTACCCACTTCTAGATTATTTTTTTTATAACCTATATAAGACTCTGATGTATAAGTGTTATTACTGTAAGTTTTATGAGAATCAGCTTCCTGCGTAAAAGAGTAACATCCATCCATCCATTCATTCTTAAAAACTTTCGCGTTTATAATATTAGTAGGTATATTTTTTTAAATAAACACTAGTGACCCACCCTGACTTTATTTTGTATTGTCTCTAGATGTTCTTGACATTTACATTGACACGGAAGCTCGCAGAAAGGACGATATATTCCGACTTCATACAGTAATATCATCATACTGATACTAGCCCAGTCGGATTGTCGAAAATATGAACTTAACCCCGAAAAAATTTTAGGCCAATTTTTTTTTTCACCAGCCTTTGGGGGGTTCCATTGGGAGTGTAAATTCATAATCTATACTAATAATATAAATGAAAGTTTGTGAGTATGGATGTTTGTTACTCTTTCACGCCAGACCGGCTGAATGGATCTGAATGAAATTTAGCACAGAGATAGAGTCTGGAATAACACATAGACTACTTTTTATCCCGGAATAATGTACGGTTTCCGTATATATATATTCATTTTTGTTTCCTTTTTGCTAGTATATAATAAATCAAGAGATCAAAGGTGTAAGAATTTTAATTCCACACAAATCTGTTGTCAATAATAAACGAGATAATTCAATAATTACATTTCCCCCGTCTTTCGCCCTTAACTCGGAAAATATCGATTGCTCGAAAAAATGTACTACAAATAAAATGTAAAGAATTGAATAATGAACAACTTTAGTCTTTATGATTTCCCTTGAAATGTTGAAAATGTCGGAGATATTAAGAAGAAACGATTTCCCCTTAAAATCAACATGGCGGCTAACGCAACGCTAGAATTTGGTCGCCATTTAAAATTTACACTCCCAGTGACTCCTACAGAGTGATGAAAGAAAATTTTGTCCTAGAATTTTTTCAGGGTTAATTGCTAACCCACTGGGTTTCTAGTACAGACTAGTTTTCTTAATCTACATAAACAAAAATGAATGTTCGTGTGTTTGTCCTCTGTGCTATCCTAAACCATTGATCCGATTGCGATGAAACTCTGGAGGGTTATATTGTATACGCCTGCAAAGGTTTCTGGCGCAAAAAAAGATTTTTCTTTGGATGTTTGTTTTTTTTGGATGGTACCTAAAACATTCAAGCCTAGGGACGCATCCGAGCGAAGCGAGGGTAAGTCGCTAGTGTGTTTATAAACTATAGAGTTTAAGCTTTCTAGATAATCTCTTATGTTTTCTGAATTATCTGATGAAAGTAATTATATGTATAAGTAGTGATGTTTAATGTTTATATACGAGTAGAAGAAAACTCGATAATATAATAATAATTCAAATAGTATTTATCTCTTTTTTTAGAAAACATTGTTAACTTAATCGATTCTCATCGAATAATCTAATCGATACTAATCAAAAATCGATATCGAATATTTTTTAGTCTATGGCTTAATTTTTCACTGAAGCGATATCAATCAATAGCAAAACAATGGGGGAAAGAAGCATACATGCCACATACTACACTCCAAACATCTAGTATTACAACTATCAGTATAACAATTATAATTTTTTAATATTTATTTTTTTTCCATTTTGTTTCTACTCCAATTTTGTTTTTTTTTTAATATATAAATAAAAAAAAAAAAGCAAAACTGGAATATCACTGATAACCATAATACTTAAATCACTTCAAATATCCATGCCACAATATTTACACTCAAACGTACATTTTTTTTAATATGTATAGATAATAATAGTATAAATGTTGATAATAATATGTTTTAATTGCAATATGAAATTTCATTTGGTTGAAATTTAAAATCAACATATTGTTATCGTTCAAACGTATGGAAGCACCCACCTTAGACAATGTAATATTCGAAATTAGTATTTAATATTTTTAAGTTATATTCTTTATATATATATATATATATATATATATATATATATATATATATATATATATATATATATATATATATTCTTTTAAAATACTTCTTATATGCTATTACTATGAATGAACCCACTCACATATCGTCGTCTCAGTGCTTATTTGTCCCAAACGGCAAATTTACCGGAAGAGTTTTTATTACAGAATAATTACATATTGACTTTTAAATTCAATTCTATTGGTATAAAATTTTATTAGCTAAATATAGTGTACATGCGAGACAGAGACAAAACGAATGTGCGGCCAGAACGCTTCTGTATTCATTGAAATACAATTAATAAGATAGATATTTATAGACATTTTACATTTTATTTATAAATCCAAATTGGAATAAAAAAAACAGGTACTGGCCGCAACTTCGCTTTCTCTCTTTCTAAAGAGTGGTCAATTTCATGAGAGTATTGCTCAGTCCATACTCTACGTCTATGTATAAAATACAGTATTTACTTTAAAAAGCCGTAAACATGTATATTATCTATATACGTATATAAATCGTAGCTTTGTTTTTAAAATAGAGGAAAACAACTCTCTACCGTAAAATAGAACAAGGCTTGGTAGTTTGAACAAATAAACACTAAGGCGACAATATGCATAACTTTTCTCGCTCAATAACTAAAACAACGTATAATAATAAATATAAAAGTAATTGTCCGTCTGTCTGTTATATTTTTATCACCATGAACTTCACAGAACAGATTTCGATAAAATTTGCCATGTATGTATAGATTGCACTATGGGGTCAGACATATACCATTTATGCTTCATCGCAGTCCCGCTTACTATGCAAGCGAAGTCGCCGACAAAACCTAGTTATTTATATATGTAAATATGAAGTATTGTATTGTAAGTGATTTTAATCAGAAACCCTACTCACCCCAACATCAGAGTGCTCCCGTAGAAACACCATAGCCTCGTCGAGCTGCCGTTGCTCGGCCGGCGCGCCCTGACCATATCATAGCTCAGATGCGGGCGAGAGCTAGCCAGTTTTGGGGGTGTGACAGTAGTTTTTTGGGAGGTGGGGAATAAATTGGTACTTATTTGTAGTAAAATTTTTGGGAATTGGGGAAACAAAATTTTTTTTTTTTTTTTGCATTGGAGGGGAATTTAATGGTTAAAGTGATTCAGTAACATATATTTACGGCAATATATACAGTGCATAAAGTTTTGTTACGAAAAATTACGCATTTTTTATACAAGTTATTTAATATAATGCGAATAATAAAGAATATATTATAATAAAAAAATGGAAATTATATTAGTTCCATTTTAACATAATATGTATAATGGAATATTTAATTAAATTATTTACTGCAGCATCTAACTACTCAACATCTAAGATGGCTAAATCTAAGTTTATTTACAGAAAAAACTCCCGAGAAACGGCTTTTAGCTCAACGCTCGCTGATTAAAAACACAGTAAACAACAAAAACACAAAATGAAATACAAGAAATAATACAAAAAAAAAATACCTGGTGTGCATTAATTTTTGGACAAATCATGATATTTTTACAAAAATACCATGATTTATATATTATAACAACAATCATATCAAAATATCAAAAAGAGGTCTGATTGTACACCAAATTATTTTTTGTATTAAAAAAAAATATCACAACATTTAAAAAAAAAAGCATCAAAAATCATATTAATATCCGAAAATAAGTCCTTAGTCTCATAATTTATTTTGAAAAAAAAAAATACACTAACGTCAAATTTTCGGAAAAATATTTGAAAAAAAAAATCAACAATGAAAAATTAGTAACAAGTCACAACCATGCGGGGGTCATGCTAAAGAGGAAAAAAAAAACGCAACTATGCTCAAATTTTACATCCTACTTAAAAAAAAATACAATTAATTCAAAAGCCTACATACAAATGATATGTATTGAATTAATCTTTTCCAAAGTAGGTAAATCTATTGTTATAAGAATATAATATAATTTCAGTTTTCCAGCTATCCTCTTAAAGTCCTGTACCTATAAGTTGACCTCTTATAACTAGCACTTACCATTACCGGTGGGAACACGACATGCTGGTGCCCGTTGGGCAGGACTGGTAGTGGCGCATGGGGGGTGGTCGCCGTGGGCGGGGATGACACCCCTGTGGATACCCAGTTTGATGGCTGGAAAGAGACGTTATTGATATAGAAAAGATTTCTTTTTTGTTTATGAAATTTAATTAACATTTGAAAGCTGTTTTTGAAATTAAACAATTGAAATAGCTGTTAAATTAGTATGAAAAGATTTGAGCCTGCGCAAGCGCAGCGATAGACCTGTTCTAGTTTAGTACAACAAAGGTAACTTTGAAGAGAAGGATATTGGAATATATTTCAAGTACCAATATTTTATGTACAATACAAAAAGAAAAAAAAAATTAAGTTGCTAAAATTAATAAAAAAAATGTAATATAACAGTATTATAAACCTGAGAGCCGGATATTTATATTATTTATTATCGACTGGAACAAAATTCGGCTGGTTAACAGAACGGTGAAAAATGAAAAAAAAAAAAATTAATTAATTTAAAAATAGCCTGGTTAGGATTTCGATAGGCAAGCTATTTTAGGTGTATTTATTTATTGTTGAATCTTTATAAAAAATATGTTTCATCTGGTTAACGTATACGACTCTTAGACCATTAGACCCAATAAAGAGTAGCAATTCGCTAAAATTGAAAAAAAAAGTGTTAAGCACAATAGCTAGGCATTTCACATTACATCAATACAAACCTGTCCATTATGATGCGCATGCGCATGCGGAGAGTGCTTGAGCGGGGGGTAGAGACGTGCGTGCAGCGGCGGGGGCGAGTGCACTGGGGTGGAGGGGGAGGAGCCATATGACGAGAGGCTGCCTGCCTCCCCCCCTGCGCCCGGTGTGCTTGCCGCGCCCGCGTACATCTATACCAAAGGGGTAACCGTGTACTATTATAAATGCAAGTTTGTATGAGTGTATGTGTCTTTGTTCACTCTCTTCACGGCAGGACAAATTGGATGAAACTTAATACACAGATCTATACTTAATATTATAAAGCGACTTAATATTATACAGCGAACATGTTTGTTTGTTTGTTCGTTCGTTTGTTTGTTTGAACGCGCTAATCTTAGAAACTACTGATCCGATTTGAAAAATTCTTTTTGCATTAGACATCCCGTTTATTGAGGAAGGCTATAGACTGTATGTCATCGTGGTACTACCCAAGGGAGCGGGGCAATATTCATAAATGTCAACAAATCGGGCAGACTTCCATACATTATTGTACAACTGATGTTTGTAATCAAACAAATTTAACGCGAGTAAAACCATGGGGCACAGCTAGTAAATATATAAATATGACCTAGAGTAATACATAGGCAACTAGAGACCCAAAGGTTAGACTCAGGGGATGCGCACCCTACTGTCATACTCACTTTTATATGACAAGTGGAAAACTTTAGGGTTGACGAGTATAATTGTAACTTGCCACGACATAGCACTACAGTGCTTTAATTTCGAAACCATGAAAATCGTTATTTTCTGACAACCCTTGAATTTGACAACAGTATGGATTTTTATAATGTGCCAACACTATGATATAATATGTATACTACCATCAATGACTTTTGAGACTTTCTATGAAAAGTCATTATTTATATACAAATTTATTGAAGTTGAGTTTTTTATATGTTTATAAAGAAAAATTGCGTGGCGCATTTAATACTCATCAAAAATTCGTAACGATAACAAAAACTAACATTGTACCATACATTTCTCCTCATAAGCAATACAAACCAAACCCACATATTTACTTCAAAATTTTGTATGAATTACACACTCCACTCACCGGCTGCATCGGTGGCTTGGCCACTATCATCGGATCGCTTGGCGAGTGTACGGGCGCGGCCGCCCTGAACGAGGACATCGGTGGTAACGGCAACTCGGCGCCGCCGGCCGAGCTGGTGTCGGCTGGGGGCGCGCCTGCTATACCTGGAAAGATGAAATATTAAGATAACAGAAACATTTCACTCGTATAAGTGATAGGCAAAGGAGGTAACTAGATGACGACTTCCTTAGCGATTTCGGCCACGGCGGCAAATCTCCAGGTTGTTACTGAGGATAATTACATTCGGCCCAACCCTGGATTCGAACCCAGCAACAACTGAATTTAAGGCCATCCACGCTAACCACTAACCGAGGAAACTTACTGACTGTACCGTCAGTTCAGTCTATGGCTTTATATTGTCAATGTCACAGGAGAAATAAACAGACAGAATTTTTTATTTATTTATTTTTATATTGTTTTGCTTAAGATTCTCCAATATTATATCTCCTAAACTCATTAAGAATTCAATATCACTTAAAAAGTCATTATCCTACCCTTATTATCGCGTAACATATCGACCCATATACCAACTATACCCAATAATATAACCAGAAAAAAGCGAATTATGCATCTCTTCTTTTTCAAAATCGGTGAAAAACCCAAAACCAACTCACCTGGCGACGTAGCATATGGATCGTGGTGGTAGGGCGGCGGCGGGGGCGGCTGGTAGTAGCCGCCCGCCCACTCTCCGCCATAGTACGGCTCCTGGTAGCCAGCACTATTGCCCGCCCCCTTGGGCGACGCGTATCGGCTCGGCGAGTCATGGCCGAATTCATCGCTGCCGTACTGGAAACAGATTGATATATGTTAGACTCTTTCTTGTAAGAATACATAATGAACAAAATCACATACAATATGAATAAAATAGTCAAGTATCTGCCTTGGATTTTAAAATAAAGAATTCACACATTTTTGACGACACGCTTGGCTCAGTCTCTAGTGACCCTACTTGTTGTGCGAGCGGTCGCAGGTTTGAGTCCCGCTGGGGGTATTCATTTGTATGATGAGCACAAATGTTTGTACTCGAGTCATGGGTGTTTATATTTATAATATGTATGTATTTAAGGTTATATATGTGTAGTGTATCAACTATCTGGTATCCATAACACAGGCCTCGTAGCTTAGCATGGAACTAGATGGTGCTGTGTGTTAATGTCCTAACATATTTATTTATTTATTTATTTATGCACGATAACGTCTTCTAGCCAGTCTCACTAAATTGGCTGCCATAACTGTTAGGTCTGGAGGCCTTGATAAATAATAAAATTCATATAACATAATATATGATTTACCTATCAATTTTCTTCCTTAAAATATATAAAAATAACGTTTCACCTTAAACATTAACAAATAGGTAACAATGCGAGTTGTGCGCGCGAAAGGAGCAATAAAGCATGGCATTATAATTGCTATGAAAACGGAAAGTGGGACAAGACTATCCATTTTGCAGATAATTCCCATTTCTGCTGCACCAAAAGAAGCGATCGTAAACTTTCGATATGTACAGTCGTTGACAAACGTTAAATAATATTAATATCTAGTAATATTCTAATTACACAGGCAGTGGTAGCCCAGTGGTAACGCGCCCGCTTGGGAAACCGAGTGAAGCGGGTTCAAATCCCGGGACTTGCACCTCTGATATTTTCATGTGCAAATCATTTCTAACATGATTACCACTTGCCTTACGGTGAAGGAAAACATCGTGAGGAAACATGCATGTCTGAGAGAACCTAGAAAGTTTTCGAAAGACATGTGAAGTCCGCCAACCCGCACTTGGCCAGCGTGGTGGACTATGGCCTGATCTCCCTCGTATTGAAGGGAGGCCCACCCCCATCAGTGGGACGTTAATAAGGGCTGAATACATACATATATACTTACAATATTTTAATGATTACACTACGGGACTTAACCGCGTGAATTTACTAGTGGCTATATACCTACTCCCGACGTTTCGACTGGATTACCCCAGCCGTGGTCACGGGCAGTTTGAGTCCCGTAGTGTAATTATTATATAATTAGGGAACGCGAAAATTTAAAAAGTTATGGTACCATTTTTTAAAACTTTAACCCTTTTTCATAATATAAAGGGGTTGAATTGTGACGAGAGCTGTATTAGTCAGATTAAACGTTGGCCGTTGGCGTTACATGTTTCAAACAGTTCCATTGTAACGAATTTCATATTCACTCACATATCAATTTGGTTAACGGATAGATTTTATCTGGTATTGAGAATTCCGCCGTGAAACAAACATTTGCCACAGAAATTCTTATGAAAATGAAGCCATGTTGCTTAAAATCATATGTAATCAAAAAGAATCAACTATCAAAACTCAAGAAAAATGTATGGTAAAAGGTATAGTATCGTAAAGGTACGTTTTTAAATGTCTTCTTCTAAGTTTTGTGGTGCGTACATTTTCTGTAGCTTTTAGGAACTGCTTTTAAGAATTTACCTCCTTAACTTAGCCAAAAACTAACTAAGCTATTCTTCTAAAACACCTTTAACAATTTATGTATATGAAAATAGAGTACTTCAGTCGTCCCCTGTACAACTACCGTTATTTCGCAATCCAGACAAAACGCACAATTACTCACTGCGGGGCTTTTGTAATGCAAAATAATAATCGAGCCTCGACATTGGACGCCGAGTGATATTTCTATTTACTATCAAGATTATTTCTCGCTGCAGTCGGACTCTATAATTAAAGGTTTAAACAATTGCTACCAATCGAAATAAAATCCACTAAGCCAAGTGATTACTATCGTAATCATCATATATATTACTAGCGGCTCACCGTCGTTTCACTCGGGTTCGTCTCTGGACAAACAAAAACAAATCTATCCCACGGGAACCGTACATTTTTCCGGGATAAAAAGTAGCCTATTTGTTATTCTGATGTATGAACTATATTATTGAAAATTTTATTAAAATTTAATCAGTAGTTTTTGTGTACTAAGCTGTAAATAAAAAAAAACTGGATTTGTTCTATTTCTCTTCTTACATCCCCCTGACTCGGTTTTTTAGCTCGTTTTTTATGTACAGACATTCGACCTCTACAGTTTTATTATATGCATATAGAAGATTAGCGACTCATGCTCGCTTTACTCGACATTAAAAAAGAGCAAACAAAACAAACAAACACACTTTCACATTTATAAAGTAGCTATTAACGAGCTTCAGTGTTATCAATAAAAAAAATCTGGATACGGTTTTCTTATGTAGATCTAGATAAAATAGTTTTCATAATTCTTTTATAAAAAAAAAATAGTTAAGGGTCAACATAAATTTTAAAACAAATAAAATCAATCTATCTAAACATTAAAATCTAAAAAGTCCAAGCCCTAGTGAGAATTATCGGTATTAAATGTTCTTGACGTTTGAAGTGGATTGCAAATCGAGTTTTCTTTTTTGTACTTTTGTTTTATCGTGAACTACTGAGTAACTGGATGTTGCTGTAATTGAGATTTCTTGTCGATCCCAACATATATTTGAAGATAGCAACAGAAAGAATATATATATATATATATATATATATATATATATATATATATATGTGTGTGTGTATATATACATATATATATATACATATATATATATATATATATCACAAGAAAAACCCGCGGCGTCGCCCGCGTTCAATCTACGAAAATAAACTTTTTCGCTTTACGTTATATGATGTATTTATATAATATTAAATTATTTGGATATTGTTCGTACAAAAATACTAAAATCGCCATTAAAAAATGGGGGGTGGGGGTAGGAGGATGAAAAATACTTTACGACCTATACTCATACCTGTCAAATATAAAAAAAAAATCATTAAAATCGGTCGAGCCGTTTCGGAGGAGTGTGACCACAAACACCGCGACACGAGATATTTATATATTAGAGTTGTCAGACTATAACAACGGTTACTATGGCAACCTAACTATATCAAATTATGCATCAATTTAAATTTTTTCTCATACTCGTGGGAACTTCGGTATATAAAGTAGGTATGTATAAACTTTATATATATATATATATATATATATATATATATATATATATAACTAGTAAAATTTCCATATAATTCATATAATTGCACTGCACATTATGGAGAGTATACCCAAAAGTGTCAATGTCCGGAATCGAACTGCGAATATGGATGTACCGGTTGTGTTGTTCACGCGAAAGCTTATAATTGCGTTTAAAGTTACAGTGCCGGCAGGAATAATACAGTAGATGCTTAGTTATAAAACTATTTGCACAAGTTCGGTAACAATAACGACATTAAAACTTTTGAAACTTTTTAAAAGTTGTGTTTAAAAGATTTTTATTGGACTCTTTAAATAATAATAATATTAATTATTAATAATATTATTATTTTTAATTATTATTTTATTAATTATTTTTATTATTTTAATAATAATTAGTTATTATTATTATTAATAATATTAATCTGAAAAACCCATAAAAGTTTAAAAATGATATTATTTTGGAACAGGAAAGACAGACTTACAAACACACAAACGAAGTTTATTGAATTCCGATCAAGTTTAGCCTAAATCGAACCTCGTAATTCACAATCGGATAATATTATTATTAATAGCAAAAAAAATTGACTAGGTTAAGTAGGTAGATACTTTAAATTGGCCCAAAGTGTACGAGGTATGTTTATCATATTAGCAGTATTGTGCTCCATTAGGAGCGTTGCGAGTGAACGCACTTAATTGGCAACGACATACTATTCCTTTTAATACTTACCTAAATTGCTTCACAATATCTCTATCTTTAAATAGTCACGCGTCTTTACTATGATAGAAGTGACTTACCCTTACTTTGCTCGGATTCGTCCCTAGGTAAATAAATAAATAAATATGTTGGGACATTAACACACAGCATCTGGTTCCGTGATAAGCTACGAGGCCTGTGTTATGGATACCAGATAGTCGATACACTACATATATCTATAACATACTACATATATAAATTTTAAATATATACATATTATAAATATAAACACCCATGACTGGAGCACAAACATTCGTGCTCATCACACAAATGAATGCCCCCCGCGGGACAATAACCCGCGACCGCTTGCACAGCAAGTAGCAAATCACTACAAACTGAGCCAAACGTGACGTCGTAGGTGCGTTTTAACAGTTATTATGGAATAGATAAACTTTAATTATATAATGTATACTCGTATACATAGGTATGATGCGTTTTATATCCATTACTTGAGAAATGATTGATTCCCCTACAAGCTTATATCCCCTTTTCTACACCTTTACGCCCGAACCCAATAATGAATCCACAATGTCAGATTGAAATCAATCTTAGATCAGACAGAAACAGCCGATCGATCTCCTATCTGAATCCCAATAACCAAACCCTAGGAAGGCAATCCATTTTTGACGACGGATAGACAGCAATCTCTTCCCTCTTTGTCGTTCCATTTTACTAAGTTTACACTCATATTTGATAATCAATATAAACAAAATAAAGTTATTAAAACCGTACAAATAACATTAAAACATATATATCTATGTTTAAAACATAACAAATAGTTTTTTTAAATTATTTTAACAACTAGTTTAAGTTAAAATCTGTTAAAATAATTAACCGTTGGAATCGAGCTTTTGTTTAACTTTATGGTGAAACGTAACGCCTACTGACAAAAAGTTTAACGACTTTCAGTGCATATCAGTGGAACTTGCAATCAGATGTAAAGTAAATTCAAAGATTGTTATTATAATATTATAATAAAAAATATATCATATCATAAAATCGTGTATTTCGTGTGATAAGTAATAACGCGCCAATTCACATTTCGCGTGGTTTTTTTTAATTTTTACTTTATTAATAATTGTACTTTTTCTCGTTTTAGTCTAAAGGTAAACCTTTATCAAAGGACGGGACAAAGGCATCGCTCGCCTTTATTGAGAACAGCAAGTTAATTAATAATAAGACTACCAACGCGACGCTACTATCACTATCGCTATCGCCTGAAAATATTTGTAGGCCATTTTACTATCCGTAATCCGAGATAATTGGGGGATTGCAAATACAGATTGTTTCCCCCGTCAAACGATCCGTCAAAATTTAAAGGTACGATATTGGCACAATTGAACTGTCATTTTCATAGAGAGGTCTATCCACATACACCGATCCGACCTCCCACGGATATCTTGTATCGACAGATGGCTATTACAATCCGTTTGGTTATTCCGATTGGTTATTGGCACACTTTTTGTAACAAATGTATTAAGATCTCTATCTCAGATGGCCAAAAATGGATTGAGATAGGATATTGGGTTCGGGCGTTAGGGATCATTTCTGGGATAAAAATTAACTACCAATGTCTTTCTCAGGGTCTTAAACTATCTTCATAGCAAATTTCATCTAAATCGGTTCAGCAGTTTTCCTACAAAGAAACTGACAAACTTACAAACTTTACCTGTTTATCTATACTAATATTATAAAGCTGAAGAGTTTGTTTGATTGTTTGTTTGTTTGTTTGTTTGGTTGAACGCGCTAATCTCAGAAACTACTAATCCGATTTGAAAAATTCTTTTTGCATTAGATAGCCTGTTAACTGAGGAAGGCTATAGGCTATATATCATCCCGGAAAAATGTGCGGTTCCCGTGGGATAGATTTGTTTTTGTCTAGGGACGAACCCGAAGCGAAGCGAGGGTGAGTCGCTAGTAATTAATATTCGTGTAGATCATAAATGTAAAAAGTATTTTTTTATGTCTATTTGTTATATTTTCATGCTTGAACCGCTGAACAAATATCGACGAAATTTGACAAGGACATAGGTTGCATCACGAGAACGAAAATAGGCTATTTTTATTTAAGCTATTTTTATTCTTTCGCATTCACTTAATGACTGTTCTAAAAACATAATTTATTTTTACAGGATTCTGACACTATTTCACTGTAAACAAATTTAACGTTTCTTAAAAGTAATTATTAAATCCTCAAAAATGGCTTAGAATTTTAGAAGAAGCTTAGAAGTATACCTAATATATTGAATAATAAAAAATATATGGAAAAATTGGGAAAATCGGGAAAAAGTGAAAGCTTTTTTGGATCTTTTTGCATGCACTTATAGAGCATAAGTTTTATTTAAATATCAGAACACGCCTGTCGAGTCGATAACAATATATATTTGAAATACAATAAAAAATATTCTTTCAGCAGATATACTTATTACGAGTGTAAAATCGACTCGCAATCGACGCGGAATCATTAAAAACAACAATAGCCTGTGAGTCACTTATTCGGAGATTCAGACGGGATGCTTTAATAATATACTCATTCCAGAGTATCACAAAATTTTAAGAATATATTAATATTCGATTTAAAAAAAAACGATAGTTACAAAATTTGCTAGTTGTAAAGCAGTTTTCAGTTTCTTTTTTAATAAATAAGTCATAGCTTATACTTTAAGGATAGTGGTTATGCGTAAGATCAAAAAAAAAATACTTACTTATATATTACTAGTAACTCACCCTCGCTCCGCTAGTGTTCGTCCCTCCTTACGTTTTAACGTTTAGTATGAATTTCTCAGAGATGAGATATTTTCCCGCAGTAAAAAGTATCCTATAAGTTGACCCGGATAACCAGCTACCACCATACCAAATTTTATCAAAATCGCTCCAGTGGTTTTTCTGTGATGTGATAACAGACGGACACACAGACAGACTGACAAAAATCCTAAAAGCTATAGTTTCGGCCTCTGTATACGGCGAGGGTGAGTCGCTATTATAAAAAAGTTTGTTCACGCATTGCGAACAGATCGCCTTACATTTTCCTTAAACTTAACAAACGAGTTCCATTACAAACAAATTAGGCGAATAATTTCAAATTTCTGAGTAGAAACCGCAAGTAACCAAGTCATTCAAGAATTAATAACTCAAAATACAACAATAGCGCGTGAGTCAGTAATACCAGGATATGATCGAGATGAGAGTATATCAGCAATGTGGCTATTTCCTTCCTGCCGTCTAGCGCCGTGGCAAAATTAGACGCGTATTTATGATTTGTCTACATCTGGAATTACGTCAAGGCGAATGGTATGAGAAGTTTTAAAATTTGTGGTCTTCTATGTCGGAGATAACGGTTTCGATTACCACACAATGTCCCACAGAGCGACTGTATTACTCGGGAGAGTGTCCAATGAATATGTTTGTTGTAAAGCATTTAAACGCTGCGAATCAAAAACGAAAATTTCCAAAACGAAAGTTTTATTTATATTTGTATTTTGCTCAAGTTATAATTACTTTTATTATATTACTACTGACGAGACGTTTGGCTCAGTTTGTTTTCAGTGACCGTACTTGGTGTGCCAGCGGTCGCAGATTCGATTCCCGCTGGGGACATTCATTTGTGTTATCAACAAGAATGTTTGTTCTCCGGTCATTGGTGGTCATTTATAATATGTATGTATTTAAAGTTATATGTGTGTAGTGTATCAACTATCTGGTATCCATAACACAAGCCTCGTAGCTTACCATGGAACTAGATGGTGCTGTGTGTTAATGTCCCAACATATTTATTATTTATTTATGTATTTTTAAGAATCGCTTCAGTTTCAATTAACTATGCCATAGAAAACAGTGGTATTGATTTAAGACTTTATAAGTTTGTGACATCCAAATAACTCATAATCTATACACATAACAAAATTTTAACCGAGTCGAATCTGTACATTAAATATTTTGTAAATATTTTGTGGAAAGTCTTAGTGAAATAGTCATTATTATCGATACTGAGGCTGAATCCATAGTTTTTAGAATTTTAGTCTGTCTGTCTGTTTGGGAACGCATCACGAGAAAACCACTGGACAGATTTTGATGAAATTTGGTATAATGATAGCTGGTTATCAGAGTCAACATATAGGATACTTTTTACTGCGGTAAAATACCTCATCTTTGAGAAATCTATACTAAACGGTAAAACTTAACTAGGAACGAATCCGAGCAGCGGAGCGAAGGTGAGTCGCTAGTAATATAATAATTTAATGAAACCGATCGATTAGATGATGGAACCAGGGTACTGGATAGCGAAGCTTTTCAACGGTTACTAAAACCATTAATTTTGAATTCATTTGATAGGTTCTGGCAAATCCTATATATTACAGTGGGACTAAAGCATTTAATTTTTAGTTTTAATTAAATAAAACCAGCGGCTCACCTCCGCATCGCTTGGGTTCGCCTTTAGACAAACAAAAACAAATATATCCCACGGGGATCGCACATTTTTCCGGGATAAAAAGTAGCCTATTTGTTATTTTGATGTATTAACTATGTTATTGTAAGGTTTCATTAATATCCAATCAGTAGTTTTTGTATACTAAGCCGTATAAGTTACTATAATTTTTATTTATCCCACGGGAAATCTTTAATTTTTCGGGATGAACAGTATGTAAAATGTTGACCGAGGATATAAGGTACCACCGTGCAATATTTCATTTAAATCAGTCCAACAGTTTCGGAGACTAGCCAGTACAAACAGACAAACAGACAGAGAAACAAAAAAAATGAAAAAGAAAAACTGGATTTGTTTCATTTCTCTTCTTACATCCCCCTGACTCGGTTTTTAGCTTTTTTTCTATGTACAGACATTCAACCTCTACAGTTTTATTATATGTATAGATAATATTAACTTCGTACTATTATTCTAGAAAATTTTAACATAACACAAAAATATCTTTACATACATACCATATTGCTCAAGAGATGTAGTAACATTCTATTAATGAAATTAATTTATGTGAGGGATCAGTGGTTTCAGAAAATAAACTCCTACACACAAGCAAGTATTTTTTTTTTCAAATGAACTAATGTCTAACAAACAAACAAATAAATAAAATGAAGAAAATAAAAGCATAACAAGTATTAAAAAGACGTGTATACAGCAGGACGTGACGTCAGCTTTTTATAATATTTTTATTAGTGCGTAGGTGACAGACTACATTTCAAAAAATATCGTATTACATCAATCCGAAATCAAATCATAATATTTTTAATGTGAAGATTGTCTATAGATCTTTACATATAATAAAATTCTGGGTCGAATCTGTACGTTAAATATTTTTTTGTAAAATCTTATTGAAATAATCATTATTATCGATACAGAGGCCGAATCTATAGTTTTTATAATTTTTGTCTGTCTGGGAACGCATCATGAGAAAACCACTGGACAGTTTTTGATGAAATTTGGTATGGTGATATTGGTATGGTGATTTGGTATGGTGATACTTGGTATGGTGATAGCTGGTTATCCGGTTCAAAATATAGGATACTTTATACTCCGAGAAAATATCTCACCTCTATGAAATCTATACTAACCGTTAAACCATAGTGACGTACCTGAGCGGAGCGAGGATGACCCGCTAGTATTATACATATGGGCAGATCCATTACTTTTCGACAAAAGTGTGCGCGCGTGGATCACCGATTTGGACGCTGATTTTTTTTTTCGAAAGGAAGTTAGAAAAGGAGAAGATCTTGAAAATTTTAACGCGATACGATTTAATCCAGCCGCTGGAGAATTTTTTGAAATTTGAAAAAAGTTGATTTTTTAGTCATTTTCAAAAATTCATATCTCAACTCCTATAAAACTTAGAGATTCGATCAAAACGGAATTTTTCTTCCTCAATACTATATTTTTAACAAAAAAATACTTTATTGATCTGAACTTAAACGCGGCTTGGCTATGGGTTTCTAACTGATCTATTGCTTAAGCAATTTTTTTCCAATTTTCAAAGTGCTCTCAAATCTACAATTTTTAGAGTAGAGAGATGATCAATGGCTTAAATATTTTGACAAAGTATACTCTGTTGATTTCCATCCTAATTTTCTCTGATTACAGCTATGTCTTCGAAATACAACCACGTACAGCCGATCGATTTCTTAAAAATCGCTGTTTTTAGATACCTATAACTTTTTTCTATCAACTCGAAATCTTTTGAAAATTTTAGGGATTACACTTCATATTATTCCCAAATAGCCATAAAATTTCAACTTTGGTTTTGAGCTGGTTACGGAGCTATGAATTTTTAAAACTGTCAAATTTTCAATGTAATATGACGTTTTTTGGGACTTATCGTCAGTTTCAGAATTTTACGGTATCAATTTATACATATTCGTAATCTTATAGTATAGGAGGAGGCTAAATAGTTATGTTATAAGTAAAATAAATAATCAAGGTGCCTGTTTTTTTTTTTTTTTGCGAGTTTTATTATTTGTATATATTTTTTTGCGTTCATCAAACGATGTAATACTCATTTCGATGATGTTTTTGTTTATTGGTTTATTATAATGAAAACGCTACTAAAAATAAATATGCTAATTTAAAAAGTTAATAAAAATAAATATACTAGTATTACTATTATTCGAATTTTCTTAACAAAAAACAATTTACTTTGCTGTGATTTGTAAATGAATAAAATGTAATATAAACTCTTTTCGTATATCGTTATATATATATATATATATATATATATATATATATATATATATATATATATATAGGGACGAACCCGAGCAAAGCGAGGATGAGTCGCTAATCACTAATAAAATAATACTAAATTTTGTTGACAATGATGGTACGTAGCATCTCTTTAAAATTTAACAAAAAGAATCCCACGGGTTACATGTTAGTTGTGTGTATTTATAAACTCGACGTACACGAGGGAGGATATTACTCTCAAGAGATTATCATTTCCTGTTGAAGTTATACCCGATACTGGCTTATAATTTATACCGAGTCATGGAAATAATATTAACGGGGTTTTATTTAACTTCATTGTTACATGAGAACCTCCTCCTTTTGGAAGTCGGTTAAAAAAAGCGAATACGTTACATACATCAATATCAAATTATGACAGAAAAAGTCATTTAAAATTACCTATCTAATACCTTTATATCTAATCTAATCTATTTAAACGAGCAATTCTTGTATATCTATTTATTTATACCGGCGATCTCGGAAGCGGCTCTAACGATTTCGCTGAAATTTGGTATGTGGGGGTTTTCGGGGGAGAAAAATCGATCTAGATTAGTCTTATGTCTGGGAAAACGCGTGTTTTCGAGTTTTCATGCGGTTTTCTTTCGTATTATTTCACGCGAAATATGGACGATAATTTCTACCGCCCGTGCATTAGCATTGTGGTCAAACGGCCAAGGCGCAAGATAGACAATCTCATATGTCCGGATTCGAATCCCGGTCGGATACAAGGTTTTACTTTTGTTTTTTTTTTCTATTTATTCAAGCTATTAGTTTTTTTTATCTAAAAATACGATGTAACAAAAAAGAACTCCGAGCGAAGCTCGGTCGTCCAGGTACTATAATAATTGATAAACAATATATACATATTTATATGACTGAGAAATTCTTCTCCATTCTACGTGACATAGGCGAAGTAATCTGTGCTCAGCTGGTAAGCCATTAACAAGATAATTGAATTGAACTGAAAAATCAAAGTTATTGAAAGTTTACTTTGCAAAGACGACTTTTTAAGGGAAAGTTACGATTATGAATGTACATACTCTTATTGTATACAAAGAACTTTGGCTAAATCAATTAAGTTGTCGCTTTTAATAATACGAAAGGTACTTATTTGTTATTATTCAATACTTAAGAGATGAACTTGTTTTTTATATAAAGATGGAGAAATAGTTAAAAACTAAAACACAACTAATTTTAGATCCGCAGAAATGTAATTTAGACGAGCAATTTCCTCTGAAATGTAGCATAAAATAAATTGGAAGACTGTTTATGACAAGGAAGGTTTATCAAACGCTATTAGCCTACAGTAAATAAGACTAATGTACAATAGTCAAGTCTCGGAGAGGGAATTATTACAAGTTACATCTAGATCTGTCCCACGTTCATTCAACGGACATGTTAATTATATCTGATATCTTTTATATTCAACTTCTTTATTTACATAAAAATCGGTTGAGTTTTTTTTTTAATAAAACGTAAAAAACCTCCATTTATAAACTATAAATATACTATAATATCATAAAGCTGAAGAGTTTGTTTGTTTGTTTGTTTGTTTGGTTGAACGCGCTAATCTCAGGAACTACTAATCCGATTTGAAAAATTCTTTTTGCATTAGATAGCCCGTTAACTGAGGAAGGCTATAGGCTATATATCATCCAGGAAAAATGTACGGTTCCCGTGGGATAGATTTATTTTTGTCTAGAGACGAACCCGAAGTGAAGCGAGGGTGAGTCGCTACTCTATAAATATAATAAGAGTGTATCTCATCGTTGTCTGTACATGGAAGATATTTGAGAAAAACTACTATTAGGGATCTCTATTAACGCAATAGAACCAAAAACAATGACTTAGAATTATTATCTGTTTGTCTGTTCGTTTGTGCGCGTTAATCTCAGAAACGGCTTAACCGATTTGGATGCGGTTTTCAGTAAAGTATTGTGGTTAGCTTTACTTAACATTTAGTATTTGGTTTATTTCAATCGGTTCTAAAAAAAAAGTTATGTCAATTTAAAGAACCACGTAGGGACGAACCGGAGCGAAGCGAAGGAGAGTCGCTATGTCGCTCACAATGATTTTTCTATATATAACACATCTACCTATAATTTATCTTATTTATTTTGTATGTAAAATGTATATGGATGTACGTACGTGACGTGATATTTTCACAAATTATGATTTTAATTATTCGTGCTTATGGGATGGACTATCGATTTTGATTCAAAAAAAATGCTATACCTGAACTCTAAAGAGTGGTACAATTATCTATATACCTATATAAAAATCAACTGCTGTTCGTTAGTCTCGCTAAAACTCAAAAACGGCTAGACCGATTGGAATAATTCTTTTTTTTTATTTTGTTGGGGGTGTATCAGGGGTGGTTTAAATATAAAAAAAAAATTGCGAAAACAAAAAAAAACAGCTGGAAAATCAAAAAGTTCTGAATTGTTTATTTTGTGTGGGATTCACTAACCGTTAAAAAGTACCTAGGGACGAACCCGAGCGAAGCGAGGGTGAGTCGCTAGTTTTAAATAAAGCTTTCTTATGTACAGGGCACTTACTTAGAATGATTATAAAAAAAAAAACATTTTTCATTTTAAAACTTTTGACACAGTAGCAAAATTACATTATTATTTTTTTTATACATATCCGCTGTCAAAAACACATCACATGGCAACACGTTTTAATAGACCGAGACAAGAATTCTACAAAATCAACCCCTAACGTAGAGTGCGTCTATTATATGAAGGGTATCATTTTACATCCATTAGACGTAGAGAGCAGGTATTGAGTTGCGATGGATGATTTCGTTGCTAGGTAAAAATTGTTTCTGATGACACATTCACAATCAAACTATATTAAAACTCATTTTTTTTATCGTCAGTCTGTTTGTCATACTTACGTACATATAAAAATTAGAAGTTACACGTCGAATACATTAAAAAGTAATGATTATACTTTTATTAACTCATCCACTGATTTCTTCTTGAAATTTACATATATGGGACCTATTCATTAGTATACCTATTCATGAGTAAATATTTACTAATACTATAAAACTTTAGTGGTCTTTTTTTGAGAAAAAACTCAATTTTTTTTTAGGTTAAAAAAAATATCTGTGTATCTAATATATAAAATTCTCGTGTCACAGTTTTCGTTGCCATACTCCTCCGAAACGGCTTGACCGATTTTGATGAAATTTTTTGTGCTTATCCGGTATCTATGAGAATCGGTCAACATCTATTTTTCATCCCCCTAAATGTTAGGGGTAGTCCACCCCTAAATTTTATTTTTTATTTTTTAGACAAAATTTTTAATTTCTATTTTTTTATGATACAGCATACAAAAATACATACAATCCTCAATTTTCAACCTTCTACGATCAACCCTTATTTTTTAATAGCCATTTTAGTAATAGGAAATTATTTATATGGCAAAACAACGTTTGCCGGGTCAGCTAGTATTTATTTAAAAACGTTTAAGGCTTTAAAGGCTGGGAGTGATGTATAAATAAAAGCAAACAGAGCCACGTGTAAAAGCTAGAGAATTATAATTATCTAGCTCAAACAGAACACAGTACATTTGTACAGTGCACAGATCTATATCCGAGGATAGTTTACGCATAATTAGTGGTCTAAATTAGCACCGCGTGGGCGTCGCGTGTTTACTATGTCTCTATGTGTAGTATTCGTTGAGTAATTCAACACGATATTTTCTATGTTAAAACTATATCATTTGATTTTACAACGTTTGCCGTCATAACGATATACTATTCACCTCCTGTGACGGTGCCTGTTTGATGTGTACGACAAAACTTGTGAAATTTTTGATTTATCAAAGATCAAGAATCTTTAAACATTATACACAATACACCTGTTGAAAAAAAAATACTAAAAACAAAAATGCCCGACAACGTGAAACGGGAACTAAAAAGACAGAGAAACAAGATGACGTAGAAATATAATATTATGTAGGTAGGTATATAATATATATACATGTTTTAAACTCGGTGCGAGTCTTGCTACAAGGTCACAACCATAATGGTCAAACACATAACCCTATTTTTGGGCTTTGTCGAAGTCGGTAAAAAAACTTATACGAAAGACATTCCAAAGAAAATGATTTACTTTTTTACTATAAAAATGAAGATACGCACGATTCCTATGAAACGGTAAACAATTTTTCCCGCATATGAAAACATATGATACTGCTAAGATTATAATCCAACAAACTGCCAACTTACCCCGCTCTCTTGACTAGTAAGCGCTGGCGGTTGGAGGCCATGCTCCTCATTGTACCTTCGTCTCGCCCTGTGTCTTAGAAGGGCTGATGCATCAGGTTGACCGAATTGAAATATCTGATCATCCTTCCCACTTAGAAACACTTTCTCCGCATATTCCGCCTGATATTCCTTATTCCTCGCTAAAAAGTCTGTACTGATGAACTCCTCTCGCCGCCCATCCAGAATTTCTGATGACAGTCTCAGCGTATCTGACGTCTGGCGGAGATTTATGTCAGATTCTCTATAGTTCTCGCATATTTGGTTGAATGTGTTGAAGTATTCCGATGCTAGATCAGACTTCGGTTGGTACGAGTCCGCTACCGGTGGCGGATCAGCCGGAAGGAAGCTCTGGTCCATGGTGAGGTCATGACGCATTGCCATCTTTCGGATACATAACTAGTTTACACCATATTATTTTTAACACTCAATATTGTTTGTAACAGATGGGACCACCCTGACCGCAAAATAATAAACAATGACGTTTTTTTTTTTACGAAATGTGCTTTAAGACGCCGACTCTATATTAAAAGAAATTTTAAATTGTTATTTAATGTAAGTCATTCGCAAAGAGGAATGCTCTTAAAAAAGCAATTAACGCATAATTCCATGAAATAATAGTACGAGGGGATTATTATTGCCTAGTAGGTATCATTAAAATTCAAGACTAAACTCACATAATCGAAAATAAAATCTAAAGAAAAATAAATAATCTACAGAAAAAAGTTTTAAAATGTGTTTAAACAGCGCTTTCTATTTACCGCACCGTGAAATCACTTAAAGTTTAAGTCTAACCATCGTACACCTTGCGTCCCATGGGCCTTTAGAAACCGTAGCGGCCTGGGAATCGAACGCAGCACAGGGGACAAAGAAAGCAGGTAGTCATTGCCTACACTTTGTCACATGATTAAATATTATATTTACAAAACGTGTTAAAGAATATATTAACCATTTTTTGCTGAGTGCGTTATACTCGTACTTTGCAATGACGAATTGAAATGAAGCAGTTATTTTATGGTTTGGCTAAATTTATTTAATCAATAATTTTTCTTAGTAATTATACATAACATTTGAAAACATCTGTAAGGCGCAATATGCATAAAGCCTGCCTTAAAATAAGAGCCACTGTAAAACTTAAAATTGGTGCAAAAATCAGTTCTCGCTGACCAAATGACAGATTTTTTGCATGAAAACCTAATTAAGTGCATATAATAAGGCTTCCTGCTAAATTCTACTTATATCTCCAAAATTTGATACAAAAAGTCTATATCTTTTTGTTTTATCATAGTAAAAACTTTTCCAGGTGTTCTTCTTCAGTTTTAAAAAATACATTATTATTATTTTTGTTTACGATTAAATTTTAGATATTTGATCGACTTCAACAAAAGAGGTATTATGTGTATGGATTAATTTTTGTGTATAATTTTTTTTTAAATGTAGAGCCTACCACTACACCATTATACATATATTTTGACCTACAACAATATTCCCATATCTACGCAAGCGGGCATCGAAACATCCTCAGATATAGAGTATACGGGGTCATATTGAATTACTCGATGTCTGTGGTCGAAACCCTTTTGAGATTACCCCTTAAAATTCTCTATATCAGTAATGTGAAATTTTGTCTATCAGTTAGATAATTTTTAAGAAAATATAATAATTTTATCATATTATAATAAATGAGCATTTCTTGTATACATGTATATGAATTTATATATATATCCCGAAAACTCTAACGATTGGATCCTCTAACGATTTGGATCAAATTTTATATTTCTTTTTAAGTTTATCTATACAGGTGTCTTCCGAAAAAAAAAATTTTTTTTTTCAAAAAAAAAAAAAAACGCCGAGCAAAGCTCCGTTACCATTGTACTATATAATATTTTTAAACGAGCAATTCTTGTATATATATAAATTTATTTCGTGTATCTCTGATTATATGTAGGTGTCGTCCTAGCTTTAATATCTGTATATTACCTGCAACAGTGGAACTATATAAGCAATTCTTTAAATTATTTTCATTGTAATATTATAATCATCGTACATCCCTGAGTAAATAACTTAGGTATAACGCTCATATGATACAAAGTTATTGTTTAAAAAAAAACTGGGTGCGTGCGTGTAACGTAAAGGCTACAGGGTTGAAGTAAAACGTCTTTGGCAAATATCGCAATTACATTAAAACAAATCAATAATTAAATAACTCATATTGGACATATTACAATCATATATTTATAGAATATCATATACGGAAAGAATATAATATTATATATTTGTCAGTCAATAACAAAGGTTACCATGACAACATGGCAATGTATTCTATCTCATTCTCTCGCCGGCTTAATCCTATATATTTATGTGTTTGTCTCTTTTTAGTGTCGCATTTTCGTTTCATCGAGTTTTAAATCACAATGATTCTAAACAAATTTCAGTTCAAAAAAAAATTAATATTTTATCAACATACCGAGCGAGGAGAACCGCATGCGTAAATTAGTTCGTCAATAAAACCCCTTAGTGTACAACACGGCATCAAGTTGCCGTGCAAATATTCAGAAAAACCCATGTTTACCAACAGTTGCAAAATCGAAACGGTAATTTCACCCCGCGACCACCGGCGTAGCGTAACTCAATACCTATTATAGCTGATGCAGCTTCACACGGACTCGTCTTACGATATTGCCAATAAATTGTTATCGTACTCGTCCCCCACTAACACAATAGATATAACACAGCAACCGAACGTCAAGACGTTTTGCACAACGGTAGTTATTAAATAAATAAATAAATAAATTGGGACATTAACACATAGCAACATCTAGTTCCATGGTAAGCTACGAGGCCTGTGTTATAGATACCAGACAGTTGATACACTACACATATATAACTTTAAATACATACATATTATAAATATAAACATCCATGACTGGAGTACAAACATTTGTGCTCATCACACGAATGCCCCCAGCGGGACTCGAACCCGCGACCTCTGGCACAGCAAGTAGGGTCACTACAAACTGAGCCAAACGTGTCGTCTCAGTTGTCGTGTAGTTATTGAACGTTCGTCCACCGTTTTATGAAAACAGAACTACTAGGCACTTAAACAAAAAAAAATGATTTACAAAACAATAATAGAAAAAGGGCCTAAACATAAAACTAGTACATCAAAACAAAAAAAAATTAACAAGTTACCCTCCAATTTGAAAAACAGTATTACATATGTAAAATATTAAATCTATTCCACGGGAACCGTACATTTTTCCGGGATAAAAAGTAGCCTATATTCTATTCCAGACTATAATCTATCACTATGCCAAATTTCATTCAGATCCGTTCAGGTGTTCTGGCGCGATTGAGTAACAAACATCCAAACATCCATCTAAACTTTCACATTTATAATATTAGTAAGATAAATTAAAAACTTCTTCATAGACAATATCTATGATTTAACATAGCATTAATTACATACAATCAACCTACATAGTTTCCTATTATTAAATTATTAATTCATACTAGCGACTCACCCTCGCTCCGCTCTGGATCGTCCCTACGTTTTAAGATCAGTATAGATTTCTCGAGATGAGATATTTTCCCGCAGTAAAAAGTATCCTATATGTTGACGCGGATGACCAGCTATCTATCTATCGTCATACCAAATTTTATCAAAACCTGTCCAGTGGTTTTCTCGTGATACGGTCACTGACAGACAGACAAAAATTCTAAAAACTATAGATTCGGCCTCTGTATCGATCGATAATAATGACTATTTCAATAAGACTTTCCAAAAAATATTTAATGTACAGATTCGACTCAATTAGAACTTTATTATATGTGTAGACTATGCACCTATGTACCTATGAGTATAATCATAGCATATACATTTTGTATTAACGCTTTCTTTTGTTTGTTTGTTTGTTTGTAGAATCAAGGTGTTTATTTTTTAAAATTCGCTGCACTTTTCGCTTTTGCTTATAGTAACTACTTATGTAAAACTGAACACTAACGTAAGTTAGTATTTATATTTAAGTATGACATTCAAGTCAAACCTCATTATGTTAAACGTTCAGTTTTAGTTGTATATGTTAAATAAAAAAAAAAAAACTAGACATCTAGAAATAAATATCTATTGCGTAATGGCTACATTTTTAAAATACAATATTAAAAAAAAACGCTAAAACAAACTACATATGTATTATCATTTTCGAAATCATTTAAAAAACGTGAGATATGTTCTTTTTGCTTTGAACCCGTGTATTTTAAAAGATCAACAAAAGCATAAATCTACCCATATTATAAACTTCATAATCATATAAAATACGTACAACATGTACATACATACATACATATATATACGAAATCAATTACACAAAGAGAATCTATAAATACATAGAACCTTACTTTACACCTGCCGGCCAGCTGGACAACCGGTTCGATGCCCGCCGCATGCAACTCGCGAGTAACGACATGACTGACCCGGATTTTTTGGTCGTCTAAACTGAAGAATGTCGTAAATTATTTAATATCTTTTTTTTTTTAATTTTTTCGTAAATTCCTCGTTAAAATTTTTGCTTTAGGGCCAACAGTCTTGCGAGAATGTTTTCATATTATTTAATGTTTTAGGAACGGAATTAAGTTTTTATGCCTTTGTGCGTAACTTTTATATTTAAGAAAAATAGATTTTTTATAATATTTGAGTATCCACTACGATCGTTTTTTTTTTTTTTTGCTTAAACTCATAAGCGAAAATAAGGCATTATCACCTATTACGACCGACCAATCCAAAAAAAAAAACACAATCTTCATAAAACCACGATCAAAGCTTATAGCGAAACAAGGGCGGGCTACTTGCTCAAAAAAAAAATATATAAAAATCCACACCCTTCATTTTAGCATTGAAGTATAAAAACTGTCCATCTGTTGATTCTAATAATCAAATGTTTGTGTACACGTGTCAGGTGGACATCTGGATGTCAAGGTCGCGCATTCGACTCCAGGTTGTGTTTTGTCTGAACCCTTGTGAACACAGATGTACAATATATATTTTTTTATATATTACTTAATACGCGCAATAAAAACTTTTTTTAAATTAGATTAAAAATCATTTTTAGTAAAAAAAAAACGTGAAATACATACATATACGAGTAATAAAATTGTAAGTAAGCCGAATCTGTACATTGAATATTTTTTGGAAAATCATATTGAAATAGACATTATTATCGATACAGAGGCCGAATCCATAGTTTTTAGAATTGGTGTCTGTCTGTCTGTTACCGCATCACGGAAAAACCACTGGAGCGATTTTGATGAAATTTGGTATGTTGATAGCTGGTCATTCGGGTCAACATGTAGGATATTTTTCCTGCGGGAAAATATCTCGTCTCTGAGAAATCTATACTAAACGTTAAAATGTAAGAAGGGACGAACCCGAGCGGAGCGAGGGTGAGTCGCTAGTTTCCTATAAATGAAGGAAGTATTTTTGTTGTCATATTACAAAGCGTCCCTGTAAGTTTTGTTACTTTACACAATTATATGTTAGTCCGAGTTTTAATCTATCTATGTTGTTGTTATTTTTGGATTGTCACTACCAACTATATCTAAAGTCACAAGTTCGATTCCGCTCAAGAGAACACCCGACTAGAATAAGAAAAATTGACGTCGATTGAAACACATTACTATGTTTCTCAGGTCATTGGATACTGCAGTACTAATTAAAAGTAGGCTTCTGCTCGAATTTCTAATTTACCGTAACATTTATACTAAATATTAACGACAGGTGATGCCGGCGCCGGTAATACGCAAATTTAATGTAATCATTTAAGAGGATTGTGAAGCTGCAAATTTTCATACAAAAAGCGATAACGTTTTTCCCCCCATTAACATAGTCTAATTTTTATAATTTTTGGAAATGTTGTAGATATAATGAAAAACTAGGTCCGTACGTTTTTATTTTAAAGGCATATCATAGAAGTTATTAGTATCTAAATATCTGTATTTTTGACTTAAGAACTTCCTCGAGTGTTTTTTTTTTATTAAACTAAAATGAAATACTACAGACTTAGATTAAGGTGTACTGAATCTAATGAGACCAAAATTGTCTCATTTCGTAAATGTTTAGGGGGGTGAAAACGTTTTCGCCCGAAACAATATTTCAAACAGGAAATGTAGGTAATTGCCTCTAAGATTTGCAACATAACAAAAACAAAAAAAAAATTATAGATGTTTTCTTAACGTTGTTTTCCTAAACTATTCAAAATTCAAAATACCGTAAGTCTACATGTGAGTGAAGATGAGATTCGTTACCCACCACGCATCGTTGCGACACTTATAAAAAAATATCGAGTATTTTCAGTGTGCTTTTATATAAATTATATTAAAAAAAAACGTTTTTAAAAACAAGTTTTTATATCAAATTGTGTAATGTGATAAATGGATTTAATTTAATTTAAAGTTTATTTTTTAGGTATTTATTCGTATTCTTCTCAGCAAACCCTTTCATTTGATATCCATATCATGGGGGCGCATAAAAAACATAGTCCGCCATCGTTGAGAGTCCGCCATGTTCGATATAGAATGACGTCACTTAACTAACCATGCATCGTCATCCAAACTAAACGTGTATGCAACGTTTCAGCTCAATCGGTTGAGGATAACTGCTTTAAAATTCAGTTGCATGATTTGATCCGAACAAACACACATACAAACAATGCAAGTTAAATAAAAGCTTGTGAAAATAAAAGAACGGAACTGTTATTACAGAGTAAAAATATTTATGCCATCACAGCTAATCTCTCCGTGCGATCTCGCTAAAACATACAGATTGGATTATGTATACTTATTTAATCCACAACCTGTAACGAGCACGAGTTTTGCTTAATCCACTATTACAAAGAGGAAAGTTTTCTGTTTTTCTATGTTTATAACGAATAAACTCAAAAACTACTGGACCGATTTAGATGAAACGATGAATTTTGGTAAAAATATAGTTTTGAGATCCTGAGAAGGACATAGGATATTTCTTATTCCGGAAATCATCTCTTAAGGAGGTGAAAATGAGGATGAAAGTTTGTATGGGGCATCAACCTTGGGACGAATCCGAGCGAAGCAAGGGTATGTCGCTAGTATAAAATAGGATAGATTGGCTTCCAAAAAAATTATTTATGAATCCAAAATATTGTACAACTATGATCATGGCATATTTTATTCCATGCACATTGCACTTTTATTATCGTATTTGAGCCTGTGCTAATACGAATTACTTTGTAAAGTAGATATTAGTATCGTAACATATTGACCTATTTTAACTGCCTAGACACAGGCCTCGGTAGCGCAGTAGGCAGCGCGTAAGTCTCATAATCTTAAGGTCGTGAGTTCGATCCTCACCCGGGGCAATAATTTTTTTTTTTGTATTTATGAAAAATATTCATATAAAAATATAGTTTTAGGCCACTAAAAGTCATGATGTCGAATGATGAATTTATTACATGAGGGAAATCAACTATATTTTATTTTGGCACCTCTTGACTCCTTAATTTTATTTCTCCAGGATACCAAATTTAATTTAAATTATACCAAATTTAATTTAGTATCTACTTTAATCGGAACGTACGTTTGAACGCGGGCGAAGCCGTTTTGGAGTCCATAGGAAACATATATACATATATCGATTTTTAATTTTTATCTATACAGATAAATAAAATCAAAGTGTCTGTATGTAATGTCAAAATAACAGCTTTATACTAAATGCATATGTAATTATTTACGGTACTTATGAGAAAAACACAATTTTCGTACCTAGGGACGAACGCGAGCGAAATTATTATATAAATACGTATTAGCTTTTGTTATAATATTTCATTTAGAATACCTAGGCTACTGCTAGCAGTGAGAGAATTCACAGTATGAAAACCGTACTATATTTAAAACGTAACACAAAGCGTTATTTAATATCTAAGTAGTGAGTAATAATAACATGATCATTGTTCTAGCGCATATATGTATACATACACGTGTATTACATAAGGGTTGCTACATACAATTATCTTTGACACGTTCTTATTACATTCACATACAACTATTTAATCACTGGGAAATATACTGAAATTAGAAATATCTATACAGATAAATAAAATTGTGCGTAACTCTGTCTGTAATATCGAAATAACAGCTTTTTACTTAATGCTTATGGAATTAAATACGGTACTTTTAAAACAACAATTTTTATATTTTTGTCTCTCTGCCTATCTGTTTGTTCCGGCTAATCTCCGAAACGGCTGGACCGATTTTGACGGGACTTTCACGGGCAGATAGCTGATGTTATAAGGAGTAACTTATGCTACTTTTATTTTAGAAAAAGAATCAGGGTTGCGGGAAAAACATCAAAACCCTTGAAATAGAGAAAAAAATTCGCGCGCGCATCCGGACGCACCCGAGCGAAGCGAGGGTAAGCCACTAGTATCACTCATAAATGCGACGATGGTATTTAGACCTTTTATAAAATAGCATCGAATTTTTGCAATAAATACAGTTTATGAACCAGATAGTGCCGCGGGCAAAATGCTATTATTAAATTTTAATAGTAGTTAACATAATATATTACTCAGCTAAAAAGTAGTCAAACAGATAAGAAAATATTAAATATCCTGAACATCTCTATTACGTTAATTTATATTTCAAGGAAAAAAACTATAAAGCATTTACAAAACAAGTTATAATATTAGCATCTATTATAATTTAAATAAAATATTGAAATTGCCATACTTTATAAATATAAATGTACCTACATTACGTGTTACATCGAATGTTTTTATCGATCTGTCGTTCCGTGTGTGGGAAACTTTAAAAAAAACAATATTATATGCTGAGTTCTAATAATTATCAACGAGACCGCTCGTCGCCTCCGTCTGTATACATATATATTTATATATGTATATATATATATATATATATATATATATATATATATATATATATATATATATATATATGATATGTTTGTAAGCATTCCTGCATAATGTGACCTATGGAGGTTATCACGTCAGATGCCTTGTAATTTATTTAAGTTATCTGTATTAAATGACAATTTGCTTTTACATAAATGTCATGTAACCGCTAATTATGTTGATTGTCTATGAAATGGCATTAAATAAACATACTACTCGAGTAAGAGCTGTATCGATTTAATTTACGCAGTTCTAATACAACTTATAACTTTTTATTAAATCTATAATTCTTGAATATTTTATTAAATGGGTTAGAAAGAAATGTAGTAGAGCGTAAGAAAGAAAAAGACAAAAGCTGTGTATATGTTCACAACTTTATAACCAAAACTACCGACTTACGTTTTAGTTTTTTTGTGCGGAACCCTAATTCTTTTTCTAAAATAGAAGTAGCCTAAGCTTCTCCTTATAACATAAGCTCAAATCAGTCCAGCCGTTTCGGAGATTAGCCGGAACAAACAGACAGGCAAAAATTTTAAAATTTTTATCTTGTAAGTACCGTATATAATTTAGTATGCATTTAGTAAAAAGCTGTTATTTTGACATTACAAACGGACACTTCAATTTTATTTATCCGTATAGATGTATGGATGACAGCAAAATAAAGGGACACAGAAATCAAACTGAAACATCACCCAAATTAAACAAAGACGTTACAGATGCGATCGACACATTTCATTAATAAATTTTCCTACACATTTTACACAAACATTTAAGTATAACGTGAACATACAAAGTACATACGTATACTATACACATACATATTACATATGTATGTATGTACGTATGCGCGCGAATTCCTGCATAAATGACGCGGCAATCAGATAGATCAGTGCATAGATTACTTGTTAGATACTAACGTTTAGCATGAAGGGAAATTTTCTAGCGTTAACAAGTATGAACACGTCAGTCGTGCGTCAGAGATCACAGGTTCGATTCGCGTTCGGGACAATAATAGACTTGATCGATTTACATACATCTAACTAACTACGTACATACTACTTTACATATATTTAACTAGCCGTCAGGTCTCTAAACTAGCCATCCAGCTATAAGTCTAACTACCTACAAGTTATAGCGAAAACTTAATTATAAGATCATTCTCAATTCCTTTATTCTCGAAAGATAAATAAATGCTTCTCTGTCGAAACTCTAATTTAACTCGACACCTGAATCCGCGGATATGCTTTAAACGAGTTTTATTAGTGACTAGGTTGCTTCACAAAACAAAATTAATTAATTTGGTTTTAATTTTTTTTCGTGAGACCCTTTTTTTAAATAAAAGTAGCCTAAGTTACTCCTTATTACATCAGCTGTCTGTCAGTGAAAGTCCCGTCAGAATCGGTCCAGCCATTACTGAGATTAGCCGGAACACGGATTTTTTTTCTGAAATAAAAGTAGCTTAAGTTACTCCTTATTACATCAGCTATCTGCCAGTGAAAGTCCCGTCAAAATCGGTTCAGCCATTTCAGAGATTAGCCGGAACAAATAGACAGACAAAAATTGTAAAAAATGTTGTTTTGGTATATGTACCGTGTATACATCCATATGCATTTAGTAAAAAGCGGTTATTTTAATATTACAAACATACACTCCAATTTTATTTATCTATCTGTAAACGCAGGAAGGGCGTACGTGCTCTCAACTCAAAGGCACGGGAGGTTTATTTAATGCTAAACTATATCCACATATATAAAAATCGATGTCGGTATCATGTATGTTCTTTATGGACTCTGAAACGGCTGAAGCGATTTTGATGAAAATTTTCTTCTTCAGATCCCTTCTTGAGGTAATCTTTAGATTAGCCTAGCGGGTGATCCTGTGAAGTTTGGTAGCGAACGCAAGTTTGAAAGCGGACGAAACCGCGGGTACTGATAGTAGTAGTACTATGATGTTTTACAACACTATAAACAATAAATTTCTTAAATTTTAAAATCGTATAACCATACAATGTGAGAAAGAGGAAAACTTACACATAATAAATCTAATATATAAATATCTCATGACACATTTGTGACACTCCTCCGAAACGGCTCTCCGATTTTAATGATTTTTTTGTATATTTGTTAGGTACGAGAATAGGTTGTAAAGTATTTTTCACCCTCCAACCCCCGCCCTCCCATTTTTAAGTAATTCTTCTTTTTTAAGTAATTCTTAGTATAAAAACAAAAAGCTTGTATAACTCTCTATATTACAACTTACAATTATCCCAAACAGCCATTATGAAAATTAAAATTACCCCTTTCTTTCCCACCCCTTATACACGACTATTTCAACCCCATGACGAGCGGAAGTGTTTTCTATTATTATCTATTATAATATGGTTGACGTGGCGTCCCACTTGCCTTATTTTACTATAGGTAAAAAAAAAAATTTCTTACATTCTTTATGCGTATGAAATAGGGTTTATTTATGGAATTAACCTATTGTAATAATAACAACATTTAATTGGACCAAAATAATGTAAAATGTTTTTTTTTTCATACAAATCCTTGTATAACTTGATGCTATAATTTTAAGTGATAAACTCTGCGAAAACTGAATTCATATATGTAAATCCTGGAGGCTAAAATTCTACACCGAATCTGTAAATTAAACATTTTTTTTGGAAAAATCTTATTGAAATAGACGTTATTATCGATACAGAGGCCGAATCTATAGTTTTTAGATTTTTTGTCTGTCTGTCTGTGACCGCATCACGAAAAAACCACTGGACAGATTTCGATGAAATTTGGTATCATAATAACTGGCTATCCGGGTCAACATATAGGATACTTTTTAGTGCGGGAAAATATCTCATCTCTGAGCTAAACGTTAAAATGTAAATTATGTTTAATTACAAAATGATTTAAAGTCATTTCAATACATTTTTTAGACCCTTTTGGAACTAAAACCCTTGAGTAGGAAGTAACGTCTGCCAATCCCTAAGTTCACTGACCTACCGACATTAACCTACTAATAACCTGGAATCAAAATCAAAAAATCCAAAATCAGGATGTCTGTCAACATCCTGTTGGTGAGAGCGGGAGGAAAGTGTATTGTGTCACCGGATGATCTCGTGTTGCTGGGATTCGAACCCTACACCTTTTGTGACATCCGGTGATTCAACATGATAGGTGTAAGTGCAGATTTGCTATAATCGTATGTGTGGGGTCTTTCCTTCAGATATTCTGGATGTTTTTTTACTGACGTTTTCACCTGTACATTACTATTAGGTAGACATGGGATCTTTTTATGTTCAAGTTTATGAGATATTACAGTGCACAAGTGTGCGCGCAGACACAAGTGCACTCTCTATTCCTGTCACTCTCGAAAATTGATTCAAATATATAATAGGTGCATAATATTAAAATACGAAAAATAGCTCAAAAAAAGGCACGGACGTGTGTCTGTGGGTATTATTAGACTTACTCAAATAAAAAAAAAAATTATAATACAAATAAATACAAGGAAAACAATCTGCATACTATAACGTAAAAACCCATTGAACACTTGTAAGATGAAGACGGTTAAAATGACCCAATAACTTAAACGTACCATCCATTTAGACTTCATTGCCAAGAAAAGCATATATTAAGTTAGGAAACGATCAATAATATTCATTACAGTTTTATATTACAACTAGCAGAACCCTCGGCTTCGTCCGCGTTCAATCCACAAAAAAAAAACTCTTCTGCTTTATTTGATATAACGACTCACCCCCGCTTCGCTCGGGTTCGTCCCTATGTAGATATTTATTTAATATTAAATTATTTGGATATTGTTCATACAGAAATACTAAATCGCGATTAAAAAATGAGGGGGTGGGGGTAGGAGGCTGAACAATACTTTACGACCTATTCTCATACCTACCAAATATGTGTTCAGCCCTTTTTAACGTCCCACTGCTGGGCACGGGCCTCCCTTCAATACGAGGGGGATCAGGCCATAATCCACCACGCTGGCCAAGTGTGAATTGGCGGACTTCACATGTCTTTCGAAAATTTGCTAGATGCTCTCAGACATGCAGGTTTCCTCACGATGTTTTCCTTCACCGTAAGGCAAGCGGTAATGATGTTAGAAATGTTTCGCACATGAAAATATCAGATATGCGAGACCCGGGATTTGAACCCGCTTCACTCGGTTTCCCAAGCGAGCGCGTTACCACTGGGCTACCACTGCCTGTCATTATATGTAGCAAATATACAAATAAAGATTCATTAAAATCGGTCTAGCCTTTTCGGAGGAGTGCGACCACAAACACCGTGACACGAGATATTTATATATTAGAATAATACTTTTCACCAATTGCAACTGTTTGTGAGGGACTCGTCAAAACGATCCAAGCGAGCCCAAGCTCGAAGGCTTTACTTCTGGCTCTTTTACCGAATCAGACTGATGGTATTGAATTATTGTATAACCCCCTGCATCGATGGTCTAGTCGCTAGCATGTATGGTTGCAGATCCGGAGGTCCTGGGTTCGAGTCCCGGGTCGAGCCAAGTTTAATTGCTGAGTTTTTCTATTAAGATATTTTTAGTAGTTGCCCAGAGTTGAGAAGTTAACTCCGTCTTAACTCTCACCGGTCGTGTCGAATAGTCGTCCCACCGGAGTATGAGAGTGACAGGAATAGAGAGTGCACTTGTGTCTGCGCGTACACTTGTACACTATAATATCTCCTGCGCTATCTAGTCAGTGAGGTTGGCCACCGTGGCCGGAATCGATCGGGAGGACATTATTGTATATCTATATATATTTCATATACGTACCAAAGTTTTAAATTAACACCAGAAGAAAGTTAAAATCGACTTACAGATACAAAATTATAGTTCCAAGTAAAGCTAATAAGAGCTTTTTTAAGCAACATGACACTCGTTGTGTCTCTACTACAAAAACACATATAAATTACAACAGATCTTCATGAAACATACACGGATAAAACGAATAGCTTTTAAGCTTTAGGATAACTTATATCCCTAAATAGGTATTCACTTATCCTATTTTATATATTCTAGTCCTCAAACATTCACGCATACAAAGCGTGCTGTGTGTATGTATGTACGCGTATAATGTAGACGGAACGTCGTCTCAGCGCACGCGCAATGAATATTTATAAGATATTTAATACTATGATTTATTTATGTATCGACCAAGTTAGCGAGAAACGCAAAGAGGCTCTCAGTGGGCTGGCATACTGATTTAATGTGGGTTTTGGTTTAAGCTTAGTCTATAGTTCGAATCCATGAGGAAAGACGAAAAAAAAAAGTATATCTAACCATTAAAAAAGCTTTCCCGCGAATATATCTCTACATAATCTATATATATATATATATATATATATATATATATATATATATATATATATATATATATATATATACCTAATATATAAAATTCTCGTGTCACAGTTTTCGTTGCCATACTCCTCCGAAACGGCTTGACCGATTTTGATAAAAAATTTTGTGCTTATCCGGTATCTATGAGAATCGGCCAACATCTATTTTTCATCCCCCTAAATGTTAGGGGTAGTCCACCCCTAAATTTTTATTTTTATTTTTTAGACAAAATTTTTAATTTCTATTTTTTTATGATACAACATACAAAAATACATACAATCCTCAATTTTCACCCTTCTACGATCAACCCTTATTTTTTAATAGCCATTTTAGTAATTTAATCATTTTTCCTCTCCGGTCGAAAACTGATCAATCGTGATTTAATGCAAGCTAGGGACGAACCCGAGCGAAGCGAGGGTGAGTCGCTAGTATATATATATATATAACAAAGTCGTGTTAGTTACACCATTTATAACTCAAGAACGGCTGGACCGATTTTTATGATATTTGATTTTTTGGATTTCTCTTAGCCCGGAATAGGATAATAAGTATTAAATCATCAGAAAAATTACCGAAAAAAAAATATACGGCTAACGCTGGCTAATAACTATTTATATCTATTTAAAACGTAGTTGAATAGGATAATTCAAAATTATGTTAGACAAAAATATTTATAAAAGAAAATATCCTTTCACCAATATATTTTGGCATTATGATAACTAGTTACTTCTTACGTAAAGTAAGCAACAGTACATTTTTCTGAGCAGATCCGTCCATCAATTGATATAACCCATTTAAAAGTAAGAGACCAGATTCACAGATTAAAATAATCTATAAACAGTTATTAATCTTTACGAACGCACATATTATATAATTTCTAGCAGAAAATCTACAAAATTTCAATCAACAAAAAAAACCTTTGGCTTTATGTTATACAGTGACTCGCCATCGCTTCGCTCGGTTTCGTCGCTATGTATTTATATAATATTGTCCGTACAAAAACACTAAAATTGCGATTAAAAAACGGGGGGAGGGGGGGGGGGGGGGTGCCGGCAGGAGAATGAGAAATACTTTACAACCTATTCTCATACCAATCAAATATACAAAAAAAAAGTCATTAAAATCGGTCGAGCTGTTTCGGAGGAGTGCGACCACCAACACCGTGACACGAGGTATTTACATATTAGAAAGATTTCATTATAATAAATGTTTAAGTGGTGACAATAACCATCTATATCATATCTCCTAAATAGCTAAAAGCATCAACGAAAAGCTAACCTATCGAAAAGTTATAATAAAAAAATAACTTTTAAAGAAGTTGTCAAGCTACGTAGCAATCATCGGGCCCCACCCCCGTATGGCCACGTCAGAAAAAACACCTGTGTGAATATTTTAAGACTTGAGCAAAATGAATCAATTATACTCCATCGTTTAATGTATTTTTTCATATTAACTAACTAACTAGCCTTTACTAGACTTTACTTTTTTACTTTACTTTACATACTAGACCTTTACCCGCGACTTTGTCGATGATACTCAATTAAAGTTGTAAAATAATTTTATGACGATGCATCGGATGGTAAAAAGTGACCAGTTTCAGCAAAATAGTTGACATAAACACATACTCCATGAAAAATCCATTAAATTCGTCAAACTATCAAAGTAATCGGTGAAGAGTTTTCGGAAATTCGTTGAGTTGCACAAAAGAACATTAACATTTCTATATATACATAAATCTGATATTAATTATCTTTGCCTAGTCAAATTTCTGGAGGCAAATTCTTGTAATTTAGAATACTATGGACTACCTACATGCTTTTACGTTCCATGTATCAAAATTTTATAAAAACGAAATTTCATAAATGAAAACCACCAGTCAGTTATTTTTTATATTTTAGTGTTTTTTCTGAAGTCGGTTTATGTTTATTTTTTTAAGTTGTTATTTTCCACTTTTCAGTGTAGAGATAGTAGTAGCAAAGTGAGAATAAAGTATTTTAATAAAATATTCGCTAAAGCGTTTTAAGTTAGTTTGATGCCAATTTTTATAAGAAGACTACAAACTAAAATTCGCTTTTATTAGTAAAACTAAAAAATCTGGCTTTAAAATCCAATTCTAACGTATTGGGCTTGTCAAATCAAACAAAATAAGCCCAAACTTAACGTATCTACTATTAACCGTTGAAGAGTTCCACCTATCTTTCTTTCTTCCTCACCATCAGATCAGGTCGACGATACCGAACCACTGCACCATCAACGGAAATGGAGAACTTGCGACGATTCTAGTCATTATTAGTTTTTTTTTTGGACCGACGCGACACGTGCTATCCGAAACACGGAAGTGAAACACCGCTAATCTCCCAACTCCGGGCTGTTATTGAGAATTTCTTGACAGAAACACTCAATATCTGAAATTTCCCCGACCCGGGACTCGAACCCAGAACCTTTTGATCTGCGGCCGTATATGATAGCCACTAGACCACCGAGGCAGTTAAAAATATGAGACATTTTTGTGGTACCACAAAATAAATTTCAAGACTTTGACAAGGTTTCGGTTTTCTTCAAGTGATTCAAGATTAGTAGATTTTTTTTATTGTTTTTTTTTTTTGTTTAAAATGTTTAAAAGTTTTATTCGGAAAAATTGCTAGCAGGTACTGCATACAGGAAAATGATAATATTAAAAAATAATCAAAATGACTTCGAGTAAACAATTTTAAGGCCACGTGATGGAAGGGCAAACAATCTAAAATTTTCGCATTCATAGCTTTTCTGATGATTTTTCATATAGCTTACCTATTAATTTCCTTAATAGCATATGAGAAACATAAAGGGCTACGTCAGTGGCAATGTGAATATGTTATAGGTTTGCGAATAAAAATCGATTACGTAACACAAGTTAAAGTAATTACAAGGTATTGCAAGGATAAATTGTATCGCTATTGTTCGATCGCTTTGGTTGTAGAGGTATCTAGGAAGTAGTTTTTTTTTTTTAAAATATTTTAATATCGATCAAAAAATTACTGGATACACAATCCCATGCAAAAGTTCTCTTAAACTGTCACCAACCGTGTTTAGGTAATTAATCTACTTGAATTAAATGTACAACAATGTAAATTGAACCTTAGATGTAATACGTAGTTTTTTTCACAAAAAAAAAATTAAATTGAAAGCGCTCTCAAATGTTCAAATGAGCGCTCATTCGGTGAGGACGTTTTTTTGTCGCTGATTGTGTATCTAGTACTTTTTTGATCGATGGATGTAACTTATCCCATTTCCAAAATACATCATTTATATCATATATATATACAATACTTTATACTAACATAGTAGATAAAAAAAAAAGTATATTAAAATAACATGCAACAAAAGAAGAGTGCGCAAAAATATCTATCTTATCGCATAGCAACTATTATTATCAATTATTAGTCATTTTTATCATTAATTAGTCGGGTGGATTGGAGTTTGGATTACATGCGCCTAGCATCTAATAAAATTATCTTTGCTCATGTATTGTGCAAAAAAAAATAAAATGTTTCATAATAACACACACATATATATATATATATATATATATATATATATATATATATATATATATATATATATATATATAGTGGATCGAAATCGATCCGTCTGTTTTGGGACACACACATTTTCACTATTTAAAAAAACAGCACCGCTACAAGCGAGTCACAGTTTTTTGACAGACTTCAAAACTAGAGAAGTACTTAAACCGGATGTAGGTACGTTATTTCATGTACGTTTGTAACGCGATATCTACGCCAATTATGAATCGATTTTTATAAAAAACAAAAATAATGAATACTATATACCTTAAGATAATATCAATCAATAAACAATCAAAACAATTTTTAAGTGATTTTGAAATGATCAACCACATTTAAAAAAAAATCAGATCTTTTCATACTAATAAGTAATTATCAAAGTTAAACTATCAAATTTTGAAATTATATCAAAATCGTAATACACATTAGTCTGTGCGAAGATTATAACTTCATGTCATGTCAGGGCAAAAACAATAATACCAAATGGAGCGTGGGTGACTTATGCAACGTTTCCTGTACTTGCCTATTTCCTTCTAACATCAATAGTTCAAATGTGAATTGTTAGAATATTATCATACAGGTAATTTAAATAACATATTTCTGAATAACACACGTCTTCTATACTGCCGTGATAATTAAGAACGCAGTACTTGCAAAATGGCGGTTTCGAGAAAAACGCGGAAAACATATTTTTAGACATCTGAGCAAGATGTTCATATTTTATGACCAAAAAAATATATCAAAAAATTCAAAAATAAATCAAGCTTTTGAATCATAATTTTATTTTATTTAATTTATCAATCTATCTAAATATAATGCGTATTACTGCGTTTAGTTTTAGCATCAGGTCTTGTGAGAATCATAGGATACTAAAACTAAATGCAGCAGTTGCGTATATTACTGCATTATAGTCTAGCACATGTCGATTACTGCGTTGTTGGTTAGTATTCATTTACATTTTTTATGCTCGGGGCTAAGTGCAAGTGGTCTTAAATTATTATCTCTCATTATTATCTCTCAAACAATTACACAGTCCTTCTTAAATGTTTGCTGCGAGGTTGACGAAAACCTACTTCATGTTCTGTACGTATTATATGCATTATCCGGGTGAAATAAAAATGAAACATTTTTGTGTAAATCTACTTTTATTTAGACAATATCTGTCTTTATGAATATCTAAAGAAATACAAATAAAAATCACAATATTCAGTCAGATTTGCTAAAACAAAACGCGGCACTGGATAATACGGCCAAGATCTTGCAAGCCTTTACTACTCTCAAATGCAGTAATATGGAGTACTGCGTTTTGATTTAGTAACTAGTCTATTGATTTTAAAAGAAAATGCTGTAGTAGTGGCAATTACTGCACTTAGCTCTAGGGTATTCTTGTTAGTACTGCATTCTTTTTTAGCACATGTTTAATGCTGCACTCCTCCTTAGTATTGAAACTATTTTCATGCAAGTACTGCGAAAACCGTTAGATAGAAAACATACTTCTAGTGAAAATTTTTATGAAAATATATTTTTTCCATGTAGGAGAACCCTTTGGAATGCCATTTCCAGTAAAAAGTGAAAATCCCAAAAATGTTGATTACTGCATTCTTCATTATCAGGGCAGTATACATTACTGGAGTTTTCACGCATATTTAAATTGTGTATTACTATATATTATACTATGTATTGTGTATACAATATCTTTATAAATAAAATAGCCTATGTGTTACTCTGATGCTACAGTACCTTGGCGACCGAGTTTATGGCCAAAAATACAATTTTCTTTTTAATTTGGCTTAAAAACAAAAAAAGAACTAAAAGCTTGAACAAATCCAAAAAAAAAAATACAAAAAAAATTGTATCCGACCGGGTCTCGAACCCGGATACCTGCAATTGTCAATCTTGCGCCTTGAACACTTAACCACGATGCTTATGCCCAAGCGTGCAACTAGCGACCGCATGAAAACTCGAAAACACGCGTTTTCCCAGACATAAGATTAATCTAGATCGATTTTTCGCCCCCGAAAACCCCCACGTACGAAATTTAAGCGAAATCGTTAGAGCCGTTTCCGAGATCGCCGGTATAAATAAATAAATAAATATTCAAGATTGCTCGTTTAAAGGTATTAGATTAATGTAAAGTTTTATAAAAATCCGTTAAACAGTTTTTGCGTAAAAAAGTAACAAACATACAGTAACAACATATCCATCGTAACCAACTTTTAGGTTTACAATATTAATTGGATAGAATTTAGTACGATAAGTATGCTAAAATTTTTTTATAAAAAAAAAAGGTATTCTACACCCAGACGTACGTTTTTTTTTTAAATTTACGTGAAACACCATTCATGAAAATTATAAAAATTCCAATTGGTAGAGATATCGCGTAACGTACCTACACATAAACAAATATACATACGTACTAATTGAGTACCTCTCTTCTTTGAAATCGTTGAAAAATATTAGGATTATATATAATAATTATTAATTATACATAAAAAGTTTCACATTTCGCAAAGTAATTCGTACTGTAAAACATTGAGAACAATTAATAAGTTACAAAAGGCAATCGCCTCGAGGAGGGGTAGCAAAGTTGTGATTTATGAATACTGTGGCTTGAGAAGATGGTTTTTGCATTATATTATTTATATAATACTTTTCACTAGCTTTTGACCACGGTTTCGCTCACGCAGTTTATCTATTGCGTTACATGCACAGTTTCATATGTATATATATATATATATATATATATATATATATATATACTACACTTTGCTATTTGCTTCGCTGCTTAGAGTCATAGCGTTATGTTCGATAGCTTTCTAAGGTAGTTCAAGATATTATCGTGTTTAAACAAACAAAAAAACATGTAAAAAACTCAAAACAATAAAATAAAAACCGATTTCAATAAAAACATCTAAAAGGAAAAAAATACGACTTCAAAAAAAGAAAACACTATAAAGTAAAAAAAAAACCGGTGCCAGCCGATACAAATTATAGCACACCGACTTCGAGAATATCTGATTAGGTAAATGAAAACTACCAATCAGTTATTTTTTTTACTTTTTAGTGCTTTTTTTGAAGTCTGTTTTTATTTTATTATTTTTTTTTTAAGTTTTTATTTTTCCGTTTTTAGTGTAAACATAGTAATAGCAAAGTAAGAAGTAAAAAATTCGCTTAAGCCGTTTAAGTTACTTTAATGCCAATTTTTATATGAAGACTGACAAATTAAAATTCGCTTTTATTAGTAACATTAAAAATCAGGCTGTAAAATCGAATTCTAACGTATTGGGCTTGTCAAATCAAACAAAATAAGCCCAAACTCAAAGTATCCACAATTAGCCGTTGAAGAGTTCCACCTATCCACCTTCTCCTCACCATAAGATCAGGCCGACGATACCGAACCACTGCAATATCAACGGAAATAGAAACACTTGCAACGTTTCAAGTCAATATTTATATTTTTTTTTTATTTATTTTTCATTACCTATTTTTCCACCCTTACTGGTTGTAATTTTTTTTCATTTTTCATTACCTATTTTTATCATATATTGTTTTTTTTTTTCAAATGTAAATGGACCAAACTGGACATATACACTTTCAAACAAAACAAAAATTAATAAATTACGGAGTTCTGAGGTAACAAACATAAAAAAATACAGCTGAATCGAGACCTCCTTTTTGAAATCGGCTGAAAAAAAATTAATTTTACAACAATAGACCTACTATTCCGAGACTTTGTTGCTTACTTGTTATATAATAGTTTTGAAATCGTTACTACAAATTATACACGAAAGTTTTTTTGACTTCAGAAAAAATATATTTATAACAGATTTTTTTTTTTATTGATAGATGTTATTTTTTTCTTATTTGTACTTGTTAGCTTATTTGAGGTTTTCCTCATCTGTACCACAATAATATATTACGAAACAATTACTTACCTTCTTTAGGCTTTTTGTATTATTTACAAGGCGATACCACGTTTGGTTGGTAAATTAAAAAAAATCTAGATCTAGACAAAAACGCCAGTTAAGGTCTAACTATAGCTAAGAACCATCAAAGTGACTTTATAAGTACAAAAAAATCATCAAAATCATAAACGGGAGTTGATTTCAAACCAAATTGAAATAAACATAGCAGGTACTGTTATATAGGCAAAATGTAGTAATTATTATATTTTCTTAGATTTGCGTGTATTTTTCACATTAAAAATAAAACTGCTCTATGGGATTTATTAACAGTTTTATTTTAGTTTTTTTTGTACCCGAAGTTTCATGGAAGAGATCTAATTTATTATGCAACTAGCGGCTCACCCTTGCTTCGCTTGGGTTCGCCTCTAGACAAACAAAAACAAATCTATCCCACGGGAACCAAACATTTTTTCGAGATAAAATGTATCCTATTTGTTATTCTAATGTATGAACTATATTATTGTAAAGTTTCATTATAATCCAATCAGTAGTTTTTCTGTACTAAGCTGTATAAGTTACTATAATTTTTTAAACTATCCCACGGGAACTCTTTTAATTTCCGGGATGAAAAGTGTCTAAAATGTTGACCGGGGATATAAGGTACCACCATGCAATATTTCATTTAAATCGGTCCAACAGTTTCGGAGATTAGCCCGTACAAACAGACAGACACAAAAAAAAATGGATTTTTTCTATTTCTCTTCTTACATCCCCCTGACTCGGTTTTTAGCATTTTTTTTTCTATGTACAGACATTCGACCTGTACAGTTTTATTATATGTATAGATATTACGCAATATCGTAAAACTCTACAAACAAAAGAAGTTCTCTACATATGTTGAAATTTATTAGAAAAAAAAATAGAGTAGAAAACAATCAAAGGAATGTGATAAAATATATATTTGTAAACATTTTTTAAAAATAAAACTCCGATCAAATTGAAAATCGCGAGGCATTCATGAAACGCATTGTACTCTCTCATGGTTGAATCACAAAGAGTTCACACTTTTGTTTTACACATTGTTATTTTAGCCCAATCTCGATACAATTGTACCGGAGTTAGGCAAGTTTAAATAAATTAGGCTATAAATTATATATACTATAAAAAAATGATAATATTATATTTCACCGACTTCAAAAAGAAAGAGGTAATGTATTCAGTTGTATTATTGGATGATTATTACGAATGATTTTCTTAAATCTATTTTAATAAGTTCATACACAAAAAGTGGTCTCGTATAAGTCGAAAAAAAAAAATCCACCTAAAGATGTGGAACAGTCACTTTTAAGTGCTTTTGAAGTTGGTATGGTATACCTTTTGTTAAAAGCTATACCGCTAGCTTCCTTCATGAATTAACGTAGTAACCAAGTCAAAGTGTTTCCTTGCATTTTTTTCTCAGTAAATAATGTTCAAGGAATATTTAAAAAGTATTACACGCTTAAAATATATATGGGACCTTAACGAAGAAATGGCGAGTACCTATTTTGGAAAAAAGAACCGTCTTTATATACAAAATATTTTATTTATTAAAAAAATTTAGGTTTAAATAATCGTTTGTCATATATTACAGCATTCGTAAAACACCTATAGTTGTAATAAGTGGCTAGATCTAACCAGCTAATTTAGCTACTTGGAACTTTATAGTTCTAAAATTAAAAAATATAGTTAAAATTCGACTTTGTCTCAACTTATTCTTTTTTTATCCACTGTTTTATGACGCAAAGAGCCAGCCAGAGTTGTAGTGAAAAATTATACGCAAGAAAAAAAAATTCAGGAAGCTTTCATAATGAAAAGCACAAACGTGTCAAGATTACATAAAAACATAAGAGTCGACATCGTAAAGCACAACCAGAAAACATCTTAACAAAACTTGCTAAACTCTACACAAACTTTCAAAGTCCGCGAACAACACGCGGACACAAAAATAACGTCATGTTTAATCATAATAAATACCATATACACGATGAGTGATCCTTTAAATAAAAATGTCCACAAAAACTATATTTTCTGATAATCACAATCACTATTCCTCGTTTATAGTGTTAGTAATCACTAAGTCACAACACAAACTGTTATTTTGTGTAGAGACAGCGCGCGTGTACCGCGTTACGACGCTCATGGCCGACTGCCCGCTCACTTTGCGCTGTGTTGCCAGAGTTTGTTAGAGTTTTACATTTTTAAATTAATTTGCTTATACCTATTATATCGTTGATAAGGCATAGAAGTTAATAATATTTTCCTGATCGCTGAAATCTTTTTTAACATCTTTTTATATCACTAACATTATAATTTTTGTAATTAGAAAATTTAAAACATAGCTTAATACTTTCGAGTATATTTTAGTGTAATTGTGAGTTGATGAGGATGTGAAAGGCTAGTAATTTAATATGTAATTATAAATATAAGGTAATTATAAAATAAAGTAACAATATTTTTTTAATTCATAGTTCGTACGATATCTGTATAATTAAAAATGAATAGTTCAATGTGTTGCTAAGCGCAAAACTCAAGAATGGCTAGACCAATTCGGCTAATTTTCTTTAATATTGAAGTCCAAGGAAGGTCTTAAGGAGATAAAAATTGGAAAAAATTCACGGAAAAACCTAAAAATCACGTTTTTCATTTTCCATACTGCTACTTTGTAATTATGATCGCAACCCTAAAATTAATATAAAGTACTTGCATACACTTGTAGATTTGACACTTTCTCTTTTTACGATATACAATTTGACTTTGTTTGTTTGTATATTGTTACTTAACGTCGAAATAGAGTGACAGATTTCATCATACCTGTGTGTGTACATAATATATAGTCCATCTTTTCTACACTAACCGTTATTAAAAAATATATTCCATTAATAAAATAAAAATATGTTATATATCAAAAAACATATCAGTATTATATTAAGAATACTATAATTTTACCCCAAAACTGGGCAAGCAAAGCTCAGCGCGTGGCAGCACGCGGCGTTGCCGCTCTTCTCCCGCAATGAGGTTAAAGTTTCTGAACAACTTTTTTTAATTTTCAGCGGCTTACTTACACGGACGTTATATTACAATTTATAAGAATTGAAAGATGATTATTATAATAATTTGTATCGGACTTTATAATTCATCAACTATTTTTATTATAAATGTTATAAAATTTTATATACATTTGTGCATGTTACATATGAGGAATTTATAACATACTAGCGACTCACCCTCGTTCCGCTCGGGTTCGTCCCTGGTTATGTTTTAACGTATAAATTTCTCAGAGATAAGATATTATCGTGCAGTAAAAATTATCCTATATGTTGACCCGGATAAATAATTATCATCATACCAAATTTCATAAAAAATTGTCCAATGACTTTCTCGTGATGCGTTCCCAGACAGACAGACGGACAAAAAATCTAAAAACTATAGATTCGACCGATAATATCGATAATAATTTGACTATTTCAATAAGATTTTTCAAAAAAATTTGATGTACAGATTCGACTCACTTAGAATTTCATCATATGTATATGTAGATGCATATATGACTAGATAAACATATTGTATAAATTATTATATTTGCAATATTTTCCTGTAAACTTATTTAATTATTTCAATATAATTTAATAATTAAATATGCAAATGAAATGTATAATTTATACTAATATTATAAAGAGGTAAATTTGTGAGTCTGTGAGGTTGTAGGGAGTAATCTCTAGATCTACTGAACCGATTTAGATGAAATTTGGTAAGAAGGTAGCTTAAGACCCTGGGAAGGACATAGGATACTTTTTATTCCGGAAATCATTCATCATGAATCATCCCTTAAGGAGTTGAAAATGGGGATGAAAATTTGTATGGGTAATCAACCTAAGGACGAACCCGAGCGAAGCAAGGGTGAGTCGCTATTTTATTTATAAAACATTTCCATTGAAATAGAGATGTAAATTAAAAGAAAACTTAATACACGATAGCATAAAAAATAGGACAGCGCTTTGAATATTGTATGACACTGGCGAAGTTACTTTATTATAATTTACGTGAATTATGAGGTTAATTACTTTGGGTTTGCTTGTACAGTTAAAAAATATATTTTTGTACGGGCTTTTTACAATAAAAGTTTTTTTTTTCATTGTAACATGTTATATGGTAGCGTTTATTTTTTCTATTTATTATGTTTATAATTTATTAAATGTAAATTTATAGCCGTACTAGCAGAATCCGCGGCTTCGCTCGCGCTAAAAATACAAAAAAACTAATAAGATAGGTTCCATACAAATTTCATTCCCTATTTTGCCCCCTTATGGGATGAATTTCGAATTACTCAAGCACGTATTTATTTAATTGTATTGAAGAGCATAAATACCAAGTTTCAAGTAATTCTGATCATAAATATTTTTTTGGGATATTTAATAACGCGTTTTCCCGTGGGGATGAAATAATATGCCGCGATGAAAAGTAGCCTATATCACTCTCCAGCCCTCCAACTATCTCCGAAGAAAAAGAAACGCCAATCCATCACTCTGTGTCGACGTGAAAGAAGGACAAACAAACAAACAAACAAACAAACAAACAAACACTTTCACATCTATAATACTAATACTAGCTTAGTAGGTAATCTTACTCTTACTTCTATATAAATGCGATTTGGATGGACGGATGTTTGTTACTCAATCTCGCCAGAACGGCTGAACGAACCTGAATGAAATTCGGCACAGAGATGAATTATAATCTGGAATAGCACATAGCCTACTTTTTATCCCGGAAAAATGTACGATTCCCGTGGGATAGATTTGTTTTAGTGTTTAAGGACGAACCCGCTACTAACGTAATACGTAAGCCGCTACTATAATAATAATAAATTAAATATATATTAAACTTTTATTTAATTATAATTCTATTCTATAAACGTCTAGTTGTATAAAAAATAACAAATCATAGATGTCTATCATTTTAGATAAGCTATTCCATACAAAGCTACTGTACACCATAGGGAGAGCCAAACGTCACGATCTTACCGTACATTTTTGGCTTCACCGTTTATTTTAATTAACTGTATTATTTGCCGGCTTATTACAAATTAGTTATACTAAGCTCTACCAGAATTGCTAAGAAGAACATTATTTTAAATCAGTAGTGAGATAATATAATAAAAGAAATTATCTATACATATAATAAAATCCTGAGTCGAATCTGTACATTAAATATTTTTTATAAAATCTTATTGAAATAGTCATTATTATCGAATCTATAGTTTTTAGAATTTTTGTTTGTCTGTCTGGTAAAGCATCACGAGAAAACCACTGAACAGTTTTTGATGAAATTTGGTATGATGATGGCTGGCTGGCTGTCAACATATAGGGTACTTTTTACTGCGGAAAAATATCTCATCTCTGAGAAATCTATAATAAACGTTAAAACGTAACGGTGAGTCGCTAGTTTTCTCATATATTAAAAGTCCAAATAAAAAAAAAATGCTACAAAACTGAGTTACAATGTTATTCCTTGCAGATCGATATGTCACTCTGCGACCAATAAGCTATTTTGAAACAAACAATCCCGTTTTTCATCCCAGCTTTTTTAACATTAGTAATAATTTTATACAGTAAAGAAAATTTTATTAAAATACGTTTAGCAGTTAACACGCACGTGCACGACAGACAATCTGGCAGAAATTGTAAACATTTGCTTTGGCTCCTTGTAATCCAAATATCCCACACATTTTTATACTGACGTAACACTTTGTGTTTGTGTATATTATATGTACGTACGTAAAACATAGTCGTAACCGGGCCCTAGTTGGGTGCGTGTCATTGTCCTCTTTTCGGCAGACGTCAAGGATCTAGCGTATTTGGTTGAGTTGCGAATACATACGTTCGATGAATTGTAATCAATTTATTTGCATTATTAAATTATTATATTTTAATTTTATGTATTCAGCCCTTTTTAGCTTCCCACTGCTGGGCATGGGCTTCCTTTAATGCGAGTGGGATCAGGCTACACTCCACCACGTTGGCCAAGTGCGAGTAGGTGGACTTCACAGGTGTTCCGAAAACTCGCTAGGTTCTCTCAGACATACAAGTTTCCTTACTATATTTTTCTTCATCGTAACATATATGTCATAATAATGCTAAAATGATTCGCAGGTGAAAATATCAGAACTGTACGACTCGAGATTTGAGCCCGCTCCACTTGGTTTCTCAAGCAAGCGCGTTACCACTAAGTTACCAGTGGTATATATAATATATATACGCGCTATATATAATATAGATTTTAATTACTATTAAAAATATTAAGTAGTTGTCAAATTATGCCAATCTGACGTCATAAATGCGAAAGCAACTGTTATCATGTGTTATCAGAAGTTTGTCGACTCAGTTATCATGCCTAAATTGCCGATTGTATTGTCATTGACATAGGTATAAATGCCTAGAGCCGGAAGTATATAGGCTTTAAAAAAAACGTCAAACTATATGGAATTACTTTAAAGCATGATGAAAATTCTTGATTGGTAGATTAGTGGGAAGTTTTACTATCACTGAAGCGGAAAATATACCAAATTATAATCAGTTTTTTTTTTATATGTTGGAACATTAAAACACAGCACCATCAAGTTCCATGGTAAGCTACGGCTTGTGTTATGGATACCAGATAGTTGATACACTACACATATATAACTTTAAATACATACATATTATAAATATAAACACCCATGACTATAGTACAAACATTCGTGCTCATCACACAAATGAATGCCCCCACCGGTACTCGAACCCGCGACCGCTGGCACAGCAAGTAGGGTAGCGTGTCGTCAGATTGTTATTATTTTCAAACACGTGATCGACCCGCCAATCGAAATTAGTCGACGTAATGTATCTGCTTATCAAGGTTCGAACCCATCTCATTCGCCACTGGGATAAGACGTTACGTAAAACTAATCGAGATGCTTGTCTCCCACAGGCCATGCTAAGTGACAGGCATAATAAAATAAAGTATACAATTGAATTGAAATTAAATAATATTTTTGTTATATTAGAAAACTCATCTAATTTAAGAAAGACGATATGGAAATTTACCCACCATATCACTACCACCATTGAATTACATAAACTCAGGTTAAATACTTAGAAATAGCACAATTGCTATACTAGATAATATTGGAATTTAATGCTTTCTTAAGAAAGCTATAAAATCAATATCCGTCTACTTCGAATTATTGTATATCGATTTTAATTAATCCTAAGAGCCAGTTATTAAGCTTATGTTAAGCTTATTGCACTGGAAGGAAAAACACTATAAGAATAATCTAATTAAAACTTTATCTACGACTTTCTAGGGTTCCGTACCCAAAGGGTAAAACGCGACCCTATTACTAAGACTCCACTGTACGTCCGTCTTTCTGTCACCAGGCTGTATCTCATGAACCGTAATAGTTAGACAGTTAAAATTTTTACAGATGATGTATTTCTGTTGCCGCTAAAACAACAAATACTAAAAAACAGAATAAAATAAATATTCAAGGGGGCTCCCATACAAATAACGTGATTTTTTTGCTCGTTTTTGCTCGATATTGATAACGGCAGATTAAGCGGTAGACGCTTGAAATATTTTATATATATTGAATATTTAGTTATTTATTGAATATTTAGTTATATATTCACTTTAAAAATAAATAATTAAAACAAATAAAAAGTTTCATACAATCTTATATCCCCTATTTCACCGCCTTGGGGGTTGAATTTTGAAAAATCTTCCCATGGTGCATGCCTTTATCATATGAGGAATACGTGTGCAAAATTTCAATTTTCTAGCCTTAAGGTTTTAGTCTGTGCGGTGGTACATCAGTCAATCACTTTTGTTTTTTATACATAGAAGAAGAAAGAAGAAATATAATTCAGTTTCCAAACTTTTCACTTTTTCCAAACCGCTTTCACGGAAGATCGGATAGAGTAAATTTAGTAAAAAAAGTAAGCTCATTACAGGACCATTCATCATTTTATAGAACATAGGTGCGATCACATTCCTCGTGGTCCCCGTAAAAAATAATATGCAGAGGACACTTTTTTCTTGCGGTTTTTTTTTGAAACTTATACTTTTAAAAAATATTTTGAAATAAAATAATACTTTGTGGCCCCACTGGGGCCCCCTTGAATCAGGGGCCCCAAGCTACCACATTGGTTGCATTGGCATAGCTACGCCACTGATTATGTGGAAGTGATAGAGAAATCTAAATTTTACTAATCTCACTTAATTACTATTTAATCTATACGTATAATATTGTAGAGGGATACACAGCGATAAACTATCAGTCGTGCGATGTTTTATCTAGAATTTTAGAAATTTAAAGTCTAATATATGACATTTTAAAATTTATTTGCCTAAAATTAAGTACTAATCTTTTGAAAAAAAAGATTACATAATTATATCTATACTAATATTATGAAGCTGAAGAGTTTGTTTGTTTGAACGCGTTAATTTCAGGAACTACTAATCCGATTTGAAAAATTATTTTTGCATTAGATAGCCCGTTAACTGGGGAAGGTTATAGGCTATATATTATCATTACGGAAAAATGTACGGTTCCAGTGGGATAGATTTGTTTTTGTCTAGGGACGAACCCGAAGCGAAGCGAGGGTGAGTCGCTAGTGTAATTATATAAATACATACAGACGTATGTATGCTACTGAAAGAGTTTTTAATACTAAAATGTATTTTATCTGTATTTGTATATAAATCTTAGAAAAAAAGCTTTGTTTTTAAAATAACGGAAAACAACTCTCTACTATAAACTACAAGAAGTATTGTTCGTTTGAATATATTAAGCACTAAGGCGATGTATTGAGTAATTTTTAGCACGCTTTTATTACTTCGATATGTGAGTATATAATAATTATAGAAGTCAAATTTATTTTTATCCAATATTTTTTATCCAAGTCAATTATGAAGTACAAAATCGTCTAATTCTCCTATCGACTTGATACTCCCTAAGTGTAATCCCTATGGTTACTACCAGTAGCATGATACCATCGAGCTGATGTAAGGATGGAGCGAGGAGGTAGCCATCTTGTATACTAAAACTTTAAAACTAAAGAAAGGAATGATATTCATCCGATCAAATACATGTAAATGTTACAGTCAAAACAATTTTTTAGTAAAAACTATTTTTGCCTTTGGCCTTGGTCAATAGCAGTTTTGACTGGCATATCGATAAACTTTTAAAAAGTTAAGGAGGTACGTAGGTTAAAGGTTACTCGGAAGAACCCTTTCTTTCTTTCTTTCTAGGTTAGGTTAGAACAGTGACCACAAAGTGGTGGTGGACCACAAAGAACTCTAAAAAAAATGCCTGCAGTGAAAACTACTTTTGACCAACCTCTTTAGCCAAAAATAGTTTTGACTAAAAATAGTTTCGAATATAATATAAATATCTCCAATAATGACCGACCGTGTTCGATTATAATGAATGTTTTTTTAACCAGCAGTCAAAATTTTCTTATTAAGTTGATTAAATATTAAGTTAAATAAATATACATTATAACTAAATTATTGCCTAAAAATACCTCGAAAAAGAAAACATGACACAAAAATAAAAAAGTCATGTACAATGTGTATTGACTTCATGTGAAAAAAGTGTACACGATCAAAGCCGCGTGTAAAAGCTAGTCGTACATAAACTTGGGAAACTGGAGCTCGGACAGTTCAACAAAACTTTTCACTACCCTTGAAAACCGTGAATTTATTCGACACTTGTTTCATTATGTTTATGAATTCTACTACCATACATATAAGGTTTAGATTAGAATATTTTGTAACGCAATTAGAAAGACTCCACTCCCTATACATCTGTCTCGCTCACGTCCCTCTCTACTGAGGGTGAGACGGCAACACCGCACGTCCTTAGAACAGACAGCGTAGAAAAGTTATCAAGTTTATTTAAAAGATTATTATTTTTACCCGCGACGGGCACGGAGACGCTATATACGTTTGAGGTAAAGTAAAGTAAAGTAAAAGGTGTTAGTTTGTGTGTCTGTTACCATTTTTCTCGAAAACAGCTAGGCCGATTTTGAAACGGTTTTTTGCTTTGTATCAGTCTCATTCCTGAGCATGTCCTTTGCTAAGTTTTATAATGATTCACATCGCCAGGGGGCGCTACAGTTTACACATGTCTCTCCAAACTGTTATTTTATTTGTATTGCTTTAACACGCGCGTTCTTATAATGGAAGCAACTTCGCTCTAAGTCATTGTGTAAAGTTTCAAAATATGAACGTTTAACGAATTACGAAAAAAATATTTCTATTACTTTTATCCTATAATATAATTATTAATTTTAAAAAAGATGATATTTATTTTTTAATTTCCTATATAAGGCATTTCTTTTTCAATATTTACACACAATTAAATTGTACATGAATATTTGGACGATATACTGTAAGTAAAATCCAATACTTCGGTTCGTAGAATGTTTGTTTGAATCTGCATGTGTTTTATCAAGCATAATATAATTGCGGGACGGAATTTAATGGAGATTTTATACGTACATGATTAAATTTAAGCTGGAAATAATAGTTCATTTTAGCACGTGCAAGGACAAACCCAGTATTACAACATTGTTCTTCGCAGACATATTCTACTCGCTCCAATAAAAAGCGCGACACCCCACGTATGATGGTTGCAAACTAAATAGTAATATAAATGCAGGAACATAGTTAGAATACACCTTCGTGTAATCATAGGTATAGTACTTTGTAGATAAAACAATATTATTCATCGTTAAAATTTAACTAGAAACTCACCCTCGCTCCGTTCGGGTTCGTCGCTAGTTAAGTTTTAACGTTGAGCTCAGGCATGAGATATTTTCCCGCAGTAAAAAGTACCCTATATGTTGACCCGGATAACCAGCTATCATCATACCAAATTTCATCAAAATCTGTCCAGTGGTTTTCCCGTGATGTGGTAACAGACAGACAGACAGACAGACAAAAATTCTAAAAACTATAGATTCGGCCTCTGTATCGATAATAATATCTATTTCAAGAAGATTTTCCAAAAAATATTTAATGTACAGATTCGGCTTAGTTACAATTTTATAATATGTATATAGATTTCTACTGAATTTCATTACTACCAGTAGCTCGAAGAAAAAGTTTCGATCTTTAGAAGAACTGACAAAAGAAACTCAACGAGATTCTAATCTATACATATAATAAAATTGAAACTGAGCCGAATCTGTACATTATTTTTTTTTTGGAAAATCTTATTGAAATAAACGTTATTATCGATACAGAGGCCGAATCTATAGTTCGTAGAATTTTTGTCTATCTGTCTGTGTGACTGCATCACGGAAAAACCACTGGAGGGATTTTGATGAAACTTGGTATGGTGATAGCTGGTTATCCGGGTCAACACTTAGGATACTTTTTACTGCAGTAAAATATCTCATCTCTGAGAAACTTGAGAAAATGTTAAACGTTAAAACGTAAGTAGGGATGAACCCGAGCGGAGCTAGTGTGAGTCGCTAGTTATTTATATTTTTTTATAATTACTCATTTCACTCATACCTTTTCTCTTTTATACAAAATTCTGAGGCACGCTCCGTTAAGCGATATCGAGATGAAGCCCTAGAACGTAATGTACCATTTCGACTTACATTTATTAGATACAATTTGGTGTATTTGATGATAAAGATATAAGTTAAAGTTCAGTGAAATCTGTTAAATTTACATAATACTTATTGTTTGTAATAATTAATAAGATATTTACTAACATAATTATCTTGTAAATAGCTATATTTGTTTTAAATATATATATATTATGTTTAAATATATGTATGTATTTATATAATATTTATTTTAATAATACATTTTTATTCATAATATAATATATTAAATAAAACTTTTCGTATTATTTCTCGGATTTATTCTGATTTTTGGTTCCCGACATGTCGAATGCTTTACAGCAATCATGGTCACGGGAGAGACTAAGGTGTTAGACGTTTTAAGGCATCAGGAATCAAAAATCAAAATAAATCCGCGAAAAAATCGGAAAAGATAGTTTTTATTTAAAATGTCAAATATTCGCGTAAATCTAAGACAGTATTATGTTATACTAGCAGAACCCGCGGCTTCGCCCGCGATCAAACTACGAAAAAAATAAACTTTTTTGCAATACATACTTTATTACTTGCAAAAATAAGTTCGTGTAAATTTTATTATTTCTTAAAGATATATGGAAAACAAATTTAATTTTAGCGATTGTAACTCAAAATATGCAGTATCTTAAAAAATGTTAAGCGTATATTCTGTAAATAAATTTACATTTTGGGTATTTAGGAAGCTCCACTACCTGTATTTTTTGGACATTTTCCTACTCCATCATTCTAAAGTTATAGGAGAGAGTACAATGGTACAATCGCATACAATGTTTACGACTTTAAAATCATGTAACTCGGCTAATATGGGTTTTTAACGAACATACTAACAGCCTAACATCTGCGTTATTTTTAAAGACCCAATGCTATGTACACCTGAAGTTTACAGTCTCTCTTCTTCTCCTTCTTTTTTAAGTTTCGTAAGTTTTCCATATATAACAGCACAACCCCCTTTTACCCTTTTAAGGGATGAATTTCGAAAAAAAAATATATTTGTATTGTTTTAGTTTTATTTTAAAGGAAAAACCATTTTCCGTGCATCAATGACAGTTTCATACCCTATTTGACAACCTTATGGGATGAATTTCAAAAAATGCTAAAATACGTATTTACTTCATTATATTGAAGAGCATTAATACCAAGTTTCAAGTAATTCTGATCATAAATAATTGTTAACCCATATAAACTTTATCACCCCCTTTTACCCTTATAAGGGATGAATTTCGAAAAAAAAATATATTTGTATTGTTTTAGTTTTATTTTAAAGGAAAAACCATTTTCCGTGCATCAATGACAGTTTCATACCCTATTTGACAACCTTATGGGATGAATTTCAAAAAATGCTAAAATACGTATTTACTTAATTATATTGAAGAGCATTAATACCAAGTTTCAAGTAATTCTGATCATAAATAATTGTTAACCCATATAAACTTTATCACCCCCTTTTACCCTTATAAGAGATGAATTTCGAAAAAAATCTAATATGTATGTTTCTTATTTTTCATCTTAAATCTAAATACCACTTTCCGTGCATTTCGCGTTAAGAATGACAGAGTTTCATACAATCTTTTATCCCCTATTCTACCCCCTTAAAGGATGAATTTTGGAAAATCCTTTCTTAGCAGATGCCTACATTTTATAAGGAATATGTCCTCCAAATTTCATGTTTCTACGACCAGCGGTTTAGGCTGTGCGTTGATCGATCAGTCAGTCAGTCAGGACAAAGCATTTTATGTATATATAGACTAGCGATTCATGTTTTAACGTTTAGTATAGATTTCTCAGAGATGAGATATTTTCCCGCAATAAAAAGTATCCTATATGTTGACCCGGATAACCATCCGGTTCAACATATAGGATACTACATAGTTGGTTAGCTATCATCATTCATCAAAATCCCTCCAGTGGTTTTTCCGTGATGCGGTAGCAGACAGACAGACAAAAAATCTAAAAACTGTAGATTAGGCCTCTGTATCGATAATAATGTCTATTTCAATAAGATTTTCCATAAAATATTTAATGTACAGATTCGGCTAAGTAACAATTTTATTATATGTATAGATTATAATATACTTATACACGTCCATATTACATAATATGTAACGTAAACAAAAATATTGTTATAAAAAAACGCAAAAATATCTATCAATCATCCAATATGGAAAGAAAACCTGAATCAAAACGTAGTATGTACATTAAAATCGATACCTATATAGGTATATATCGCTAAACTGTATATCGATTAAAATATTAGAGTCTTCTCTAATATATAAGACTTAATATTTTGATGATAGAGAAAGCCGACCATGTACTTGCAATGCACGAGTAGAATCGATGTCGAAATTATTAAAAGTTTATGACCGTATTACGTATGAAAATTATAATTGGCTATTATTACATACTAGTGACTTACTCTCGCTTCGCTCTGATACCTCTAGGTACGTTTAAATTTTTTTGAGCGAAAGCCTAATTCTTTTTCTAAAATAAAAGTAGCCTAAGCTACTCTTTATAACATCAGCTATCTGCCAGTGAAAGTCGCATAGGAATCGGTTCAGCCGTTTCGGAGATTAGCCGGAACAAATAGACCGACAGACAGACAAAAGATTTAAAAATTGTGTTTTTCTTATAAGTACCGTATATGCTATCATATGCAATTAGTAAAAAGCTGTTATTTTGACATTACATACAGACACTTCAGTTTTATCTGTATAGATTGATATGGTTAATAATAAAAAAATAATATAATTTGCTTCAAACTAACAGTCGTGACTGCCTCCTTTTAGTTTTAGCTTACCTTACATGTATGTATGTGTAATTATTTTACCAACTTAAATGAAAGTAAATTATGTTTATTAAGTTAAACTATAGTTTTAGAATGAAAATAAAAAATAAAACGAGAAATTAAACAATACACACACACTAATTACGCCTTTAAAATATTTTTCACCTTTACTCATATAATATTAGAACAACCGAGCCGTTATCACAACATGTTATAGATCCGCCGACGTCTATTAAAAGTTTGAACGATTAACCTGCTTATAACTACTAGGACCTATTATGGATACAGTTAATTTTTACTTAGACCAAGTTTAGTATACAATTAGCCTACTATTTCTGCTAACTTCATTTAAATCTATATAAAAGCGATATACAACTCACCCATTGTGTAGTCTAGTCAACAATTACCTTTTAGGTCAACTTTTTTTCCAATCTCAGAAAAAATATGAACGAGGTGTGATTCGATTCGGAATGTTATGTAGATGATTTTTGAAAAAATTAAGTTCTGCTTGCAAATATTGCAAAAGTTATAAACAATTAATAAAAAATAAAAAAGGGAGCTTAGTTTTTTGCAAATATCTCAAAAACAAATTGAAAATTTTTCAAATCTAAAAAAAGATTCGAAAAGAGAAGGAAATTTTCTAAATAAAAATTTCAACTCCCGGAACTGTAGGACCAATATTTATAATATTCTCAGAGGGATGAAAATAGAGGCTTAAAACGGTTGCTCTGGCTTGCGCAAGACACGCCTACTTCGGACACTTTATGAATAAATATTATTTTAACGTATTAAATATAAAATTAAAGAAATGAAAAGAATCAGAAATGAAAAAAATCTTACTGGAGAGATAAATTTGTTGACTAGACTTTTGATTCACCACAAAATCTCGAGAAACCATAAAGGCTATAAATTTAAAATTTGACAGGTTTTTGGGTTTTCAACGATTTTTTTAATATAGACTCATAAGAATAGAGTATATTTAAAATTCCAATATAACAGGACATACAGAAAGGAAGATTTATTGCTGTATAAGGAGATCCCTCTTCTCATATTTTTTTCCTGAATCTGGAAATGTTACTTACTTAAAATAATTTAAAAAAAAACACTACACAAAACTAAAACTACAATTTTTAAGCAAATGTCTACCTCCCTGTCTGTGACCGCATCACGAGAAAACCACTGCTACCACAGATGATACCTGGTTATCCGGGTCAACATATAGGATACTTTTTACTGCGGGAAAACATCTAATCTCTGAGAAATCTCTACTGATCGTTATCGTCATTATAAATATATAGTAACCCTTTTCTAAAATTACTATTCATACTATTATTTCCAAAAATGTTTATCAAGTTAACTTAAGGAAGAGAAAAAAATCTAGAAAAATCTTTCAACGAGAAATTTCGTCACGTTTCTTACGGTACTAAAATAAGCGAGTATATATATTTATGATGTCATGACACAAAAACCCGATAGATCGATGGCCGGGGGTCTACGGTGTATAATTCAGAAAGCAATTAAACAACCCCTTCATAATGCATGCCGGTTTACAGGCAGCTCGAATCATGAATCTTAGAGTAAGGGTTTCTTGGCGTATTCTTAATAAATATTGCATAAAAGATAAGTATACAAAAAAAATCATTAGTGCTTATATAAGCAAAAAACATAACACTCTTACTAATAAAGTCGGATAAACTAAATAAAATGAATGTACGAAATACGTAAAATAGGACGATAATAACAATGTATACATGTTTTTGATAGCTATCAAGAATAAGTTACTAATCAGATTATGATAACTTTGAAAATGAAAAGGTCAAAATAGCTGTAGATATTTACTACGAAAATATGTGGAAGAGACACCCGTCGATCCTAAACATGCTTATTTATTCTTTTGACGACACGTCTGGTTGAGTTTGTGAACCTACTTGCTGCGCCAGCTTTGGCGGGTTTGAGTCCCGCTGGAGACATTCATTTGTGTGATGAGCACGAATGTTTGTACTCCAGTTATGGGTGTCTATATTTATAATATGTATGTATTTTAAATAAAATAATATGTATGTATTTAAAGTTATATATGTGTAGTGTATCAACTATCTGGTATCCATTACACAGGTCTCGTAGCTTACTATGGAACTAGATGGTGCTGTGTGTTAATGTCCAAACATATTTATTTATTTTCTTTATAAGAATTTTATAATAATACCACTTTAAATACAACAGATTTAATATTTTTTTTAAAAAATGTCTTGTTAGACACGTTTCACAAACCATAATAAGTAGTTTTTAGAATATTTGTTTTTCAGTACTTCGATTCATAAAATCAATAACATATCGCACACAACTTATAAAACAGTCTCACAATACAAAATGCGATTTTTATAGTTATATAAAAGATTTGTCCTGACTGTCTTTACAACCAAACTGCTCAGGACATTATATAGACTTTACTCTTTTTATTCTCAATCTAATAAAATAGTCCAATTTTATAGAAGCAGTCCGACACGAGCGGTAAAATCTAGTGCATAGAACGAACGCGCTCCCCATTTCCAAACAGTTTACCAATAAAATATTTTTGACCCAACCGAGGAATCGAATACGGTATTTCAGGATCTGCCATCGTTAACGCTAAACCAAAGAGACTGGTTGAATAATATATGTATAACAGGATATGTGTAAGTGATTGTGGATTAAACAGTACAAGCGAGAGCAAATTCGCTGGCAATAGCTAATAAATAGTAGGTACATCTGTCTCAATCTGATAAAACAAAACGCACTTTTAACCATCCAATATTGAAAATTCATAAAACCACCGTACAGTGTACTGTATGGTGGTTCACATGGGTTGTCGGGTCTCACTTCGCTCGGGTTCGTCACTAAAACAAAACTAACCCACGGGAACCGTACATTTTTCCAGGATAAAACATAACCTATGTGCTATTCCAGACTACAATCTATATGTGTGACAAATTTCATCCAGACCCGTTCTGGAGTGATTGAGTAACAAACATCCATCCAAACTTTCGCATTTATAATATTATGAGAGATAATGGAATTAACCAATTATATGAACATCAAAAACAACTGTACATTTGGTTGTGTGCGAAGGAACAAAAAAGTCCCAACTAAAAGATCGGCTATCACCGCGCCGTTTCCGAGTAGAACCGAAGATATCCGACGCGGGCCGAAGGCGAACATCTGTCGAGGCGCGTGCGTCATTATTATTACCTGTAGCGCAGTGAGTGATTTACGCAGGTGGACGAAATCGTATTTGTACAAGTTCGATGCCAGTTGAGACACATTTAAAAGTTGATATGTCATTTACATTCATGATTCACTAGACGGAAAGAATTTCGAATAATTTGGACTACTTTTTATAATGTAATCAATGAACCAGGTGAAATACATTTGTTTACGACCGTATAAATAAATAAATATTGAAATTAGTAATTAATCAGAAGCTTAAGTCAGGCACGTAACAGGTTTTTTAATGAGCGATGTCGATATACCTAACAAGTTAAACTTTCGTATGGATAACGTAGATATAAAGAACAAAGATTCTCTTACTAAACACCCATAGCCCACACCTCGCAACACAGTAAGTAACTAAGCACGCTCCCCACAAAACGTAGACTCTTGCGCACTTGACCGGTTCCAAGTTCCAACGTATGTAGATTTGCGCAGGTGTGTGACTGTGGGGTGGCTTATCTACCCCTGACGGAATTCTATTTGCCGTGTCGTTGACCATTTACTACGAAGAAGTTGATATTTTTTTTTTTATATAACTACAAAACGAGTTAGAAAAATTAATATTATAGTAATTTTAATGTGAATAAATTGCCAATGTTCGATATGATAGTTAAAATTACATAATTACAGGTAAAATTTCAAGTAACATTCAAATTGCTGGTTTACATTAAACAAAGTTCATAAACTATAATTAAACTGATATAGAGAAAATGTAATTCCATTTTATTTAAGGACACTGGGACCTAAGGCAGTGGTAGCCCAGTGATAGCGTGCTCGCTTGGTAAGCCGAGTGAAGCGGGTTCAAATCCCGGGTCTCACATCTGTGATATTTTCATGTGCGAATCATTTCCAACATGATTACCACTTGTTTTATGGCGAAGGGAAACATCGTGAGGAAACCTCCATGTCTGAGAGACGCTAGCAAGTTTTCGACAGACATGTGAAGTCCACCAACCCGCACTTGTCCAGCGTGGTGGACTATGGCCTGATCCTCCTCGTATTAAGGGAGGCCCGTGCCCAGCAGTGGGGCGTTAAAAATACATCATACAATATACATACACTGGGGCCCTGTAAATATGAATGAGGTATGAATTAAATAATGTCCTTTAACGATATAAATAAAAAGAACTGTCAAGATGGTTAACCCCACTATCAAAAACGTAACCCTTCTCTCACCGAGTCGGTTAAAAAGACGTCCTAAAACATGTCACATCCCGGAATGAAATATAAAACCGCCATTGAAATCTATTCAAGGTGTATAGTGAATAGCATGTAATTGACACATATTGTTATTATTGATAGATAGATCCTTTTAGTCGTAAGTGAATTAAATTTAGATTTTTATAACGTAATGTAGTAAGAGAGAGAGAGCTCTTTCATATAAAAGATACAATTTGTATAGAAAAACAGAAGAATAGACCTAATTTCTATATGTCTATACATATAATAAAACTCTGACTCGAATCTGTACATTACATATTTTTTTGAAAATCTTATTGAAATAGTTATTATTATCGATACAGAGGCCGAATTTATAGTTTTTAGAATTTTTGTCTGTCTGTCTGTCTGTCTGGCAACGCATCACGAGAACACCATTTGACAGATTCTGATCAAATTTGGTATGATGATAGATGGTTATTCGGTTCAACATATAGGATACTTTTTACTGTAAGAAAATATCTCTTCTCTGAGAAGTTTATACTAAACCTAAAACACAATTAGGGACGAACCCGAGCGGAGCGAGGGTAAGTCGCTAGGCAATGATAAAATCAAACAATATTCTCAAAGTCATACTATTATTTAAAAAATCAAAGACATTACACTGTATGGAGAGTCAAAAAATAAAAATAATATACAACACTTTAAAAAACTAAAGCTAAAGACGAGCAGCTTTCTTAAAATCAAATACCATAGCAACAAAAGGGTTGTAACCCAAAAAATATTGAAAAAAAAAATAGAATTTTATGCGCGACGCGTGCTCACTTATTAATTTCATGCAATTACATACAAGGCCTCACTACGAAAGGGCCCGCTATTGTTGGTCCCCTTTTAGCCTTTTTTAAAGCGGTCGTTCAACTTGTCTTTTTGATGGGATGAAAAAATCAGAGTCCTGTTTGGAGAGCGGTCAAGTGTGAGGGGCCTTAATGTTAAACCAATACAGTTAGTTTATTTAGTTAACTGTTTAAACACGAAATGTAAATATCATTTTAAGCCATCTGATATTAAAACAAGATATCGTTAATGAATAATCTATAATTTTCTTACATTTGTGACCGAATTAAATACAGCTTATCGTAACTCATGATCAAAATAATAGTTAACATCTTTTAATTTTAACTTATTTTTCGACAATTTTTTTTTTCGAAATTTGCTACTGCCAATTAAGCAATTCCGTTTTTTTTTTGGACATTAACACACAGCTCCATCTAGTTCCATGGTAAGCTAAGAGGCTTGTGTTTAACTTTAAATACATACATATTATTAATATAAACACCCATGACTGGAGTGCAAACATTCGTGCTCAACACACAAATGAATGCCCCCAGCGGGACCTCGAACCCGCGACCGCTGCACTTGCACAGCAGGTAGAATCACTACAAACTGAGCCAAACGTCTTCGTCTTTGTCATAATATAAGCATTGAAAAATAGGTAATCTATAAAAATTTAAAATTTTTGAATGAGACATTTTGTAATCTATTAATTAATGAGATAAAAAAGTTATACAGATGTAGTTTCTTTTTAAGAATAAATTAACGATCTATACATATAATAAAATTCAAACTCAGTCGAATCTGTACATTAAATATTTTGTTGGAAAATCTTATTGAAACAGTCATTATTATGGATGCAGAGGCCGAATCTATAGTTTTTAGAATTTTTGTCTATCTGTCTGTGATCGCATCACGAGAAAACCACTGGACAGACGTTGATGAAATTTAGTATTATGTTAGCTGGTAATCCGGGTCAACATATACGATATTTTTTACTAAAGGAAAATATCTCATCTCCGAGAAATCTATACTAAACGTTAAACCGTTAAAAGTGAGGGTGAGTCACTAGTATTAGATATGTTTATAGCCTCTTTATATAATGGTGACATTCATGTTGTTTTTATTCTGACAGTAATAAAAATATAAAAAAAAATCATAATTTATCAATAAAGTACAGAACCCCCTGCTATAAGACAACTCGAATTTATTTTATAGAAACTTGTACTTGCATCCTTACGCCATTCAATATATAAAAGGGGTAGCACACAAAGCCCGTATCCGTATTTAAATTTAAACTCTATCAAAATGGCTTAAGATGATATTTAGTTTAATATATATATTTAATCCGTCTTCAATATCCTTTGTCCGTCCGTACATTTTAATATGAATACGCATTAGCTTACTGGTTCTGTGGTTGTGTACAATAATGTACTCGTAGTATGTAGACATAAGAATTTTATTGGGAGATTAATTTTTTTTTATGTTATTATTCGAGATAATAATTTTAGGGTTTCAACATCTATCTATACATATAATAAAATTGTAACCAAGCCGAATCTGTACATTAAATATTTTTTGGAGAATCTTATTGAAAAAGACATTATTATCGATACAGAGGCCGTATCTATAGTTTTTAATTTTTTTGTGTCTGTCTGTCTGTCTGTTAATTGCTGTCTAATAATCGTAGTACGAAGAATATTATATATAACATTAAACAAAAAAATACAATATTCTATAACGTCAAGTACATTTGTGCAATGGACATTTTAATTATCATTTAAGTATTTCATGGAAAGATTAAGAATATAATTATTAATTTAAATAATCCACATATTGAAATCTAGTTTAACACACGTATCGACGATATGATCATATAAAACCGTATACTTTAACACTTGTTAACTAATATACCGTGTCTCATCCCATAGGCGGAATCGAAACTGGGTCTCTCGCACCTGCCGTAGATACTCCCCTCCCCCCTCCCCCCTCTCCGTCGCCCACAAATTACCATAGACTTTGAGGTCATATAAGTTTAATTATAAAGTTGTGTACTCTAATAGAGATTATAAATGTGACTTTGTATGTAGTAGATGCATCCCAAACTAGTGGTGCGATACACATTAACACACATCACCATCTAGTTCCATGGTAAACTACGAGGCTTGTGCTATGGATACCAGATAGTTGATACACTACACATATATAACTTTAAATACATACATATTATAAATATGAACACCCATGACTGGACTACAAACATTCGTGCGCATTACACAAATGAATACCCCCAGCGAAACTCGAACCCGTGACCACTGGCACAGCAAGTAGGGTCACTACACACTGAGCCAAACGTGTCGTCAAATTTATTTCATTACTAGCGACTCTACACCCTCACTTTGCTCAGTTTCGACCGTAGGTATGTTTTAACGGTTTGTATAGAATAGATAAGACTACCTATACATATGATATTATATGTTATACACTATACAGCCTATGGCCTTCCTCAGTTAACGGGCTATCTAATGCAAAAATAATTTTTCAAATCGGATTAGTAGTTCCTGAGATTAGCGCGTACAACCAAACAGCAACAAACCAACAAACTCTGCCTCTTTATAATATTAGTAGTATAATAATAGGATACCACAAGTAGTATAATACTAGGATACCACATTTCTGACTGATATGGCTTTAATTTTTCTTTTCTAATATATCGAGATGTAACAAGTACGAGTATTTAGGGTTAAGAATTGAAATAATACGATATATTACTAAAAGAAAACCGACACGAGATACAATAAATTGATTTATAACTCTATTTGTAATATTACTAGCAGAACCCGCGGCTTCGCCCGCGTTCAATCTACCAAAAAACAACTCTTTTGCTTTATGTTAATTAGCGATATGTATTTATATAATATTAAATTACTTGGATATTGTACATACAAAAATATTAAAATCGCAATTAAAAAGTTGGGGGTGGCAGGGTCAAAAATTCTTTACGACCTAACCTCATACCTATCAAATATACAAAAAAAAATCATCAAAATCGGTTGAGCCGTTTCGGAGGAGCGCGACCACAAACACCGCGACACGAGATATTTATATATTAGATTTTGCTTGGAAACATAGTACAGCGGAAATTGTAAATTCCTAAAGACGTGTGAAGTTCGCCTCGCATTTGATCAGTATGATGAACTAACTTATCTCCTTTTGAGAGAAGGAAATCCTTTTGATAAGTACGTTTTTTTACTCTTTCACACTAAAACTGCTGGATCTATTTGGATAAAATTTATTGTACAGATAGATGATAACTTAGAGTAACACATATGCTACTGTTAATCAAATAGTGATGCGCCAAAGCGGAGCTAGGATAAATCGCTGATATTTACTACTAAAGACTAGAGATTTAACAAGTCAAGCCACGGTACAACACTAGTTTAGTAGATGACACCATCCTCCAAATATAGATAATTTGTCCCTTGATTAGTCGATAGTTTTTTTTTCATACCGGTTGTCAATCTGGTCGGGGTCACTCTAAAGTCGACACCTGGCCAATATTTGCATATAATGTGCTACTATTATTTTAATTCGATTATTAATATATTTTCGAGTTTCGTTCGTGATTTCGTTATATCTCACATCTTAGAATATTATTATCTAATAAATAAAATTTATTTGTTTAGTAAAAATCTTTATATTTTTAACCGATACTTAAACAATTCTTTGTTATTCTACGAGTCATATATATATATATATATATATATATATATATATATATATATATATACTAGCGACTCAACCTTGCTCCGCTCGGGTTCGTCCCTACTTATGTTTTAACGATGAGATATTTTTCCCGCAGTAAAAAGTATCATATATGTTGACCCGGATAACCAGCTATCATCATACCAAATTTCATCAAAATCCCACCAGTGGATTTTCTGTGATGCGGTAACAGACAGACAGACAGACAAAAATTCTAAAAACTAAAGATTCGGCCTCTGTATCGATAATGATGTCTATTTCAATAAGATTTTCAAGATTTGGCTAAGTTACAATTTTATTATATTTAAAAGTCAAAGAATTTGTTTTTTTCTTAGTTTTAAAGCGAGCGAAGCCGTGGTTTCTGCTAGTGTGTTATAATATGTAACTATTACCTATAGATTTTAAAATTATCTGAATACGTACATACATATATAAATAAATGCAAAAAAAACAGTATTGCAAAGAAATAATCAGACAAACTACAAATAATGCGTGTTAGAATTACCAAAGAGTCTCGCTTTGGTTTACGAGTTATACCAGCATCTATATTTATTGACAAATTAAAAAAAAAATAGAAAATGCCTGCTTCTAAGCTATTTATTTAAAAACCATAATAAAAACTGAAATTACATACACAAAGAACTAATTCGAATTAAATATCTATGTAATTTTTGAAAAAAGTTAATAAAATATTATCTATACATACATATATCACATGTCCTTGCAACTTAAATCTACATCATTACTCGTAACTTAAAAAACGCTAAAATCATCTTATCATTAATAAGTAATTTTATTGCTTAATTCTGTGCTGTACAGCCAGATGAAATTTGGTATACATATATGTAGATAGATGGGACATTTTGTCGGTAAAATAAAACTTGAAGGGGGTAAAATGATAATATTAAAGTCCTATGTTTCTGCAACATAAATACGAGTTATATATTCTGGTACTAGCGACATACCCTTTCTTCACTCGGGTGCTTCTCTAGAAATGTTTTAATTTATTTACAAGAACCATAATTCTTTTTCAAAAATAAAAGTAATCTAAGGTACTCATTATAACATCAGCTATCTGCCAGAGAAAGTCCCGTCAAAACCAGTCCAGACAATTAAATTTTATTTTATGTAAAAATATTATATCTAATATATAAAATTCTCGTGTCACAGTTTTCGTTGCCATACTCCTCCGAAACGGCTTGACCGATTTTGATGAAATTTTTTGTGCTTATCCGGTATCTATGAGAATCGGCCAACATCTATTTTTCATCCCCCTAAATGTTAGGGGTAGTCCACCCCTAAATTTTTTTTTTTATTGTTTAGACAAAATTTTTAATTTCAATTTTTTTTTGATACAACATACAAAAATACATACAATCCTCAATTTTCACCCTTCTACGATCAACCCTTATTTTTTAATAGCCATTTTAGTAATTTAATCATTTTTCCTCTCCGGTCGAAAACTGATCAATCGTCATTTAATGCAAGCTAGGGACGAACCCGAGCGAAGCGAGGGTGAGTCGCTAGTATTTATAGAAAATCAAGAGTGATATTTTATGATGAAAATCAAAGGAAGCGAGTATGGAAGTATTATCTATACATATAATAAAACTGTAGAGGTCGAATGTCCGTACATAGAAAAAAAATGCTAAAAACCGAGTCAGGAGGATGTAAGAAGAGAAATAAAACAAATCCAGAATATTTTTCAATTTTTTAGTTACTCTGTCTGTTTGTACGGGCTAATCTCCGAAACTGTTGGACCGATTTAAATGAAATTTTGCATGGTGGTACCTTATATCCCCGGTCAACATCTTAGATACTTTTCGTCCCGGAAAATTTAATCTTTCCCGTGGGATAGTTAAAAAACCATAATATAGTATACACCTTAGTACACAAAAAACTACTGATTGGATTTTAATGAAACTTTACAATAATATAGTTCATACATCAGAATAACAAATAGGCTACTTTTTATCCCGGAAAAATGTACGGTTCCCGTTGAATAGATGCGTATTTGTTTGTCTAGAGGCGAACCCTAGTAAATAGGCGCACAAGCTTAGCTCGCTACTATATAAAATCATTTACTATATCATAGCACGAGTATGAGAGTCAATAGTAGCGAGCAGATATACGTGTCTCTATCAAATATATACGTGTGTCAGTTTAATTAGAACATTCGTATGCGCGGTACAGATAGGCGGCATCGGGTTACTTGTCGCATATTTTAATTTTCAAGCGAAATATTCTAATGGAAGAAAACAAATGGTGTGTTATTTACATCGTATGTTGTTAGGTTGAGATAATTAAGTAAAATTAATGTATTGATATGTAAAGGAAAAGACATATACTTGTATGTATGTTTGTACAGTAGCAAAAATGTAATTTTACTTGAATTTAAATCTTATATAACAAAATTCTGAGTCAAATCTGTACATTAAATATTTTTTGGAAAATCTTATTGAAATAGTCATTATTATCGATACAGAGGCCGAATCGACAGTTTTTTAGAATTTTTGTCTGTCTGTCTGTCTGTCTTTTACCGCATCACGAAAAAACCACTGGACAGATTTTAATGAAATTTAGTATGATGATAGCTGGTTATCAGTATCAATATATAGGATTCTTTATATTGCGGTAAAGTAATTCATCTCTGAGAAATCTATACTAAACGTTGAAACGTTTAAATGTACCTAGTTAGCTAGTTCTGAATAAAGCAATGCCTTTGGGGCCTAAGCTTATGTATAATAATAATTTGAACTAGACTCCTCCTTGTTGTTGTTTTCAACCAAAACATCAGACACAAATTAAGCGACGGTTGCCCCCAACGAACTTCTATCCGAATATCTATTCTTTATCCCGTATTGCGACTGCCATCAATAGGCAAAGCTTTCCAAACTTTTCTTAAAACTTTTTTCTTTTATTAATGTACAAGATCTTAAAATTACTAGAAAAAAATCCACCCTTAAAGGAGAATAACTACTTTTGAAGCGCTTCGAAGTACAGATTTCTTTGGATAAAAAGTAATCAAGTCTTGACGACACGTTTGGCTCAGATTGTAATGACCCTACTTGCAGTGCCAGCGGTCGTGGGTTCTAGTCCCGCTGGGGGCATTCATTTGTGTGATGAGCACGAATGTTTGTACTCCAGTCATGTGTGTTTATATTTATAATGTATGTATTTAAAGTTATCTATGTGTAGTGTATCAACTATATGGTATCCATAACACAAGCCTCATAGCCTACCATATATATATAGATATAATCAAGTCACTTTCATCAAACTCAGATCAATTTAAATATATTTAATCACTAAATCGACTCAACCTCACCCTCCCACCGATAACGTATCAGGACAAATATTGAATGTTACACAGCACGTGTCCAGTCATGTATGTTTATATATGAACATTTTTATAAGCGTTCTAAAGCAAATATTTAAATGCGTACACCACCGGGCGGGTCATTGTGACATATGAAGAAATATTTGAGGAAAAAAAATAGTAGGTAATATAAGAAAATTTAGCATAAAATTTTATCCTTTTTTGTACGTTTCGTGCGCGATCAAACTTATTTTTTCTAATGCCATCAATTTTAATATGCATTGATTTTAAATAGATCTCAAGTATTTTAAAACTCTCGACTTAAAATGGCCAGTTTAAATGAAGTCTTTTCAATCGCCCCAAAACCACATATAATATTATCTAGGCATCCATTTAGATGAAACATTAATCCCTAATTTTGACTGTGTTTAAAAATATCAATTACAAGATTCAAAGTTTGCTAAAGATTTTACGAAGATTAGATGGATGTTTGGATATTTGTTATTCAATTACGCCAGAACGACTGGACCGATCTGGGTGAAATTTAGCACAGAGATAGATTAAAATCGGGAATAGCACCTAGGCTACTTTTTATCCCGCAAAAACGTACGGTTCCCGTAGGATAAATTTGTTTTTGTTTTTCTAGAGCCGAACCGCTAGTTTAAAATACATGGAACTACTAAGCGTGACTATAAATAGAAGTACATATTATAATGGTTTCATATACGACCTACTTTTAACCAAAGAGAATACAATTCAGAATAAACCAATAAGGAAAATGCAAGAAATTATTAATCAATTACATACACTTGAAACATCGGGTACATTATTCACGAGGAGTGCGTGTAAATTTTTCGCGCGGGTGCTTGACCTGGGCTATTTCCGACGCGGGAATCGAACTGGCGCTTTATCGCCCGGGGGAACGACATATCGTTATGGGTACAAGTGAAAAGCTCGAAGCGTGTACAGAAAAACTATATTTGTAACTAAAAGCTTATGAAAGTTACTTATTTAAGCTTATACATATACGTCAAGTAAACCAAAATAATGTATAGAATAATGTGCTCTAATTTATTCTCGTTTTATATTATAGGGGTTAGATATAGGGGGACAGACTTTGAGTTCATATAAAATCTTAAAAATTAAAAAATTAAAGTGTGCGTGTATGAATGTGTACACGCGCAAGAAGTAAAACTTCTGTAGGTTATCGGTACTCATAATGAAATTCGACTTATGTTTTAAATAATTAGGATAGGTGAGATACTAAAAATAACGCATATTAGGCATATTACAGTCATATTTTTATAGAATATCATTTAAGGAAAGAATATAATATTATACGTCATTTGTCAGACCATAACAACGGTTACCATGGCAACGAACGTAGGTACATGTTTTCGTAACGCACTCACCAGCTTACCCCACAAGTCGGGCGCGCTTAAAGAAGTTTTACTTCTAAAACACTCTCAGTTTTCAGAATTTTCCCATTCTTCTGGTCAAGTTCTCCAATTTTTTCCTATGAAAACCTTATTTGGACTACTTCAAAAATGTTAAATATAGCCAAATCGATCTAACCATTCTCAAACATGACCACCAATAAGAATTTCATTCGTAAACATTTATCTAGAGTTTTATAACAACACATTGGCATATTACATAGTATCTTAACGTTTGCGAAAAAAAAAAAACCATACATTAAAAACTTAAAACCTGAACGAAAATCATATGAATCGCTGCATCCCCTACCTTGATAACAACCGGACGCCACACTTCGCAAGTTATCCTGCGCCTTTAGTGTCCGGTAAAACACACAATTAAATTATTATACCTCGGCTAATAGGACTGCACTTACCTGCAAAAAGAGAAGGAATTAATTGATCATTAAGTTTAAAAATATATAACGAATGGCGTAGAATTATTATAAAGATATCCAATTGCGCTTTAAGTTGAAATTGTACGTGTTTATATGTTCATATAATTGCTGGTCTTGAAAAATAAATGGATTTTTATTATAAAAGCTTAGTTAGAAATTCTTACAAATGTATTTTTATAATAATAAATTTAGTGATATCATTGATTAACCTCTACTCTTGGTCCTAAAAACTACAATTTATGTTAGTACAGATATGTATCTCAGAGATGAGTTATTTTCCCGCTATAAAAATTATCCTATATGTTAATCCGGATAACCAGCTATCACCATACGAAATTTCATCAAAATCTTTCGAGTGATTTTCTCGTAATGCGTTCCCAGACAGATAGACAAAAATTCTAAAAACTATAGATTCGGCGTCTGTATCGATAATAACAATTATTTCAATAAGATTTTCAAAAAAAAAATGTCCAGATTTGATTCAGAATTTTATTATATGTATAGATAAAATTAGTGACATAGTATCTAGATAAATTAACATACATATCTCTCGGTTCTAGGATCTAGACTTTTTGAATAATGTTTGTTACTATAATTGATAATTCAAATTCAAAATATTTTATTCAATATTAAATTATTTTAATTTTTTACCAAACGTCATAAATATACTGCCAGTTCGCAAAACATTAGTTCTGAGCAGAAATGACGAAATAAACTCAGATAAATTAAAAATTCATAAATTGCAAGCAAAATCGCCGGTATAAATTAAAGAAAATGTGAACTATACGTTCATTCAGCTTGGTCTTTAGTTTTAAAAACTATTCTAAGTTATCCTATAAATTACAAAGAAGACCGACATTATCTAGTCTCATGACAATGCAAAACTTCAAAGTTACACTAAGTTAACGGGCGCAAATAAATTCAGCGTCGTTAAAGGCTGTATACCTGTGAATCCATCGCCATATGCTTTAAAATCTTAAGCCGCTATTGTTCGGAACCGAATCGAAAGGAAAAAAAAACAATCTTCTGAACATCTGGCGCTTGACACCCCCGAACACCCCCGAAGAGCGAGACGGGGATACAAAACTGGGGTATAAGTGAAAGAGATAGATGTACCGATTGTTACAAGGCACCCTTCGGGCAAAAAATCAAAAATTGGATGCGCGCACGCATCTAACGCTGTTCCGTTTCCGAATTCAAATCGTGAATTTAAAGATTTACTCTTCCTTTGTACATGCTAGATAATATATTTGATTTTAGACAGAAATACATATTCGTATATTAACATTAATGTTACTAAGATATTATTACAGATGAATGATACTTTTTTATAGTATAGTGTTTTGCTGATTACTTGTAATAGTATTTATGTGTATTGAATAACTAGAAGCTCACCCTGGCTTCGCTCGGTTAGTATGAAATAGATAGACTATATAATATATATTCTGAGCTTAAAGCACTTAAAAAAATTATAAAAATCGATTTTACAATAATGTACGGATGTCTGCCCGATTTGTTGACATTTATGATTACTGCTCCGCTCCCTTGGATAGTAGCATGATGGTGTATAACCTATAGCCGTCCTCAATAAACGGGCTATGTAATGCAAAAAGAATATTTCAAATCGGATTAGTAGTTTCTGAGATTAACGCGTTCTAACAAACAAACAAACTCTGCCTCTTTATAATATTAGTATAAATATTACCCGTAATACGAAAAAAAAAAATCAAACTAAAAACCAAACTGTATGACGTATACCAAACGTAACTCTCATTTCCCATAAAGATTGTAACTGAGATTAATCTCTAAGGAGAGCTAGTTAAAAGGATAAAAGCCGATAAAACTAATGAAATGCACATGTTTCATTTATCCGAGACACTTCCTAAAAAGTCTGAACTACAAAATCGACTAAAACAAAAATTAACTGTCACAAACTGTAAAATATTATTTGCAAATTACAAAAATGCTAATAATAAAACATCTGTTTAGTGAAGGCGTGAAAAACAAACAGGTCATACATTTTGAATCCTAAATTCCCACGGATAGCCAGGAAGCGGGCAATAGCCAACCCTAAGCTACCTTTTTTATATATATAAAAAAAAAAAAAAAAAAAACCACCCGCATACTTTGGTGAACATCTGTCGAGTTTTATCCCGTTTTCGCGTACCGGCAACTATATAGCCCTCTCGGTCGACGTCAGGTAGGACTTGCACACTTGCGTGTGTCGGTGTAATGTAGTTTTGGAGTAATTGACAAGTATGGACTGACAATGGTGATTCAATTTAAAAATATGCAATCTCTAAGTTTGTAAAGTTAGGTAGAAATTATTAAGTGTACAAATATTTTTTTTTTGTTTCACAAGTAGTCTAAAAATAGACAGTGTTTGTAAAATAAAATATTCTTTACATTTTTATAATTATATGAGTAAAAGGTATACCTAACATTTATTTTAAATACATACTAGCGAATTATCCTTACTTCGCTTAGGTGCATCCCTGAGCTTAAATAATCTAAGAGCGCATAAAAGAGAAACGTTCAAATATATATATATATATATATATATATATATATATATATTTACACCAAGAACCTTCGCAGATTCATATAGAACAACCCACCAGAGCTTCATCACAATCGGTTTAACGGTTTAGGAACGCATAGAGGACAACTATACCTACAGATAAATAAAATTGAAGTGTCTGTTATTTTGACATTTGTAATGTCAAAATAACAGCTTTATGCTAAATGCATATGGAATTATATACGGTACTTATGAGAAAAACACAACTTTTAAAAATTTTGTCTGTCTGTCTGTTTGTTCCGGCTAATCTCCGAAACGGCTGGACCGACTTTAACGGGACTTTCACTGGCAGATAGCTGATATTATAAGGAGTAACTTAGGCTACTTTTATTTTAGAAAAAGAATTAGGGTTCCGATCAAAATAATCTAAACGTACCTAGGTACGAACCCGAGCGAAGCGAGTGTGAGTTGCTAGTTTTCATTAATATAATAGAAGAAAAAAATAGGATTACCTTAAAAACGATTTGAATTCAATCTCTCTTACAGATACCGTATTTAATCGAGAAAGCATATCAAAAATATCTACAACTACAAGATACTTGAACAACTACTACAATTCAATTACTCTATTTTAGATTCCAACATGTACCTAGAACAGCTGAATTGATAAACTATTAATACTTTATTTGTATCTGTTACTATATTTCACTGGTACAATGTTTTTGTTCGAAACACAAGTATTCAGAGACCACTTTGCATATAACTCGTAAATTGGCTATGTCGTGTTTGATATTTTAGCTTTATTTACGTACATAATTTAACGTTTTCAGACAGACATTTCAATTAAATTCACAAAATAAAATTCCCGAATCACTCAAAGCACATTGATTGACTCACTAAAAGTATCCAAATCTTTTATATCAGGCAAATCATTAAAAATTTTGGACTACATATGTATATTACTAGCTAGCAGAACTAGATGATTGTTTAAATTGACATAACTTTTTTATTTAGGAACCGATTGAAATAAAACAAATACTAAATGTTAAGTGAAGCTTACCACAATACAATAGTGAAAACCACACCCAAATCGGTTAAGCCATTTCTAAGATTAGCGCGCACAAACGCAGAGACAAACAGACAAAAAAACTAAAAATCATCGTTTTGGGTTCTATTGCGTTAATAAAAATCGCCAATAATAGTTTTTCTCAAATATCTTCCATGTACAGACAGCAATCAGTTACAATTTTTATTATATCTCGGTAATAATAAGGCTATATTCATAAGAAAATAAGCACAAGTAAAAAAAACTCAAGTATATAATGTATAAAAATAGTAACTCTATTAGAATACCTTTAAGATAGTTTAATATCCGCAAGTCGACATGTTTATTATAACAAATTAAAAATTTATTTTATTAATAAATACACCACCCTTATCCGTATCGAATCTTAATTTCTACCCAAGTTGGAAAGCCAATAAATTAGTAGTGGAAAAAATTGTCACATTCAAACAATTTTACATATATTGCACACCCTTGTCCAGTTTAAAATGACACCCAAAGCATAGTACTTCCAACTGAGTAATCACAAGATATAGGGATCAAAATATTTTGGTTTCGAGTTAACCTGTTTTAAACGCAAAAATAACTTAATTTGAACTTTACTCGTATAACGATAAGGATGAAATTGCTGCAATAGTTATAACTCAGCGTTGAACCAACGAAGTATAATTTTGAACTGTATTTAATAGACAACAGGGTTTGAATATGTTTAGCATTATTGTTAATACTTATTTATAGATAGGATGTGAAGCATAAAACAGGGGGCGCCCGCGCACCCTAGCGTTTTATTTTTTGTCTCTCTCGTTCATGAGGGTGGTACACATAAGGCCATATATAGACTGGGTGATAGAATACTTACAAAATGTTTTATTTATATTGTTATTAACATATTTTTATAAAGTATAATATTCAACGGATGAAATAGGATGAATTAATTTAGATAAAAGCTCATGGGAGTAGAATAAAAATATTTTTTAATCAAAAATCGTCTTAAGAAATAATTCTTTGATTTTTTTTTTTAAATACGTGTACACCTATTGATATTATTTTTGTACTTTAAGAAAAATTTTATATAAAAACTAAAATACTTAAAAAAGTAAGTAATAAAAATAAACGTTTAAAGTGTTAATGTGTAATGCCCTTATAATACACGTTTCTCTCTCGCTTCCACGAGCAAGTACTGGGGTAAAATTATTATTATCAACAATTTTGTTCCTTTGGATATTTCAATGCCATAAACTCATGTTATATAAAAAAAAAACATATTATCTACTTGATTAAATAGTGTTAGATAATAAATACTTAGTTTAATGAAATATTCAATCTTACGTTACGTATAATCGAATACATTTAACTAAAACTCAGAGCATACAAACGAGAAAAATATATATTTTTTTTTAATTTTAAATAAAACTATCTTTTCGCATTTTGTTTTTGCGGTTTTATTTTGATTTTTGGTTCCCGACGTTTCGATTGCTTTACAGCAATCATGGTCACGAGAGAGACTAAGGTGTTAGATGTCTCAAAAGTATTATATAATGTGAAGCAATCGAAACGTCGGGAACCAAAAATCAAAATAAATCCAAAAAAATCCGAAAATACAGTTTTATTTAAAATATCAAATATTCGCGTAGATCTAAGAAAGTATTTTTTTTTAATGTTTAAATTATCAACTATGTAATACAAACCGCAGAGGTGTGACGTAACGAGGTATTACTACAAATTACGGAACTTTTCCAAAAACCACAATTCTGAATGGGTCCGTTTTCATTAAAACAGGTCAGTATCCTCGTATGGTCAAAGCCCGAACAGCTGTTCGTCGAAGAAACGTGCGCGCGAGTCGATAAGGGCGTCGTCATAATATACTTGTGATTTTGCAAAACGATAAACAAAAATTTTACTATATTAAAATGTATAACAAAATACAGATACAGACTACGAATATATCGTTTTTAATAATAATAATAATAATAATAAAACATTTATTTCAGATTTACATCCATTTTAGAATTTTTGTTTGTCGGTCTGTCTGTCTTTTCTCAGAGATGGGATATTTTCCCGCAGTAAAAAGTATCATATATGTTGACCCGGATAACCAGCTACCATCATATCAAATTTCATCTAAATCTGCCCAGTGGTTTTCTCGTGATGAAATGACAGACAGACAAACATTTTAAAAACTATAGATTCGGCCTTCTGTATCGATAATAATGTCTATTTCAATAAGATTTTCCAAAAAATATTTAATGTACATATTCGGCTTAGTTACAATTTCATTATAATATAATTATGTATAGATGTATAGATTTGTCAGACAATAACAAAGGTTACCATGGCAAAAAACAGTGATCAGCTAACTTCATCATGTCGCTTTTTGGCTGTCGGTGTGCGCGCGCATTAAAAATTTGACTCTCATATTTTCTCAAGACGTCCCAAAAGAAGCATAACTTCGAAAAAAAAAAAACAAAAAAATATACATCGTGTATGATCGCACCCTAACCACGCCAAGTGTAAAATTAAGCTCAAAAAGACCCGAACAGTATAAACATGAAAAGTTTAATATACTGTCTCACCGTTACGCTACGTATTGCAATAAAGTAACCACTTTATTCTTAAAAAATATAATTATTTTGAAATACGCATACTTATAACATAAATATTTTGTACGCGGGCTGTGTGGGATTTTAAATATTGCATACTTACTTACATTATATTAATTCTAAATGCGAAAGAATTTCGGTATGTATGTATGTACATTATGTATGTCTGCTTGGATTTGTACGGACTAAACTACGGAACCCATTTCGAAGCTCAGATTGCTTTTAATCATCTTTTATCTATACATATAATAAAATTCTGAGTCGAATCTATACATTAAATATTTTTCGGAAAATCTTATTGAAATAGACTTTATTATCGATACAGAGACCGAATCTATAGTTTTTAGAATTTTTGTCTGTCTGTCCGTCTGTCTGTCTGTCTGTCTGTCTGTTACGGCATCACGGAAAAACCACTGGAGGGATTTTGCTGAAATTTGGTATGATGGTAGCTGGTTATCCGGGTCAACATGTCATGATAAATCCAGCGTCAGTCAATAGGGTTGCCATTTTGTTTTCTCTTTTGTTTGTAATATTTTTTTTAATTCATGCCAGCTTTCAAGCTTCCGTAGAGAACATGTAAAGTGGAAATGAGATGACGAAAAGAAATAGCATTCCATTCGCCAATTAATTTAACACTAGCGGCTCACCGGGTTCACCTCTAGGAAAACAAAAACAAATCTATCCAACGGGAACCGTACATTTTTCCGGGATAAAAAGTAGCCTATATGCTATTCCAGAGTATAATCTATCTCTGTGCCAAATTTCATCCAGATCCGTTAAGCCGTTCTGGCGTAATTGAGTAACAAACATCCATCCAAACATTTAAATTTTCACATTTTCTTTTAACTTACACAATTCTTTATAATGAAAAGTAATGTAAATCATAAAGCATAAAGAAAATATATTATTTTTTGCTTAGCATAGAAGAAATCCTACTAAAATCATAACTAATGGTATCCCCACCATGGTTTCCCGTAGAGCAATTCCAGCGCACGCGCACCTGTCGTGTGCCGCCAATCACCAGACAGTGTAAGTATGGTGTAGCATGGGGACGGTTAAGGTATATGTAGAATTTAGATTGCGACTTTCTTTACACACCATGTACTTGCGAAACGAAACATTGCATAAACATTTATTATCTGATAGAATATTGCCAATAAATAAATAATTATAATTAATTCTTTTGCTTTCATAACAACTAATCTATACAGATAAATAAATTGAAGTGTCTGTTTGTAATGTCGAAATAAAAGCTTTTTATTAAATGCCTATGAAATAATTATATAAGGTACTTATAAGAAAGTTCTGGCTAATCTCCGAAAGGGCTGGACTAATTTTGGTGGGACTTTCACTGGCGGATAGCTGATGTTGTAAGAAGTATTTTAGGCTACTCTTATTTTCAAAAAAGATTAAGGGTTCCTCTCAAAAAATTAAAAACGTACCTAGGCGTTTCCTAGTAACGCACCCAGGCGAAGCGAGAGTAAGTCGCTAATATTATATAAATAAAGTTAGGATAAATAAACTGTAAATCATTAGGGCAATAAAAAATGTTATTAAGCAGAAATCGAATCCCAGACTCTTATTGATAAAATTAAAAAAATAGAGCTACATATATTATAATATAGGATAAAAATATAAAGTTATTTTGAACTTAAAAAAAAAATAGTAGAGTTAATCACATGCATATAGATGCGAGTGGAATTTTCTGTCAGCCTAATCTTATAGGCTGTACGTCATTTACATTTTGAACTCAAAAGCTTTGTCCCATTGCAATAGAGACGAAATTGCAACAAAATCGTGTACGTGTGCAATAAAACGTACGCTTTCATAACGAAATCCAAAATGCGAATAGATAGAGCACGAATACGATACGCGTGTTATTGTTTCTATAAGTTTTATATTTCCGTATTATAACAAATACTATTGATAATAATTATATATCAAAATATATGTGTCACACAATAAATGAATGACGAAAAAAGTCTACGTTTTTTTTAACGTACGTACATACTAATTATATTTTAATCTATTAATATAGTAAAATTCTGAGTCGAATCTGAGCATTAAATATTTTTTCAATAGTCTTACTAAAATAATCATTACTATCGGTACAGAGACCGAATCTATATTTTTCAGAATTTTTATCTGTCTGTCTGGGAACGCATCACGAGAAAACCATCGGATAGATTTTGATGAAATTTGGTATGGCGATAGCTGGTTATCCGGGTCAACATATAGGATACTTTTTACTCCGGGAAAATATCTCATCTCTAAGAAATCTATTCTAAGCGTTAAAACGAGACGAATCCGAGCTGAGAGAGGGTGAGTCGCTAGTTATTTGTGCATATTTTTAATTGAAGAAGTGAAAAATATTATAAATCAATAGAAATAGGCACACACAAGAAGCTATAACTTTAAATGATGCAATAAGGCTAATATTTATAACAAATATATAATACAATAAAACAATTCGCATTAACAACAACACAAAAATTTGCATGAATAATTCTAACAAATAGTGCAAAAGAACCAAATAGGAAATATTAAAAAAGAAATTCGTATAAACATAATTGCGAGAGTGCAAATACACAAAACAACACAAATCATATAAAAAAAAAAAAACGACAAACCTCACATATCATGACATGACGGCAACATTATAAAATAAACCTAAAAAGAAGGTGCAGCAAACAAAAGAAACAACAGCAATAGGTATCACAGAAACAATAATCACCACAACGAAGCACTATCTAGACGATATGGAAAATATTATAAAATAAACTTAATAAGAAGATGCAAACACAAAAACAACAGCAGTAGGTATCACAAAAACAACAATGATCACAACATAACACTATCTCACCCATTGTGGCGGAACATCCGCGTGTTGGTGGTGCTGGTGGTGACTGTGACGGCGGTCGGGCGGGTGGCCGTTGGATGCCGCGCACGACGTCGCCGCCACGCCGTACTTGTACGAAAAGTGATTAGTGAGCGTGATACAACAATAACACTGCTATTCTATTTGTTGTATTGTGATTGTTTTATGGGTGTTTATTTAAACCAATTGTATGGATTTAGTGCTGGCTGATAAAAATGAAACAACAATGATTAAATTATTTGTGTGATAATCACTATATGTATATTATAAATTGAATGAGTTTGTGTTAGTTTGGGTTAATTTCAGACGCTACTGTATGGATTTTCATATGGTTTTCACTAAAAGTATAAGATTTAATTAATTTATAAACTTTTTGCAAAAATAATCTACCTATTATGGTTTTTGATATCGATTCTTTTAAATACTAATACTAATATTATAAAAAAAATGAAGAAATGTTAATATTCTTCACAAAGATATACTAACTATAGTACTCAATTTCAAAACTCTGTATCTATATGACTATTTATTACAAACCACACACAAGGTAATCATGATGACACGAACATTCGCATTCGCGTTTGCGTATATTCACATATTTTTTGCCATTCGCATTCGCATTCGCATTCGTATTCGCAAGAAATAATGTCAATGTTTGGAGGATGTATTTAACAAACAAAAAGGAAATTATATATGGAATTGATGGACATGGAATGATAATACAACTGTGCTTTACTCATAACTTCGTTTATTCAACCTGTATCTGTTCGGCTATCTTCGGTTTAAACATGGCCGACACAAAATGTCAAACCTGTCTAACATCTATGCACGAGCTTCATTTGAAAGTCTATATTCACATTCGCATTCGCATTCGTATTCACGAATATTGGTGACGAATATTCGCATTTGCATTCTTATTCGTATTCGCGAATGTGAAAAATCGATCATTCGTTACATCACTATAAGGTAATACATGGATATTATTTTTCCTAGTATATATGTTACAGTCAAAACTACTTTTGACTAAAGAGGTTGGTCAAAACTGATTTTGACTGCAGGCTTTGGTCAACAGCAGTTTTGACTGGCATATCGGTCGAAATTCTTAAAAAGTTAAGGAGGTAAGTAGGTTGAAGGTTACTCGGAAGAACCGTTTTTTTCTTTCTAGATTAGGTTAGAACAATGACCAGAGCGCCATCATTTTAAGAGTTTTGACCGATATGCTAGTCAAAACTGCTATTGATCAAGGCCGGCAGTCAAAACTACTTTTAACTGTTTTTGTCAGTCAAAAGCAGTTTTGACCACGAAAGAGTTCTGACTGTAACATATATACTGATTATAACAACAAATCTGCACTGTGATCTCGTAACAGCACATTCAATACATTAGGTCGAGTACCCTTGTTACGGCAAGTCCATTTAACGATAGTCCTTTGGGACACTTTATTGGCGCTAAGAATTTTGTTTTACCGAAAGTATATTTTATAAGGCACAATAATTAAGATCCTGAAGGTCCTATTTACTACGTAAATAAATAATTGATTCAAATATTAGTGTAGAGTACTACTTATATATAAAAAAGTTACTTAAACAGTAGATAATAAAATGCGTACATTAAAACTTTTTGGAATTTGTCCATAGTTATACTTGAAGTAGACAAAAAAGTTTTGTTTTTTCTTTGGAAATAATTTTATACATCCATATCAATAAAAGGCTTCATGTTTTTCATTTGCTGTAGACATGCTCCAATAGATAGAGCTGCAATGCTACAAATTCTAAACAGCTCATCCGACCACCATGAAATTTGAGAACGGAAAACATTTATTATGTAACAGGTTACCCATTTACGCAGACGAAACCGCGGGAAAAGGGTTGTATATATATAAAAAGACAGCTATGACTGTCAGACACATGTACAATCTAATATAACAAAACAAGTCCCTAAATACGCACACTACGTAGGTATTAGCCACTCGGCCGAGCGTCTTCAGCTTTATAGTCGACGTAATGTCCTTGTACTGGTATGGGCAAAAGTGAGACGAGATCGATAAAACAGAACAAAAATAGGTAAAGATTTCATCCCGTATGTCACAACTAACTGTTTGTAAAAGGAATGCAGCTAACTTCATCATGTCGCTTTCAGCTAACTTCATCATGTCGCTTATTCGCTGTCGGTGTGCGCGAGCATCGTAAAAATTTTACTCTCATAATTTTTTCCAAGCGTACCAAAAGAAGCATAACTTCAAAAATATTTTACGAATTAATTTGAAAAATATAGAGTTTGCATTATTGTTTGAGATATTAAAATATGAAACTTTTCAACCATCACCAATACATAACATGGAAGACAGAGTCAACCAGGACCTAGCATTAAATGCCTCAAGATACACATTTTTAATATATAATACTAGCGACTCACCCTCGCTTCACTCGGGTTTGTCTCTAGGTACGTTTTAACGGTTGGTATGGAACAGATAGACTATATATGATAACTGCTATCTAATGCAAAAAGAATTTATCAAATCGTATTAGTAGTTCCTGAGATTAGGGCGTTCAAACAAACAAACGAATTCTGTCACTTTATAATATTTATTTCATTTCTCAGAATTTTTTAGATAAATGTAGCAGATAGAAAATGAGCTAGACTATCTGTAATGACGTAGTGATAAACCACGACAAATTGATATTGTTATAACTTACCTTCAATGTTCAAAATTTCTAATTATATTAATAAGCAAGCCTCGCTTCGCTCGAGCGCGCCTCTAGGTGCCAAACAGTATCTAGCAAATGTGTTAATAAAAGTCATACTCCATCCGTATAATAAACTCTATCCAAATCTCTCGTTTTACCGTGAAAGAGTAACAAACACACAGACACACAACTTTCATAAATACAGTAGTACTTCTATTACATTATATATATTACAGTATATATTAGGTGAAGTATTAGTTAAGACAGTTTCAACGTATAATCATTATCGTAGGGCGTAATTAACAAACAAAACGTTATATATAAAAGTTTTTGTGAAAAAACAAAACAAAATTTACTTAGCGATAAATAGGGAAGTCTAAATATTACCAATTATTTTATAATTACAAGTGACAGACAGATATTTAATAAATAATATATATATAATTGAACCCTTTCAAGATATATAAACCAATTGCTTAATAGCCTTAATTTCGCTTTAACCCTTATTCACCCAAATTCAAAGTAGCAATTACAATTATAATTACAGCTGTAATATTCCAATTATAAAGCACTTTTCTGTGGCACTGTCTTCGCGAGGCCGTGAATTAAAGACATCCCCCTTTTGGGAGGCCGATGGGGGTGGAGGAAAATAAATAGGACAATTCGTTGCAGTTACATACCCGCCTCCTGACTTTGCTTATATTTTATTATTTTAATTAATAATTTGTCAAAAAAATAGCGTAGCAGTCTATTCTATAATATTATAAAGAGGTAAAGTTTGTGAGTTTGTGGTTTTGTGATTTTGTGAGTTGTGAGGTTGTAGGGGGTAATTTCTGGATCTACTGAACCGATTTAGATGAAATTTGGTAAGAAGATAGTTTGAGACCCTGGGACGGACGTAGGATTCTTTTTATCTCGGAAATCATCCCTTCAGGCGTGAAAATGGGGATGAAAGTTTGTATTGGGAAGCAAGCTAGGGACGAACCCGAGCGAAGCGAGGGTGAATTGCTAGTATATAATATTCTAGCGACTTATAATATATAATATTCTAGTGGTCTTCTTAACATACATTTTGTGTGTTTTTTTTTGTAACTGTTTAGGCAGAAAACGCCTTTAAAGCAACTGAACTGTCACTCTTCTTCCGTTTTCAATTTTTATTTAATTTCTGACAGAAACCCGTTTTCTATTGGAACTAAAAATAGATCTTAACACTCGGAGATAATGCAGCTTCCTATTAGTGAATGAATATTCAGAAAAAGAGACAATAAATTTCATGGTTTTCACAATTTACTTGCGACATACACAAAAATTCGGCAGCAAAGACAAATAGCACCATAAAATTGAAAAAAAAAAACAACAATTTTTAAATATAGTTTTTTTTTACAATACAATATATCTCCGTTTGTCTGTTTATTTAAATAAAATCTAGGCTATAATAACGTGCCCGTCATTAACGAGTAAAATATAAAGAGATAATTATGTGGCATCATTATATTTTACGACTTATTAATTAGCACATAAAAAAGTTCAAACGCATAAAAATGACAGCTCAGAATGAATAGAGAAGACTATTCACCATTTAGAATTTCTAGGGTTCCATACTCAAACTGTCGAATAGTAAAACGTACGTCCATCAATCGTTCTGTCCGTTCTATCGTTAATAATTATTGATTATAGGGTTTTTAAGGTTATGGCGAAATCCTCACGTGATAGGATCATTCAGCGACCCCAAAAACATAAATAAACGTGGTCAGAATTTCTGGACCACCATTTTGTTTTGTGTGCCTGTGTAATTAATAACGATATGAGTCAAGTTGGACTCGTGGTAGACTTCAGGCTAAACTTCAACTTTCAATATATGTATGTATGTATGTATATGTAGGTAGCCCAGTAGTGACGCGCTCGCTTAGGTAACCGAGTGAAGCGGGTTCAAATCCCGGGTCTCGAACCTCTGATATTTTCATGTGCGAATCATTTCCAACATGATTACAACTTGTCTTAACGGTGAAGGAAAACATCGTGAGAAAACTTTCATATCTGAGAGAACCTAACAAGTTATCGAGAGACATGTGAAGTTCACCAATCGGCACTTGGCCAGCGTGGTAGACTATGGCCTGATCTCCTTCACACCTATTGAAGGGAGGCCCGTGCCCAGCAGTGGGACGTTAAAAAGGGCTGAATACATGTAAATGTAGGTCCAAAACCCCACAGCATGCGAATCCGTATCGCACTTAACCTACATATTTTATTCATCTTAAGTCTAAACAAATTAATTATTATCAATGAAATAAATTATGTAAAACAAATGCCCATAAAATGTTTAAAATGAAAATATTTATGGTTTATAGGAACATTACAACACAAAGACTTCATTGAAATTATATTTTAGTCAAACAGCTCAGATGGAGCTAACAGTCAAAACAGTCTTACAGTCCAAATATAGTAGATATTTATAATAGAAGATAAAATGTTAGTATAATACATGTAATCTATATACATATAATAAAATTGTAACTAAGTCTAATCTGTACATTAAATATTTTTTGGAAAATCAAGTGTCCGACCGAGTTCGAATTTCGATCGGATTCAAAGTTTTACTTTTTTTTGTATTTCAAGTTTTTAGTTTTTTTTTTTTTTAATCTAAAAAAGACAATATAACAAAAAACAACTCCGAGCGAAGCTCGGCCGCCCAGGTTCTTAACATGAAGTAAGATAGTTAAAAAAAAAAAATGTTTTTAGTTTTTGATAACTATAATATTGACATTCTTACCAAATTTTAGCAATGCAGCTACAATAATCGCCAGACAGACAATAAATTATAAGGCCTGTTTAGACCTTTTGGTTACGGAACTCTAAAAAACATCGTGAGAATTTATTAAAATATGTATGTAAGTTTGTCTATGTAATCTTAAAAACAGTTTACATGTTTTGAAAGTAAACTATTAGGAAAGCTATACTAATATATAAAAACTATCTTATAATACAATCCATACATACATACGTATATATATGTACGTATATGCATTTTCTACTTTTACTCCCCAACTTCTGATATCCATGTAATGAATAAAAGATTTGCCTTAAATGGGAATAAAATCTGTAAATTAAGTTAAAATGTACTACTACTAAAGACCAATAGAATTAAGAATATAGAAAAACAACTGCTAATCGGAGTATCATAAAAAAGGGTTCCGTAAATAATATTAAAAAAAAACAGGATTTTTGTTATAATTTTCCTGATAACTTTAGATTTAGATATAAGATAGGAGGACTGTCCATTTTTATTGATTTCTTTTGATCTACCCATTTTATGACCATAAAAAAATATTATTTACTAGCGGCTCAACCTCGCTTCGCTCGAGTTCGCTTCTAGACAAACAAAACAAATGTATTCCACGGGAACCGTACATTTTTCCGGGATAAAAAGTAACTTATGTGCTATTCCAGACTATAAACTATATCTGTGCCTTTTATCGAGATTCGTTCAGCCTTTCCGGGGTGATTGAGTAACATACATCCAAACATCTAAACTTTCACTTTATAATATTAGTAAGATTCCTCATAACTGCCTTAGATTTTAACTGCATCGGTAGTGTAGTGGCTAGCGTGTACGGCTGCACATTCGGAGATCCTGGGTTCGAGTCCCGGGTAGGGCCAAGTTTAGTTGTTGAGTCTTTCTGTTTAGTAAGCCTCAATAACATACCGGAGTTGGGAAGTTGGTGGTGTTTCACCCCCGTCCCTCGGATAGCACGTAAAGCCGCCGGTCCTGTGCCTTAACTCTCACTAGTCGTGTCGAGTGTCGTCCCACCGGAGTATGAGAGTGACAGGAATAGAGAGTGCACTTGTGTCTGCGCGTACACTTGTGCACTATAATATCTCCCGCGTAGTTGGCTAGTCTCAATGAGATTGGCCGCCGTGGCCGGAATCGGTCGGGAGGACTTCTATAAGATTCCTCATGAATGTGTAATCATGGCAAAATATGTTTATACAAGAAATAATAAGTGCGTTCAGTAAGTTAAGTCAAGTTCAGATCGAACGGCACTTCAGCAACGTTTCTAGTAAAAGAAAAGAAAATTAAATAGTGCGTGTATGAATGCGTAAACGTGCAAGAAGTAAAACTTCTGTAGGTTATATCGATAACATACTAACATAACATAAAGAGTACCGACTCTTTATAAAATTCAATTTATGTTTTAAATAATTAGGATAGATGAGATGCTAAAAATAACGCATATTAGGCATATTACAATCATATATTTATAGAATATCATTTAAGGAAAGTATATAATATTATATATCATTGTGTGATCGGCACTATGGTGAGGGATCCATAATGGGTTTTACCGTTCCCTTTAGCGGCACGGATCTCTCAAAAAACAACCAAATGACTACAATAACATGACACCCATCCATATCTCGATTAGCCACAACACTACTTAACCCAGCACGAGCAACCAAACCACAAGTAGTATAAATTAATAAATTAATTAAAGTTCAATATATTCAAAAAACTTTTCATTCCACCTACATACGTGACGACGCGTGCCCAGACCGCGCGTCAGGTGAATTACGACAATTGTCCACTGAAACAAATCTTCCAATATTTTAAATAAAACTATCTTTTCGGATTTTTTCCGCGGATTTATTTTGATTTTTGGTTCCCGACGTTTCGAATGCTTTACAGCAATCACGGTCACGTGAGAGACTGAGGTTTTAGACGTCTCAAAGGTATTATATAGTTGTTAATCAATCATAAATCTTCCAATATTTGTCACAATAGATAGAAAAGAAAACAAATTATATATCTATACATAATAATAAAATTGTAACTAAGCCGAACCTGTACATGAAATATTTTTTGGAAAATCTTATTGAAATAGTCATTATTATCGATACAGAGACGGAATCTACAGTTTTTAGAATTTTTGTCTATCTGTCTGAGAACGCATCACGGAAAGACCACTGAAGGGATATTGATTAAATTTTGATACGTTGATAGCTGGTTATCCGGGTCAACATATAGGATACTTTTTACTACGGGAAAATATCTCATCTCTGAGAAATCTATATTAAACGCTAAAACGTAAATAGAGATGAACCCGACCGGAGCGAGGGTGAGTCGTTAGTTTACGTATATATTTTTAACTAACATTAAAAGAGGATAATGTATGTTTTTGTTTATGACACACGATATCTTCAAATTGTGAAACGCGCTTAATGATTTTCTTAACAAATATAATTTAGCAAAAATTAATAATATTTTTATTGTTTTTACTTACGTCTGTACACTTTATTCACTATTTTTTAAAATAAAATCATTTGTTTTATGCATTTGTCAATTCAGAGTTCAAAATGCGCCCTAAATATAGGGTTTTGAAGCGAAGAATCCGCCCTAAAGGTAGATAGATAGCTTAGATATAGTATCAAATAGCCATATATATTTGGTGGATAGTTAACTAATCATATATATTGAACTCGTCTGTCCGTCGTCGGAATGCGACCGGACGGACAGATGTTTTGCTACGGTTCATATTTATAAAACTTGATGCTATGATAAAATTGCCCATATACGAAATGATAGCTTCGATACTTTATAACATGTTAGAAAATTTCAAAAATTTAACACTGAAGGAACTAATAAATATACATAAGACAATTTTTTGCCCCGGGTTCGCTCGCATTGATAAAAATAGTCAGGGAATTGAGTAAGGACTTCAAGATATCTATACATATAATAAAATTGTAACTAAGCTGAATCTGTACATTAAATATTTTTCGGAAAATCTTATTGAAATAGACATTATTATCGATACAGAGGCCGAATCTATAGTTTTTGGAATTTTTGTCTTTCTGTCTGTCTGTCTGTCTGTGTGTTACCGCATCACGGAAAAACCACTGAAGGGATTTCGATGAAATTTGGTATGATGATAGCTGGTTATCCGGATCAACATATAGGATACTTTTTACTGCGGGAAAATCTCTCATCTCTGAGAAATCTATACTAAACATTAAAACGTAAGTAGGGACAAATCGCTAGTTATTTTATAAATGTCGATATTTGAAAATTAGTTTTAAAGAATTTGAAGCACTCACTGAATGTCCTGTAACATGAAACATTTTGTGTAGGTATTTATTAAACCCACGTAATTTATGTTAAAGCAAATGAAATATTCATCAATGTACGGTATTTATTTTATTGACAACAAAAATAACCTTTTTCATCGTACAGAGTAATTTAATGAGAAAAAAGTTAATTTTGTCAAAATAATTTTCGTTAAAAATTTTCTGGAAGCTTTTTGGAGTTTGAAATAAGAGGCTGTGACATACAAATAGACTGACATGATGTCAAGTAGGTAATGTAAAGATTGCATTTTGCTTTCTGGTTACTAATCCCTAAAAAGCAAGTGTATTTAAAAAAAACTATAGGTTTAAAGGAAATATTGATAATCTATACAGATAAATAAAATTGGAGTGTCTGTTTGTAATATTAAAATAACCGCTTTTTACTAAATGCATATGGATGTATACACGGTACTTATACCAAAACAACATTTTTTACAATTTTTGTCTGTCTGTCTGTCTGTTTGTTTCGGCTAATCTCCGAAACGGCTGGACCGATTTTGACGGGACTTTCACTGGCAGATAGCTGTTATAAGGAGTAACTTAGGCTACTTTTATTTCAGAAAAAGAATCAGGGTTCCGCGAAAAAAAATAAAACCCATGAAATTGTGAACAACATCCGCAAACAGCGTACGCACCCGGACAAAGCGAGGGTAAATCGTTATATAATTTAAATGAATATCTTCGGAGTAGCAAGCTACTATTCATATATAAACATAGCTAACCGTGAAAACGTACCTAGGGACGAACGCGAGCGAAGCGAGCGTGAGTCGCTAGTCTATAAATATAATGAAATTGTAGCGAAGCCGAATCTGTATATTAAATATTTTCTGGAAAATCTTATTGAAATAGACATTATTATCGATACAGAGGCCGAATCTATAGTTTTTAGAATTTTTGTCTATCTGTGACCGCATCACGGGAAAACCACTGGACAAATTTTGATGAAATTTGGTATAATCTGCAGGAAAATATTTCATCTCTGAGAAATATATACTAAACTTTAAAACGTAAACGTGACGAAGGTGAGTCGCTAGTAGAATATATTTGATACACGGAGAAAATGTAAAGTCTTACTCATAGATTAACCCAACAAAAAATTTAATCAATGCGTTCCTCAGTTACTGAGTGACAGATAAATCAACAATAACAGTTCATATCTTGCTAATGTTAAAAAATGTGAAAGTTTGTGAGTATGTATGTTTGTTAATCACGCCAGAACGGCTGAACGGATCTGAATGAAATTTGACACAGATAGGCTAGTTTTTATCCCGGAAAAATGTACGGTTCCCGTGGGATAGATTTCTTTTCGTTTTTCGAGTCTATAATACTAATCAGTACCTATAGTCAAAATGGCTTTTTGCATTAATTCTATTACAGAAGCTTTCAGAAGGGACGATTTTTTTCTACTTACACCGGTAGCTCATTACCGAAAGTATCATTTTATTTTCTGGTGAAAAGCGTTTGAAGTTTCGTGCCATAGTTTCTAAGATTAGCTCGAACAAACAGAAACTTTAATTTATAGATATGTAGTGAAATAAAGTTATATAAAAAATCAAACACAAAACTTCGTCCGTCATACCTTTTGCCTTATAGGTTACTACTGCGCGGGACTATTGATCCTTCCTTATAAAGTCGTAATAATTTTATTATATCATACCATTTATAGTAGGAAGTTTTAGATGTGGAACCGAATGCAATAAAATTGGAAGTCTGATCGACTATCTTTACTATAACATTTATAAGTAAAAAAAAAAGGATAAAGTAAAAAATAATTATATTCATACTGTAGTTACTGTTCTAATGGTAGCATTAAACTTGCAGATATAACAATGAAATTAATCAATTATTTTAAAAGCTATTAACGAGCTTTACTGTTATCGATAAAGAAAAAAGTTTGAAACAGTTCTTTTCTTATATAGATAGGTAAAAACAAAACAGTTCAGTATTATTATTGATTCGGTTAGTATGGAATAGATAGACTATATATTATATTAGACAAACAAACACAAATCTATCCCACGAGAACTGTACATTCTTCCGGGATAAAAAGTAGCCTATTTGTTATTCTGATGTATGAACTATATTATTGTAAAGTTTCATTAAAATCCAATCAGTAGTTTTTTTATACTAAGGTGTATAAGTTACTACAGTTTTTTAACTATCCCACGGGAACTCTTTAATTTTCCGGGATGAAAAGTATTCAAAATGTTGACCGGGGGCATAAGGTACCACCGTGCAAAATTTCATTTAAATCGTTCCAATAGTTTCGGAGATTAGCTCGCACAAACAAACAAACAGACAAACAGAGAAATAAATTGAAAAAAAACCTTGATTTGTTTTGTTTCTCTTCTTACAACCACTTGACTCGGTTTGTACTTTTTAGCATTTTTTTTTCTATGTACAGACAATCGACCTCTACAGTTTTATTATATATAGTTTGTATAGATGATATATAGCCTATACCCTTCCAAAACGAAACGGCTATCTAAGCGGAAGGAATTTTTCAAATTGGATTAGTACCTAGTTCCTGAGATAAGCGCGTTCAAACAAACAAACAAAACTGCCTCATTATAATATTAGTATAGATTTTCCAATGGCTGGTCGAATTTCGACCACTGGTCGACTAATATTAAATAATACAATTATTATTAAATACAAAGCAAATCCTCTAAAGTCTAAAGGCAATGACCGTAGGATAAGGCTGTGTGTACAACATCTGAGAAGATAGAGACTTCAAAGTTACGGTAACGTACCTATAATTGTAAATACATAATTATTTTATCCACCTGTCGTAACAGGTTTTAATTATAAACATGTTCTGTAACACTGTTATTTAGAAAATATTATTCACTAGCGCGATGTGATCCAACTGCATTGGGAGGTTTTAACAGCTCAATTACTTAAGCGGATAATTCAAGTTTGATTCCCGGTGATAGCATATTATATCTTCTAAACATATCGGGCCATAAGAAATATATTTAATGGTTTTTCTATTTCAGGTTATATATAAGATAACTATTAATTAAAATCTAATATATAAATATCTCGTGTCACGGTGTTTGTGGTCGCACTCCTCCGAAACGGCTCGACTGATTTTAATGATTATTTTTTTTTGTATATTTGGTAGGTATGAGAATATGTCGTAAAGTATTTTTCATCCTCCTACCCCCACCCCCCATTTTTACTTGCAATTTTAGTTTTTTTTGTATGATCATCATCATATAAATACATAGCGACAAATTCGAGCGAAGCGAGGGTGAGCCGCTATATAACATAAAGCAAAAAAGGTTTTTTTGTAGATTGAACGCGGGCCAAGCCACGGGTTCTGCCAGTGTTTTATAGTTATATATTAATTTTTAAAACATCTATACAATAAAACGATGGTGTTTATGCATTTCTAGAAACTTGATTTTCAAGACCGAGCCACAAGATCAATTCCATAAGCTTTTGTTTATAAAAAGAAATAATCTACTAATACTATAGATTCTTATATCAAGTAGGTACTTATTTTTTTTATATCATTAAATAACACGGTTTTTTAAGATATCCTTAGTGTATTTTTATAAGTAAACTCCGCTCCGATTCGTCCCTAGTTACGTTTTAACGTTTAGTATAGATTTCTCAGAGATGAGACATTTTCCCGCAGTAAAAAGTATCCTATATGTTGACCCGGATAACCAGCTATCGTCATACCAAATTTCATCAAAGTCTGCCTAATGGTTTTCTCGTAATGCGTTCCTATACAGACAGATAGACAAAAATTCTAAAAAACTTTAGGTTCGGCCTCTGTGTCGACGATAATGACTATTTCAATAAGATTCTCCTAATAATATTAAATGTACAGATTCGCCTAAGTTAAAATTTTATTATATGTATAGATAATATATTATATTTTCACGAATTGGGACACCTATTTCAACAGTGCAAACACAGGCGCAGTAGCACAGTAGGCAGCGCGTAAGTCTCATAATCTTAAGGTCGTGAGTTCGATCCTCACCCGGGGCAATATTTTTTCAATAATTATTACAATTTACCCAATTTTACCCATCCATAACATAACTAAATCTAAGCAAGTTTAAACATGTTTTAAGGTTAAAACTGCATAATCTAGTACGTTTGTTAACATCACTCATAACTATCTACCCACCTTTGTGAACTATGTTTATTGTTATTTTTTTTCTCTATCACATTTAAAGTGCAATAAAGAATATATACTACTATCGACTCATCCTCGCTTCGCTCAAGTTCGTCCCTAGGTTGATTCCCTATACAAACTTTCATCCCCATTATCACTCCCTTAAGGGATAAAAACTATCCTATATCCTTCCCATTGTCTCAAACTATCTTCCTACCAAATTTCATCTTAATCGGTTCAGTAGTTTCGGAGCCAATTCGGTGCAAGCAAACAAACAAACAAACAATCAAATCCTTCCTCTTTATAATATTAAGCATAGATTTTTAAACAAACTATAATCGAACCTGCTAACAATTCTCCTATTATTGAATCAAAATAAACTCCAGATATATTTATCTTTTACCACTAAAAAGTTGAAATATATACAATTGAGAAAAGGCAAAGAAAGGAACGCTAGCGTCGCAGTATTTTATCCAACAAAAACGGATCCCACATAAATCATATCTGCTCAACTATGCTGGGGCAACAAAAATATTTCTGTTTTTTGAATAAAAAAATACACAAAGGTTTAACGTTAGGTGTATTTCAAATAAAATATATATTATACTAGCAGAACCCGTGGCTTCGCTCGCGTTGTAACAACGAAAAAAAAACTCTAAAAAGGTAAGTTTCATACAAACTTCCATATCTATATTTTACCCCTCTATGGGATGAATTTGGAAAAATGCTACATATCTTCAATACATATAACTTCAGGATTTCAGGTACAACCACAACAAATTTAATCAAAAACAGGTAAGCCGTTTAGTCGTAACAACTAAACAGACAAACGATTTTCTTCACAATGATACACTAGTAAAGATTTCATAGGAACAAATGTAACTTATGCAATATAAATATTTATTTACAATAAAATAATATACAATGTACGTTTAAATGACATAAAAATTAGATATACATAAAAACTTTTAAGAAAAAAATAGAAACCGACTTAAAAAAAACACTAAAAAATAAAAAGTAACTGATTGGTAGTTTTCATGTACTATAGACACCTAATCAGATATTTTCGAAGTCGGTGTGCTTTGATTTGTATCGGCTAGCACTTTTCTTAAAAAGTTTTTATTTTTCCCTTTTTAGTGTATACATAATAGTAGTAGCAAAGTATAAATACTGACAAACTAAAATTCGCTTTTATTAGTAACACTAAAAATTCTAGCTCTAAAATCCGATTCTAACGTATTGGGCTTGTCAAATCAAACAAAATGAAAACTACTGGGCCAAACTATGTTAAATTTTTATGGGACCAAATGGCAGCTATTCCGCATCAAACTGAAGAAGAATCATGTAAATCGGATCATAAATCTCAGCTTAATCGGTGTACATACATTAAAAAAATACCAATCGAATTGAGAACCTCCTCCTTTTTGAAGTTGGTTAAAAATACGAATAATTTTCAAACTATCCATGATTAGGGCTAAATCGCGTCGTGACAAACGATCGTTAAGATGACAGTAGCTCATTTGTTTTAGATTTATTTTATAGACTAAGACAATCTAGGCAAAATTTAAATATACCTATTATAAAAAAAAAAAACATAATTTTTAAAACAATAATTAAAAAAACTTAAACCACATACAATAATAATAATGAATTAAAAAAAATGTAGAAATCACTCACCATGCCATTGTCCATGCCTCCATATGGCGACTGGTAACCAGCTTTTTCTGTGACTGTAAAAATAATTTGGATTACAACTTTACATTTATAGCAAAAAATTTTTTGCCAAACACACGTTCCTCAAACGTAAGGTGAAAATCAAAATATCACAAGTTATGCCATATTCGTGGTACGCAAAACTATAATTCATACATATACAATACAAAAGTATAATTTTCATACACACGCCTAATTTTTAGGGTTCCGTACCCAAAGGGTAAAACGGGACCCTATTACTAAGACTTCGCTATCCGTCCGTATATCTGTCTGTTACCAGGCTGTATCTCTTTAATCCGTGATAGTTAGACAGTTGAAATTTTCACAGATGATGCATTTCTGTTGTCCTAAGGGGGCTCCCATACAACAAACGTGATTTTTTTGCTCGATATTGATAACGGCAACAAAATTCCCTTGAAAAATAAATAATTAAATTAAAATAAAATAAATATGTAAGGGGGGCTAACATACAACAGTCATGATTTTTTGTTGTAGATAACGGTATGGAACCCTTCGCGCGCAAGTTCAACTCGCACTTGGCCGGTTTTTTATTTAACTATATATTTCTCCTCTTTTGTTAAGAATATGCATATGGCAATTTTGTACCTAGACATCGTTATTTATCTCAGAATGTGTGAAAGTTCCCACTTTGATATTTAGGAAAACGATACCTCGGACTTTTATCTTGAATTGCAAAATTCAAAACCGTTATTGGTGAAAATTTTTCTCGATAAGGTTTTTTTCAATAAAACTATCTTTTCGGATTAATTCGCGGATTTATTTTGATTTTTAGTTCCCGACGTTTCGATTGCTTTACAGCAGCGGTCGGCAACCCGCGTACGGCCCGCGAGCTGCCTCCGTGCGGCCCGCGGCTCGTGACTGTTTTATAAAGAAAACTTTTTATGCTTTTTAAGTATTTTGAATTTGTAAGTACCAAAAAAAAATATGTTTCTCGTGTCACAGATAAGCATTTAAGAGTCATTTTAGGTATTGTCACATTGAATGTTGTAGTTGACATATTTTGTGGTATATGCCTTTTTTTTGCTCTCACAAGTGCGGCCCGCGTTTACTAGATATTGCTACCTTGTGGCCCCTGCCTGCTGAAAGGTTGCCGACCGCTGCTTTACAGCAATCATGGTCACGGGAGAGACTAATCTTTTAGACGTAGACGAATCAAAAATCAAAATAAATCCGCGAAATAATCCGAAAAGATAGTTTTATTTAAAATGTGAAATATTCGCGTAAATCCAAGAAAGTAATATTTTTTGTTTAAAATACATATTTTGCACACATTTTGCTATTTATCTCAGAAACAATTCAATATTTTTGTAGGTTTTTTGTTTTGTCAGGAAGCCTAGAAGTATTTCTTCAGTTACCGAATTTCATTTTTCAATTGGTTGCTTAATTAATTTGAATAGTGAATAATAGTGAATTAAAAACTATTTTGGCGCATAAATACATTAAACATCTGTCGCTCTACTCACTCTTGATAGAACATTATTTGTCATCCCGCTCTTCCGAATCCGAATCGTAGCGGTCTCATGGCGCACTCTCAATAAAACTCTAAACCCATGAAATTTTGCACAAGAGTTAATAATATAATAAAGGCGAGCATCAAGTAAGGGTTTTTTAAAAATTCATCGCCTTATAGGGTTAAATGGGGGATATAATATTCTGATAATATGAATAAAATGTTATATTTAAGTTTCTTTTGCCGACGTTTCCATCGTAACCCGAATCCACTTGTACCGTACAAGTATAAAAATTCATCAAAAATCTAGATTTTCCAAAAAAAAAAAAAAAAAAAACAAAATCTACTTACGGCTGCTTACAAAAACATTTTCATCCGGTTAGTACAAGAAATATACAATCTTACTCTACACGTTTAAGTCATCCAGACTGCAAATATAAAGCGGCAAAAGTAATACAGCGCCATTATACTACGAAACAATGGCGAATTTCCCAAACAATGCGAGATAAACCGTCCTGTTATAGGATACGATTAACCTTATTTCTTCGCCCTTACTATAAAGGGATTATTATTATCGTTCATAACAAACCGACTTCCAAAATGAAAATCAATTGTTCTTTGTATGTGATATAATCTAAATTATATTTCACAGTTTGAATCTATATTTGCCTAATGCCTGGAGAAAAGCATGTAACAATTACCAGTATGACATCTTAAAGTAAAAATTTCATCAAAATCGTCTGATCCAAATCCACTCTCATTCCACTCACTACAAAAACATGAACATTTTAATGTGAATTGAACGATCCAGGCTTAAAATGTATTGTAGGTATTCAGCCCTTTTTAACGTCCCACTGCTGGGCAATGGCCTCTCTACAGTACGAGGGCGATCAGGCCATAGTCTACCACGCTGGCCAAGTGCGGGTTAGCGGACTTAAATATTACTATTAAAATTATCGTTAATTTTAGCAAAATGGACAATATTTTTTGACGAGCAATAAAATAAAGTACTCTAAACTTCGAACGTAATTTTTTAAAAGTAGACTTGTTTCCGTTTCACACAACACTATAATAATTATCATTTTTAAAAATAAATCATTTTAGTACCCACTAGTAGCAGTTATTGAAGTTATACTTCTTTTGGGACGTTTGGAAAAATATATGAGACTACGATGCGCGCGTACACCGACAGCCAAAACGCGACATGATGAAGTTAGCTGATAACTGTTTGTTGCCATGGTAACCGTTGCTATTATCTGACAAATATAAATATATGATTGTAATATGCCTAACATGCCTTATTTAATTATTTTATTAATTTATCATTCCTTTTACAAACGGAGAGTTGTGACATACGGGAAGAAATCTTTAGCTATTTTTGGTTTTTATTATATTATATAATATAATCTTTAGTTATTTTAAAATTATTAATAAGTAAATGCGTTATGTTTGAAAAATTCCTCTAAGTAATTATATTTAAAGAATATTCCTTCTATGTTAAAGCTCTTGTTTTTACCGGACTGCGACGAAGCAATAAAAAGGGGTAAATATTTTTGTTCAAGACTTTTGTTAGTTAGTTTATAAATAGAGTAGTTTCTATACATATAATAAAATTCTAACAGAGTCAAACCAGTGATATTCTTATGATGCGTTCCCAGACAGCAGACAGAGAAAAAAATTCTAAAAACTGTATATTTGGCCTCTGTATCAATAATAATTACTGTTTCAATAAGATTTTCCAAAAAAATATTTAATGTACAGATTCGACTCAGAATTTTATTATATGTATAGATGTATATAATCTGAACTATAATTAAAGTATACAAAATCATTCTTGGTGGCCGACACCCTCTCGCATGACAAAGGGAATAACTAATCCAAATAATACTGTGACAATACTGTACGGAGGGGCGCGTTCTTGTCCACTTGCATCGACACTATTATGGAAATAAAAATCTCAAATTAATCGATGTATTACTTGTTTGATTAAAATGTTTTTATATTGAACTAGTGACTTACCCTCGCTTTGCTCGGGTTCGTCCCTACAGTAAGAAGTACAGTAAAAAGTCCCGCAGTAAAAAGTATCCTACGTGTTGACCCGGATAACCAGCTATCATCATACTAAATTTCATTAAAATCTATCCATTGGTTTTCCCTTTATGCGGTAACAGACAGACAGATGAAACTTGTAAAAACTATAAATTCGGCCTCTGTATCGATAATAATATCTATTTCAATAAGATTTTCCAAAAAATATTTAATGTACAGATTCGGATTAGTTACAATTTTATTATATGTATAGATTAAGTTTAACTAAAGATTTGAGTTTGAATTCAAGTTAACCTTAAAAATAATATTGATTTTTTTAAATTAGTCCCAAAATCCACATTTATAAACAAGGGAAATTAAAAGAATATATGTATGTTATAAATATAAGATATGTTTTCTTCAAAAAATATAATTCGAACTCTACGTCCTTGACACAACATTACAGGACAAGACAGTCAGGACTTATTATATATCAACTAAATGTTACTGCAACTAAATAATACTGTCCGCCAACCTGCATTTGACCAGCGTGGCGGACTACGGCCTGATCCCCCTCGTATTGAAGGGAGGCCCGTGCCCAGCAGTGGGACCTTAAAAAGGGCTGAATACATACATACAAATTCTTACTCCTCTAAACTAATATTAGTTTTTCAAGAGTCCCACTATTATACCTCCTGGTCCCTGTCATACCGATTTCACAAACGAAAATAAAGTTTCAAATCGATATTACAATTGTTAAAATCTAGTTCCAAGACTTCTTTACCTCATTATGTGAAGCGTATAAAATGTTCAATGAATGAATGAAATGAACTGATAAAACTAACTTCATCAAACTTCAAAGACACTAGAAAATCTACACCAATAAATAAAATTGAAGTGTCTGTTCGTAATGTCAAAATTGTTAATTGATTATAAAAAAAAGTTTTTTACTAAATGCTTATGAAATTATATACGGTACTTATAAGAAAGAAACAATTTTTATTTTTTTTTTGTTTGTCTGTTTGTTCTGGATAATCTCCGAAACGGCTAGACGGATTTTTAATTTTTTTGGCCGTCTGTTCGTTCTGGATAATCTCCGAAACGGCTGGACCGATTTTGACGGGACTTTCACTGACAGAAAGCTGATATTATAAGGAATAACTTAGGCAACTTTCATTTTAGAAAAACAATCAGGGATCCGCGCAAGAAGTTAAAACCCATGAAATTGTGAACAAAATCCTCGTACCGGAGGTCGCTAGTAATTAAAAATAATTAATTAATCCAACGCGCATATTTGCTGAAATATTTTCATTATGAACTACATAATTGGCTAAATTATCAATCTTCTTTTTTTAAGTCGGTTAAAAATTATGAAAAGGCCCGGTGACAATTAATCAAAATAACCCATCGAGAACACCGCGGCATGGTAAAGCCAAATAAATCCGCATGGGGAGCACGCGTACCCACTCGAGTTGTTGAGAGCTATTAAATAAACTCCATACATTTTTTACTGTCGATTATCCTTCATCTACTTCCATTTACGGTTAAACTCTTTTGATAGTAATATTATTGTAGCCCATGTGTTATTATATATATAATTATTATTACCGCTTATAATACTTAGATTTACGCGAATATTTGACATTTTAAACAAAACTATGTTTTCGGATTATTTCGCGGATTTATTTCGATATTTGGTTCCCGACGTTTCGAATGCTTTACAGAAATCATGGTAATGGAAAAGACTAAGGTTTTAGACGTCTCAAAGGCATTATATAGTTGTTACAGACAGTGCCTACCCACAATTTTACAAAATAATTTCAAAAATTCAAAAACCTTAGACGATCCCGTGACCATGATTTCTGTAAAGCATTCGAAACGTTGGGAACCAAAAATCAAAATAAATCCGCGAAATAATCCGAAAAGATAATTTTATTTAATACTGCTTATATCTTCTTTATTCATAAAAAAATTTGAGCAAAATTAATTTCGTCTTAAACTTTGAATCTTTTAACATAATCTTTGATACAGAAATATAGTCCAACGACCGAGAAAATGTCCAGTTTAAACACAGTTTTTACAATTACAATATTCCATAAATTGCTATTAATTACGAAATGACCAGATTTTTTAATGACGAAACCAGGAGATATCTATACAGACAAATAAAATTGAAGTGTCTGTTTGTAATGTCAAAATAACAGCTTTATACTAAATGCATATGGAATTATATACGGTACTTATAAGAAAAACACAATTTTACTACTACTTTTATTTTAGAAAAAGAATTAGGGTTTTGCTCAAAAAAATTAAAACGTACCTAGGGACGCACTCGAGCGAAGCGAGGGTTAGTCGCCAGTTGTGGTTAGGTACATACATATAATTAGCCTTTGTGATCTCAGACAGTATAAATGCTAAAACTTAAAATTTGGCAGAAAGGCTCATAGGAGAGGAGATGTACACTAAAAAAGGGATTTGAAATTCAATCCCTAAAGGAACCATTTTAAAAAGGAACTGAAATTTCGTATGAAAATTCGTTATTTTTTAAGTTATAGTGACCGAGAATGGAAATAATCTTTTTGATTAAAAACGACGAAGACGGCTATTTAAATTCAAATTTTTCACTATATTCTTAGAAGATGAAAATGATGAAAAATTGGGAATTTGATCATTTCAAAAGTACTATACATTGATATTATTGATATTGACTCTTTATAGAGTGAAAAAATCAGCTAAAGAGGGTATTTCAAAATAGTAACGCATAACAAAGAAGGTGGTAGTGGGCGTAGTCGCGGATAAACGCTAGTTTACATACAAGCTATTTCTATTCCAAGCCAAACTCGAACCTGTTAAGTTTTTACATCATAAAAAAGCAAAAGCACTAACACAAGTGATAAAAACATCTTACATCCACCTCATAATTATATATTTACTAGCAGAATCCGCGGCTTCGCTTGCGATACAACTACAAAAAAAAACTAAAAAAGTAGGTTTCATATAAACTTTTATCCCCTATTTTACCCCTTAATGGATGAATTTCGAAAAATGCTAAAACATGTATTTATTTAATTGTATAGTAGTACCTTAATACCAAGTTTCAAGTAATTCTGATCATGAATAATTTTTCGAATTGCAGATATTATAACTTATTTTCCCGTAGGAATGAGATAATTTCCCGCGTTAAAAAGTAGCTTAAGTCACCCTCCAGCCCTCCAACTGTCTTCGCACAAAAAATCACGGCAATCCATCACTCTGTTTCGACGTGAAAGAAGGACAAACAAACAAACACTTCACATTTATAATATTGAAAAATATGTATAACATGTAAATTCAACCTACATACTCGTACACAACACTGACACTGTCGATCATAAATAATTATGCAATTTACATGGAAATATCCATTAGTCTAGTCTGTATTTTAAATAAAAACCTATTTCTAGTACACTAAATTATAGGTAATCCGCGTTTGTCAGCAATAAGCACAGACATTAAGCCCCGCGCCACTCAATTGATGTAGCTAATCCAAATTACACGGTACAGTAGTATTTTGTGTCGGAGCGTTGTCCATTGGTATCGACTTCCGACGACAGATTGAATCAATACTTATGTACATGTGTGTTCAGCCCTTTTTAACATCCCACTGCTGGCTACATAATTTATTTCGTTGATAATAATTAATTTGTTTAGATTTAAGATGAATAAAATAGGTTAAGTGCGATAAGGATTCGCATGCTGTGGGGTTTTGGACCTACATATACATATATTCAGCCCTTTTTAACGTCTCACTGCTGGGCACGGGTCTCCCTTCAATACGAGGGGGATCAGGCCATAGTCCACCACGCTGGCCAAGTCCGGGTTGGCGGACTACACATGTCTTTCGAAAACTTACTAAGTTCTCTCAGACATGCAGGTTTCCCTACGATGTTTTCCTTCACCGTAAGGCAAGTGGTAATCATGTTGGAAATGATTCGCACATGAAAGTATCAGTGGTGCGAGACCCGAGCTTTGAACCCGATTCACTCGGTTTCGCAAGTAAGCGCGTTACCACTGGGTTACTGTGGGAAAATATCTCATCTCTGAGTAATCTATACTAAACGTTAATACGTAAGTAGGGACGAACCCGAGCGGAGCAAGGGGGAGTCGTTAGTATCATATAAAATGAAAATGCATATGAACTTTACAGGCGGCTTTCATACTGCAATGTCACTTTCACAAAGACGCTACAAACAATCAATTATAACCCACTCAACTACCGTGAATTATGAAATCGTACTCGTAATGGCGGTGAACATTTGCAATTTACTACGGGGAAAACGGTAAAAATTATAAGGCTACAATAGCAACTGGACATTCACTTTGTCATTACGTTAATTCTGTTGTGGAATAACATTTCAGTAAGTTCTTCTAATGAGTACTCACTCATATTATAAATACCTACCCATTTATCACATTTTCCATTCAAATACGATTTTTTATTGGATTTCTATTAGTATTTAGACGCGTATCTTTTTATTATTATTACTATGCTGATTTTTATGTTGATTAGCATAATTATAGCTTAACTAGTGAATTAGACAAAAACAAACCTATCCCACGGGAACCGTACATTTTCCGGGATAGTACCTACGTATGTGCTATTCCAGACTATAATCTATCTCTATGCCAAATTTCATCTAGATCGATTCCGCCGTTCTGGCATGACTGAGTAACAAACATCCGTCCATCCTCACAAACTTTCACATTATAATATTAGTATAGATAGAGAATTTAGTTAGTTACAATGATTAGGTCATAGGTAGTACATGTATGTATGTATTCAGCCCTTTTTAACGTCCCACTGCTGGGCACGGGCCTCCCTTCAATACGAGGGGAACCAGGCCATAGTCCACCACGCTGGTCAAGTGCGGATTGGCGGACTTCACATGTCTTTCGAGAACTTGATAGGCTTTCTCAGAGATGCAGGTTTCCTCACGATGTTTTCCTTCACCGTAAGGCAAGCGGTAATCATGTTAGAAATCATTCGCACATGAAAATATCAGAGGTGCGAGACCCGGGATTTGAACCCGTTTCACTCGGAGTACATCCGTACATGTATTGTGAGACAAGTAGTATAAAAATGACATAAAATGACATAAAATGACATAAAATAAAGGTAACAATAGAAATATTTCAAATTAATAATTTTACTTAGATATCGTTCTCATCACATCCATATCCACGAGTAGTCGCAAGCGACATCATCACAGCTTGTATATATGTAGTATAAAAGATAATTTTCTCTCTCAGTAATTCCGACTCCCTATAAACTATCCACCCTCGGGGTACATCAATGGTATAAAACCCCATAAATCACCGCTCATTTTACGGTGAACGCGCCTGAATGGCTCGTGAAAGTGGCGTGGATGGGACTTGGAAAGTTTCATCTACATTGCTTATATATTATTTATTATAATATAAATATAATAATTAAATTTTCTTTAAAATTGCAATCTATACTAATATTATAAAGCTGAAGAGTTTGTTTGTTTGAACGCGCTAATCTCAGGAACTATTAATCCGATTTGAAAAATCCTTTTTGTATTAGATAGACCGTTAACTGAGGAAGGCTATAGGCTATATATCACCCCGAAAAAATATACGGTTCCTGTGGGATAGAGGTGTTTTTGTCTAGGGACGAACTCGAAGCGAAGCGAGGGTGAGTCGCTAGTATCATATAAGCCAATAAGGTTAAGTATAATAACTTTTTAATTAAACTCAATTTATTGATAATGCGATTGGTTTTTTTTTGTTATCAAAGGATGCTCAATGAAAAATATATTTTTCTTATTGCTATTAAAACACGCAAAATAGGTGCAAAGTGGTCGAGTTGCTGAAACCAGCCCGTTCATACCATACCATAAAAATGCTATTAAAAGTGTCAGTTAAATACAATTTACTTCGCCAGCGACACGTTGAATGGAGAAGGCATGATGACAAGATGGAGATAGCACGAAATAATATTATAAAACTTCTGTCTTAATTGTGGTGGGGGTAATAATAATAATAAATAAAAATATAAGGCTTGTGTTATGGATACCAGATAGTTGATACACTACACATATATAACTTTAAATACATATATGTTATAAATAAAGACACCCATGACTGGAGTACAAACATTCGTGCTCAACACAGAAATGAATGCCCCAAGCGGGACTAGAACCCGCGACCATTGGCACAGCAAGTCGGGTCACTACAAACTTAACTAAACGTGTCGTCATCATCGACGGCATAATATACAATTGAAAAAAAGTTTATAATTTAAACTTCAAACGACTTGCAAAAACTACCCCATTTAAAATCAGCAATGGACCCTAACCCTTATTAATTTAACGCTGAAATTATCAAAACCTTTTTTTTTAATATAATCACATTGACAAATCGCCACTTCACATAAAATATGGGTCGATTCGTTGACACAAAGCACGTGTCGAGCTTACGTCGGTGGAGCGCGAAAAATTTCATAGCTAACACACAATTAATCATGTATAAGAGAAGAAATCCTTTAGAAATTTTAATCGACTGGCGTAGTAGGGATTGAGGTTTTATTGTAACGAATATGTACACATATTTGTCTCAATGTAAGGCAGTGGTAGTCCAGTGGTTACGCGCTCGCTTGGGAAACCGAGTGAAGCGGGTTCAAATCCCGAATCTCGCACCTCTGATATTTTCATGTGCGAATCATTTCCAACATGATTACCACTTGTCTTACGACGAAGGAAATCATCGTTTTATCTCAATAAGTAAGTCCATGTAATTTTTTCATTCGTTTTCGACTGTCAAAAGTGACATTTTTTGGCGAAAAAAAAAAGATTTAAATTAACCATAGAGTTAAAAATTAAACTATCACAGTCAGCCCCTTATAAAGTCATCTGTGATTAAACGTATCTCACCCTAATCGAATAGAAGCGTAGAACATTGTTACTTCCATAATGACCGTACAAAGTCGTCATGTCATATTATATACCCTGTCGACACCCGCTACACGTACACGTGGCGGACGTACGATCATTTCAAGAGGAAATTACAAAATAAATCCCACTATTAAATATATTCTCGTCTATTATAATATTATAAATGTGAAAGTTTGTGAGTATGGGTGTATGTTTGTTACTCTTTCACGCCAGAACGGCAGAACGGATCTGGATGAAATTTGGCACAGAGATAGATTATAGTCTGGAATAACACATAGGCTACTTTTTATCCCGGAAAAATGTACGGTTCCCGTGGAATAGGTTTGTTTTTGTTTTCCTAGAGGCGAACCCGAGCGAAGCGAAGGTAAGCAGCTAGTACTTAATATTTAATACAATATGTTAAAGGGGTTTGTAAGTTTGTGAGTGTCTGTTAACGCAACTCTATGCCATAGAGAATAGAAAAAAAAAAGTTTGTGAGTTTGTATGTAGAGAGTGGTCTTTAGACATGCTAATTCGATTCTGAAAATTAGTTCACTAACAGGAACCTACATTACCGTTGAGTGCTCAGTGCTATAGGCTATTTTTTATTCCGATAAAAGGATTCTCTGTAAAAAAAAACGGACAAGTGCGAGTCTGACTCGCACACCGAGGCTTCCGCACAATGAAACATTAAAATAAGTTTATAATCGCAAAAAATATATCTATATAAGTATAAAACGGTTTTCGGATTTTACCCTTTACTTGGGCTTGTGTCTTATATGTACATAATTCTGGGTCAAAGGGAAGTACCCTATAGGTTTTGATTCCCTAGCGAGTGTCAAAATATCCAGCATACACGACTATATTTTTTTCCAATTGTAATCCGATTCTCTTCTTCTAATTATCCGATTGCGTTGACATAAAAGTTAGGTTTTTTTCACAGCTCCAAGGGATTGCAGATCCAAGTACTTGCTATCCGAGCCGGTGGTAGTTTACAATAACAATCTTTAAATTAAGTAACGTTTTAATAAAATAAAATAAAACTTTTAATTTGAAACAACAATAAGTCACTGTTATTATGATAGTCGTATGATTTCACAGTATAGATAAATCTCACAAAGGGGCGTGTAGAGCTGACGTATACGTGATGTGTTATTTTTTACAATTTTTATACATATTTTCTTCATTATTTACAAATGGCCTATACAATTATCTAAAACGTAATAGCTCCCTTAAAATACAATCTCAAAATAATTTCATATATCGAAAAATGATAACAAAAATGACTAGTCTAGATTTCAACATTACTAAACTTTAGAAATCCAATAAATTCATTTCAATTTTTTTCCTATAATATAAGAAATTAAAATATCTTGTATCTAATAACACTATAAAATAAAATATTATTTAGTTTCAAGTACACAACAGGTTTTCATTACAACGTGATATACACCATAATAAAAAAAAAGCAGTCACGAGGACTGCCGAAAGAATTGAAAACTTAAAGCTATAAACAAACAGATGCTATTTTTGGATATTCAAATTAATTGTTTGATCTTAAATTAGAATTTGTAAATTAAAACTTTTTACATTTATCTGGTTTTGACGTCAATCGGCACATTGAGTTTTAGCGTTGACACGTCACGCGACCATGTCAATGGCGACTCACATGAATTTACCCCCCATCCAAACCTGCCTATAGAAGTTTTCATTTTAACAAATATGTGGATATTCTATAACACAGCAGGGCGCAGACTCAGCTATTAGAATGTAATTTATTACAGAATTGTAGGTGCGAAACTTATAAGTTTGCCATAGTATAATGTATGGGCTTCCAAGATCTATTATCATCTTCCAATATCTGAGGATGATCAGTAGTAGAAAAACTGAAGGCACACACAGTTTGGTGCCTGAGCGAAAAAAACGAATTGCTAGTGTAGTATTATAGTATAATAATATCCTCCCAACCGCTTTCGGCCACGGCGGCTAGTCTCATTGAGACTAAGTGCAGATTTGAGACTAAGACAGATACAAGTCGGTGGTGAAACACCGCCAACTTCCCAGCACCGGGCTGTTACTAAGGCTTGCTAAACAGAAAGACTCAATAACTAAATTTGACCCGACCCGGGAATCGAATTCAGGACCTCCGGATGTGCAGCTGTACGTGTTAGCCACTACATCACTGACGCAGAGGATAAACATGTAATTCCCCATAATAATTATCTTAAAACTTAAAACCATCATATTTAACATGTTTTTTAAAACTTTTTATATTCATTAATTTCATCATAATTCAATTGACAGATCTAAATCAGTTCACAATTGAGTCCTATATCTCAATAATGGGACTCCTAGTCAAATAGAGACCCAAAAACGCTGTCAATATTTACGTGGTCACCCGAGCTTGACACAAAGTGTTTGAACGCCTAAGTAAACATAGGGTCTGCCATATTTGAGCTCTGAAAGAATGAAGGGTTTGTCCAAATTTCAAGCCTAACATTCTATTATCCAGTGTTCATATTTTCTCTTTTCATAATACCAATTGCCATACAATTGAAAATTAAAAAAATAAATAAATTTTGTAGAGAATTGAGTAGTTTTAATTTTTAAGGTGATAGAGCGATACCACGAGAAAAGGCGAAATAATATAGTCAATGGATTGTTTTTATTTTTAACTAAGCTTGAATAGTTTAGAAACGTATAGATAAAGGTGAAAAGAAAAATTCTTTACTTTTTGCGCCAGGAACCTTCGCAGGCGTATACAGATTAATCCACCACAGTTTCATCACAATCGGACCAATGTTTTAGGAAGGCATATAGGATAAACATACGAACATTCAATTTTATTTGTATTGTATTCAGCCCTTTTCTAACGTCCCACTGCTGGGGGTGGGTCTTCCTTCAATACAAGGGGAATCAGGCTATAGTCCACCACGCTGGTCAAGTGCGGGTTGGCGTACTTCACATGTCGTTCGAAAACTTTTTAGATTCTCTCAGACATGCAGGTTTCCTCACGATGTTTTCCTTCACCGTGAACTTTGTCTTAGCAAGTAAGTGGTAATCATGTTAGAAACGATTCACACATGAAAATATCAGAGGTTCGAGACCCGGGATTTGAACTTGCTTCACTCGATTTCCCAAGCGAGCGCGTTACCATTGCGCTACCACTGCCTATACATACCATTTTTATTTATTATTATTAATTATTAAACAATTAATTAATATAGTTTCTATGTAAATATATAATATATAAGTATACATTTCGTACTATCTTAGCTCCTTCGATGTGAACTACATAGTTTACCACCCACCCACAAATGACTCATACGAGCCGTATATTTCAAAGTTATGTGAGTTTATTTTAATACCAATTACGGCTAAATCACCCACTGTGTTAAACTCTACCAATTATCCTTTAAACGCCTCCAACTATGTCATAGACGTACGTATATTTGCATATCACCTACTTTGATTAATATAATAAACTAATTTATGTCCGCGGCTCCGTTGTTTTTTTTCGTCGGAATCGGTTCAGGGGTTTGAGAGTGAAATGGTAACAACCAAAAAATATATATATATATATATATATATATATATATATATATATATATTTTTATATTATTCTGAATTAGTGCTTGACTACGTTCCACCTGATGGTAAGTGGTAACGCAGTCGTAGATGGTAAGTCGCACTAATTCAGTAGCCACCTATTCACTCTTGCCTTGAAGACACCCATATTGTAATCGGAGTATATAATAATATAAACCACCTACCGCTAAGAACCGTCGAAATGAACTTATAGGCCATAAGTTTTCAATTCAATTTTCTTTTTAGCGGCTTTGAATCGTACCAGTTAAACACAGATTACTTCATGTCACGTAGAAATGAAGAAAAATATGTTTATTTCATTCTTTATTTTTTTGTCTGTTTGTCTGTGCGTTTGTCCGCGCTGATCTCAGAAATGGCTTAAGCGATTTAAATGCGGTTTTCACTACTATATCGTAATAAGCTTCATTTAACATTTAGTATTTGTTTTATTTCAATCGGTTCATTAATAAAAAAGTTATGTCAATTTAAGGAATCTTCTAGTTTTATATATATATAGATTTTTTAACAAAGATCGGTAATTTCAACATAACAAACAATTCAAACAATTTAAGATTCTAGTTCATGGAAGTAAATCGAATATCTATCCTTGTACAGCGTGTGAAAAACTGCTTTAAACCAAAATAGCAATACCTCATTAAGACCATATACGTTTTAATCTATATATATAAAAATGAATCCCTATTTCCCTTGGTCAGGCCATCACGCGTGAACGGCTGAACCGATTTCAGTAATACTTTTTTTGTTGTGTTTGTTATTGTCAGGAGGAGGTACAGATAAAAAAATTCAAGTGTCTGTTTGTAATGTCAAAATAACAGCTATATACTAAATGCATATGGAATTATATGCGGTACTTATAAGAAAAACGTTTTTTTTTTTATTTTGTCTGTCTGTATGTCTGTTTGTTCCGGCTATCTCCGAAACGGCTGGACTAATTTTAACGGGACTTTCACTGGCAGATAGCTGATATTATAAGGAGTAACTTACACTACTTTTATTTTTGAAAAAGAATTAGGGTTTCACTCTAAAAAATTAAAACGTACCTAGGGACGCACCCGAGCGAAGCGAGGGTAAGTCGCTAGTATGACGATACGATACATTGGAGATTATTATGTTACTCATATTTTTCTTCCTATAATTAATAAAGCGCAGATAAACTAATACATTGGTTAGGTCATAACATTGATGTGTTTATATAAAGAAATTGTTTCCGCATGTTGATAAAATGATAATTTTAAAATAAATTAGCTTTAAAAACAATAAAATTATATTTAGAATTAATCAATTATTAAAAAACATATCTGCCACAATACAATTATATGGTTCATTGACAGGTCACTAGATATTTGAGGACATTTAAGATAACTCACACCGTGTGCGTTACACGGTGTGAGTTATGACGCACTGTAATTTATACTACATATAATAAAATTCTGAGTCGAATCTGTACAGACGGATTTTGATAAAATTTGATATGATGATAGCTGGTTATCCGGGTCAACATATACGATTTTTTTTACTACGAGAAAATATCTCATCTCTGAGAAATTTCTACTAAACGTTAAAACGTTAAAATAGAGGGTGAGTCACTAGTATTAGATATGTTTATAGCCTCTTTATATAATGGTGGCATTCATGTTGTTTTTATTCTGACATCTCTGAGAAATCAATACTAACTGTTAAAACGTACATAGGGACAAACCCGAGCGGAGCGAGAGCTAATCTATACATATAATAAAATTCTAACTAAGCCGAATCTGTATATTAAATAGACATTAGTATCGATATAGAGGCCGAATCTAAAGTTTTTAGAATTTTTGTCTGTCTATCTGTCTGTCTGTTACCGCATCTCAGAAAAAGCACTGGAGGGATTTTGATGACATTTGGTATGATGATAGCTGGTTATCCGGGTCAACATATAGGTTATAGGTTATAGGTTTAAGCGAGTTACCACTGGGTTACTGCGGGAAAATATCTCATCCGTGAGAAATCTATACTAAACGTAAAAACTTAAGTAGGGACGAATCCGAGCGGTGCGAGTGTGAGTCGCTAGTGTAAAATAAAGCGCGCCCCCTCCGATAAAACAATGTGTAAACTTTAGTCGAAACTGTTGGATCACTTTTGACAATCTAATGAATTTAATTAAAAATCATACAAACTTAAAATAACCTTCTTCAGCGGTGGAACGTGCCCTACGAGGCATAGTCTTTTTAGTATTAAAAAAAAAATATGTGGTGGATACTTGCTGTGCCAGTGGTCACGGGTTCGAGTCCCGCTGGTGGCATTCATTTGTGTGATGAGCACGAATGCTTCTACTATAGTCATGGGTGTTTATATTTATAATATATCTAATATATAAAATTCTCGTGTCACAGTTTTCGTTGCCATACTCCTCCGAAACGGCTTGACCGATTTTGATGAAATTTTTTTGTGCTTATCCGGTATCTATGAGAATCGGCCAACATCTATTTTTCATCCCCCTAAATGTTAGGGGTAGTCCACCCCTAAATTTTATTTTTATTTTTTAGACAAAATTTTTAATTTCTATTTTTTTATGATACAACATACAAAAATACATACAATCCTCAATTTTCACCCTTCTACGATCAACCCTTATTTTTTAATAGCCATTTTAGTAATAGGAAATTATTTATATGGCAAAACAACGTTTGCCGGGTCAGCTAGTTATATGTATATAAAGTTATATATGTGTAGTGTATCAACTATCTGGTATCCATAACACAAGCCTCCTGCTTGTCATGGAACTAGATGGAGCTGTGTTAATGTCCCAACATATTTATTTAATTATTTATATGATTACAGATTACTATTACAGGATAATTAGTTATTAATTATTATTATTAACTTTAACATTTTATTTTTTGTATCACACTCATTACGAAAAGATACAAGTTGGGTACATATCCTCCTTATTATGTGTCTCCAAAAACACACAGCATTGAGATGAAGAAGCAGCTTTGTGATCTGTCAAAACTATCGAGAATACAGATTAAAAACATACCTGAATCCAATAAAGTTTGATAATTAGGTTACCAGAGGGCGCAGGCATCAGCTTGCCGCCTTTTCAGCTGTCAAGTGTCATAGCGTTTTGTGATTTGAAAAAGTTTACATCGAAAAGTTACGAAATCGATGTAAATTAAGTTTTTAGGTGAAGTTTTAGTGAATTTTATGTGTAAAAAGGAGATTGGTAAGCATTGTTAATATTTTTAAAACATGGAACCTATGCGTTACAACGACGTGAAGGTCGGTCGGAAGTCAGTTGCTCCGGAGGGAGAACGTGTCTCGGCCTTGATCTCTGCAGCTTCGGGGAGCGGCTTCTCTTCTTCCTCGAAGGTGGAGGAGGACTTGGCTTTACCCATGCAGAATAGACGTCGTAGAACGCATAAGTGAAATTTAGATCCTAGGGTTTATACCTACTTTAATCTCAGATGTATTATATATTTAAATATTTAACGCAGTTACCAGCTTACATGTATTTGTATACACAAGACAGGGTAGTAGCGCTAATTCTGAGCAATTTCTTATAATTCTAATCGACTGTCAACAAGTGTATTACTGGAAACATTAATATTAATTCTTGATAATTTAGGTACTGACTTTGTTATAAAAAGCATTGTTCAACCCATTATAGATAGATATTGTTTTTCTTAATTAAATAAACAACAGTAGTTTTATTCCCTAGCTTGAAAGACTATTAGATATAAGAAACTATGGCAGGATAGTCTAGCTTTTACTGAGTTTATAGTTTTTAAAGTTGATGATGAGCTAAGGGTCATTTTAATAAATAAAAAATTATTTAGCTTCTACAGAACTCAATAGCTGGGCTATTTACTGGGGAAGCAAAGACAATTATTAAGAACGGTTTTACAATCAATACTTGACTGGGCGGTAGTCAATCCAAAGGTTTTAAATTTAAATTCATTACATGAGAATATTTCAAGAACCTGGGCCAGGTTGTGCAAGTCATATAAATTTAGAAAAACCTATGCAAATAATAGGTGCCAAGCATTCAGAGTTTTTTGAAATTAAGCATGATACCTTAAAGCAACTTTACAGAATGTTCCTCATAGGTCAGAGTATTTATTTAGTCTAGAGGCCCTAGGGCCAATTATAGTTTCTTGGAGGTTCTAAGATTTTATTTGAGGAATAAAAAAGTATTAAATCATACAAAACATACTGATTTATCTTTTATTAAAATATATAGAAAAAGGGTAAAAGTCAAAAGTTCTAAAAAGAAATGTAGACATACTGTTAAGAGGGACCAGTCCTTTTGTCAATGTGAGTCCAATAGCAGAGCCTCCAGCTCCAATAATAAGCAAGCATTAAAATCAATAGAACTTCAGAGGGTGGTACCTAAGATTTGTTCACAGACAAATGGACTCGGAGGGGTGCCTATCAGTTTGTTTTAAACTGCATAGCCAACTGCCTTTACCCTTTAGAATGAAACCTCCTCTGAAGTTTCCATTCAAGCTGATTTAGTACATAAGCAACCCGAGTTATTCAGACGTAGCTTGAATAATTTAAGAACAACTAAAAAATATGTTTTCAGTGAGGACAACAGATGGTGAGCTGTGTCCCCTCTTTGACCTCAGAGCCTTAAAATACTCATATAGTAATAACTCAGCATAGTAATAAAGCGTTTTATTTGATGTCTCAGAGAGATGTAATAAACTTTCTTTAGATAGGATAGTATAAGCTTTCTTTCAGCCCAGTAATTGGATGGTGAAAACAATTATTCACCAGGCCCATATTAATTTATGGCCTATATTCATTTATGTATGACAAAGGCACACAGACGGTTCCTCTGTGCCATTTACGAGGAAGAGATCCTCCAGTTGACAGCCTTATCATTTAGCCTGTCTATTGCCCCCCGTACTTTTGAAGCGGTATCGAACTGGGTTGCGGAAACCTTGCGAAACCGAGGTACTTTTGCAGCGGTATCGAACTGGGTTGCGGAAACCTGACGAAATCGAGGTTAATCGTTTGCTATATCTGGGCGATTACCTGCTGTATGCCAGGACAGATTCAAGTGATTTGCGCAGGTTGCGGAAACACTCGCAATCTTGGAATCTCTGGGTTGGCTCGTAAATTACAAAAAATCGGTTAGAGTGTTCACACACGAGCTACAATAGTTCAGTTTAGCTTGGAATACCCAAAGTTTAACGTTAGCCCTGCCAACCCAGAACGTCCTCAGAATAAAAAGAACTTTGTTAAAGTTGTTAAAAGGAGACAACTGCTCTCTAGGGGAACTTTGAACTATGGTAGGCTTGTTAAACGTTGCCAACCATGCAGTTCTTCAAGGTTAGCTACACTGTTGCAGGGCATAACTTTTCCTAAAGAGGTTCACCCAGAGGGGTTGGATAAAGAAATTATGCCCCAGTAAGTGACAGGCGCTAAGTTGTGTGTGGTGGTTGGATGCAATAGGCTGCAGTCCAACTCCACAGAGAGGAAGTAACGTACTTCTTGACCACAGACGCAGCAGATGCGGGCTGGCGAGCACACTTAGGCAACCAATACCTAAAGACCTTGACACTCTAATCCAAATAAAAAGATCTTGGCATTCCAATCTAGAGGAGATCTCTAGTATGCAGTCTTTGCTGTGATCAAGTCACAGGTATCTTTTTTAAGGAATGGGCACATGCTTGAGCATTCCGACAATAGGACCTGAGTCGCCTAGATTCGGAATCAGGGGGACTCAGTCCATGAACCTGTCTGTTAGAGATATGAACCTTCTGATAGAGGTCTATTGAATTAGAACTTAGGGGTAACCAATTCCCTCAATATAACAATGGCAGCTTTTTACCTACCAGGTAGGTTAAACGGTATCGCAGATAGCCTATCAGGGGGAAAGCAAGTACCCGAATGGCATCTGGACTCGCCAGTCACGGAGGCTATTTTTGAAAAGTGGGGAATACCAGACGTAGACCTGTTCGCGTTGTATCGCTTGACTCAAATGAGGGATCATTTCTTTTTTGTGACGCCAGGCGCGTCTAATAGCCGTGATTGAGTATTTCAGGTCGTGTGGGTGTTTCCACTTTCCAGCCTAATTCCCAATCTTAGCACTCCTCAAAAGGGGCAAGGGGAACGTACTTTCTAAGTGCCTCAGTGGTACAATGTTTTTGGTATCCAGACCTTCAAGCGAGAGTTCTGGCCCGTCCTGTTCTCATAGAGAACCTGCGGAAGGTTCTTGTTGATGAGATGACAATGTCAAACCCACCACGATTAGAGTTAATGTTTTAAGTTTAATAAATTGGGGATAGGCAAACCAAATAACAGAGTGGAGTAAGGACGAGAAGCAACTATTTCAATGGAGTTGGTGTCCAGCCACATTGACTACTTACAGTAGGTACTCCATTAGAAAGACAGTTATTATGGTGCCAGGATAACAATGTCATTAGTAAAAGTCCAGGAAGGAAAGAGGTAGCCAGATTGTTAGTTAAGTTTTATTTAAAGAATAAATTAGCATACAGGACGGTTTTGTAACATAAATTAGCCATGTCTACTTAGTGTGCAGCCACGGTAGAGAATCTACCAAAAAACTTATTAATTCATCAGGTTTTAAAAGAAATTTAATTTTCTAAACCATAAAAAGCTAAACTGCCCATATGGGATGTTAATATGTTATTTAACTGGTTGAAGTTAGCATCATGTTCTGATTCGTTGCTTCATAAGAGCAGAAAGACAGCCTTAATAATGTTACTAGCTTTAGGCTGTAGGTGGCATGATCTAACCTTCTGGAACTTTCTAATGATAGAGTTAGGGAGGCAGAAAATACCATAGCATTTTGGTCCGGGTTTGGTTCTAACACTGACTCAGTAACTTACAATCTGGTTAGCTCCTTACATCCCTGCTCACAGATAGGCTCGCAGATGGCCTCGGAGGTCAGATGCAGGATGAAAAAGGGATTTGCAATGTCTTTTTATCACAGTCAAAAGACAAGTGAAATCAACAGGAGCTGTCATTTCTGGGTGGCTGCATTCAGTATTTAAGCAGGCCAAGATAGATGAGTCCCCAGGTAACATCAAGTCTACTGTAGCATCTCGGAGATGGCTAGAAAGTAGACCAACAGAGGAGATTTTAAGAGCTAGAGAGATGGTTAGAAACGTTTAAGAAATTTTACTATAGAGAAGTAAATAAATCCTTCACTTCTAACAGTGATTGTACTGAATTATTATATAATAATTTTAAGACTGTTTAATATTATAAAGTAATAATTGATTTCAGGTTTTGGCTTTTGTTGGTTATAATTTGAAAATTTAATTATTTATGTGTTTATTGCACAGGGTGTAATTATGATCTTTTTAAAGAAATTTATGCTTATGGTTATCTAAAATATCTAATTAAAATTATTTTGATGGAGATTTGATTTTTATGGAACTAAGGGTAAAAATAGTATAAAGGGATTACACAGAATTATCTGTTGAGATACTTAAAATGTTTAAGTTTGTTGATTATGTTGTTTTAATAAGTAATCACCTAAGTTTAATTACTGATATTTTGATTACATGAAAGAAGTTACATATTACATAAAATATATAAACAATTAAAGAGGTCCTTTGCTGATCATTATATAATTAATTGTTTATTCATTCACATAGCGTTTTGTGCAGATAATTTTGGTCACCAGCAGATATCAAACAGGTCTTCATCTCAATGCTGTGTGTTTTTGGAGACACATAATATGACTGTTTTGCATTACAACAAAACAGGTATTATGTGTAGGAGAAAACACACAGCATTGATTCAAGGTGCTTGCTGGCGATGAAGACGCTATGACACTTGACAGCTGAAAAGGCGGCAAGCTGATGCCTGCGCCCTCTGGTAACCTAATTATCAAACTTTATTGGATTCAGGTATGTTTTTAATCTGTATTCTCGATAGTTTTGACAGATCACAAAGCTGCTTCTTCATCTCAATGCTGTGTGTTTTCTCCTACACATAATACCTGTTTTGTTGTAATGCAAAACAGTCATATTATATCGATTTCTTTTTTTACCAAGTTAATTTGTATACATCCAGACATACATTTAATTATTTCGTAAATACTAAATAAACATTATTATTATTTAACACTGTAAAGTTTCCAATTAAAAATAATTCGATATGTGAAGAATGTAGAGTTAATTATTTCCTCCATCCTACAACCGAAATCGAATGCACTACCTTATCATTAAAGGCTTCAACAAAACAAATGAATAAAGCCAATGACACTACATACAGCAACTTTCTATATATCTGACCTTTTTTTTTATCAGAAATATCAACACGTCATTTAGAAAATTTGCGCCGCCATCTTGTTTGATCAGGTGCTACCTCTGCAACGACCAATGAGACCACTCAATTTAAATTTCGAACGCGATTTATTTGAATTTTAATAAATGAATTAGAATAAGTTATCTAGTACAACAAATATGGTGTATGGTGTATACATTATTCAACATGGTTTAACATTGACAGTTTAAAAACCATCGATTCTTTTAATATTTTCGGGGTTTGCTTTGTCCCTCTGAAAGGATAAAAAATCAGGACTGTGCTCCAAAACACAGATCCCTGACGTCACTCGCAAAGTTGATTAATTGAAATGGGATTGGGCTAGTCGCAATCTGATGAAATGTGGGCTAAATACACCATGTTTTGTACGTACGTTTGTCCATAAAATGTCAAAGGACACCGCGGCAGACCTAGACGCAGGTGAAATGACGACCTGGATGATAAAAGAAGGGGAGTTCATCGTCACAAAAAGAGCAAAGTGGGAGGAAAACGGAGACATTTGCCCAACAGTGGGACACTAACAACTGAAAAAAATATTTTTTAACGCTGTCAAAATAACACTCAGTTTTAATTGACATTTTGTTTCTCCGTTTTACGTGGCATTGGCGAAGTAATCTGTGCTTAACTCGAATGCTTTGAAGCTATAAAAAAGTAAATTGGGTCGAACGGAACCTTTTTTTATAATAATTTCTTCCGGGAATGAGTTTAATTGTGAATTTATGAGAACTGGAACAGCGACGTGTCTTATTGGTATTTTTTTAATGTCGACGATAGTGGATTTGATTTCTGAATAAAGTCTACTTCAATCCAATTTTATTCATGGATATCAGAGCACACTTTATTTGGCCAACGTCAAGAAGATATGTTGGAGAGAAGTTTAATGTTGGTCATACATTTGTAACTAAGATAATTTAGTTCAATTGTATCGCCGCGCTCACGCGTCGCCTTCTTAAGCCGTAAAGGATGCAGCAGAATGAAATTTTCCATGAAAACTACTCCAACAAATAAGGATTGTTGTATTTAACCTCCTTATAATTTGTTCTCCCATATAAATAACACAGTAGATCCCATATAATATAGATAAAAAAAAAGACAGAAGAAAAGCCACAGGAAAATTCAATACATAGCCCAAAGACATTTCGACTTTGACCTCTAAAAAGAACAGTAAAAATAAACTTTAAAAGATAAACAATAATAAAAACGTAGTATTTACTTAATACGCTAGCCAAACCAAACAAGTGGGATACAAATCATATTGATAACCCGGGGTCAATATGTAGTGGATATTGATGTAGTGTAAAACGTTTCGAGGACATATGTCTATGCGCAGACAACTTATATTACACTAGCGACTCATCCTCAATTCGCTCGGGTTCGTCCCTAGCTTGATTCTCCATACAAACGTTCATCCCCATTTTCACCCCCTTAAGGGAATAATTCCCGGGATTATAATCCTATCCTATGTCCTTCCCAGGGTCTCAAACTATCTTCTCACTAAATTTCATATAAATCATCCAATAGTTTCGAAGCTTATTCGGTACAAACAAACAAAAAATCTTTCCTCTTTATAATATGATATATATATAGTATAAACTAGTGACTAGCTCTTGCTTCGCTTAGGCCGTTCAAACGATACACCAAGGGAAACATTTGGTGTACAGAAATGAGCTATGGGTGCCGGAAGCAAGTTCAAATCCCGGGTCTCACAACTCCATTCCGCGAATCATTTATGATTACCACTTGTATTACGGTGAAGCAAAACATCGTAAGGAAACCTGCATGTCTGAGAGAACTCAGCAAGTTTTCGAAAGACATGCTCAGTCCGCCAACCCGCACTTGGCCAGCGTGGTGGACTATGGCCTCGTATTGAAGGGAAGCCCGTGCGTAGCAGAAGGATGTTTAAAAGTAGGTGAATACAATACATGCAATATTATTCTAGCAAATAGTATAGTGAGAAATTGTTTGATTATTACTAAGAACTCGGTTCTAAAAGTGAAATTTCATCGAATATCGATATATGTGATATATCATAGATTGCCTCAACACACATACACACAAGCACACACACCTAACATAAATCATAAATAGAGTAATGAATGGCCGTATCCCTAACATGCTGTTTTTTTTTTCCTTTTGTCTGTGTTATAGTTTGTTTTTTTTTTTTTTTTTGTAATTTTATTCTTTTCTTTAATATACGACGGGGCGTTTTTAAGCTCACGGAAAAGGGGGTAAGAAGTAGAAATAAAAGTACGAATTTATTTTTCATTTTGAATATATTCACCTGCTACCCTTATACATTTTTCCGATCTTTTAAGTTTACGTAAGTTACGTATATCTTCGAAAAAAAAATGTTTTGCCTTTGTCTGAAAAATACGCCAAAATTGCATCCTTCACTTCTTCGCCGTTCGAAATTTTCTTCCCACGAAGACTTTTTTCAAGTTTGGGAATAAGTAATAATCGCTGGGAGCTAGGTCAGGACTGTACGGTGGATGAGCCAAAATTTCGAAACTCACCTTCTGCAGGGCAGCCATCGCAACATGGCTCTTGTGAACAGGCACGTTATCATGCAGAAGGACACTTTTGGTCAATTTTCCTCTTCTTTTTTCTTTGACTGCTTTCTTTTACTGCTCTAGGATTGCAGCATAGTATTCTCCCGTTATGGAGACATCTTTATCTTTATAATCGATCAACAGGATCCCTTCTGAGTTTCAAAAAACTGTCGATCGGCCGGCCTAGCCGTGGGTCGTTTTCAAGTGAGATCCTGCCTTGCTTAAAGAGAGTATGCCACTTGTAAACCATGGTTTTACCTGGGCAAGAGTCCCCGTAAACGGATGACATCTCTTCCATTATGAATTGATTTTCCTTGCTTGGTTAAGGAACTTTATAACAGCGTGGTACTCAATTTTCTCCATATTTCACAATTTGTTCCCGATTGACTTGTTTGGTCGACGATAGTTCAAAGAGTAATGACCTAATTACGATAAAACTTGGTATTTATACTAATAATGAGTTGCTTAATTCGTAATGACTCGAGTAAGTACCCTCACTAACGACCTACCTACCCATTCCGCGAACTTAAAAACGCACTGTCGTATGTAATCTGTATTAATAATGAAAAATCGAAATTGGCTTATGTAAGGTATTTTTTTTATATACTTTCTATTTTTGTATGTAGCTGTGGATTTTAGTTTGAATAAATAAATAAATAAATATGTATATCGGTAAAATTTCGTCGAGTAATTGATACCTTCATCATCTAACTTTTGTTTTGAACACACTGGCTATTGGTGGTATCTCAAATACAGTACTATCAAAATTATTATATTCTTACAAATGCCCCTTTGAACATTTCTTATTAGGTATCCTAAATGATCATCATTTAGGACCAAATGTTGAAAAATAATTAATAATTTAAAAAATACTTAATAATTTTCATATACCATTTTTATACATTCAATTCCCAATATCGTAGAATACTTGTGCAGGATAGAAAAATATCTGTACCATATTTCATTTCACAGAAACAGACGTACATTATTTCATTACGTTTTAACGTTTAGTATAGATTTCTCAGAGATGAGATATTTTCCCGCAGTAAAAAGTATCCTCTATGTTGTACCAGCTATCATCGTACCAAATTTCATCAAAATCTGTCCAGTGGTTTTCTCGTGATACGGTCACAGACAGACAGACGAAAATTCTAAAAACAATAGAATTGGTCGCTGTATCGATAAAAATGACTATTTCAATAAGAATTTCAAAAAAATATTTAATGTACAGACTCGACTCAGTTACAATTTTATTATATTAATAGATTTGCATTATTAGTAGCGTAGGCACTCTATATTATACTATTGGAAAATATCAAAATTCAATAGGTATATATAGCTGCTTTATCGCTTCTTAATTTTATTGACATTTCATCGTTGCAACATCATGCAACTTATCAGCGTGGTCGGTTAAAAGCGATCGTAATTACATATAACTGATAACCCGAGGTTACTACGTATCGAGTCGCGTGTCTATGCAATAATATTTATCATAGTGTGAACATAATAATTAAATAGGTTATATATTATCTTTATCTATACATATAATATAATTCTGAGTCGAATCTGTACATTAAATATTTTTTTGGAAAATCTTATTGAAATAGTCATTATTATCGATACAGAGGCCCGAATCTTTAGTTTTTAGAATTTATGTCTGTCTGTCTGTTTGGGAATGTATAACAAGAAAACTACTGCACATATTTTGATGAAATTTGGTATGGTGATAGCTGGTTATCCGGGTCAGCATATAGGATACTTTTTACTGCGGGAAAATATCTCATTTCTGAGAAATCTATACTAAGTATTAAAACGTAACTAGGGACGAATCCGAGCGGAGCGAGGGTGAGTCGCTAGTAGTATATATAAATACACATATTACTTTAAATTGGGCAATACTCACTTGTTTAATTAGAATTATAACAAAGCACTAGTCGGAGACGCTGACCCGCCCGGTCATATGGACGTACAATACATGTACTTTCATTTATAATATTATTTTCTCATAAGCATAGTTTTATAAAAAAAAAACAAATGAGCTCAAACTCAAAAGTATTATTAGTAGACGTTGAAAAATTTCACTATCAACCTGGTGGCTCAATCAAATACAATACTAAATACTTTTGACGACACGTTTGGCTCAGTGTGTTGTGACCCTACTTGCTGTACCAGCGGTCGCGGGTTCGACCCCGCTGGGGGCATACATTTGTGTGATGAGCACGAATGTTTGTACTCCAGTCATGGGTATTTATATTTATAATATGTATGTATTTAAAGTTATATATGTGTAGTGTATCAACTATCTGGTATCCATAACTCAAGCCTCGATCGAAGCTTACCATGGAACTAGATGGAGCTGTGTGCTAATGTCCCAACATATTTATTTATTTATTTATAATACTGATCATTCAGAAATTACTTACTTCTTCTTACAATGCTTCAAATATATATCTATTTAATAAAATTAAAAATATGTTAGGTACATATCTACATCTGAAAACTTAAAAAAAACTAACTTTCAGGTACTAAATAGTGAGAACCTTAAAAGAAAACGCGTGTGTGTACTTAGTACGCACGTAAGAAGGTACACTTCTTTGGCGTAACAGAGCAAAAATAGCTAGAGATTTCATCACGTATGTCACAACTCTCTGTTTGTAAAAGAAATGCAGCTAACTTCATCATGTCGCTTTTTGGCTGTCGGTGTGCGCATGCACCGTAAAACTTTTACTCTCATATTTTTTTCCAAACGTGCCAAAAGAAGTATAACTTAACAGAGAAAAATAACAGATCAGGGTTTTCATTTACTATAGATACATAATCAGATATTTTCCAATAAGTACATCACAAATTCAAACCTCAAAGCATTGTCGACTACAGGTGTAGTAATATATACGTCGGATACATACAGACAAACATAGTACCTCCTCTTTTTGGAAATCGGTAAAAAATTGTTGTAACATATATTTACATAGTTACGAGTACGAGAAGTAACAAGTGAAAACAAAAACTAAAATAATGCTAAAATAGGATATTAAAGACATTCTAACCTCTTTTTGAGTTTCGATTAAAACGTAGGTTATTTCTATGATTAAAAAAAAAAGGTAAAACCAGTTTTAGTATAATAGGTACATCCTACATTCCTCAACCATCATCACTGCCTTTGCAAGAAACAAATATAGTCCGAAAATTTAACCACTTTACTATGCGACCATTTTAACTTTAGGAAATGAATCTAGACATACCAACTATATATATATATATATATATATATATATATATATATATATATATATATTTATATATATATATATATATATATATATATATATATATATATATATATATATAGATGGTTACGTGAGGCGCACCGGATAGAAAAAGTCAGCACTACCCACAAAAAACCCAACAGAACCTCCCCAGTCTTAATGGGGCGTCGCAGGATCGCTTACGCACTCAACAAGATATTGCGTACCTACGGAAATACACGTAGAATCTTATTAGTATGTAGTTAAACATTATATCAAGGTTACTTTCTTGTGAGCAAAATTGAATGACAAGCTTAGTGTACTGTAATATTAATAAAAACCGTTGATTTATGATGATATAAATGATTAGTAAATTATCATCGAATGGGCGACCTCGGCACGGATTCTGAATTATGAGCGACATATCCATTGGGTTTAGGTATGTATGTATGTATGTATGTATATATAATAACGTACTTGCTAACCAAAAGTTAGTAGCATAAAATTGCTGTCTGTATATTCAATGGCTATTAACCCAAAAACTTTGAACTGGATATATAACTTCTATAATCAAAGTTTGAGATTTTTATGTCTGTTTTTAGGGTTAATCTTAAAACCTATAACGAATGATCGATTTTGATGGAATTTTGAAGGCTATATAGAGTATCTTTTGCAAAAGTCGTTATAATAATATGTTTGGTTTATAATAATTATTTCGTAATAGCCTAAAAAGTTAATATTTAATGCTTTTCCATTGGTGAAAACATTCAATTCTCTTGTTAATGGCTTCAAAACGTTTCAGCTGAGCACAGATGACTTCGTCAATTTCACCTTATGAAAATTTGATAATTTTAGAGATTAGCACGTACAACACACAAAATCAAAAAAAAATATATAATACGTAATGATGTATCGTCAATTTCAAAAATTAAAAAAAAACGCAGAAAAACACTTGTTAAAATCGTTAAAAAAACCGTAAGCACCGTGTGAATTATGCCGTCAACGTTTAAGTGGCTTGTCTAATTGAGTGAGCTTAAATAACTTAATGTTTAGTTATGGTATAAACCGACATGCGCCAATACATTCATTTAATAAATCCAAGCGTAGGATTCTATCCATATAAGATTTTATGTTTATACTAGCGTCTCACCCTCGCTTCGCTCTGGTTTGTCCCTAGGTACGTTTTCATTTTTTTGAGCGAAACCCTATTCTTTTCTAAAATAAAAGTCGCCTAACTGACTCCTTATAATATCAGCTATCTGCCAGTGAAAGTTCCGTTAAAATTGGTCCAGTCGTTTCGGAGATTAGCTGAAACAAACAAACAGACAGACAGACAAAAAATCTAAAAATTATGTTTTTCATATAAGTACCGTATATAATTCCATATGCATTTAGTACAAAAGTTGTTATTTTGACATTGCAAACAGACACTTCAATTTTATTTATTAGTATAGACTAGAGACTTACCCTCGCTTCACTTGAGTGCCCCCCATGGTACGAGGATATTATTCACAATTTCATGGGTTTTAATTTTTTATTGCGGGAACCCGAATTCTTTTTCTAAAAAGTAGCCATGTCACTACTCCTTATAACATCAGCTATCTGCCAGAGAAAGTCCCATAAAAGTCGGTCCAAAAAGACCGGAGCGAAAAGACAGACGATTTTTTTTTTAAATTGACTTTTTTTCTTACAAATACCTACCTACAGTATATACTTTCATATTATGCATTTAGTAAAAGGCTGTTATTTTGACATTACAAACAGACACTTCAATTTTATTAATTTGTATACATAGATGGGAAAAGTATAAAACATTACACATGTATTTAATACTACTAGCGACTTCACCCGAGTGCGTCTCTAGGTGGTCCTGACGTCCTTAGATATGTGTTACTTTAAGTCACACTACTGTACTTACAGTGAAGAAGCAACAAACACACACCCTCACTATACAATACAGTAGTACTAAAATATAAATTAAGTTCTAAAAAAACCTCTTACAAAAATCATGTCTTATATAGTGTTTATCGAGTAATAAAAAGAAACCAATTTGAAAACGGAGTCACGGGCTTTAGCAAGTCTATATTTATTACCTCAATACGTAAATCGAACCTGTGACCTAACGCGAACGCCAACCAGACATACCCCATTGCGTCACAGCGTCGTCAAACAGACAGTCTATTTATATGTGAGTATAAAGGGTTGTGACATACAAACACGCGAGATTAATTTTACTCGTGACGCGCCATATTTGGCTGGAGTATACGGCCGGTTATAGAAATGCGATTGCCAACTTATTTATATACATAGTGCATAAATAAGTTAGTATGGCTTAAAAATCAATAATTTAAATAACAATTTTTTAACTATTGATAACTAGCGATTCACTCTCGCTTCGCTCGGGTTCGTCCCTAGTTACGTTTTCACGTTTCGTAGAGATTTCTCAGAGATGAGACATTTTCCCGCAGTAAAAAACATATATTGACCCGGATAACTAGCTATCATCATATCAAATTTGATCAAAAACTGTCCAGTGGGTTTCTCGTGATGCGTTCCCAAACAGACAGACAATAATTCTAAAAACTATAGATTCGGCCTCTGTATCGATAATAATGACTATTTCAATAAGATTTTCCAAAAAATATTTAATGTACCTGCTGGCTGCATATCATATACAGTGAGCATATCTTAGGGTGCGTACGGTTACTTTAATATTTAAACAAATTATTTTTGTTACAAGCTTTTATTCAATTTGCAATGTTTGTATGTGTGTTTGTTCAGGTCAAATCTTGCAACTGAATTTTATAGCAGTTATCGTCAACCGATTGAACTAACATTTCAGCAACATTTTGCATACACGTTTAGCTTCGATGACAACTCATGGTTAAATAAGTGACGTCATTCTAAATCCAACATGGCGGCACCCAAACGATGGCGGACTATGTTTTTTTTACACACCCCCATGATATGAATATCAAATGAAAGGGTTTGCTGGGAAGAATACGAATAAATACTTAAAAAATAAACTTTAAATTAAATCAAACCCATTACACAATTAATATGATATAAAAGGTTGTTTTTTTTTTTTTGTTTTCAATATTAATTTATTTTCTTAAATAGAGCACAGCACACTAACTACGTATTCTAATATTTTTTAAAGCAAGTATACATATGAATGAACTTCATACTTTCAAAGGTCTTACCTGATTTAAGTGGAACTCCGAATGGAGATAGTATATAGGTATACTGCATTAACTACATGATATAACCATAGGATATTTTTAAACGCCGCACTTACCATGCGAACAGAACCGTGAGCAAAAACTAGTAATATTTTACCTCTGACATGTTACCCTGAAAGATATAAATGCCTGAACCTATGTTAATTAAATTTACTGTCGCAGGTTATAAGTAAATAAATAAATATGTTGGTACATTAACATACAGCACCATTTAGTTCCATGGTAAGCTACGAGGCCTGTGGTATGGATACCAGATAGTTGATACACTACACATATATAACTTTAAATACATACATATTATTAATATAAACACCCATGACTGGAGTACTAACATTCATGCTTATCACACAAATGAATGCCCCCCCCAGCGGGACTCGAACCCACGACTGCTGGCGCAGCAAGTAGGGTCACTACAAACTGAGCCAAACGTGTCGATTATGACATTGGAAAATCAAATATTTTTTTGCAATAGACCCAAACTCAAAACGAAACCTACCCAAATATCAGACAGAACTGTCAGAAATTAAATAAAACAATAAGAACAACCTTATTTTTTGTTTTAAAAAAAAATCATATCTGAACGAGTTTCTTAAGTAAAACGCTTATCTTACAATCTGGTACGAGAGAAAATTTCTGAATACGATAAAAGTTGTACAACAAATGTAGGATTTTATTCCATGGTTTTTTCACTGACATGGCCTCTAGGAAAACAAAAACAAACCTATCCCACGGGAACCGTACATTTTTCCGGGATAAAAAGTGGTCTATTTGTTATTTCAGACTATAATCAATCTCTGTGCCAAAATTTCATCCAGATTCATTCAGCCGTTCTGGAGTGAAAGAGTAACAAATATTCATACATACATACTCACAAACTTTCACATTTATAATATTAGTATGGATGAATCACCGAAATGTATAACTTCCGCATACGCGCATAACTTCCGATCGACTGCACCAAATTGGATATTTTTTTTTGTTTTGGTTATTGTCAGGACAAATTTTGTATAGAAAATTAAAAGAAAAAAATAATACAATAAGTTTTTTTTAAACCTCACGATATGAAAAGTGAGTGAGTGAAATAGTTTTTATCCGAAATCATCCCTTAAGGGGGTGAGAATGGGGATGAAAATTTGTATGGGGAAGTAAGCTAGGGACGAACCCGAGCGAAGCGAAAGTGAGTCGCTAGTTTGTAATATTTATACAGATGTAATTACAAATAATTAAAATAACACAAAATGGTATATAAAAATGACACAAAATCGCAAAATATTTGAAGCAAATATATGTGATATAATGCTTATACATATGTATGTTAATAGGTATATTATTCATTATTCAATTATTCATTAATCAAAATTATGTTTTATCAAAACTAACGAAAAAAGAAATTCCGGCAAACATAAAACCTTTTTGGAAGTTGATTAAAAAAAAATATATATTATTATTTTTAACAATATCATCACGCTGTATACGAACAGAATGTACTCAATCTAGCAGGTAGAAAATGTGTCAATCCTTTGTAAAATTAAAGCTTTGGTTTGAGTGACAAACATTTGGTACAATATAATATTTTTGATCGAAAATATTATCTATACAGATAAATAAAATTGAAGTGTCTATTTGTAATGTCAAAATAACAACTTTTTACTAAATGCATATGAAAATATATACGGTACGTATAAGAAAAACTAAATTTTTTTAAATGTTTGTCTGCCTGTTAGTTCCGGGAAACCTCCGAAACGGCTGGATTGATTTAGGCGGGACTTTCACTGGCAAATAGCTGATGTTATAAGGATTAACTTAGGCTACTTTTATTTTAGAAAAAGAATTAGGGTTCCTCTCGAAAAAATTAAAACGTACTAAGGGATGCATCTGAGCGATGCAAAGTGAAGTTGCAGACAGTTACTTTCACGCTTACAACTTCCAAATGCTCTACTCTTGCAACTTATACCATACGACCATCATAGTTAAGTAAGGCCACAAACTATATATGGGGACAATCTCATTTCAAAGAAAACACATTGATTGCTGTGGACATCTAATTTGAACACATTTGCTTATAGTACTACGTGATTTTTTGCGTGAGAAACCTAGCGTCGGTAACCAATCGGTGGACGTGAGATATCCCTCAAGCTAGTTTTTTTAAAGGTGACACAGACAAACATACTTCGGATTTAGTAGACTAGATCTGTGACAAACTTACTAATAGTTTTGGATTGCGATGAAACCAATTATGCCCGAGTCCAGATCGCACTTGACCGTGTGATTAATCATATTATATCTTTTCAACTAATTTATCTATTTGTTATGTTTTTATGGGTAATAAAATAATCTATATACAATATACATATACATAGGCAAGGACAAAACAGTTCAGTGACTTTTTCCCCTCTGCTTGTCAACCGATTTTTTTTTTATTTATCAACCATTAACGAGCGTGCATTTAGTGTTATCAATTAAAAAAAAAAACAGTTTTTATCATATGGATAGGTTCTATTCATATAATATTATGTTACTGCTCAAATTTCCAATAATGATCAATGATAATGGTCAAAATTCGATTTAAATAGAAAGTCTAGATTTGACTTAAGGTAGACCCCACTTCAAAATTAATACAAATTACCTGTTCCACACTCTAGAGGTGGAATTTTCTTTCAAAACTTATATGGAACGCATGCAGAGTATCCCTGTTTACTGGAAAGACAAGGAGAGCTAGATTTGCTTAATCAAGAAACCTCGATCAAGCAAATACAAATATGTTGGGACATTAACACACAGCACCATCTAGTTCCATGGTAAGCTACGAGGCTTGTGTTATGGATATCAGACAGCTGATTCACTATCTAATATATAAAATTCTCGTGTCACAGTTTTCGTTGCCATACTCCTCCGAAACGGCTTGACCGATTTTGATGAAATTTTTTGTGCTTATCCGGTATCTATGAGAATCGGCCAACATCTATTTTTCATCCCCCTAAATGTTAGGGGTAGTCCACCCCTAAATTTTATTTTTTATTTTTTAGACAAAATTTTTAATTTCTATTTTTTTATGATACAACATACAAAATTACATACAATCCTCAATTTTCACCCTTCTACGATCAACCCTTATTTTTTAATAGCCATTTTAGTAATAGGAAATTATTTATATGGCAAAACAACGTTTGCCGGGTCAGCTAGTACATATATAACTTTAAATACATACATATTATAAATATACTACGAACACTAAAAAAAAAGAAAAACAATGATTGCCTTGTCTTCAAAACACAGTGTATATCATACTAATATAATCACACTCTCATAATTTGTTACCTCGAAGCTACGTGTAAATGATAAATCGTCTTAACAATATACTATGTTAAATACGTTAAATAATAATGCGATGACAGATACTAAAATATTAGTATTAAAAATATCGTATTTTCGACTAAAAATGTTTATGTTTAACGTTAGTTATTATTATGACGTACATTTACGATGTATAAATAACACAATATAACATATTAGCAGAGACCGCGGCTTCGCCCGCGTTCAATCTACAAAAAAAAAAACTCTTTTGCTTTATGTTACATAGCGACTCGTTTATTTATATAATATTAAATTATTTGGATATTTATCATACAAAAATACTAAAACTGCCATTTAAAAATGGGGGGTGGGAGTAGGAGGGTGAAAAATACTTTACGACATATTCTCATACCTACCAAATATACAAAAAAAAAAACATTAAAATCGGTCGAACTGCAGGGTTATTACGTATCTCGCGACAGGTTTGCGACAGTTGTAAATCGCGCGATCGCTGCTGTCAAACGTCACTTTTGTATTACGTGACAGCGGCTAGAGAGCAGACTGCAGTCGAGAGAGATGGGTTGATAGATTGTCCGATAGAGGGTGAAAGAGCTCGACTGCAGTCTGATCTCTAGCCGCTGTTACGTAATACAAAAGTGACGTTTGACAGCAGCGATCGCGCGATTTACAACTGTCGCAAGCCTGTCGCGAGATACGTAATCACCCCGCCGTTTCGGAGGAGTGCGACTACAAACACCGTGACAGGAGTTATTTATATATTAGATAATTTTTATCGCGCTTTTTATTTAAAGAGAGAATTGAAATACAATGTGACCATACACTAGGGTATATGCGCAATTTTACCTGTACAGCTAAAATGAGCAGTTAAACCGGATCATGTGTAGCAGTCAGCTGTACAGATTTCTTCAATGGTTTGCCTGGACTTACCTGCGTAGCTCCACTTTACAGGTAACACTGTGTAGGAATAGCTACCCTACGCTTAGAATTGATTCAAAAATTGTGTATAGAAATAGTTTAATGGACAGAAAACAATATTTATTGTACTTTTCATCCTGACATCTTAATTCATTTGACTGTAGACAAAGGTTACAAAGACATGTCTGAGCAAAACGAGGGCGTGTCACTAGTCTATATAGATAAATAAAATCTAAGTGTCTGTTTGTAATATTAAAAGAACAGCTTTTACAATGCATATGAAAGTATATTATATAGAAACAATAAGAAAAAACCATTATTAAAATTTTTGTCTGTTTGTTCCGCCTAATCTCCGAAACGGCTGGACCGATTTTGACGGGACTTTCACTGGTATCTGCCAGCTGATATTATAAGCAGTAAGTGGTTACTTTTATTTTAGAAAAACGATCAGAGTTCCGAACAAAAATATAAAACCCATGAAATTGTGAACAAAATCCGCGTACCTGGGAACACAAGCGAAGCGAGGGTAAGTCGCTAGTTTCTAATACGATTAGCAATATGCGAAATTAGAAAATGTTAAAAATAAATCAAAATTTTATCTAAATTAAACGCATCGTTCATCGACGGTTTGAGTCATGTCTATAGTATGACTCCTTGCAAATATATTTTACAATATTAAAACAGTGTCGTTATCTCCGTACAGAATACAATTCTTAACGAAAGCTAAATATTCACGCTCCTTTATAATTATAAGAGCTTGTCTTTTTTTTTTCAAAAAATATCGAATAACTTAACATTAAACATGTTATTTATTTAATAATATTAGCATTAATACTATTAATTAATAATTGAATGAATAATATTGCTATATTTCATTATAATACTTATAAAAAAAAATTAAAATGTTCAGAATTCAAATCAACAAATATTGTAAGGTACTTTGGTGCCATTTTTGAAATCATTCTGTAAAATTGTGTGTCTGTAACAAGTACATAATGTCTTTGAGACGTCTAAAACCTTAGTCTCTTCCGTGACCATGATTGCTGTAAAGCAGCGGTCGGCAACCTTTCAGCAGGCAGGGGCCACAAGGTGGCAATATCTAGTAAAGGCGGGCCACGCTTGTGAGAGCAAAAAAAAACAACTCTTAAATGCTTATCTGTGAGACGAGAAACATATTTATTTTTTTGGTAAAAAAAGTATAAAAAGTTTTCTTTATAAAACAATCACGGGCCGCGGGCCGCATGGAGACACCTCGCGGGCCGCATGCGGCCCGCTGGCCGCGGGTTGCCGACCGCTGCTGTAAAGCAATCGAAACGTCGGGAACCAAAAACCGAAATAAATCCGCGAAATGATCCGAAAAGATAGTTTTATTTAAGACGGTTTATTTAGCTTGCCCTGTTCATTTGGATCAAATTTAATAATAATTGAAATTTTACTCCCTTTCCCTCTGACAGATTGATCTGACATTTGGTACACACTTTTAGTTCTGATGTCAATAATCAATATAAATTAAAAATATAGAAGCCACAATACAAAGAAATTGAATTGAATTGAATATATTCAGTATCATTGTAAATCCAAGATGGCCGCCGCCTCGAAATGGCGATTACATATAATTTAACCACGCCCTCAATATGGGTATTAGGACTTTACAAGTAGAACACAGTGCATGACGGATCATCTATAGAGTTTAGACAGTTTAAAATTACAAAAAAAAACTCAAAACTTGAAAATAAAACAGGTTTTTTTTTTTAAGTTAAACGGGTTTATGGAAAAGAAAGATAATCATGATGTAGATAATGTACTTAAAGCTGAAAGATAATTAGATAACTCTTAGGTACCAATCATCACACCACTCTCCTCGTAAATCTAGGGTATCGATCAGAATCAAAAATAAAATGGGGGGCCTTACATATTTACTCAGGTTGTGGTTTTTTTTTTTTAAACTTCTATGAGTTTGCATAGGCATAGCTACACCATTGCGTGAACTCATTAAATTTAGATTTAGATTTTGAGGTAAATAGTGGGAAAATTAGTGTTTTTAGGTGTCCCTAACTCAAAGGTAAAAAGGAACCTATAACCCTTGTATATTTGTCTGTTCATACTCTGTTTCTGATTCAGAGGAATCTACTGGAGGCAAAATCAATACTTAGTACCTACATAATATTTGTCAAGTGAACAAATGATGGATAAATAAAAGCAATCATGATAGAAATTAAAAAATATGAGTAAATAAATAGTTATTAGTTGGCTTGTGATGTGAAAATATAATATTTAATCTGTGAAATATAAGTCTCCTTGCATACTCTGTATCCAAAGTTTAAAAAAAAAAACATCAAGTTTTAAGTTATTGAGAATGAAGTATAATTAAAATCTACCTAGTTAGGTTATGAGAATGCATTTTTGGCCACCACCAATACTACATAATATGAAAACGTCACATGTCAATATTGACACAGGTGTATTAAATGTAATAAAATTTAAAACTTTTATTTCATAGTTTAGTCATATTTGTTTGAAAAATTATTCCAATGCTATGCTATTACCGAGTCATCTTCTTACTCCACGTTATAAGAACCCTTTAGGGTTAGGTAGGCATAGCTCTATACATACTTTATTCTATACTTCAGCCAATGTATTTTATCTATAATCTGTATATTATAAAAAAAATACCAAGTTTAATGTATGAGTAAGGGGCCATACATTGATTACGTAAGGGTACTGAGGGGGGAGAGGGAGGAGGAAGGGGGTAGGGAGTTCTCAACATCCCTATATGCCTTTATCTCAGAAGGAGGGGGAGTAAAATAAATTCTTATGTAATATTTTAAATAAGTTATGTAATTTTAAGCCAAGGAGAGAGGGAGGAGGGGGGCGGGGATGGGGAGGGGGGTTCAAAGTAGTGGCCTGCTAAATAACGATTTTTTAACATAGCAAAGATAATTTAAATGTGAATAATCTAACAAAAACTTGGTACTTTAAAGGTACTCAGGAAAATCAACTACACCCATGAACTGCACACTTTATTATATACACAGATATCATATTTTTGTTATTAGAACAATGTATATACAAAATAATCAAAATTGGACTAATCGAGAAATATTAAGTTGTAATGAAAAAAAAAACTTTTTTCTGAAATAAGTTCTTTTCATAACTACTGGTTTGAAACCTAATAATCTGCTAGTTTTAACTTTGCATGTATGTGTTTGATGCAACATCCTCAACCAATCAATATAGCATTGATATGACAGTTAATAGATTCCATTGCGCCAATCAACTCCAGCCTTGATCTTAATATGACAAATATACATACTACTTGATGCATCTCAACAACAGTTGGATAAAAAAATTTCTTCATTGTTTAACAAAATAAATATAACTTAATTTGAAAGATGTTTTAGGTCCTAGCGACTTACCCTCGCTTCACTCAGGTGCATACACCTAGGTATGTTTTAATGGTTTTGAACGGCTCCCTAATTCTTTTTCTAAAATAAAAGTAGCTTAAGTTACTCTTTATAACATCAGCTATCTACTAGTGAAAGTCCCGTCAAAATCAATCTTGCCGTTTTGAAGATTAGCCGAAACAAAAAGGCAGACAGACAAAAATTTGGAAAATTGTACTGTATATAATTTCATATATGCATTTAGAAAAAATCTATTATTTTGACATTACAAGCGGACACTTCCATTTTATTTACCTGTACAGATAATAAAATTTTAAATATCATTTTAACATTTTAATATGTTTATGTATCTTTGACCTTAACCAAGTAGGTATATATTAAAAAAAAAAATGAAAACAGTTTGCAGTTTTCATAAAGAATAAAACATTAAATTAAGCAATGAGTTCCAAAATATATAACAGCAAATATAATTTTAATTTATAATTTTTATACTGAAATTTAATGAAATCTTTTTATAACATTGTACTGTAACATAGTAATTAGTACAGTATAAGAAATACAGCGTTTAGCGCTTGCAAAGCAACATAACCATGTGCATAAAATAATACAGTTGCTAGGAGTTATATAATATACTAAAAATATATATATTAGGTATACATAAATAACATAAGTCAACACGAATTTTGACTTTGATAAGAGAGTATGAAATTTCAATAGATTTACGGACAAGTTAAACAAAAAATAGTTATGGCCAAAAAAAGTTTGCTTTTGTATGTAGGAGAAAGGTTGATCAATATTTTAGAAAATCCATAGTTTAAATTTTTATTTAAAAAGAAATAGAAATAAATATATTTATATATAAATTTTTAACAAATTTTAATATATCAAATTACAACACAGTAAAAAAAATTACAAAATAGTAGAAAAATGTTTAAAAGTGGACCCTATAATTTTTTTTAAGTACTTTCTCTTACTAAGCCCCAAATGTAGAACGCACCGTATTTTCGTTGTATTGGCCCTGATAACGGTGTTCGAAGTCCATGATGCCTCGATGAAAACATTCTCCTTCTTTTGAATATGGCTATGTTCTTTTCAGTTACGCCATATTTATTTTTTCGCGGTATTTTTAAAAACATCAGAACTGTTGAATACTTTTTTTTTAAATATAATAACTTAAGAAAAAAGATTCACATTATCATTACAACTGCAAAAGCAAACTTTTTAAGGAAAATGGGTATTTTTCATTTTCTTTGTTTTAAATCATAATGAATAGAAAAGTCATAAAATAAATGTTAGGACAAAGACAACTTCTTTTTTTGTAGAGTTGTGTAATATAATAATATAAGGCATTTTTATTGTTAAATGTATATAATATGTGTTAAATATAATATGTGTATTTAACATCTTAATTTTCAATAAATTGACGGATAATCTTTTATATTCTAAAAAGATTTACCCAAAAATGATTGAGCATTGACTTTAAATTACAGCTTTAACACTATTGAAAAAGTATACAGTGGGGCACAAATGGTTGGGACGTGGAAGTAAAGTACCTCAAATATTGATGATATCAAGTTTCACTCAAAGGAAATATTACTTATTTTTAAAAAAACTGTCTGTAATTAAAAAAACCTGGACAGATAATCGAACCAAGTTCAAATACAATATAACACGCTGTCACCATTTTATCAAATTTAACGGATAGTCCATGATATGATATGAAATATTTATTTGAGAGATTTTATCCTTCCAAAGGATTATATTGGTTAGTTTGATAAAACAGTAACTGTATTTTACTGAACTTTTAGTCAGTTCGAGTATCGGTTTAGGTAAGCATTATTTTTAAATTGAATGCAGTTATTATTATTATTTAAAACAAATGAATTGTTTTATTTGAGTAAAACTTGATAATGTCAATATTTAAGGTACTTTTCTTCCATATCCCATCCATTTGTTCCATCCTGCATATATAAATATTTAAATACATAAGATATTGTAATTAAATAAAAAACTTTATATAGGTATAGACTAAGCATTAAAAGTAAAAAAAAAAAAACATTTTTAAGAAATATAATAATTGTTTATATTAAAACTTTTTAGAAACAGTGTACAAATAGACTATGCACATACAATAGTACGTCCTAATACGCCGAGCGCGGTACTCGTGTAAATAAACAAATTCTAATTGTAAACATAAGCGTAAAGAGAACATAAAAACGGTAATTTGCGATCTAAATCGGATCGCGACACGCAGCTTTCGGTATCCTGTTCAACGCGTCTTAGGCTTCGAAGTGTATAAAAAATATACTGAAGCTTCCCTTTATCGCGATTGTGGAGTGCGAATTTTTTAATATGCATCAGTTTTCAGTACTTATGGCTGAAAATTAACTTAGCTACCGCTATAGTAGGTTTATATAAATATACAAGCCTGAAAATAATTACTTCGCATCAAGCCAACAGGAGCACAATGGACAGCACATTTGACAATCGTCTACCTAACCAAAACATAGTCTTTGTAAGCTTTTATCGCAACAATGAACTACTAAAATACCCTTCAGTTTTCGTGTAATGTATCTAAAAATTAAAAGAAACGGACTTGGACAAACCAAAACGTCGGTTTTTGTCGAATTTTGTAAAAATGCTGCTCCGCTACTACACAGAATATGGCATAACACGCAAACACTTCGACTGAATTTCACAATGAAACACTGCACTTAACCGTAATAGTTCGTTTGAGGAACGCGCGACCAGCCACGGTATGCATTTTTTCACTCACCTTGTTGTTTATTTGCTATTTTATTAAAACAGTTTTGAAAAACTTCATATAAATGCATAGGCTCGTCATCGCTCGTCGCCATTTTGGAATTTACTGTCCAAATAAACCATAGACAAAGTAGACTATAATTAAATAGCTTACGTTCCGAAGCACAAAATATAAAGTCATGAAAACATCTTTTTATTAAATAAAAGCTATAGCGCGCTTAGTAATTCTAGTAACTTTAAATGCCTTTTGACATCCTTTTTATTAATTGATTTAAAAAGTATTTTAAACAATTATTTCTTAACTTTAAGCCATAGATATTTATTGATTAGTGGTGTTCACTGTTCAGTCATCTAACATATATTACATCTTGATCGAATTGGAAATCATTAAAATACTTATAATCGATTTAATGATTATACTTTGTTCGTTCGATAAATTAGTTAATTGTCCTTAATAACAATAATATTATATTTTTAACTGTAGATTAAGTATGACAAAGTAACATTAATAATAAGCACGTCACATTATAAAGTATTTCTTACGTAGACACAATATAATATTATGTACATGATTCATATTTTGGTTCTTAGTGTTTGTTTTTTATTATTTTAATTTTAAAATTTTACAAAATTCATTTGAAATTATAATTTAGACTTCATTATTGTAGCTTAACTTTTTTTACTAAACCCCTAAATCGATACCTTTTACATCGTATTAGATATCGATATATTTTCGCCATGTTTTCTGTGGATTGACGTAAGGTCGTAAGAAAAAAAGCTTACCTACAAAATTTTCGAGTGCACTTTTTAGACGAAGAAACACTTATCTCATATACATGTAACATGTTTTCATTGAACTCGATTAACTCACAAAACCAGGCAAGTAGTATATATTTACTGATATTTGTAATAAACATGGTAATCGTTTAAAATATTTTGTCATTATAACCTTTGTTATTACAGATTCTTATAAGTTTTAGTCAGTTATCGTCACGATACTCGAGTTTATTTAGACAACGCAAGCAAAATAATGCAAAAAGCAAGAATGTGAAAGGAAAAGAAAGTTCGGCAGTCGTATATGATGCAACAATTTGCCCGGAGAGTTTTGAGGAGGCTGTACGTCATTTTGATAAGAATGTTATAGCTGAGATGTGTAAAATCGACGTTCGATCTGTGGTGTCCCTCGCTGGGACATCCAAAGCGATTTTACGGGATATACCAAACCTAAACTCTGTAAAAAAAGTGTCACATATATCGTCAAATTCATTTGAACTTAATAAAAATGGATGGTCTACACCTACAGTGACGGTCGACCTTCGCGGCAAGCATACTAAATTTAGTTTTACTGATAATTTTATTGGATTATTATCAAAAAGTATACAAGAAAATTCATTCAAATATAATGTACAAGTGAGAGGTTTTAAAACAGAGCGAGGCATACATGCAGATTTAAAGAGGAACCCTAACCTTATAAATAGACTGCGTAAGTTTTTCGGTCAGTATTTTTATGAGTATTAAGGTGTGTGGATGCCATTAATCATGAGCTGCATCTAGATCATGTACAAGTACTAACTTTCTATATGGTATATAATATCATAAATTATATATTCATACTATGTACTGATTTTTACTTTAATACTCTAAATAAATATAAGTATTTCAGTACATCATATTTTTCTGTATATATATATATATAATTAGTTTATAATGGCCATAATAATTTGCGATTGTTTTCTTAATGTTTTCATAATTATTAATCATCCTTCAATATTCTTTAATTCTCCCATTTTGTCATTTTCGTATGCAATTCTTTATATATAAAGGTCTGTTTAACAAAAACACAAATAATTTTGGTTGACTTTGCTTGGCTTATCTAAATACTAACATATAAAACCTAAGGGTTTCTCTGAATAGTTCTATCTGAAAGCTAAAATATTCAATATTATTAGTACAAAAGAAATTTGCCACCTTCTTACAAGGAGACCTTACGGTACCTCGAAAATTCAGATTGGGATGAGACCTGGCAGATAGTAGTATTCCTTTAGGGCATCAACACAGTAAAGTGATGACAGTTGATGATGGACTATTGATTGCATTTTTAAGCAGTTATCATGGGAATTTTTTCATTATTTTCAACTTTTCTCTATAAAAATTACATATTTAAAAATAAAGTATTATCTTAAATTCAAATTTCGATTAACTGTAACAGTCACTTTATAAACTGAAAAAAATAAAATAACTCAAGAGGTATGGAGCCCGGATCGCCCGTGCAGGAACTCAGTATGCTGACCTAGTGGTCAGTGTACTGGGTTCCTGCACGGGAAGAAAGTGGTTAAGTAGCCACTATGTTTGACTGCCGCAGAGCGAAAAACCCTACTATTACATAATATAAGCTGTGCGTAAAGCTTTAGAGTCCGTTTTCTTGGAATCTTCTGGCTAGTGCACTTTATCACTTTACTGCGTGGATACCCTTAAGGTATACTTCTAATCTACTAAGTCTCATCCTGAACTGAATTACCGAGACCTTACCCCTTTGTCAGTGAAATCAGTATATAAGGTTTATTTTATTTATATTTTATATTATTTCACTAATTTATAGACATATATGAGTATGTTAGTCCATGTATTTTTAAACTAAACTAAAGACCATCTATCATTAATAACAAATTAACATCCAATTTTTGTGTATTTCTATAGATATTATATACAGCTCATAATACTTTCTTAGATTTATGCGAATATTTGACATTTTGAATAAAACTGTCTTTGGATTATTTCGCAGATTTATTTTGATTATTATTTTTTATTTTTATATAACGCCTTTGAGACGTCTAAAACCTTAGTCTCTCCCGTGACCATGATTGCTGTAAAGCATTAGAAACGTCGGGAACCAAAAATCTAAATAAATCCGCGAAATAATCCGAAAAGATAGTTTTATATTTAGCTCCTTATAAATCCTAAAATACATTAATAACTAGCATATTCCTGTTGCTCCACCTGCATTGTTCGTTTTTGTATTGTTGCTCTGCTAAATATACCTATATTACTATAAAAAGTCATCAAAATCTGTTTATTGATTATATATTTGCATGAAAAAATGACAATTGCTCATGAATACATCTATCCTTACAAACATTTGCACTTAATAATATATGTATTATATATATTAGGGTGTAAAGAAAAAAAATTTTTTTAATAGCTTGGTGGTACAATGTGTAGCTTATAAAAAAGGAATAAAATTATTGAAATTAAAAAAAAAAACATTTTGAGGTGGCCCATTGACTTCCAAAATTAATGTATTCAACCCCTTTTTTAACGTCCCACTGCTGGGCACGGGCCTCCCTTCAATACGAGGGGAATCAGGCCATAGTTCACCACGCTGGCCGAGTGCGGATTGGCAGACTTCATATGTCTTTCGAAAACTTGCTAGGTTTTCTCAGACATGCAGGTTTCCTCACGATGTTTTCATTCACCGTAAGGCAAGCGGTAATCATGTTAGAAATGATTCGCACATGAAAATATCAGAGGTGCGAGAGCCGGGAGTTTGAATGAACATTTTTTTTGCGTGATCGTCTTTGAAAACACTCATTAATTGACGAATATAGTCATTTTCTACTCAACTTTCACTGTAATATAAAAAAATAACGTTAAAGTTGCACTAGTGCAATATTACCGTAAAATAAAATAGATCAGTGAAAAAATTTACCATTCGAAACCAAAAATTTTAATTATTTTTAAAATCAGTGGCCCACCTCAAAATGTTGAGTAATTTTTTTTAATTCGAAATATTTTTTTATAAGCTACAAATTCTACCCCCAAGCTATTATATATAATATATACAAATCCATACTTAATATTATAAATGTGAAAGTGTGTATGTTTGTTTATACTTCTTTCACGTCGAAACAGCGAAGGATTGGCATGAATTTTTTGTTTTTTGTTACGTTTTCCTGCGGGAGATTATCTCAGTTACACGGGAAAATAAGACAAAACGTATTAGGGACAAACCCGAGCGAAGCGAGGGTGAGTCACCTATTATGCTATTAAATTATCTATCAATTTGTGTTGTTTTTTTAGGTCTCAATGTTCAAGAAAGTACAGATAAGCAGTCACTAGGGCCTGATGTGGCCCCGAGGTTGGAAAAGCTACTCAATGAAGACACAGTGTTGACACATCAGCAAAAGGACCAGATTAAAATTGCATTTGCCGAAGGATATTTAGCAGGTTTGTATGGTTTTTTCAGTAAATAATTTAGTTCTTTTTTTTTAATATATTGGGAGATTAACACACAGCACCATCTAGTTCCATGGTAAGCTACGAGGCTTGTGTTATCGATACCAGATAGTTGATACACTACACAATACACATATATAACTTAAAATACATACAATATTATAAATATAAACACCTATGACTGGAGTACAAGCATTCATGCTCATTACACAAATGAATGCCCCCAGCGGGACTCGAACGCGCGACCGCTGGCTTAGCAAGTCGGATCACTACAAACTGAGCCAAACGTGTCGTTGTTTGTTTTCAACTTACCACATTTATTATTCAAAAATATAACCCTAACCTCCTATGTTATTTTTTTTTATTTAAAAAAAAACTAAACAAAAAAAAAACAAAAAGATATGTCTTCAGCTTTATAACATTATATCAAGGCTACAATGTAATATTGGCGAAGTAATCTGTGCTTAACTGGCATGATTTGAAGCCATTATCAAGATAATTGAATCGAAGTATGCATTGTGTATGTTTTTCAAATTGACTATTGTTTTTATTTTTAGGATCACATCCAGAAAATGTCAGAGGAACCAAAGCCTCTAAATACCTGAAGCTCGTACAACAGCTGCTCACAATAATTTTGTTCTTGGCCATCTTCGTCAGTCTCATGGCGTCCGTCAGTGGAACAGTCTTCCGGTAACTCTCTATGCTGTGATACTGTTAAGTCTAGTGGCTAATATGTACAGCTGTAGATTCGATTCCTGGGTTCGAGTTCCGGGTCAGGCCAAGTATATGTATTAGGTTTTTTGGTCAAGAAATTCTCAGTCACAGTCTGGAGTTGGGAAGTTGGCGGTGTTGCACCCCCGTGTCTTGGACAGAGTTGCACCCCCGTGTCTTGGACAGAGTAGGGGCTATTCAAGTATTATATAAGCACTATAGAGAGGGGGGGATTTTGATGACATGGGGGATGTGGGGCCTGGATTTGTCAAATCAATGTATAGTCTATCTATCTCATCGCATTACTAATATTATAAATGCGGAAATTTGGATGGATGGATGTTTGTTACTCAATCGCGCCAGAACGGATGAACGAATCTAGATGAAGTTTGGCACAGACATAGATTATAGTCTGGAATAGCACATAGGTCACTTTTATCCCCAAAAAAATGTACGTTTCCCGTGGGATAGATTTGTTTATGGTTTTCATAGACTTTATAAAATTATTATGTTACAATTATCACTTATTATAGCACCTAGTAAAATTGTAATATCAGTGTATAATCAGTACAAATGTGGCAACATGCGCAGGATCCAGCTCGGCAACCAGGTGGAGGTGGACCCCGAGGACATATCAGTCACCTTCGACGATGTGAAGGGAGCTGATGAGGCGAAGCAGGAGTTGAAGGATGTCGTGAGTAACTGCTGTACTAGTTTTTAAGGTCCCATACAAATTGCCAAATTTAGAAATCACATCCAATGAATTATAATGCAGATGTATAATTATGCCATGTATATTTTTTACCCGACTGCGCGACGCTAAGGAGTATAATGTGTTTACCAGTCTTTGTATGTATGTTTGTTTGTTCCTACATGGCATTCTAGAGGCCAAACGCGTATGCCGATTTTGATGATTCATACGTAGTTAGATTCTTCCTGATAACGCGAGTATCCACAGGCTATATAAAAATAGTTAAAAATTAAAATGGAGGATTTGAAGGAAAATTTCTAAATTATTATAAATCTACATCTACACTAATATTATAAAGAGAAAAGATTTGTCTTTTTGGTATGTTTGTAACGAATAAACTCAAAAACTACTGGACCGATTTAGATGAAATTTGGTAAGGAGATAGTTTGAGACCTTGAGAAGGACATAGGATATTTTTTATTCCGTAAATCATCCCTTTAGGGGGTGAGAATGGGGATGAAAGTTTGTATGGGGAATCAATCTTGGTACCCAAGGGAAGCAACCCTTTCTTCGTCTAGTCGCTAGGCTAGTTATAAAAAGTAAAAAAAATGTTGGTTTATATGAATATCTTATATCTCTATCTCCAGGTGGAATTTCTCAAGTCACCAGAAAAATTTTCATCCCTCGGAGGGAAGTTGCCAAAGGGAGTGTTGTTGGTAGGCCCTCCAGGGACAGGCAAGACTTTGTTAGCGAGGGCCGTAGCAGGGGAGGCGAGGGTGCCCTTCTTCCATGCAGCTGGACCGGAGTTCGATGAGATCCTGGTTGGCCAGGGAGCCAGACGTGTCCGGGATTTGTTCAGTGAGTCATTTATGTTTTAAACCCTTAAAATTAATGTCGATTATTCCGTTTTGCTTTGCTTCAAAATAATTAAAATTTTTGTAAAATGATTTCATTTTGCTAAAGATATTGTTTGTATTTTTTGTTTTTATAAAATGTTAATTTACTTAGTTTTTTAATATATGTACATATTATTTTCTGTAATTTCGCTGGTGAAGGGCGTTTATAATTGCGACGCGGTTTATTGATTTCTGCAATTACTATTGTTTAAATCTGTTTTTCAACCAACAACCGACAAAAGGAGGAAGTTCTCAATTTGTTTTTTTTTATGTTTGTTACCTCAGAACTCCGTCATTTATTAACCGATTTGGACAATTTTTGTTTTGTTTCAAAGTGTATACTTCCAATTGAGTCCCATTTAAATTTGAAAAAAAAAATACCACCTCTAAGGTTGGAAAAATAGCTAATGATGAATTTAACCTACTTCTCATTATCATATTGACTTGAAACTTTGCAAGTGTTTCCATTTCCATTGATAGTGCAGTGGTTCGGTATCGTCGACCTGATCTGATGGTAAGGCCAGAAGGTGGATAGGTGGAACTCTTCAACGGCTAATATTAGACACTTTGAGTTTGTGCTTATTTTGTTTGATTTGACAAGCCCAATACGTTGCAATTGGATTTTAGAGCCAGAATTTTTAGTGCTACTAATAATGGCGAATTTTAGTTTTTAGTTTATTTCAGTCTTTATATAAAAATTGACATCAAACATAAACGGCTTAAGCGAATATTTTATTAAAATACTTTCTTCTTACTTTGCTACTACTGTGTCTACACTGAAAAGGAAAAAATAAAACTAAAAAAAATAATAAAACCGACTTCAAAAAAAAAACCTAAAAAGTAAAAGATACTGACTTTAAAAATATCCGATTAGTTATCAATAGTAAATGAAAACTACCTATCAGTTATTTTTTACTTTTTAGTGTCTTTTTTTTTGAAGTCGGTTTTAAATTTTTTTAATGCTATATATTATGTACTAAAATAAAAAAAAAATGTAAAAAAAAAAGTTCTGTACCCAATATGTTTGGAACCCTTGAGTTAGTCATATAGCTCATATAGATAGAGATGTATCTGGATCTGTGTTGAAATTTAAAATTAATATCGAGCATTAATGGTAGCAGCATAAGCGTGTAGCTTTAGATGGATGAGTAAAAAATTGAGATGTTCCTTGCTACTTTAGACGACACGTTTGGTTCAGTTTGTAGTGACCCTACTTGCTGTGCCAGCGGTCGTGGGTTCGAGTCCCGCTCGGGCCATTCATTTGTGTGATGAGCACGAATGTTTGTATTCCAGTCATGGGTTCTTATATTTATAATATGTATGTATTTAAAGATATATACGTGTAGTGTATCAACTATCTGGTATCCATAACACAAGCCTCGTAGCTTACCATGGAACTAGATGGTGCTGTGTGTTAATGTCCTAACATAATTATTTATTATTATTATTATTATATTATTTAGATCTTGGAGTTGGTATCATTTGTTATGTTTTAACGCGTCCCATATATTATAATGGATCACAGGATTTTTTTAAAGCAGTATTATTATCCATATTAATTACTATTAAATTATTATTGTGGAATAGATAGTCGATCTCTTGCTCTTTGAAAAACAAAAAACCTTACATTTTTTCGGGATAAAAAGTAGCCTATGTGCTATTCCAGACTATAATCTATCTCTGTGCCATATTTCATCCAGATCGGTTCAGTCGTTCTGGCGTGATTGAGTAACAAACATCCAAACATCCGAACTTTCGCATTTATAATACATATTTATGGGGTTTCAGAGGCGGCTAAGGAACGCGCGCCGTGCGTCATCTTTATAGATGAAATAGATTCCGTCGGCGCAAAGCGGACCAACAGTGTGTTACATCCTTATGCCAATCAGGTGATTTATTTTTATTTATTGATTTATAGGCAGTGGTAGCCCAGTGGTAACGCGCTCGCTTATGAAACCGAGTGAAGCGGGTTCAAATCGCGGGTCTCGCACCTCTGATAGTTTCATGTGCGAATCATTTCTAACACGATTACCACTTGTCTTACGGTGAAGGAAAACATCGTGAGGAAACCTGCATGTCTGAGAGAACCTAGCAAGTTTTCGAAATACATGTGAAATCCGCCAATCCGCACTTGGCCAGCGTGGCGGACTATAACCTTATCCCCCTCATATTGAAGAGAGGCCCGTGCCCAGCAGTGGGAACATTTATTTATAACTAGCGACTCACCCTCGCTTCGCAAAAACAAATCTATCCCACGGGAACCGTACATTTTTCCGGGATGATATATAGACTATAGCCTTCCTCAGTGAACGGGCTATTTAATGCAAAAAGAATTTTTCAAATCGGATTAGTAGTTCCTGGGATAAGCATGTTCAAACAAACAAACAAACTCTTCAGCTTTATAATATTAGTATAGATTACTTCATTACACACACAAGGATAGTACATAAAATGAAAGAGAAAGAGAGATAACAAAAGACATGTAAAGGCGGTTTTATTGCTATGAACAATTTCTTACAGACAACCTCTGGTGGTAAAGTGGAAAAAAGAAATCGACAATTATATAGCAATGGTTTTGAGTGTGATGGCGTCATATACCCTATATGACGCCATCACACTCAAAACCATTAACTAACTTTGTCGTGTTTTGAGATATGTATCTTAAAAAACATACTTTCATGCTTAGATTAAATTTTAGAAAAAACTATCTTTTCGGATTTTTTCGCGGATTTACTTCGATTTTTGGTTCCCGACGTTTCGAATGCTTTACAGCAATCATGGTCACGGGACAGACTTAAGGGTTTAGATGTCTCAAAGTTACACACATTAAAGATTAGATTAAATTTTGATTTTCATTCATAAAAAAATATATTTTAATTATATTTTACAGACAATCAACCAACTTCTCTCCGAAATGGACGGCTTCCATCAAAATGAAGGGGTTATTGTGCTTGGAGCTACTAACCGTAGAGATGACCTCGACCAGGCCTTGCTGAGACCCGGCAGGTTTGATGTTGAGGTACGTTGTTCCAAGTGTCTTCGGGTTAGAGATACTAAGTATTTTGGAGTTTAATTTGATACCGTGGTTAAGATAATTTTAGGGGTTATATTAGGTAGACAAATGATTTGATGAATATTAAAAAAAAAACATGTTTATATGTATTTTTTTGATTAATGACTCGGTTTTGGCTTTGGTTATTGACCCTAAACCGAAAAGCTTTTCGGTTTAAGGTTTCGGTTACGTTCTTTAACCGGTTAAATCCGGGAGAACGGTTTTTGACGGATTTAAGTTTCATGAACAAAATTAACCGGGTTAAAAGGAGTTTTGGTGCGTTTACATTTGGCGCGTCTTTGCTAATGGTGAATTGCTCAGTAGAAGGATAACTAGAACGTTTCTTACTTATGAATGAATTAACCGGTTTAAATCGGTGTCAAAACCGAAATCCAACCTTTTTCTAACAACAACCGTCAACCATTATTATTTCGGTTTACCAAACCGTTCGTTTTCATTATCCGGTTAAAGAACGAGCGATGATTTAACGATTACATTACCGGAAAAAAACGTTTTTTTTTTTAAACCGGTTCCGAGCTCTGACTGTTACACAGAATTTTACTTGGTCTACCTGACCTACTATAGAAACATTCGCGTAATATTTCAGAAGTGGGATAACAGCGTCGATATGTCTGGGTCATACGAAAGTGAAAATACGTAAATACTCCAAAATTATAAAATTTTATTTATTATATTATTCATTTATTTATTTATCGGACACACAGTTGTTAAAAAACATTATAACATCTTATCTAAACACTGAACGCAAAATATTAAAAAAAATTTTTAGCATCCGAAGGTGTCATAACATGTACCATATACCACAGCCGTATTCATCATCATACTTTATCAGTGTTTGAATTTCCAACACTCATACATCAATTACCAGTGAAAAATTCGCTTTCTAAATAAGCCGGTCTGTTCTCGTGAAGAAGCTTCTGAGTGTACTTCAAAAATAGTAGTTTATTATTTATTATAACGTTTTAAAGTTTAGTACATATACTAAATTTCATCAAAATCTGTCCAGTGGTTTTTTCGTGATGCGGTCACAGACAGACATACAGACAAAAATTCAAAAAAAGAATGTTAAAGAATGTTTGTGTGCTCAAGGCTATTATACAATTAATGATTTTATAAAAGATGGCACACCTTGGGAATGAAATGATCGCCTCCATTCTACTTCAACTTTATAGAAATATTGTAAATTATAATTTAACTTTATAAAAAAGATAACGAAATAATATTAGCCCCGCTGAGTTTCTAACGCCAGTTCTCCTCAGGTCTGAGGCTTCTTCTTTCCGAACTGGCACTAGACTCATGACGTTCAGTGAAAAATTGTAATAATTTAATGCTAAAAAAATATTTTGAACTAACAGAACGCGCGGCTTTGCTTGCGCTAAAACTACAAAAAATCTCTGAAATTTGTTTACCCTTTTTACCCTCTTAGGGGTTGAATTTTGGAAAACGCTGAAATACGTAACTCATTATTTTTGCCGTACTCAATTCATACGAAATTTCATGCAAATATGTCTAAAGAATAAAAGGTTTCACACAAACTTTTATCCCCTATCTCACCCCCTTGGGGGTTGAATTTTGAAAAATCCTTTCTTAGTGGATGTCTTCCTCATATGAGGAATACGTGTGCGAAATTTCAATTATCTAGTCTTAAAGGTTTGGCCTGTGCGTTGATACATCAGTCAATCACTTTTACCTATTATACGAGTATATATAGATTGAAATTTAAGAAAAAACACGGTGCTATAAGTGAATAGTTGGAAAATGTTGGCTCGAACGGTACTGTATAGAAACAACGACAAAATACATCAAATGCGACATCACAAAGATCATAAAACAACCCTATATATTTTTTAACCCCTCAACGAAAGAGGGTCACTGTTAGTGTATTAGAGAAATTAAATTATTACAAGCATGGAATCTGTCAAGGCGTTATTGAAATATTATAACTTCTTTTACTTTAAATATTTCCTTTGAGTAAATAAAACAAATATAAGATCTTTTTTGGTAAAAAAAAAAAAAACTGTATACTGAGACAAAGGCAAAATATCAAAAATGCGACATGACGAGGATATTCAAACACCTTACGTCTTACTGAGTGCTTCAACTGCCGCAAAACTGGATATGAAGCTCAAGGCTTGTCAGCGGCTGAAGCTTGGGATCCTCTACAGCTTGCTGGTGCCAGAGTCTAACCAGGGCGACGTAACAGTCTGTGCCCCAGCTATAGATCAGATGTTCAGGTATCAGGTATGTATATACAGCTATATAGACAGGTGAGGATTGTTTATTTTTATATATTAGCGATTCAGCCCCGATCCGCTCGGGTTCGTCTCTACTTACGTTTTAACGTTTAGTATAGATTTCTTAGAGATGAGATATTTTCCCGCAGTAAAAAGTATCCTATATATTGACTCGGATAACCAGCTATCATCATACTAAATTTCATCAAAATCCCTCCATTGGTTTTTCCGTGATGACAGAGAGATGGACAGACAAAAATTCTTAACACATATATTCGGTTTCTGTATCGATAATAATGCCTATTTCAATAAGATTTTAGATTCTAAATTCTAATCCAGGTGTAATGTTAATGTAAATATATTTGACGACACGTTTGGCTCAGTTTGTAGTGACCCTACTTGCTGTGCCGGCAGTCTCGGGTTCTAGTCCCGCTGGGGGCATTCATTTGTAGGATGAGCACGAATGCTTGTACTCCAGTCATGGGTGATTATATTCATAATATGTACGTATTTAAAGTTTATATATGTGTAGTGTATCAACTATCTGGTATCCATAACACAAGCCTCGTAGCTTACCATGGAACTAGATGGTGCTGTGTGTTAATGTCCCAACATATTTAAATTTAAAATACGTCACCGCACGAATTTGAACATAAATTAGCTAACGGAAAACACAATTTTCTATTTGCATGTCATTACAAAGGTACGTAATTTGTAAATAAAATTCGAAATATGTACCTAAATATATATATATATATATATATATATATATATATATATATATATATATATATATATATAGAGAGAGAGAGAGAGAGAGAGAGAGATAAAGCTAAAACTAAAACTAGTTATAGTGATACTTTCTTAGATTTACGCGAATATTTGACATTTTAAATAAAACTATCTTTTCGGATTTTGCTTAAATTTGCTTAAAATCCGAAAAGATAGTTTTATTCAAAATAATCACTTGTAAGTTAAATTAAATTAAAAGTTAAATTACGAAGAGACTATTTCAGAATAAAAGAAACATACTATGTTCATCACTTATTATCTTAGTTTATATATTAGTATAGATTTTTCAGAGATGAGATATTTTACCGCAATAAAATCTATCCTATATGTTGACACGGATAACCAGCTATCATCATATCAAATTTCATCAAAATCTGTCCAGTGGTTTTCACGTGATACGTTCCCAGATATACAGACAAAAATTCTAATAACTATAGATTCGGCCTTTGTATCAATGATAATAATGATTTGGATAAGATCTTCCAAAAAAATATTTAATGTACAGATTCGACACAGTTAGAATTTTATTATATGTATAGATGACGAGTATGAATGCGTCCTCGTTACACGCGTTACATTAACGGTCGTATACTTTAAATGTACTAACATTTATTTAAAACAAAAATAATTATAATATTACTATACTAGCTAGCTTGATTCTACATACACAGTTTTATCCACATCTTCACCCCCTTTAGGGATGATTTCCGGGATAAAAAGTATTTTATGTCCTTCCCACGCTCTCAAACTATCTTCTTACCAAATTTCATCTAAATCGGTTCAGTAGATCCAGAGATTACCCCCTACAACGCCACAAACTCACAAACTTTACCTCTTTATAATATTAGTATAGATAATTGTTTAATTGCACTTATAAATTTACATGAGACATGACTTTGTGTTTTTTTCTAACTTTTGCAGGGTAATTCTTGCCTTTTAAATGGTACGACGATCTAGGTCTGTGTGAAATAACCAATTAATATCTAGATTGCTATGCTGTGCGATACGACAGTCTAGATAAAACCAAATAATTAAAATTAAAAAACATACGTTATTTGAGTTGTATAATAAGATTTATTATATACACTATAATAAAAAGCTAAAATATAAAGCTGTGCGCGTATATATTATAAAGCTATGTGAATGTAAAATATAAAGCTGTGTGAATATAAAATAAAGCTAAGCGCGTTTTTAATATAAACCTGTATGCATATAAAATATAAAGCTGTGTACATATATAATACTATCGACTTACTCTCGCTTCGCTCGGGTACGTCGCTAGGTACGTTTTATTGTTTTGGGCGGAATCCTAATTCTTTTTCTAAAATAAAAGTAGCCCAAGTTACTCCTTATAATATCAGCTATCTGCCAGTGAAAGTCCTGTCAAAATCGGTCCAGCTGTTTCGGAGATTAGCCGGAACAAACAGAAAGACCGACAAATAAAAATTTTTAAAATTGTGGTTTTTTTTGTAAGTACTGTATATAATTTCATATTCATTTAGTAAAAATCTGTTATTTTGACATTATAAACAGACACTTCAGTTTTATTTATCTGTATAGATAAAGCTGTGTGAATGTAAAATAAAGCTGTGCGCGTATATAATATAAACCTGTGTGCATATAAAATACAAAGCTGTGTGCATATATAATATAAAGCTGTGTGAATCAATTTCAATATACAGCTGTGTGAACATAAAATATAAAGCTGTGTGAATAAAAAATATAAAGCTGTGTGCTGTAAAATATAAAGAGATCGTCAATTAATCGCGTGAGGCTCGAAAGGGGAGGAGGGGGTTCGGAAAAATCACGAAACGTCACATGGGGGTAGTGGGGATGTAGTGAGATATCACGTGTATTTATTTTTTGTTAAACTCCGTCGTTCTCTGTTCATTCGATGAATTCAGAAGGAGTTAAAAACTTGCTAAAAAACATCACGTGATTAATGGACGACCCCAAAGCTGTGTGAATATAAAATATAAGGCTTTGTGAATTTAAAATATAAAGCTGTGTGAATATGAAATGTAAAGCTGTGTGCTATAAAATATAAAGCTGTGTGAATATGAAATGTAAATCTGTGTGCTATAAAATATAAAGCTGTGTGAATATAAAATATAAAGCCGTGTGCTATAAAATATAAAGCTGTGCATTATAGGCAAGCTTATATAATATTACTTACTAGCGAATTATGTGTGCATTCTTAGGTGTTTTTTTTGCCATATATTTTATTACGCGATGACACGTTTGGCTCAGTTTATAGCGACCCTACTTGCTGTGCTAGAGGTCGCGGGTTCGAATCCCGCTGAGGGCATTCTTCTATGTGATGAGCACAAATTTTTGTACTCTAGTCGTGGGTGTTTATAATTATAATATGTATGTATTTAAAGTTATATGTGTGTAGCAGTGGCGAAGTGTTCATACAAGACGATTCCCACCGTCTTACCTTTTAGAGATAAAATAATTCATCATACATTTTTTATTTTTTGAATTTAAATAATAAGTAATTAAAAAAACAATTTATTATTACTACGTCAATTTCTGAAAATAATGTACGCAAAAAATCATAAGCAACGCAAAATATATTTTTGCGCTCCAAATTGCTTACGCGTTTCTTCATAGAAATGTGAAAATAAGACGTTGTATTTTAGCTTTCCGTTTTCATACTAAATTGTGTTTCATTCGTACTTTTGAAATGAACATTGTCACATGGCGATATTTTTAACATTTTACGCATGCGCACTAATAAAATTTTTGTTGCTCGTAAAACTGCTTCTGAACGTCTTATTCTGCTTCTGATTGGTCGGAAATTACAAAACGTCAGTACTCGACCAATGGCAAGCGAGATGAGCAATGTTATTATTTGAATGAAATAATATAAAATAATATGGCGAATTGTTATTGTTTATGAATGCATTGCGTATGAGATTTTTTGTTTTATAGAGTTTTAAGTTGATTTTACCGTACTCTAGGTTTTTTGTGCTGTTTGTTTGTGAAATGTGTTTCACATATTTGTAAATTTCTGTGAGTTCTATTAGCCATTATGGTATTAATTTGCATACTGTTGACTTTAGTTTTCTAATCTTAGTTGTTTAATAAATGAAAAGTATGTCGTCAAGACACTCATTTGTTTTAAATATGGCTTAATTATTACATGGAATGAGTTACCTAAATATTTTCATAAAACGTTTTATTAAAAATATGTGTGAACCGTACATTTTTTCCGTAATAAAAAGTAGCCTATTTGTTATTCTGATGTATGAACTATATTATTGTATAGTTTCATTAAAATCCAATCCATAGTTTTTGTGTAGTAAGCTGTATAAATTACTATAGTTTTTTAACTATCTAAAATGTTGACCGGGGATATAACTACCACCACGTAAAATTTCATTTAAATCGGTCCAACAGTTTCGGAGATTAGCCCGTACAAACAGACAGACAGAGAAACAAAAAAAAATAAAAAAAGTCTGGATTCGTTCTATTTCTTTTCTTACTTCCTCCTGACTCGGTTTTTACCATTTTTTTTCTATGTACACACATTCGACCTCTACAGTTTTATTATATATATAGATGTGCTAAATTAGAAAAATATTTAGTTTTCCATGTTCATTATTCTCTGATTATATTTAAGTTTAGAGTGAATTTTTATATGTCGAAAGTTTTTTTAAATATCTTACATTAACTAACAATATACATAATATAACGAATTAAGCTAAATACTAAATAGATTATTCAGACACTTTAAAAAACGGATGTATTGCTATAGGATATTATAACAAATAAAGGCTGCGTTTCTTAATTCTTATTGTTGGTTTTTTTTTTTGTGTAGAGTATCTACTCATTTCATAGTTTTCGTTCAATTTGGCTTTATAAATAAAATAAAATCCATACTAATATTATAAATGTGAAAGTGTGTTTGTTTGTTTGTCCTTCTTTCACGTCGAAACAGAGTAATGGATTAGCATGATTTTTTGTGTGGAGATAGTTGGAGGGCTGGAGAGTGACATAGGTTACTTTTTACCGCGGGAGATTATCTCACTCTCACTGGAAAACACGTTATAATACAACCCAAAAACATAATTTATGATCAGAATTACTTGAAACTTGGTATTAATGCTCTTCAATAAAATAAATATATGTGTTTTAGCATTTTTCAAAATTCATCCCCTAAGGGGGTAAAATAGGGTGTAAAATTTTTTATGAAACCTACGTTTTTAGAGTTTTTATGTAGTTTTAGCGCGAGCGAAACCGCTGGTTCTGCTAGTAAATAATACATTTTATTACTGTTATTTGTTGTTTGTGTTGTAATACTGTATGTTTGTCTAATGATAAATAAAATAAAATACTTGTAGTACTGATAGTAATATTTGATTGATCACGCTACTACACTTCTCTGTTGTGTTAAATACTATTTTGTGTAAAAAGCACAGTTCGAATAATATAGTCGATTGCTACGAAAGTATATGATTTTTAACTTGGCCAGCTGTTGGTTCTATAAATAAATAAGTAAATATGTTGGTACATTAACACACAGCACCATCTAGTTCCATAGTAAGGTACGAGGCTTGTGTTATGGATACCAGATAGTTGATACACTACACATATATAACTTTAAACATATATATTATAAACTAGCGACTCACCCCCGCTTCGCTCGTGTTCGTCCCTAGCTTGCTTCCCCATACAAACTTTCATCCCCTTAAGGTATGATTTTCGGAATAAAAACTATTTCACTCACTCAGTTTTCATATCATGAGACATTAGGCAAAATCTTATTTTAGTAAAAAAAAAAATCTTTTCATTTTCTTCTATAGAAAACTTGTCCTGACAATAACAAACACAAAAAAAAAGTGCAATTTGGTGCAGTCAATCGGAAGTTATGTCTGTACATACATTTCGGTGATTCATTTTTATTTATATAGATATAAACATCCATGACTGGAGTACAAACAGTACTCATCACACAAATGAATGCCCTCAGCGGGACTCGAACCTGAGACCGCTGGCTTAGCAAGTAGGGTCATTACAAACTGAGCCAAACGTGTCGTCAATGGTAATGGTCGTTGTATGGCTGTTTATAGGAGATGATAGTGATTTAAATTGCGAAAACCCTGATAAATGCGTGTGCGAGTGCAAGTAATAATAAGGAATTCCAAATGATACGTCGATCAAAAAAGTACTAGATACACAATCCCATGCAAAAGTTCTCTTAAAACTGTCACCGATTGTGTTTAGGTAATTATTCCAGTTGAAATAAATATACGACAATGGAAATTGAAACGTCGGGTACCAAAAATAAAAAAAAAAAACCGCGAAATAATCCGAAAAAATAGTTTTATTAAATATGTCAAATATTCTCGTAAATTTAAGAAAGTATGATGTAAATTGAATCTTAAATGCAACGCTCGAAGTTGTTTTCACAAGACTATTTTTTAAATTAAAAGCTCATATGTTCAAATGTGCGCTATTTCGGCGAGGTCATTTTTTATCTATGAAATGACATTAGCAAACTTGAGACAGCTCCTTACAAAGGCTATGTAAATGAATTACAAAAACAATAGAGTATCTATAAAATCTGTATATATATATATATATATATATATATATATATATATATATATATATATATATAAAAGAAAGCCGTGTTAGTTACACTATTTATAACTCAAGAACGGCTGAACCGATTTGGCTGAAAATTGGTGGGGAGGTAGCTTAGAACCAGGAGACGGACATAGGATACTTTTTATCCCGTTCGAACACGTTCCCGTGTGACATGACATAAAACGTCAAAGAGAATACCAAGTCATAGTGACTTGGTATAACAAAAACGTGGTATAACAAAAACGCATCTGACATGGAATAACAAAACGCAAATGACAGCTAAACGTAATTTTGTCTATGGTTAAGTATTACATCAGAAAAATTCAAAAAAAATATATTAAAATTTATATGGCTAACGCTGGGAAAAAAACTATTTTAAATATCTATGTAAAACGTACCTAGCGACGAACCCGAGCGAAGCGAGAGTGAGCCGCTAGTAACAGATAAAATATTATTGCAAATATATTATGTTATGTAGAATACAAGTATACATGAGAATGCTAATATTAAATATACTGGCTGACGTTTTTTTTTTCAGGAGAGTAATCTTACTGGAGAAGAATGTGAGGTTTGTCGTGGGGTCCCGTCCTACGCAGGATGGCCGAATATCACACTAATAATAATATAAATTATTAATTATATAAAAATAGGATTTATATGTATTATTTTAAATTATTTGATTCTTTAAATTGTCATTTTGATAATAAATACTTATTTGAGTTTTCTGAAGTTGTCATCTTGAGTAGAGAAAGGGCGGAAGCAGCGTTGTGTTTTGTGTAATGATTTTATGCAATACGTCATTCTTTTTCTTAATGTCATATAGGGCTGGGGCGTTACTCTGACCCTATACGTAAAATAATAAAAACTGTGTGCCGTTACATCGAATTTTATTTGGCCTACCTGACCTACTTTACCTTTGCCCAGCGATGGGACAGTAACAGCTGGAATATATATATATATATATATATATATATATATATATATATATATATATATATATGCGCGTACGTACGCAACTGTTGAGTTTGTCGCCGGCTCCTCTCAACAGAACTGCCTTCCGAGCCGGTGGTAGATTCCTCACGGACTTACATACTGACATTTAATTCAAATTTTAATATTGTAAAAAGTGACGATTTAGAAGTGCTTGTAATACTCGTTTTTGAATAAGATATATTTTAATTTGATTAAGGCAGGGTTAACCCACTGGTAACGCGCTCGCTTGGGAAATCGAGTGAAGCGGGTTCAAATCCCGAGGTTTCGCACTACTGATATTTTCATGTGTATGATTATCGCTTGTTTTTCGGTGATGGGAAACATTGTGAGGAAACCTGTGTGTCTGAGAGGTAGAAAGTTTTGGAAAGACATGCTCAGTCTCTTAGCCAGCGTGGTGGACTATGGCCTGATCCCCCTCGTATTGAAGGGAAGCCCACCCCCAGCAGTGGGACGTTAAAAAGGGCTGAATATATTGATTTGATATATTTATTTATTTAGTCTAAAACTGTCGTATCGTAAAAAAGTCACTTATCATTTTTTCCCTTACGCGCCAAAAGAAGTATAACTTCAAAAAATATATGTCTGTCTAGTTTAATTCTTCATACGTGTGTACTTAAACAATCAATTTGCGCAGGTGTCAGTCCCGACGCCTGATTACGTCGGGCGGTTGGAGATCCTGCGCATGTACGTGTCGCGCGTGGCGGCTGCTCCCGCCCTCGACGTGGAGTCGCTCGCTCGCGGCACCACCGGGTTCACCGGCGCCGACCTGGAGAGCATGGTCAACCAGGCTGCGCTCAAGTGAGTGACCACCCCCACGATACCACCACAATGCTACCCCACGATACCTCCACTATGCTACCCCACGACATCCCTACAGTACCTCCGCAACACTACCCCAGAACATCCACACGATACCACCACAATAGTAACGCAAGACACCTGACATGATACCTCCACTATATTCCCCACGACCCCGTACAGCAGAGCATGAATCAACGAGACTACACTCCAGTGAATACTTGACATCTCCACTATGCGCTTAGGATACCTGCCACAATACCTCCATTATATTACTAATAATACTGTACTTACTTTAAAAAAGTGTAAGGGTTGATTAAACTATTAATCGATTTTATCATCCATATAAATTACATATTAAACAAATATATTTAATTTTCACTTTACATGTCAAGAATATATACAAGTAAAAAGATTTTGAATGTTTATAACAGAGCGGCGATTGAGGGTGCCTCCGTAGTGACGATGTCGCACTTGGAGGAGGCACGCGATAAGGTTCTCATGGGGCCAGCGCGACGCGCCCGTTTGCCCGACGACGAGGCCAACGCCATCACGGCCGCCCACGAGGGCGGGCATGCTGTCGTCGCTTATTACACTAAGGTACCACTATATAAGAGATATTATTATATATTTTTCATTTCGTTTGCTTACCAGTATAGACTACGTAAATAATTTCAACTCGCACTTGTCCAGCGTGGTGGGCTATGGCCTGATCTCCCTCGTATTGAAGGGAGGCCCACCCCCAGCAAATATATATATATATATATATATATATATATATATATATATATATATATACACTAGTGGCTCACTCTCGCTTCGCTGGGGTTCGCCTCTAGACAAACAAAAACAAATCTATCCCACAGGAACCGTATATTTTCTGGAATAACCAGTAGCCTATTTGTTATTCTGATATATAAACTACTAGGGGCGTTTGGAAAGTTCGTAGCCTAACCAGGAAAATGAAAAGCTATAATCTTTTAATTTATTTATATTTAAATACCTTCTCCTTCGAGTTCAATACACTTTTTGTATTGGCCTGGCAACGCTTCTATACCGGCTTTAAAAAAATCTTTATCTAAGCCTTCAAAAAATGCATCGACAGCAGATTTGACCTCTTAATTTGTAGAAAATTTGTGACCTTCTAAGTGGTTTTTTAGCTTTTAAAATAGATAAAAGTCTCATGGAGCCAGATCAGGTGAATGCGGGGCATGAGGTTACGATTCAAAGCCACAGTGATGGATCTCTGCCATGCTTACAACTGATGTGTATACGCGCATTATCCTGGTGAAACAAACCTTTTCTTCTCAGCAAATCTGGCCAATTTCTTCTCTTAAACGTCGCAGCAGATTGCAACAACAAGCAAAGTTTAGAGTTTTACCATTTTCTAAGTAACCTACCATAATTATACCCTTTGTAACTCAGAAAACTGAGGCCATTACTTTTCCGTCGGATAAAACCACTTTTGCTTTTTTGAAATAGGAGATCCTGGTCTTTTCCACTGTTTAGACTGTATTTTGTCTCTGGAGTATAGTGATGTATCCAGGTTTCATCTATGGTCACAAATCTTCCACTAAATTCCTATGGATCAGCCTCAAACAGCTCTAAGCAGGCGTGGGAAATCGTCACTCAAACGCTTTTTTGTTTAACTGAAAGCAGCCGAGACACCCATCGCGCAGACACTTTAAAAAACTGTAATTTATTGGCGATTATGTGATGCGTTCAGTCAGTTGAGATGCCAATAGTGTCAGCTATCTCCTTAACAGTCAATCTCCGATCAGATAAAATCCTGTCAAAATTTTTTTCAATGATTTCGTCGGTGGTTGACGTTAACGGTCGACCACCACGTGGGTCATCTTCAACGCTCTCAGGATCACGTTTGAACTCCGCCACCTACTTTTTCACGGTAGCATATGAAGGCGCTGATTCACCTAAAGTTTTTGACATATCTTTATAAATCTCTTTTGGTGTTAAACCTTTCTTAATCAAGTACTTGATTACTGCACGATACTCGTTTTTTTTCCATTTTCATAAATCGTCACTACCCGTTGGACGGAATTGCATGAGAAATCGCAACGAATGCAAATAAACGAATGAAATTTTACACCTTTATTATTGAAGAATGTAGCTTTAAAATGAGGGTAGTATAAAAAATATACGACGTTCCGATCTACGTTAGGCTACGAACTTTTCAAACGCCCCTCGTATATTATTGTAAAGTTTCATTAAAATCCAATCAGTAGTTTTTGTGTACTTTTGTGTACTAAGCTGTATAAGTTACTATAGTTTTTTACTATCCTTCGGGAACTCTTTAATTTTCCGGGATAAAAAGTATCTAAAATGTTGACCGGGGATATAAGGTACCACCATGTAAAATTTCATTTAAATCCGTCCAACAGTTTCGGAGATTAGCCCGTACAAACAGACAAACAGAGAAACAATGAATTTAAAAAAAAACTGGATTTGTTCTATTTCTCTTCTTACATCCCCTGACTCGGTTTTTAGCATTTTTTTTCTATGTACGGACATTCGACCTCTACAGTTTTATTATATGTATAGATAACGTATGTATGGATGTTTCAGGACGCTCACCCACTCCATAAAGTGACGATCATCCCGCGCGGGCCCTCGCTTGGGCACACCGCCTATATACCCGCCAAAGAGAGGTAGGAATATTAGAATAATTGACCGACTTGGAAATAAAAGGTATAGTACTATTATTAACTAGCGACTTACCCTCGCTTCGCTCTAGTGCGTCCATAGGTAAATTTTGATTTTTTTTTGAGCGGAACCCTATTTGTTTTTTATAAAATAAAAGTAGCCAAGTTACTCCTTATGATATCAGCTATCTGCCAGTGAAAGTCCCGTCAAAATCAGACCAGCCGTTTCGGAGATTAGTCGAAACAAACACACTGACAGAGAAATATTTTAATTTTTTTTTCATATAAGTACCTACTATAATTTCATATGCATTTAGTAAAAGGTTGTTATTTTGACATTACGTATAAACAATTCAATTTTATTTATCTGTATAGATAGGTATATACGTTGGGACATTAACACACAGCACCAGCTAGTTCCATGGTAAGCTACGAGACTTGTGTTATGGATACCAGATATTTGATAAAGTACATATGTATAACTTTAAATACATACATATTATAAATATAAACACTCATGACTGGAGTACAAACATTCGTGCTCGTCACACAAACGAATGCCCCCAGCGGAACTCGAACCCGCGACCGCTGGCACAGCAAGTAGGGTCACTACAAACTGAGCCAAACGTGTCGTCGAATATAGATGAATAAATTCTACCTCGAGGGTGACTAAATCGTACTATATAATCTTGAAATTATATAGAAATATCAATACCCCTTGACGATGTCATTTATGAATAATGATAATGATCATTAGTTTCGCCGTTCGACTTTTCACCGACTTCCGAAAAGGGGGACGTTCTGAGGAGGCATCCGACTTCGAAAATATCTGATTATGTTATTTTTAGTTGTTTTTTTACTTTTTAATGCCTGGGAGTCGGTTTTTTTTAAGTTTTTATAAATGCAAACTTTTTTCCCCCACTAATAATGTACCTTTTAATCGGACTACTATTAAAAATACGAAAGATTGTCTGTCTGTGCGTGCGTGCGTGCGTGCGTGCGTGCGTGCGTGCGTGCGTGCGTGCGTGCGTGTGTGTGTGTGTGTGTGTGTGTCTGTGTGTCTGTGTGTCTGTGTGTCTGTGCGTGCGTGCGTGCGTGCGTGCGTGCGTGCGTGCGTGCGTGCGTGCGTGTGTGTGTGTGTGTATATATGTTTTTTTTGTTTGTTTGTTTGTTTGTTACTCCTTGACGCTAAAATGACTTGATCGATATAAATGAAACTAAGTACACAGATAGACTAGTCATTTCTTAACATTAATATTTACATATCATATAGAAAAAAATACATTTTTCAATTTTTTGAATTCATATTTTTATTTTATGGGTAGACTGTCTGTAACAACTATATAATACCTTTGAGACATCTAACACCTTAGTCTCTCCCGTGACCATGATTGCTGTAAAGCATTCGAAACGTCGGGAACCAAAAATCAAAATAAATCCGCGAAATAATCCGAAAAGATAGTTATATTTAAAATTCCAAATATTTGCGTAAATCTAAGAAAGTGCTGTTTATTTATCTTTTCAAATTAATTTCCAGATACCACGTGACCAAACAGCAGTTGCTAGCGATGATGGACACCATGATGGGCGGCCGGGCGGCTGAGGAGCTGGTCTTTGGGCCTGATAAGATCACTTCAGGTACATATATATATCAGACAGTTTCTGTTGGAAAAAATGATTTTATATAGAAAATCGAAGGATACACACAGTTTTAAAAACACGATTGAAAACTTAAAATTCAAAAATCTCTATTAAAAACTTATTTTTTTTTTTTTTTGTAAAGGTCATCTAATAATAAAAAAAAAAACTAGGACCATCATTAAGAAATTTATGAGCTAAACCACCAAAAAAATGAGCGGTTTTTTTTTTTGAAAATTCGATATTTTTTGAACCAGTGATCAAAAAAGGAAAGCCTCTTTTGAGGGGCACTAAAAAGTACCAAAAAATTAAGAAAACCAAAAATAAAAATTTTTAAACCGTCCGATTTGGCATGGAATGCCCTGGACATGTTGTTATGTACGATTTGCAGTACACGCGGCTTTAAAACTTCCGATCGCTACAAAACTTCACAGCATCACCTGCTAGGCTAACCTGAAGAGTGCCCAAAAATTTCATCTATATCGCTCCAGCCGTTATACTCTATAGCGAACATATATACATACAAAGAAAAGTTTATAATTTTGTATCAAGTCGCAAAAGGATTCTTCAATACTTTGATACCCCGTGTAATATGTATTTTGTTTTTTGACTGCGATCAAAATTTTTTTAGGCGACTTCCAAAAAAGGGGAGAATCTGTGTTTGAGGGTTTTTTTTTTATAATGGATATGTATGGATTAATTGTGCTTGCTTAACAAACTACGCTATTTTAAATAAAACTATCTTTTCGGATTTTTTCGCGGATTTATTTTGAATTTTGGTACCCGAAAAGATAATTTAAAATGTAAAATATTCGCGTAAATCTGTAGTAATTATGAAAGTATTATGTGAACTATGCCATTATTAGAATAATAATAGGCTCTTGAGTTTCTTCTTCTGGGTGTTTTTTTTTTTTCTTTATTATACATAGTTTAAACATCAACACTTTTTATTAACTTTTAAGCATTTGTTGTCGTGGTCTACTAGCTCTGTTTGTTATACTCAAAAGACTCGACGACACGTTTGGCTCAATTTGTAGTGACCCTACTTGCTGTGCCAGCGGTCGCGGGTTCGAGTCCCGCTGGGGCCATTCATTTGTGTGATGAGCACGAATGTTTCTACTCCAATCACGGGTGTTTATAATTATAATATGTATGTATTTAAAGTTATATATTATGTGTAGTGTATCAACTATCTGGTACCCATAACACAAGCTTCGAAGCTTACCATGGAACTAGATGGTGCTGGGTGTTAAAGTCACAACACATTATATTGTAATATTATTTATATATGCTAGAGAATCCGTACTAATATAATAAATGTGAAAGTTTGTGAGTGTGGATGTTTGTTACTCTATCACGCCAGAACGGGTCTAGATGAAATTTGGCACAGATATAGATAATAGTCTGGAATAGCACATAGCCTACTTTTTATCCCGGAAAAATGTACGGTTCCCGTGGGATAGGTTTATTATTTTCTTAGAGGCAAACCGGAACGAAGCGTTGGTGAACCGCTAGTAATCAATAAAAATTACTTATGTTGCCACGTGTGATATATTATACATGATTTTGAGGGTAGTTGAATGACGATATTTGATAATACCGTTTGACATCTTTGTAAGTCTATGTATATTTATGTAAGCCATGTATATGTGAGCCTATCGTGGAATATATACGTATATTGTTTAAACACATATATTATACTATATATTTATATATGTTGGGACATTAACACACAGCACCATCTAGTTCCATGGTAAGCTACGAGACTTGTGTTATGGATACCAGATAGTTGATACACTACATATATATAACTTTAAATACATACATATTATAAATATAAACACCCATGACTGGAATACAGACATTCGTGCTAATCACACAAGTGAATGCCCCCAGCGGGACTCGAACCCGCGACCGCTGGCACAACAAGTAGGGTCACTACACACTGAGCCAAGCGCGTCGTCAATATATGTAACTCTTTATTGTTATTTATGTAAACTTGTGTGTAATTTATAGTACGTACCGTTTAAGTAAGTATGTTATATTGTTTTTTTTTTTGCACCAACCCTTATCCATGCTAACCTACGAGTTTCTTTATTATATAGGTTGCCTGGAAGAGATTACTTTAAGTGATAAGGCGGCCTTTACACTGAAATATATACTTGTATTGATGTTTTATTTTCAAATTGTACTTCTTTCTTTTTGGTGTAATAAAGGATTAAATAAAAAATAAATAAATAGGAAATGGTTTATAACGCGAGTTAGTAGTGCGAATGAGCACACTTTACTGTGAACACTCTTGACTCACAACTTGACTGTGCCGCACGAGCACAATAATTATCGCGGACGAGAATTGCGATAACATAATATAAAATCCATCGGTATCCGCAATATGTAAATAAATTTAAGAGTGCGTGTATGAATGTGTACACGCGCAAGAAGTAAAACTTCTGTAGGTTATCGGTACTCTTTGTGAAATTCAATTTATGTTTTAAATAATTAGGATAGATGAGATATTAAAAATAACGCATATTAGGCATGTTACAAACATATATTTATAGAATATCATTTAAGGGAAGAATATAATATTATATATCGTTTGTCAGACAATAACAACGGTCACCATGACAACAAAGTTATGCACTTTTTTTCGTAACGCATTCACCAGCTTACCCCCCAAGTCAAGCGTGCATAGACAAGTTTTACTTCAATAAATAAACAAATAAATTAATATATGATTATTTTACATATGTAATGTCAGGAGCATCGTCGGATCTGAAGCAGGCGACGTCCATAGCGTGCCACATGGTGCGCGAGTGGGGCATGAGCGAGAAGGTCGGCCTTCGCACCATGGACTCAGCCCGCCCGCCGGAGAACCTCGGACCATACACTAACGAGCTGGTGAGTGTATACACATTACACACACACCCACACACACGCGCGCACACGCACGCACGCACACACTCATATACACACACACACACACACACACACACACACACACACAGACACAGACACACATACGTACGTAGAAAGGAACGCACTTGACCTCATGGATATAGGTGCTATTTGTAATTTGTCAGAAGATAACTTTAACGGTTCCATTAAGATTGAACCTATATACAGTTAGATAAAATTTAAGTGTTTGTTTATAACGTTAAAATAATACGCACGCCCACACACGCACGCACATACACACATACATACACGCACACGCACAAGCACGTATGTATGTATGTATATATCAGTGCGTCGCCGAAATTGTATAACATTTCTGACAGATGTAACCAAATCATCTTACCTTTCAAAAAGTCGAAAAAGTATGACACCACACATTTAAAAACATTTTTTTTTATCCAACAAAAAATTAACAACAACTCCAATAGAATATATTGTAATTTGCACCAATTTAATAATATGAAACATAATAAAATTATTTGACATCGTGTTCAGCCCTTTTTAACGTCCCACTGCTGGGGGTGGGCTCCATTCAATACGAGGGGGATCAGGCCATAGCCCACCACGCTGGCCAAGTGCGGGCGGACTGAACATGTCTTTCGACAACTTGCTAGGTTCTCTCAGACATGCAGATTTCCTCACGATGTTTTCCTTCGCCGTAAGACAAGTGGTGATTGCGTTGGAAATGATTCGCATATGCATATCAAATGTGCCAAACCCGGGATTTGAACCCGCTTCACTCGGTTTCCTAAGCGAGCAATAATTTAGGTTTTTTTTTTCATTTTTAATCCGGACGAAACTATAATTTTTTTTTTGTGTTTCGCCATACATTAATAAATATTTAATTATAAATAATGATTGTGCAGATGGATGCGGAGATAAAGAAGATATTGTCGGAGAGCTACGAGCGTGCCAAGGCCATACTTCGTGCTCACGCTAAGGAGCATCGCGCACTAGCAGAAGCCTTGCTTAAGTAAGTCCACTCTTACATCTGTGGTGGTATATGCCTCCCTTCTACCAGTAATATAATAAATAATAAGTACCTGGGTGACCTAGCTTCGATCGGAGTTTTTGGTCGAAAGTACAATTTTCTTTTAATTTGGCTTAAAAACAAAAATAAACTAAAAACTTGAATAAATACAAAAAAAAAATCTTTATGTTCGACCGGGATTCGAACCCGGGCACTTGTGATGGTCAATCTTGCGCCTTGTCCGCCTGTTCACGATGCTTATACACGAGCGTGAGAATTTATTAACATATTTTGTGTTTATTAATGCGAAAGAAAACCGCACGAAAACTCGAAAACACGCGTTTTCCCAGACGTAAGACTAATCTAGATCGATTTTTCACCCCCGAAAACCCCCACATACCAAATTTCAGCGAAATCGTTAAGAGGCCGTATACGAAATCAAAACAAGCGAAATTAGTTATTTCGCGCACACACACACACGCACTTAGCGTTCTGTCGCGTGTGTGCGTAAGTCCGAAGTCGCCGTTTGGCGATTAAACCGTTTTGATCCTTTAATATTTTTTATGAGTATATTACATTCACTCTCATGGATTTGTCAATTGAAATAAAATACCTGGTAATATAAAATTAAGCCTTTATTTATCGCTAGTTATTATACATTCTTTATTGCACAAATAAAAAAGTAGTCATACAAAAAAATACATTGAAAGTGACGTGAAAGAAGGTGGACTTATCTCTCGCTATAAGAGATCTCTTCCAGCCAACCCATGTATGTGGGAAATAGTGTTAAGTAGCGGGACAGAAAGAGAAAGTGTCGAGAAAAATTGTAAAGTATATAAGTGTAAAAACATAAATAAAACAATAAATGTATATATTGCTATTAAATATGCGGATGCTAAAATTTGCAGATGTAAAAATGTCTGCTAATAAATACATATAATAAAATTCTAACTAAGTCGAATCTGTAAGTTAAATACTTTTTGGAAAATCTTATTGAAAAATTGAACTAAAACAAAGACCTATTTTGCTTGTGCCAGAACTCTTTATCCGCTTATCGAGTCGCAGTGGAATGAATCATTCTAAAAATTTGCGGATGTAAAAATGTCTGCTAATAAATACATATAATAAAATTCTAAGTCGAATCTGTACGTTAAATACTTTATGGAAAATCTTATTGAAAAATTGAATTAGCTTTTATTTCTAATCATGATAAAAATGTCAGCATAACAAATATTGAGATAAATATTATTTTTCCACAAAAAACGATTCCAGAAGAACATACACATGCAATTCTTTTATTCAAAAAGTTTCTTTCGCATGTCGTGGACAATTAACCGTATAATTTACTTTCTTTGTACTTTGCTAGTTTTTCCTTTTAACTTTTTAACCTCTGAAAAAACATATTTTTTAATAGATTAAAGTAAGTAAACTTTATCCATAAAATATCTTTACTTGGTTTATTTTTTAACGTTCCCTCGTAATTACTAAACGACAACCGATTTTGATGATTCATATATAATTACTTACAAAAGTATCAAAAATTCACGTCGCGCTACACACGTCGCTACACTTCGATACGTTGCGTGACGTCAGTAATTGCGCTAGCGCAGAACGATACATCCACCCTCTAGAAACGCTCAGCGCGGACTGCTGTCTCGTGGCTTGCGTCGAGTAATATATATTGCGAGTTTCAGTCGTTTTAAAAGTTTTTTTTTGGAAAGTATAGTTTTTAACATTTTATTTTTTTTTATGAAATGAATAGTCCTTGAACTGAAGTTTCTTTCTGTAATTTTCTTTTTATGAACGAGAGTTCTATGTAGCCTAGTGTACCAGAAATACTTTGCGCATTTTCTTTAAAATTTGTCTGAGTTTAGTATTTATTTACTCAACTATTTTATATAAAAGTAGTAAAAACTGATTCATACATTGTATAAAACACTTTTACAACAATACACTGTATTTTTTTCATATTATTTAGAGGTCAACACAAGCCGTAAGTGATGGTATCCTAAACCTCTTACACAAAAAATTCACCTTTCAGTCGCGGTTTTGATGTCAATAATTCAAAGCTAAGTACTAAAAATAAAAAAGGGGGCCATTCATTAGATTATAATTAAAATGACCTTTCATATTATGTATATAAACTTACAGAAAAAATATTTTATAACTGTGAAATAACGTTCGTAAAATAGCGTAAATCAGCGAATTCGGCAAAATTTCATATACGGCCTCTTAGAGCCGTTTCCGAGATCGCCGGTATAAATAAATAAATAAATATACAAGAATTGCTCGTTTAAATATATTAGATATATAATCCTAGCATTAATAAAATAGTCTTACTTCGACACTCAAGCATATCATTTTCTCGTCCTCACATGGGGAAGGCACATGTAGTGTATCAACTATTTGGTATCCATAACACAGGCCTCGTAACTTACCATGGAACTAGATGGTGCTGTCTGTTAATGTACCAACATATTTATTTACTGAAGTAAAGCATGACTTGGGGAGTAAGCTGATGAATGCGTTACGAGAGCGTTACGAAAAGTGTGATCGGAAGAGGCGAACGGAACTTGAGAGGGAGATAAGCACACATTTTCTTACTGTTTGTTGCCATGGTAACCGTTGTTATTGTCTGACAAATGATATATAATATTGTATTCGTTCCTTAAATGATGTTCTATAAATATATGATTGTAATATGTCTAATATGCCTTATTTAATTCTTTTTATTGGAACGCCTTGAAAATATTCGGAATAGACCAAAAATATATAAACATATTGACATATATATATATATATATATATATATATATATATATATATATATATATATATATATATATATATATATATGTATATATATATATATATATATATATATATATATATATATATATATATGAGAATAGTCAAAGTTGTGTAAAACTTGAAACTAGGGGTAAACTATTTGACATAGAAAGAGGTGTTAGACAAGGCGACCCCCTGTCACCTAAATTATTTATTGCTGTTCTCGAGAACATTTTTCGGAATATAGACTGGTCACAAAAAGGTATAAAAATATGTGGTCGTTACTTAAACCATCTAAGGTTCGCTGATGATATAATATTACTAGCTGAAACACCTAAAGACATAGAGGACATGATGCAATTACTTGACAAAGAAAGTACAAAAGTTGGCTTAGAAATGAATGCCAGTAAGACTAAAGTAATGACCAACAGCGTTAAAGAACCTATTAAAGTAAAAGGAAATAGCATAGACTATGTCGAAGACCACATTTATTTAGGAAAACAAGTTTCTTTCAGAAAAACTAACAATGAAGAAGAAGTTGCAAGAAGAATAGCTATTGCGTGGAAGAGATTTTGGTCTTTAAAAGAAATTTTAAAAGGTAATTACAGTTTACTTATGAAGAAAGTCGTAATGGACACTTGTGTGCTACCAAGTCTATTATACAGCTGCCAAAATTGGACATTCACAGAAAAAGTCAAAAACAAGATAACGAGCAACCAAAGAGCAATGGAAAGAAGTATTTTAAAGATAAGGAAAGTACAGAAAATAAGAAGCGACATAATCAGACAGAAAACTAAGATTACCGATGCACTTACACATGCTCTGACACTAAAGTGGAGTTGGGCTGGTCACATCTCACGATACTCTGATAGAAGGTGGACTATTGAATCTACACGATGGAAGGGACCAACGGCGAGGAAAAGAAAGGTAGGAAGACCTATAAAACGATGGATTGATGAAATAAAAAAAGTGGCAGGAGAACAATGGATGAAGAAGGGCAAAGATAGAAAAGCGTGGAAGGAGCTGGAGGAGGCCTTCACCCAAACAGGGATCCATATCTTGGAACCAACAAAAAAGAATAATCATACTAACAACCTAGATTAAGCAAACATACTAACAACAACTAACAACTTTTGAAATGTAAATTTGAAGATATGGAATAAATATGGCTTAATTATTATTATATTATTATTATTATTATTATTATTCTTTTTATCCAAATTTATCATTCCTTTTACAAACAGACAGTTGTGACATACGGGATGAAATCTTTAGCCATTTTTGTTCTGTTACGCCAAAGCAGTATAACTTCTTACGTGCGTACATAACGTACACGCACTTTTTTTTTATTTATAAAAATATATATTTATTTCTAATAATTTTATAACAACAATTATTTACTTATGAAATTAATATTTAATACTTACTAGCGACTTACCCTCGTCCCGCTCGGGTTCGTCCCTGCTTACGTTTTAACATTTAGTATAGATTTCTCAGGGATGAGATATTTTCCCGCAGTAAAAAGTATCCTATATGTTGACCCGGATAACCAGCTATCATTATATCGAATATCATAAAAATCTATCCAGTGGTTTTCCCATGATGTGTTCCCATACAGACAGACAGACAAAAATTCTCAAAATTCCCATACACACAGACAAAGATTCAGCCTCTGTATCGATAATAATATCTATTTCAATAAGATTTTCCAAAAACTATTTAATGTGCAGATTCGGCTTTGTTACAATTTTATTATATGTATAGATATATAAAAAAATATATTATATTTATATTTTAATTTGTTTTAATTTAATTGCGATATTTGCCAAAGAAATTTTACTTCAACCGCGCGTAAAAGTTATACACACTATTTTTTTTTTTATTTATCCTTTCAGATACGAGACATTGGACGCGGATGATATTAAAGCCATCATGAATGGGGAGAAAATGAAAATGGATAAGCGTCCCACCAACAAAGAGAGTGCGCCCTCAGCGACGCCTACACCCACTCCCCTGCTTCCCCACACCGTACCCGCGTATGTATACCTGTCACCATGCTCGGCGATCTACTGGCTGATACTGCTGCAGATCCGGAAGTCCCGGGTTCGAGTCCCGGGTCGGGCTAAGTTTAGTTAAAAAAAATTGTCCGCGTGTACACACTCAGACGCGCTGCACTATAACATCTTCTACGCACTAGGGAATATGCGTTATGTTTTTTATACCATAGCTTATATCGTTATATAATTGTAAAAAAAGTAACCGGCTCCAAAAAAGTACATTTTAGTATAAAAAAAATATATCATACCGATATGGATATTTTAAACGTTTGCTATTTCGCGAGCTTGGCGTGACGTCACAGTGTCATATACAAAGAAAAATGACTCAATTTGTAGCGATAAAATCGCTAATCCGCTCTGTTATGATATACTCTGACGTCATACTCGGTCTGACTAATATTTGCACTTTTTAATAATAATTTTCTTAATCACAATGAAGTTAAATTAAAAAATATTAATATAGGCTTAATTCAAAGGCAATAAAGAGTATAAAAAAAAATATTTCACCTTTATTTAAATCACACGCATATTGGCTAGTCTCAATGACTGTTGAAATAAAAAAAAAAGATTTTTTTTGTGAAGATTCAATGCGAGCGAAGCCGCGGGTTCTACTAGTATTAAATAATAATAATATTTATTTTTTTCTTTCCAGATAACAAATCCATGTTAAGATGTTCGGCAAATCTCGATATGTACAAAATAGAAGTGACTTGGAAAATTTTGCAGGTCGTCATTGTTATCCGTTAAATTCAATAAAAATAAGTATAATGTTCTCGCTGTTTCTTTTGTAGATAGTAATTTAGTTTTGCATCAACCGGGAATCAAATAGAATACATAGTGCTACTACATAATTACATGATTTTAACTAAAAAGCTACACTGACTTCAAAAACGCTGTAAAAAATATTTGGAACCACCCTCCAGGTAAAATAAGTTAATTAAAAAAAATTAGTAAAAATAAAAAAAAACAAAGTAAGTTATTGCATCTTTTGTCAAACTGGTCAAAAAATGTTTTTTTTTTATTATTAGTTTATTTTTTTTTTATAAAAAAATGTTTTATTAAATCTTTAAGAATTTTCCTTATAGTTATAGTTTACATCATCTAAACAAATATATGTTAAATTAAAAAAAAACCCAAGTTATTGCGTCTTTTGTCAAATTGGTCAAAACATGTTTTTTTTATTTTATATTATAATAATAGTTTTTTTTTTTATAAAAAAATATTTTATTAAACCTTTAAGCGCTTTTTCTTATACTCATGGTTAAAATCATCCAAACAAATATAACAGCGCTATTAATTAATTTCAATAAGAATTAACGATAATATTACTGCTTAACTTAAATGTTAACTTTTAAGTTATTTTTCCACTCTTACAAGTGGATTTTTTTCTGGAAATTTCTAAAATCCATGTACAATTTGGCAAGATATCGTATTACAAAATATCTCCTTTTTGAAGTTGGTTAGAAAAATATATAAAAATAGTGGTTTAGGATATTAGAAATTAAACTATTTTATTCACTAAATATAGTTTTTATTTCAACAATATATTAATGGCTATTTTTTATTTCAAGACGTCCACTTTATTTTTGTGGCTGCTTTTAGAAACAATTTATTAAGTAGGTGTTATATTTAAAAATAATTACAGTTTTCAAATTTTTAATTGAAACAAAAAGTTTTATCAAAATCAGTTAATCCCTTTTTAATATAAAAAAAATTAATCTGATATAGGTATTCATTTTGGCACGTTGGGCTCAGTTTGTAGTGTCCCTACTTGCTGTGCCAGCGGTCGCGGGTTCGAGTCCCGCTGGGGGCATTCATTTGTGTGATGACCACGAATGTTTGTACTCCAGTAATGGGTGCTTTATTAACGTATTTATTTAATTTTTTTTATAATTTCATGAAATTTACATTTTTTGCTTATTTTTACGATAAAAAATGTGTTTTTGTAAAACAACTAGCTGATTTTCATTACTGCCATTTTTTATGTTTAAGAGCACCGAAAACTGTAATATAATTTTATTTCATTGATATTGTAAAAATGAATTGTATGTATAAAAAATGACTATTAAAACTAATAAATATTTTTATTTCAAAAACCAATCTTTAAAATGAACGTCGAAAAATTGAATTTAAAACTACAATATTGTCAATATTATCTATAAATATAATAAAACTGTAGAGGTCGAATGTCTGTACATAGAAAAAAAAAATGCAAAAAAAACCGAGTCATGGGGATGTAAGAAAAGAAATAGAACAAATCCTGTTTTATTTTTTATTTCTTTTTGTTTGTCTGTTTGTACGGACTAATCTCCGAAACTGTTGGACCGATTTAAATAAAATTTTGCATGGTGGTACCTTATATCCCCGGTCAACATTTTAGATACTTTTCATCCCTGAAAATTAAAGAGTTCTCATGGAATAGTTAAAAAACTATAGTAACTTATACAGCTTAGTACACAAAAACTACTGATAGGATTTTAATGAAACTTTACAATAATATAGTTCATACATCAGAATAACAAAAGGTTCCCGTGGGATAGATGCGTTTTTGTTTGTCTAGAGGCGAACCCGAGCGATGGTAAGGTGACCGGTAGTTTTGAATAAGACACGAATGAGTTTGAGCGGTCATTTTGAAATTTAGCAGCTATAAAATGGAATTAAAAGTATAAATTAATGATCAATCAGGTCAGCTTGATGGTATTAAAATGTCATCCAGATTTACATTTATGACTTTTGAATTACATGCCACAATTATATAAAGTTAAAATAGACATAACTCATCTATACTATTAATACTATAAAGCTGAAGAGTTTGTTTGTTTGTTTGGTTGAACGCGCTAATCTCAGGAACTATTAAACCGATTTGAAAATTTCTTTTTGTATTAGATAGCCCCCGTTAACTGAGGAAGGCTATAGGCTATATATCATCCAGGAAAAATGTACGGTTCCCGTGGGATAGATTTGTTTTTGTCTAAAGACGAATCCGAAGCTAAGCGAGGGTGAGTCGCTAGTTTAATTATATAGGTGAAGCTAATAAAAACGTAAAAATAAAATGTATCATAATATATCAATTGAAATAAATAGCATTTATCTCTAGTCTCATTAGTCCAGTGGTTAGCATGTGGCTGCTAGAGGTCGCAGGTTCGAGTTCCGACTCTGGTTAAATAGTCATTAGTAATCCAATGACTATTTAACCCAATTTAACAAGGATAACTCCTTAGATGCCTTTTAGCATTTCAGATCGTCATATTACTTAGATAAATATGAAAGTTTATGTGTCTGTATGTATGTTTGCTACTATTTCAAGCTATAACGGCTGTACGGATTTGAATGAAATTTAATACTTAGACTATGGCATGGAGTATCACATAGGCTACTTTATACACACGAATAATAAGTGTAATCTATACAGATAAATAAAATTGGAGTGTCTGTTTGTAATATTAAAATAACCACTTTTTACTAAATATATATGGATGTATACACGGTACATATACCAAAACAACATTTTTTACAATTTTTGTCTGTCTGTCTGTCTGTTTGTTCCGGCTAATCTCCGAAACGGCTGGACCGATTTTGACGGGACTTTCACTGGCAGATAGCTGATGTTATAGGGAGTAACTTAGGCTACTTTTATTTTAGAAAAAGAATCAGGGTTCCGCGAAAAAAAAATTAAAACCCATGAAATTGTGAACAAAATCCGCGTACGGCGTACGCACCCGAGCAAAGCGAGGGTAAATCGCTATATAATTTAAATGAATATCTTAGAAGTAGCAAGCTACTATTTATGTATAAACATAGCTAACCGCGAAAACGTACCTAGGGACGAACGCGAGCGAAGCGAGCGTGAGTCGCTAGTTTAATCATATAACAAAACATTAATTGAGGGAAAACCATAGACGTAGAGTATGGACTGAGCAATACTCTCATGAAATTGACCACTCTAGAAAGAGAGAAAGCGAACGTGCGGCCTATACCTGTCTGTTATTCCAAGTTGAATTTATAAATGGAATGTAAAAAACTTATAATATTATAATGGAATGTAAAATGGTTATAAATATTTATCTACATTAATCGTATTTCAATGAATACAGAAGTCTTCTGGCCGCACATTTATTTTGTTTATGTCGCGCCTGTCCGCCATGTTTAGTTGACTGGCAAAGAAATACTCCGTACTATGTATTATACAGATTGTAGTATGTATTGTATGTTATTATATATAATATATAATGTTTAATAAGCTATTAATTTTTAAGTATCTGTAGATTATTTATATCACAAAAACTGCACGATTTCAGGCTGTTTTAAACACTATTTCTCACTACCGTTGGTTGGCTGGAAGAGATCTCTTCTAGAGATAAGTCCACCTTTTCAAACAAAAATTGTATTTTAACCGTATGTCACAACTCTCTGTCTGTAAAAGGAATGCAGCTAACTTCATCATGTTGCTATCAGCTATCTTCATCATGTCGCTTTTTGGCTGTCGGTGTGCGCGCGCATTGTAAAAATTTTACTCTCATTATGTTTTCCAAACGTGCCAAAAGAAGCGTAACTTATTAAAAGAAGTATAAATTATAATTAGTAACTTAAAGCAACAAACAAAAACCTATCATGAGAAAAAAACAATTTAGCAATACAATAGACACAACTTAAAAACTATCACCATAAGTAACTCTTAAGCAGTTTCATATTAGAGACTTAATTTTTTGAAGTAAAACTTCTTGATTTGGGGAGTAAGGGTGAATGCGTGACGAGAGCGTTACGTGAGAGCGAAAAGTGTGATCGGGCGAGGCGAACGTTTGTTGTCATGGTAACCGTTGTTATTGTCAGACAAATGATATTATATAATATTATGTTCTTTCCTTAAATGATATTCTATAAATATATGATTGTAATATGCGTTATTTTTAGTATCTCACCTATTACTATTATTTAAAACATAAATTGAATTTCACAAAGAGTACCGATGACCTACAGAAGTTTTACTTCTTGCGCGTGTACACATTCATACACGCACTCTTTAATTTCTTTCAATTTCAAAAATATATCAATATCCGAGTTTCTGTGTAATTAGTTATATTGTTTTAACATTCTATATATAGGAGAATAAAGGCTTAAGTTTGATTTGGATTTCTATCTGTTGTCTATGGGGAAATGAAAATAAAACACATATATAGACCCATAAAACGTTTATTATACAGCATGGTGTACATGGCGGCGGGTGCCCAACGCGGCGCGGGACAGTGCGGGGAATTTCCTCGCCGCGCGCCACACGTGCTCGAGCCTCACGCGTGTATGGGAACTATTCCTGTATGGGACACCATATAAAATCAAATCAAAATATACTTTATTCAAATAGAATTTTACAACCACTTTTGAATCTAAATACGAAACAAGAATCACACACCACACTAATGTACTTGCAAAGGATCTATTGGACGAAGTGCAAACGCCACGAAGGCTCAAACGTAAAAACCCACAGATCTATTATTGTGAAGTTTTATATTTATAGCAAAAAAATCACGTTTGTTGTGTGGGAGCACCCTTAAATATTTATTTTATTCTGTTTTTTAGTATTTGTTGTTATAGTGGCAGCAGATTTCTGTTGCAAAAATTTCAACTGTCTAACTATCACGGTTCATGAGATACAGCCTGGTGACAGACGGACAGAAAGACAGATAGACAGCGAAGTCTAAAGTAACAACGCCCCGTTTTACCCTTTTGGTACGGAACCCCAAAAAATAGCATTGTACTAAAAATGGCGTATTTACAATCCCATTCTCTATTTAACCGAGATATTTATACACATACATACATACAGAAAAAAAAATATACCAACCCAGTCCATATAGTAGGTAGCTGTGGGTCATTTGTCATGGAGGTCTGATCAGCGAGCGCAGACCTGAGGAGGTCTTCGGCAAAGTTCTTCATTGCTGACAGTAATACTGCATGGACAGCGCTGCAAATACATTAAATTATATATATATATATATATATATATATATATATATATATATATATATATATATATATATATATGTATATATATATATATATATATATATATATATATATACATATAATAAAACTGTACAGATCGAATGTCTGTACATAAAAAAAAAACCTAAAAACCGAGTCTGGGGGATGTAAGAAGAGAAATAGAACAAATCCAGTTATTTTTTCAAATTTTCTGTTCCTCTAACTGTTTGTCTGTTTGTACGGGCTAATCACCGAAACTGTTGGACCGATTTAAATGAAATTTTGCATGGTGGTAGGTACCTTATATATCCCAGTCAATATTTTAGATACTTTTCATCCCGGAAAGAGTTTCCGTGGGATAGTTAAAAAACTATATTAACGTATACAGCTTAGTACACAAAAACTACTGATTCGATTTTAATGAAACTTTACAATAATATAGTTCATACATCAGAATAACAAATAGGCAACTTTTTATCCCAGAAAAATGTACGGTTCCCGTGGGATAGATTTGTTTTTGTTTGTCCAGAGGCGAACCCGAGCGAAGCGAGGGTGAGCTGCTAGTATGTAATATTATAAATACAACAATTTGTTAGTTGAAATGAAACTTCTTTAGAATCGTTATGATTTGAAACTCGATGAAACGAAAATGCGACACTAGAAAGAGACAAACACATACATAAATATATAGGATTAAGCCGGCGAGAGAATGAGATAGAATACATTGCCATGTTGACATGGTATTGTCTGACAAATATATAATATTAATTTTCACTTCTATCACGTGTGAATTCTACACACACACACTTTTTGTTTGTTTGTAATTGTTATTCCTTCATAACAACACGACAGCACAAATTTCAGAGAAACTTAAAAACACTGGGATGTTAATTTAGTTAGTGAAAAGAAAAATTATAATGTATAAAAAATTATTTCAAGTAAATATATATTTTTATTATATATAATATGATTCCATCGCTCATTATTTAAAATTCTCATGGCGCGCCTAAAGAAATTTCTCTTCCGTAACGTAACGGTCCAGCGTAACGATATCTGTTACAAAAATCGTCAAAAAAGGTCAATCATTTTTCCTCTCTCATGACGCGCCGAAAAAAATGTGACTTCAATGATAAATAAATAAATATGTTGGGATATTAACACACAGCACCATCTAGTTCCATGGTAAGCTACGAGGCTTGTGTTATGGATACCAGATAGTTGATACACTACACATATATAACTTTAAATAAATACATACATACTATAAATATAAACACCCACGACTTGAGTAAAAACATTCGTGCTCAAGACACAAATGAATGCACCCAGCGGGACTCGAACCCGCGACCGCTGGCACAGCAAGTTGGGTCACTACAAACTGAGCCAAACGTGTCGTCGAATAAATAATAAAACATAACTAACCTATAGCTATATCCCTCTCCAACATCCTCATTCCTCAATTCAATACCAATATCAGCGCATTTGCTTTCAATATAGAAAAACTTCAGTTTATCCTCTTTACATTGCACTGGCAACACTTCTAACATATCTGTAGAGTCCGGCAACACTTCACTTTTCACTTTCACTTGCAAATCACTTATTATATCAATCTCTTCATCCGAATCATTTAAAGTGTTTGTTTCATTAAGCTGCATATATCTGTCACTGTTGAAAAGTGTTAGGCTTGTTATGTCATTGGAGTCCGGGTACAATTTTCTTATGTTAGATTCTGTTTTTCTGGAATTTTCCAGATCGTCCCAGGATGACCATTCATTTGTGTCGTCTTGCTTTGTAACCGTTTCTGCTTTAACAGGATAGAAGCCGTGAAGTCTTGAGAATATTAAGATCTGCTTCGTCCTCCATACTTTATTTGGTTCGGCTTTGAATTGCTCTGTTAGTATTTTGTTGATTAATTTTGCTCGTGACCACTGAAAACAATTGGAGCAATTAATTATAGATAAAAAAAAATCGACAAGTGCGAGTCTGACTCACACACTGAGGGTCCCATAGCTTGAAACATTAAAAATAAGTACTTTTTTTTCTGATGTATGATTTTCCCTTCACTTGTGCCATTAGAACTATAATGTTGAAAGGCAAGATGCAATTCTTGCCTCTCAATATTCTAGGTCAACAGTATGTACCCTATAGTTTTGAGTGTCAAAATTTACTCTTTTATTATTATTATTTTATCTTTTGGTTGCGTTGAGTTAGAAGTTTTTTTTCATAGCTCCAATTGATTGCAGAACTGAGTATTTGATATAAATTTAACTTGATACGCACGCATTCCTGAGAAACAAGGTCTTGACAGACAGACGGACAGACAACGAAGGATTCCAATAAAGGTTCCTTGTTTTTTTTTTGAAGTACGAAACCCTAAAAAAAACCAAATAGCACGTTTTTGACTAATTATAATGTATGGGATTAATGAAAACAAATCATATGGGAGAAGAATCAAGACTTAAGGTTTTTATTAGTATTGAACAGTCCCAATATTTTGGCTTCTATATTAAATATATAATTAAGGTTTGATTTACGTATATAATAATATATACATAAATAAAATATAAGGCAGTGTTAGCTCAGTGGTTACGCGCTTACTTGGGAAACCGAGTGAAGCGGGTTCAAATCCCGGGTCTCGCACCTCTGATATTTTCATGCGCGAATCATTTCCAACATGATTACCACTTGCCTTACGGTGAAGGAAAACATCGTGAGGAAACCTGCATGTCTTAGAGAACCTAACAAGTTGTCGAAAGACATGCTCAGCCCGCCCGCACTTGCAGCGTGGTGGGCTATGACCCGATAACAAAGCCCACGCCCAACAGTGGGATATTGAAAAAATCTACATACATCTATACTAATATTATAGAGCTGAAGAGTTTTTTTGTTTGTTTGGTTGAACGCGCTAATCTCCAGGAACTACTAATCCGATTTGAAAAATTCTTTTTGCATTTGATAGCCCGTTAACAGAGGAAGACTATAGGCTATATATCATCCTGGAAAAATGTACGGGTCCCGTGGGATAGACTTGTTTTTGTCTAGGGACGAATCCGAAGCGAAGCGAGGGTGAGTCGCTAATACATAATATAGATAAAATAATCACCTCAATATTCCTACGCTTCGTCAAATCCAACTTCCAATATTTATCTTCATTTTGAACAACAAACGGCAGACTCACATCCGACACACCATCTGATATCAGCGCCATCTTCTTTAGCAAAAAATTAACCACCATATGAGTGCATGAAAATTTTGCCACCGTCCCTTTTAAATCATCTAAATACGTCCTTTTTACTTCTATTGGTTTACACCAATTAGTTTTTAAATAACAATGATCGTTTTCAATATGACTGTACTTTTTTTCAATATGACTGTACTTATTTTCAATATGACTGTACTTATTTTCAATATGACTGTACTTATTTTCGTTATGACTGTACTTATTTTTAACATTTATTTCTGTTCGCAATTGTTTTCTTACTTCTGGTTTTAAGCATGAAACCAACTTTTTCGCCTTCAAACCGTTCTTGATTGGACTAATTTTAGCCGTCTGCATTTTTCCATGAGAATTAAACACAATCTCCTTAACTTTGCTCAAATCTAACTTTCTATCCATTTCCAGATAATATATTTTCCCTGTTGTCGGGTCAATGTATTTCATTATCCTCTTAGGTTCTTCCACGGTTGTATCACTATTCGTCGAAGCTGTTGAAGTTTGAGTGACTTCATTTTTAATAACTTCAGTTTCACATTTGGTTTCAACTTCATTTTCACGTTTAATATTTTTAACTAACATCTCGTCGACATTCACTTCTGTAGTGTCTTTAGAGAAAAATTCAAGCCAGTTATCATTTTGAACCACATTGGGTTCAACTTTGGGTTTCAAAAACTCGGTTTTGGCTTTAACCGGTTGGGTTTTTGGGTTAACTGGTTCAGTTTCTGCATCATCATCTTCTTGTTTTATTTGTTGTATGGGTTTTTCTAGATAGGTTTCTTCTTCTGGTTTAAATTCACATTCGAGCATCTCCGGTGTACTATACAGCCATACATCGGCTATTGTCTCAGCACCTGTAATATTAATATATATTTTACATCTAATATATAAATATCTCTTGTCACGGTGTTTGTGGTCGCACTCCTCCGAAACGGTTCGACCGATTTTAATGTTTTTTTTTTGTATATTTGGTAGATATGAGAATAAGTCGTAAAGTAGTTTTCACCCTCCCACCCCCACCCCCCATTTTTTAATCGCAATTTTAGCATTTTCGTATCAATAATCTGTATAAATATTTTAAATGTGAAAGTTTGTGAGTATGGATGTTTGTTGCTCTTTAACGCCCGAACCGCTGAACGGATCTGGATGAAATTTGCCACGGAGATAGATTATAGTCTAGAATAACACATAGGCTACTTTTATCTCGGAAAAATATATAGGTCCCGAGGGATAGGTTTGTTTCTGTTTTTCTAGAGGCGAACCCGAGCGAAGCGAGGGTGCGCCGCTATTTTATAATATTCTTTAGTGCACTTTAAAAAAAAATTAAGAAAAAACAAAAATACATATAAAATGACGTGGACAAACTTATCTCTATATGAGATCTCTTCCAGCCAACCAGTGTATGTGGGAAATAGTGTTAAGTAGCGGGATAGAAAGTGAAAGTGCAGAGAAAATGTAAGAAAATTTATAAGAATAAGCATAAGTAAGACAAAAGAAATACAATATATAAACCTACAAATATATACATAGAATATATACACATATACACACTATAATGCCATCTATATACATAATATACCATATCTATACTAATATTATAAAGAGGTAAAGTTTGTGAGTTTGTGAGGCTGTAGGAGGTAGTCTCTGGATCTACTGAACCGATTTAGATGAAATTTGGTAAGAAGATAGTTTGAGAACCTGGGAAGGAAATAGGTTACTTTTTATCCGGAAAATCATCCCTTAAGGGAGTGAAAATGGGGTGAAAGTTTGTATTTGGAAGCAAGCTAGAGGCAAACCTGAGTGATGCGAGGGTGAGTCGATAGTATTTTATATTTTATAATAAATAAAAATAAAACACTAACCCAAAGTCTGCAAACCGGTGTAATGGCGGTCCAGTTTAATGGTATGCGTGACGACGGCGGGACGATTTATGTCCGGCAGCATGAAGTGCAGCGTGACACGCGCGGGGAATTCCCCCCACCCGCGACGTGACACTTGGAATGGAGGTTTACTGGAACATACATACATAGTTATAACTTATATGTCTATACATATGATAAAATTGTAACTAAGTCAAATCTGTACATTAAATATTAAAAAAAAAAATCTTATTGCAATAATAATTATAATCGATGGAGGTAATCAGTCTAGCGGCTTTTTTTCTTCTTTTTTACCGGTCATTCGTGTCTTCTCCATTTTACGCGACAATGGCGAAGTAAATTGCGCCCAAAAACACTAGAAACCAAGATAATAAAGAATTGAATCGAATCTTATTTTACCAACCAACCCTCTTCGTGTTTTCTCCATTCTACATTCGCCAATCTATGCTCAATTGGAACGCTATATGAAAGAGAAATGTATTGAATGACACATGACAGATGACAGTTTTTTTTTTTTATTTGAATAAGTCTAATACCCACAGACATACGTCCGTGCCTTTTTTTCAGCTATTTTTATATTTTGTTGTTATTTTTTTTTTTATTTGAGATGGATACGTGCGTGTACAATTTCAGAATCTAAAGATGTCGCGAATAAAAAGTAAAGTTGAACAAAAATGGTGGGATCTGGTGGACTTTAGGAGTCCACACAAATGAGGTTAGTGTCATAGTGTGTTATGTGCGAGGTTTTTAATAAGGGAAGGGAGGATCTTAAGAGTCATGGGTTGAGCTTGATGGTGTTAAGATGATACTAACTCGATGTAGACGGCGTGATGAGGCGCGTAACTGCGGTGTAGCTGCACGTGCACGGCGCGCAACACGCGCGAGGCATCACGCGGCGGCGGCGCGCGCACGTACAGCAGCCACTTATGCGTGCTACGGTCCTGGCGGGACGCGGGCGGGGCGTACTTCGACGTGTTGCCTGCAATTAGGGGGTGGGCGACGGAAGGGGGGAGGGGAGGGTAGGAGGGGGAGTTAGTTATAATTTTTTGAAGTAAAACTTGTTTACGCACGCTTGACTTGGGGTGTAAGCTGGTGAATGCGCTACGGAAACATATACGTACGTTCGTTGCCATGGTAACCATTGTTATTGTCCGACAAATGATAAATAATATTATATTCCTTCCTTAAATGATATTCTATAAATATATGATTGTAATATGCCTAATATAAGTTACTTTTAGTATCTCACCTATCCTTATTATTTAAAACATAAGTCGAATTTCATGAAGAGTACCGATAACCAAGGCTCGGAAACCGGTTAAATTTCCGAACCGGTAAAGCCTTAAATACCTAAGAACTTAATATTTCGTTTACGTTCTTAATAAACCGGTATGAAGAGCATTAAGTTCAAAAAAAACTCTCTTTACGGTTAGGGTTATTTAACCGGTTATTAACCTGTATTAATTAGGTTACAAAGTTCTTACTTTGATGTGCAGCCCAAAGCAGAATAGAGGCTCAGTTGGGTGCGGAAGTGCACATTTACAAGTATACTTTGTAGCTATCGTAGTAATAATAAAAAGAAAGAATTCAACTTTTAAAATGAGTAAGTAGTAATATTATTTTATTAGATTTGTACAGCACACCTTTTAAATAAATGTCCCAGATAATAAAATGTTCTTATCTAATAATAATAATAAATTTAATAATTATATTTTATTTAGCGTTAAATACACCTACATCTAAAGGCAAGGCAACAACTCGGCATTTTTTTATTTATATATTAATAGCGACTCACCTTCGCTTCGCCCGGGTTCGTCCCTAATAATTATAAAAATTATTTTCATATACAGACAACGAATTTTCTAGTGCAGGCCGGTAAAGCGGTTATTTAGCGCATTTTATAGTAATAAGTTATCACTACACAAAATTTAATTAAAATCGGTCTAGTACTATTTGCGTGAAACGCGCACACACGGACGGACAAAAATTTTAATAACCATTATTTTGGGGTCTATATTCTGTACATAAAATGTTTCATGTACAGATTTCGCAAAATTTTTTTTTTTTTTATATTAGTCCAATCATAATCCGGTTTGCGAACAAACAAATTAAAACCTGAAATTTTATGTTTTTTAAATGTTAGCAGGTATATAAAGAATAGAAATTCGTAAAATGTCCCCGATGTCAGCTACCCTCGAGAAATCGAGGGATGGAATGGAGGGGGATGCAGAGCGTTGAAAAATAGTTTTTTTTTTTTCAATTTCCGGCTAACTGTGATGTGCTATCGAAAAATGTTTTCTACAAAAGTTGTAGGTCTAGTAAACATCTACAACTTTTATAGATGGCACTTTATAATAACCTCAAAGTTTTCGAGATATTTGCAAAAAACTCGGTTTTTAATTTTTTTCTTGTTTTTTTTTATTTTTAATTTCTGCAATAATCTTTTGATTTTCATGAAACTAGGGGAATGTAATCTTCGAAATACATATACTTAGCAATTTTTTTTGAAATTGAAATACTTAGCAGTTTCTGAGAAAATGTTTCATGGTCTCGGGAGGCTAAAAATCACCCCCAACTTTAAGTGACGTTTACATAAAAAAAAATTCGTTCGATTTTCAAATAGGGCTCATTTTTTCGTCTTGAACTATGCTTTTAGAAAAAATAAAAATATATATATGGTCGTAATGTGAAAACACTTTTTACTTTGTAAACAAAATTTTTAATAATCATTGAAAAAGTGTACTTTTTTAAACAATTTTTTATAAACTGACTATACCAATGTAATTTGCGGGAAAAAACGAAAAAAACGGTATACTTAAGATTTTAATTTGACGCTTATTATTTATACAATTTCGTCGTAAACATTCCAAACTAACAATTTGACGAGTCATAAAAAAAAATTAAATTGGAAGTCACGTAAAATATACCATTTTTTTTTTTGTATTTTTCCCCATACAATCTATATAAGGTAAGTCCGGGGGAATATCAATTATATGTGTAAGATAATACATAAAATAAGCATAGTTTATTTTAATTCAATATTTACTTATGTCATTCAGATTAAATTTGGAACTGTTGTGCAATATATTTTAGATTAAAAAAGGTTTTTTTTTAAATAATAGAAAATAGGCATCTCACCCAGACGTGTGGGTTAGCTGCCTATAGATGTCAGGGATAGATGCCCACGAGTAATTAGTGCATAATCAGACGTTACACTTTAGGCATTCCACTGAATCTTCACTGCAGTTTTCATGAAACCACTATGAGCACACTATAATCTGTCGCATTTCTTCTTAGTGGCGTCATAATACTCTCCACAAGTGTGAGGGCAGTTTATATGTATTTTTACTTTGCGTATTGACGCAAATATTCTTCTTTTTATGCATTTATGCATACTACATTTAGATGCACAGATGGTTATGTGGGACTCACCGGCTAGAAAAGCCAGTACTGCCCACTAAAACTCAACGAAACCTCCCCCGTCTTAATGGGGCACCCCGACGGCAGGTCTGCCAAAGCAGACTACAACAACCATGAGGTTGCTCCCACGGTCCACTCTGCCGTCAGAGAAGTACCAGGAGCAACCCGCATGATACAGCGCCCACCAAAGTGGGCCACCTCCCAATGGGTATTCAGCCCTTTTTAACGTTCTATTGCCTCCACTGCCACGAGCCTCCCTTCAATACAAGGGGGATTAGGCCAATCCACCACGCTGGCCAGTGCGGGTTGGCGGACATAATATATCTTTCGAAAATTTGCTAGGTTCTCTCAGACATACAGGTTTCCTCACGATGTTTTCCTTCACCGTAAGCCAAGTGGTAATCATGTTACAAATGATTCGCACATGAAAATATCAGAAGTGCGAGACCCGGGATCTCGCTTCACTTGCTTTTCCAAGCGAGCGCGTTACCACTGGGCTACCACTGCCTTAATTAGCGTCCGGAGGAGCTTCCCCACCACAACCAGGTGAACACACGTTGGGGGGGGGGGGACTAATTAATATACTGGGCATCTAACCCCGAAATATCATTGGGCATCTCCCCTGATCATTAGGGAGAGATGCCTTTCACCTCTGAACACAGCCTAAAGCATTTACAATACAAAATGGTGAATTGTTAACAAAATAATATCATAATGTTACATTATGAAACAATTTAATACTATCTAACTGAAGAATTTAGGAAAAAAATTACTGCAAACTATCTCAAAGGTTATATTCTAACGTATAAGTTAACTACACTTACCTTATTTTACAAATTAACACCAAAATATTAATTATAAGTAATATGTCTTTGTGTAAAAACTTCCACACTGACATTGACTGTCGACTGACGTATTATGGAAGCGTTCCGAATCACGCAAAATTAATTAATTTAATTTTTAAATTTATCGGGCGTCTCTCCCTTATAGGCGTCTCTTCCGGACCTACCCTATGTTACTATTTTTTCGAATACATCAATATTTTGTTAATTTTTGATCGTTTTTGGAGTTAAATTTATTATTTTTTCTAAAACATTAGATTTTAATTAGATTTATTAGGTAATAACAGAAAGAAATAAAATTCGTTCAGTCTTACCTTGTTTATTCATTAATTAAAAATAAAATTAAAAAAAATTAAGTTGATATTTACAAAATTTAGTCATAATTTTGTTAGAAAGTCATAAAAAAATGTAAAAATGAAAAAAATATGTTTACGTCAATTTTTTCCTGAGTCATTCGACATTCAATGAAAAAGAATTATTTTCTTTTTTATCGTCAACGCACACTAGATAAAAGGATGTTGTTTAAAAATCAAAATAATTTTTTAATCAATTTTAAATAATTTTAATTTTTTTTTTTCATTTTTTAAGTTTCTTTTTCAATGATAATTAAAAAAAAAATTCCATTTTTAAGGATGTTTTTACAGGCTGACCATAAAATGTTTTTATTTGTTCAAAAAGTAGAGTACATGATAAAAAAAAATAGAGCCCTTTCTGAAAATTGAGCAAAAAATTTTTAAGTGTAAACATTCACTTAAATTTGGAGATAATAAACCATAAAACATATTTTTTTTCGGAAATGGCTAAATATTTCATTTTCATTTTTCCATTATTATTATTATATGTATTTAGAAAATTACACTGCCCTAGTTTTACGAAAATTAAAAGATTACTGTAGAAATTTAAAATAAAAAAACCAATAAAAAATTAAAAACCGAGTTTTTTGCAAATATCTCGAAAACTATGAGGTTAATGTAAAAAGTGTCATGTATAAAATTTGTAGATTTTACTACACCTACAACTTTTGTAGAAAACATTTTTCGATAGAACGTCACAGTAAGCCGGAAATTGAAAAAAAATTGTTTTTCAACGCTTTGCGCCCCCCCATTTTTCGGGGGTAGCTGGACATCGGGGGCATTTTACGACTTTCTATTCCTTGTATACTTGCTAATGTTTAAAAACTATAAAACTTCAGGTTTTAATTTCTTTGTTCCCAAACCGGATTCCGATTGGACTAATATGCTAATTGCTAGTACTCTACTCGCAACAAACAACCCAGTCAACTGCAACAAACGCGAAACGCGTGGGGCCGAAATACAAGTTTGGACATGTTTACATAGGTCTTAAAATATCCACCGTGTTTATATGAACCGGTTTATTTCGGTTATAGAACGAAATGATAAAGGGTTTCGTTCTCAACAAAACCTTTACGCGAAACCGTTATTAACCCTTTTTTAACCGTTATTATAAAACCGGTTCCAAACTGTTCGAAACAGTTAAACGAAACCGTTATTAACCGTTTTTTAACCGGTATTACGCAAACCGGTTCCGAGCCTTGCCGATAACCTACAGAAGTTTTACTCCTTGCGCGTGTACACATTCATACACGCACTCTTAAATTTTTTGTTTGGTGAGACTCAAAAACTTGCTTGATTTTCCATTTTCCTCATATCGAAGGGAAGCTTGTGCTCAGCAGGGGAATGTTACAAAAGGCTGATATTTCACAGGACAAAGTTTGCCCACTGGGTAACAAGCAGTTAATTAATATAATATTAGCAATATGACCTTGAAAGAATTTTGTCTTTTATATTAAGTTACGGGCACATTAGCGTCTGGCAACCCAGCTGGGTGCGAAGCCAAGAAACCTATTAGGAGGTTGCCCACCCCAGTGGACGATGTATTATGTTGGTTGCTCCTGGTATTTCTCTGATAGCAGAGTGGACTGTGGGAGACCATGGCTGTTGTGGTCTGCTTCAGCAGACCTGCCGTCGGGGCCGAGTAGTTGGGTGGGTAAGCGACCCTGCGACTAAGACGTGGGAGGTTCTGTTGGGTTTTAGTGGGTAGTACTGGCTTTTCTAGCCGGTGAGTCCCACATAACCACCTGTATGTATACAGGTGATATGCAAAAATGCATTTACCAACAATAAAAAATGTTGACATCTTTACCTATAATTATCCTATATCTATGTTTCTTTTTATTCCTGGTAGCCTCATCCAGTGTGACCACGTTATTGACCTTAGGGTCGATCTGTCGAGGTATCTTCTTAGGTTTGCTGGAGCCAGGCTCTTCTTTATCTTCTTGTTTCACTTCTAACTTCTCTTCTTTATCTGTGTTCGGTCGTAGTGATTTAGTTGAGTCCGCTGATATTGTGTAGTTCTTACGTTGAAGCATAGCCTAAAAAAAATTATGTTAATAAATATAAAAATCGGCCAAGTGCGAGTCGGACTCGCACAAGAAGGGTTCTGTACCATAATCGATTATTTTTAATTCGCATGACAACCATTTTGAAATTCGCCATCTTGGTTTTTTATTATTCGTTGTTATAGCTATATGGGTCGTTCTTTTTTTTCTTGCGACAATGAATTAGTGTTTCTCAGTTTTTAGAGTTTTTCAAATAACAATATTTTGATTTCAGTGTTAGACATTTTTTTGCAAATGCATTTTATTTTAATTTGGATCATTTAATCTTTGTTTGCCCGTAATGTTGTTTGTTTTGTGGCGATTTTCGAGAAAACACTGTGACAGAGTGGTTCTTTTTCGGTAGGACATCATTATGAATCACTACTCTGCCACGGTATTTAATGAAAAATAAACACATGTAAAAAAACTATTGGCTACATAAAGTTAAAGATTATTTAGTATTAAAAGGTATAAAGCGATGAGGATGTAAATTCGAACAAGGAATACATAATAATCTATACTCTAATATGACACTAAATGAGGTGAGGGACATATCATTGACGCTAGAAAAGAAGAACGACCTATATATGTTTGTAGAAATACACACTCTGTGAAAATTTCAACTCTATACCTATTACGGTTCATGAGATACGAACTGACGGACGGACAGCGGAAGCTTAGTAATAGGGTTCTGTTGGCACCCTTCGGGTACGGAACCCTAATAAAAAACAATACATTTTATTGAAAAAGAAAGTTAGATAATTTAAAAATACTAATTGTCTTCTTTAATTCTTGAACTTAATTTTTTTTTTTGGGTAAATTGAAAAAGGAAAAATAATCGACTATTGGCATGTTCTAAAATAAAGTACCAGTTATTACACATTGAAAAAAAACTTACACTATAATTTTTCCTCGTCTTGTTTCTGGGTTCCCTCGATCGAAGTATTTCTTCAATGTCAACATGCTTCTTGCCAAGTAATTTACGTACAGACGGATGCAACCGACGTTGGCTATCACGTAGTATTGATGATACCTGATTGCAATGAATAATCTATCTATACTGTATTCGCCGAATGAACCAAGCACTGAGATTTTGCGCTTGCACATGGTTCGTTGTAGATAACACGCTTAGGCCGTGATCACAATGGAAGTCATAATTAGTCCGTCGTTGCATTCCGTACCGTTCAGACGTCTCTCGTGTAGTTACCTAATTTATTATCTATGTAGGAGATGACAGTGATACGGCGGAAAGTGAAAATTAATAAATAATGCATATAAATATTTAAAAATAAAGTTAATTTCACTTTAATGTTGATTTTATTTGTGTGTTGATTTTATTTTATTACAAAATAGCGACTCACCCTCGCTTCGCTTCGGGTTCGTCTCTAGACAAAAACAACTCTATCCCACGGGATGATTTCCGGGATGATATATAGCCTAAAGCCTTCCTCGATAAATGGACTATCCAACACAAAAAGAATTTTTCAATTCCATCCAGTAGTTCCTGAGATTAGCGCGTTCAACCAAACAAACAAACAATCAAACAAACTCTTCAGCTTTATAATATTAGTATAGATTATTAATAATTCCTCACTAAAGCATTGGCAACATGAACGAGCTCGACGACTTCAAACCAGTTGCAAGCGTTAGGGTCGGAGCTAGACAGTTTTCTGTTTTCTTTGTTTTGTTTTCTTTCTCCGCAAAACTTAGGAATACTTTGTATTTTAAACAAAAAATCTCATCAATGTTCATTTTAATTACTAAAACTATTAACTAATCTCAACCTGTCTATAGTTTTAAACAGTTTTATTTAGTTTTTCATGTTATTTGTTCTTTTTATATTAATAAAAAAAAAACTGACTTGTGTTTTATTTATTTTATCTTTATTTTTGAATTCAATAAACGTATCGGTATCGGCATCGATATCGCCGATATCGATATCGATATCGTATCGGCAAAAGGCGTATCGAGGCATCCCTAAATATCTCGTGTCACGGTGTCTGTGGTCGCACACCTCCGAAACGGCTCAGTCGATTTTAATGAATATAAAAATATATTTGGTAGGTATGAAGTATAGGTCGTAATATACATAAATAGAAAATATTTATGGTTACAATGAAAAAATCGAATTTCCGTCTCGAAAGCGCTAGAAATGCACACAAACAAAGCGAGCGTGAGTCGTTAATTCTTAAATAAAAAAATAATATATAGATTCACATAATGTACAGCTTAAAAGAAGTATACTCACAGATACATACATATTTATCTATACTAATATTATAAAGAGGTAAAGTTTGTGAGTTTGTGAGGTTGTAGGTAATCTCTCTATCTATTAAACCAATTTAGATGAAATTTGCTAGGAAGATAGTTTGAGACCCTGGGAAGGACATAGGATACTTTTTATCCCGGAAATCATCCCTAAAGGGGGTGAAAATAGGGATGAAAGTTTGTATGGTAAATGTAAAAGTGTGTTTATACATAAGTAGTCACTCACTTCAGCTCTGGCTCTAGGTTCGGTTTGAGCAGCAACATCATCTTCAATTTGACCATTCGTCAATTGTAGTTTCTGGTCCTTATAAAAGTTATTGACTAGAGAATATCTAACTTGGTGAAGATATCTTCGGGCTTTTGTCATTCTATAATAAAAAAAAAACATTCTAAAATAATCTATCTATGCGTCTAATGCGTCTTGCATTTGACTCAGTTTGTAGTGACCATGCTTGTTGTGCCAGCGGTCGCGGGTTCGAGTCCCACTGGGGGGCATTTATTTGTGTGATGAGCACGAATGTTTGTACTCCAGTCATGGGTGTTTTTAATTACAATATGAATGTATTTAAAATTATATGTACATGTGTAATGTACAAATTAACTGGTATCCATAACACAAGCCTCATAGGTTACCATGGAACTAGATGGTGCTGTGTGGCAATTACAAAGACAAGTTTTTTTTACATAACGTTACAATTTAACTGTAATGTAGATAGATGCAAGAGAATATATTTTTTAAGAATAAGTAGTTACAAAATATTTTAAAATAATTTTATATAGCTACACAGTAGACATTAAGATTAGCAATTATACAATTGAAATATTTAAAACAAATAGGACATGACGGATGACAGGAAGAAGTGGTGAAGGAGTAGGCCTTTGCCCTACAGTGGAAAGGACAGGCTTCTAATAATAATGAAAATATATAGAGTTAATAAACCCTTTATAGTAAAAAAGAGACTTTTGAGTAGGAAGTACTTACAGTATTTTAAGAGAAAGTTATTATTTTAAAATTATTTTGTCACATATTCCTGTTTGTCACATATTCACGTATAAGTGAAAAGGCAAAGGTAAGAAGAGAAAATTGTACTGTTATAGATGTGGTGGAAGCCATATCTACCAAAAGTGTCAATTTGTTTCAGCGAAGTGTTTAAAATGCAATAGAATAGATCATATAGCTAAATGTACGGCAATATAGTACATTTAGCAGTGTGATAAGCGCCAAGTAAACATAAATATGCCATCAAGTACTATTTATGGATTACTCCAGCGAATCCATGGCAGAGACTATATGGAGACTTTGCAGGGCCAGTAGAGGGAAATGTTTATGATAGTGATAGATCAACGTTCAAAATGGCCTGAAGTTAAAGTTGTTTGAACAATTTCAAGTGAGCGTCCTATTAAGGCTTTAAGAGAGATATTTGCAGAATAAGGATTACCAGAGGTCCGTGTCTGAGACAAGGAAACAGCATTCGCTTCTGTTAAATTCAAAATGTTCTTACAAAACAATGGGATAAAACATATTTTGACCCCTCCATATTATCCAGCTTTTAATGGACAAGCAAATAAAACTGTACAAACAGTGAAAAAATAAAAAAAATTACAATTAATGATATAGATGCAAAATTACCCAGGTTATTGCTTGGTTTGAGAACTACACCAAGTATGGTTACAGGCTAAACACCAGCTGAGGTATTAAACAGGAGTTATTGTAGAATAAGATTTAATATGATACATCCTTTCTTAGTCACGCCTGAGGTGGAGAAACAGATTGAAAATAATACCGCTGTTGCAGTAAGATTTTTTTAAATTAGAGATAAAGTATGAATAAGGAATTATTCTAGAGGAGCAAAGTGGTTAAATATTTAGAATAAAAGGACCAGTTAAATTTTTGGTGAAACGAGAACTACACATTCCAAAAGCGTATGAGAAAATGAGAAAAATGCTGTAAATCTGTAGTAATGCTGTAAATATCAAATAGTCACATGTAAACGGGATGTACTCGAGCAATTATTATAATTATTACCTACTAAAATCATTAGTCATTCTCTATTAATGAAATATTATTTTTTTATTTAAAGATTTTTTTTTTTGTAATTGTAATTAATTTACTCGCATTATCCTATGTATTATTTAATTTTTTTAATTATATTACTTTGTACTGTTTGTTTCCCCAATAAAATAAAAGTAAAAAAAATAAAAAATAAAATTGTTAAGTAGGTTATTAGTATTAAGGATGTAGGATAGGATTAGGTTTAGGGTTATTCTTATACTTAGGGGGAAGGTATATCATGTATTTAGGGTAGTGAAATTTAATTAGTGACATTTAAATATTAATATTACAAAAAGTAAAAAGGCAAAGGCAAGGAAGAAATAGCTATCGAACCATTATTTAACAAGCTTGTGAATACTTAATAATACATTGGTGAAGTAATGTGTCCAACTGGCACGCCTAAAAGCCAAACAACAAAGAATTGAATTGACATAACAATACATCAATATATTTTTAATAATTCATAAATTATAATAGAATCAATATAGTGTATTTATAAATTTATACAATACAAGCTCATACAATTCCCTCAAAACTTTGTGTTGTTAAAAAACACACATGTTGTTAAACAATCACATGTTGTGTTAATCTATAATATTTCCATCATGTAAGCAGGTCGTGAGCAATGAATGGCCACAATAATACATAATATAGGATTAAAAATAGACTAACCTTTGATCTATAAGAATTACTTCTTTTTCTCTTACATTCAGTTCATTTTTAAACTCGCGACGAATTATCTTTTTAATTTTCTCAACTTTGTCATCTTCAGATTCACTAGGCGGCTCCTCCTTTTTTACAGTTATTGAAAGTTCAGGATAGTCTGGATCGTGATATTCCTCGTTATGTTCCATGATAATTGATTTACACTTAATAAAACGTGAAAATTGTCTTTTACTTATAATGTAATATGTTGATTATACACTTATGATATAGATGAGTGATTGTACGCAAAAATTGTTTTCTAACATTTCTCTCTCAATCTACGTTTGTGAGAGTTTAATTTTAACTTATTAAATAACTAAAAATTAAGAAAACAACAAAATTTAACCAATTTCCGCGATTTGACAGAGGGAAGGTCAACAACCGAGTCACTTTGGAAGGGTGGGACCGTGGGATTTTCAATTCGCGTTTCAACAGTGCGCGTAAATTGACAACCGTGTCGGCCACACAATAACCGTATACACTTTACTCTCTAAGCCACTAAAGAAAACCAAAAAAAAAACATTTAGAGTCATAAATGAGGATTTATTATTCTAACAAAAGTAATTTATTTAAATATATCTATGAATCCTTTTAGTTATAAACTATAAATAAATAATCAATAAACTACTCGTTTTCTATATGTTACAGTAGTTGTGTTGAATGGCTAACGGTAAGGTACGATTTTAAATTGTTTTTTTTTTTCTGTTGTAGAATTTTTATTTATTCATTATCTGATAATTCTATTACATATAAACAAAATTTATTACTTTATTGATAAAAAAATTTCTTCAAAATTTATTTAATTTGAGATCATACCAATCTCGGACGTCTGTAGCGGCCTTTAGTCTAGTCTACTTTAAATGTCAAGTCACGAAATGTCAATATTCTTCTAAGATATTCTTAGTATTTTCACTTGTCTGTGTCTATGATTCATTCTTTCATAGAATATTTACTAGTTACTAACATTTTTTATTTGTCATCCATGGTTACTAATCTGTTCTGTGAATTGATACAAGAAAACTTTCAACACCAAATCAAATTATTGTTATAATTCACAAGAAAAGGGTAGTTCTTCAAAACGGAGTCCAGAGTACTCTCATGTCCGATTCGCAAGCAATAGGCCAAGAGGCCATGATAGATACGCGTAGACCGTATTTTTATCCCGATAGCAGTAGTGACACCGAGGAGTATAAAAGAGACGTGGAAGAACGTAATAAACGTTTGTCTAAACGTAACGGCCAGAATATAAGAAGAATTCCATCTAACATGCCATCAACATCCAGCCAAGATCCTGTGAAGAAGGAAGGAAAGATCCAAAGGAACCAACTTTGTCAAGATAAAATTACTCTTGTAGTGGATGATACAAGATTTGTTGTGGATCCTGCTCAATTTACAGCTCATCCTAACACCATGCTTGGACGGATGTTTAGTTCTGGTAAGTTTATAATAAAAGTAAAAAACTAACATGTCTGAAAAGAAAGTTTTCTTTGGTGATGTGATAATTTTAAAAACTTTAAGATATATTTCATATAAAACACCTACAGTGTAATAAAAACATTTTATGATGAGTTTATATAATATAATAAATATTTGTAGAATATTCATGTAGGAAGTTATATTTTGTTATTTAATGAATGGTTACAAAATTTTCTTTGTTTTGTAATTATTATCATGAATTTTAAATATAGGTATTATTTAAACTGTAATTTTAAATGTATTATATAACTATCAGAATATCATAGCTAATAGAGTTTATTATGTTGTATATATTACAATTTGTATAATGTTGAAGAAATAATTAGTTTTATGCGACTAAAGATCACTATAGTTGATTGACTTGAGTATTGTGCACATTGCAACATTTATTTACCATAAATAATAACTGTCATAATATGTAATAGAAGTGTGTCTCAAACTTTAGCAATTTTATTGTAGATTATGCAAGATGTTCACTCATTGTGAACAATTTTTTTATAATTCTTTTTTAAACATTATACCTCAAAGGTGGTATTATATGTATATAAAATAAATTCTAGTGGAATATTACAATTGTTTTTAAAGTTTCTGTTCATTTTACGTTAAAAAACAATTAATTAATTTTTAGTTTAGGATTTGTACCCAAAGTTCTTCTTGATCGTTATTGGAAATGCACTATAATTTCGAGTTCATTATTTGAAATCAATAAAAGTTAATTAAAAGGAATATTGCAGGTATAGAATTCACACATCCCAATGAGAGGGGTGAATATGAAGTGGCGGAAGGTATATCAGCTACAGTGTTCCGGGCAATACTGGAGTATTACCGAGGCGGTACCATTAGATGTCCACCGACTGTATCTGTACAAGAGTTAAGGGAAGCATGCGACTATCTGCTTGTGCCTTTTGATGCTAACACTGTGAGATGTCAGGTAAGGAAAATTTTAATTTAGCTTATATATACATATATGTAGGTCAATTTTTAAAGTCGGGAGTGAATGAAAGCTCTAATGGAAGAATGTAATAAAAAGTATTAGTCTAGTTCAACAGTTGAAAATGTGTTATTTCTTGTTACTGTGATTCAAAACTACATATGAGAGCTCAATGGATTTTAAATTATATATAGAAAAATTTGGTAAAGTATTGAACAAGTAGCGGCACAAGTTTAGTATATGAGAGCCCCTGTAGGAGTGGGTGGTATTTTTGGATAGGGGAGGTGATAGGGAGTTTAAATATATAAAAATTATTTTGGGGAAACGCAGGAGTCAAAAGTTATGGAGACTTAAAGTTACAACATTTCCATACATTTCTATACCTAAATAAGTCATTAGTAATTACAAAAGATAAACATACCTATAACGAATAGTAAATACATATTTTTTTGTGCACAATTCATATTTTCAGAACAATTAAGGCTTTATTGTATTAATATTTTAATAATTTCACTAAAACAATATTCTAAGCAAAATAATCTTAACACTTTGACAAAAATGTACTTAGACAAACAAAAAATCTATCCCACGGGAACCGTACATTTTTCCGGGATAAACATTAGCCTATTTTTTATTCTGATGTATGAACTATATTATTGTAAATTTTCATTAAAATCCAATCAGTAGTTTTTGTGTTCTAAGCTGTATAAGTTACTATAGTTTTTTTAATTATCCCACGGAAACTTTTTAATTTTCCGAGATGAAAAGTATCTAAGATGTTGACCGGGGATATAAGGTACCACCATACAAAATTTCATTTAAATCGGTCCAACAGTTTCAAATATTAGCCTGTACAAACAGACAAACAGAGAAACAAAACATTTGAAAAAATCTGGATTTGTACTATTTCTCTTCTCACATTCCCTTGACTCAGTTTTTAGCATTTTTTTTCTATATACAGACATTCGACATCTAAAGTTTTATTATATGTATAGATTTTTAATTTTCTATAAGGTTGACAGTCCGGCTTGGATAACATAGGTTGAGAAGGGTAAGGCGGGTGCTCCCGCCTTACCCTTGTCGTTGGGTCTTTTTTTTTATTTCAAGCCCGGAACCCCTTCTATGGTTAGTGCCTTATGTTAATTTTAAGTTCGGTGATGGATCTGACTCATTATTTGAAGATCATTTTGACACTTGGAAGTAACATTAATTAAAAATGATTAAAATAAAATATCATTATAGGTGAAGTTTGCAGTTTTGGTATTATATTTCGGAAGTTACATCTTCTATAATGTTTTTTTTTTATTTCTTTAATATGAATAGTTTTCAATTATTTTCATAATCGACGCCTTCTTTAATCTATACTAATGTTATAAAGCTGGAGGGTTTGTTTGTTTGTTTGGTTGAACGCGCTAATCTCAGGAATTACTAATCCGATTTGAAAAATTATTTTTACATTAGATAGCAAGTTAACTGAGGAAGGCTATAGGCTATATATCATCCTGGAAAAAAAGTTACGGTTCCCGTGGGATAGATTTCTTTTTGTCTAGGGACGAACCCGAAGCGAAGCGAGGGCGAGTCGCTTGTAAAATATATACTTATTATTAACTTTTGAAATTATTGTTCAAGTGAGATTAATCTTACTAATATTATAAACTAGCGACTCACCCTCGCTTCGCTCAGGTTCGTCCTTAGGCATGTTTTGACGCTTAGTATGGAATAGATTTTATTTCAATTTTTTTTGTGAATTTTTCCGATTTTTTAAAGTTATTATGCTATTCGGGGTGAAAACAAATCAAAGAAAACAAAGATCATAAAAATTGGTCCAGCAGTTATGAGTGTTGTAACAAACCCGACTTTGTTTTATATGTATTATGTATAGATGTGAAAGTTTAGATGAGAAGGCTGAATGAATCTGGATGAAAATTTGCACAGAGATAGATTATAGTCTTTTTATCCCAGAAAAATGCACGATTCCCGTGGGATAGTCCCGTTGTTTTTGTCTAGGGACGAACCCGAAGCGAGGGTAGATCGCTAGTTCTTGATAATTATAGAGGTGTATCAAATCCATTCCAGAATCTACGTGGACTTCTCCATGAACTGTCGAACGAGGGCGCTCGTCGTCAATTCGAAAGCTTTCTTGAGCGTCTTATCCTACCTTTAATGGTGGAGTCAGCACAGCGAGGGGATAGGGAGTGTCATGTCGTGGTTCTCCTGGATGATGACTCAGTGGAATGGGACCCTGAGTATCCTCCACAGATGGGTGACGAATACAGCCAAACTGTTCTGTCCACACCATTATATAGGTTCTTCAAGTATATTGAAAACAGGTTAGTTTTATTTTGTATATTAGTTTTAGTCTTTGGTCTGTTTGTTTGCCAAACCTTTAAATAAATAAATAAATAAGTTGGGACATTAATACACAACACCATCTAGTTCCATGGTAAGCTACGAGGCCTTAGTTATGGATACCAGGTAGTTGATACATATAACTTTAAATACATACACATTATAAATATAGACACGAATAATTGGAATACAAGCATTCGTGCTCATCACATAAATGAATGCCCCCAGCGGGTCTTGAACCCGCGACTGTTAGCACAGCAAGTAGGGTCACTATCAACTGAGCCACCTTAACCTTTGTGTGTTAAAAAGGTGAAAAGTTTCTTAAGACACTTGATTGAATCCTCTAATCTTATCTATCTATATAAATAAAAATGAACGTTTGTATGTTTGTCTTAGTTAAAATTATATGTTTAATATGCTGTTACTCGTTATATTTTAACATTTTGATATATCAAATGTGCCTTTCAGAGACGTTGCCAAGCAAGTTATGAAAGATCGGGGCCTCAAGAAAATCCGATTGGGCGTGGAAGGTTATCCAACATACAAAGAAAAAGTTCGAGAACGTCCCGGGGGGAGAGCTGAAGTCATATATAATTATGTCCAAAGACCGTTCATCCATATGTCCTGGGAAAAGGAAGAGGCAAAAAGCCGCCATGTGGACTTTCAGTGCTTCAAATCTAAATCTGTCACTAATTTGGCTGAGGCTACAGCGGATCCTGTCATTGAATTGGAGATAAGAGCTCGTGAGGAAGTCGAGGTCCAGGACCCTGGAGACCAGGAGGAGGAGCAGTGACTCAAGGTCCTGATGTTCTTTTGCTGGTACAAAGTGAAGTGATTTTGCAGTGTCAAGTGTTTTGGAAGGGCTCCCATATTGTTACATGGGAGTGTTGAGTGATGTTTTGTACCATATTGGATTCGAACCTTTGACCTGGAATTGAATAGACATACGTTATGAAGTTAGTAGGTTCTTTTAGACGGTTCATTATAGCTGTTAATAAATGTTAAAATTATATATACTTTTACAGTAAATAATATGTGTGTAATATTTTATCATACATAATATAAATTATGTATGATTTAAATATGATCAATATATTTATTCGGATGTCAGTTTTTAATTTTTACATTTGTTAATTATATTGTTTTTGATGTGTAACATCTAATGCGGCGGTTTGAACCGGTTTAAAATTGTTGGCGTGGCGACGCGTCGCCACTCGGCTAGATAATCGCCCGTCTATCTTCTACCGTGCTGAACTTTAATTTTAATTTTTAATATTGGTGTTAAATTAATATATATTTTTAAAATGGAAGGTTTTTTTTTAAATCTGAGTATTTTATTTTTTATTATGGCATAGGTATATACTGCCTAAAAATCATCCTATCATGCATATTTTCTATACCATTTAGTAAAATAGTACGGTATTCTCTAGTAACTTTGCCAGTAGAAGATATACTGATGTTGGTTCCAAAAAACGGACAAAATTAAAAATCTATTACAATTTTATTATTTTTTCATTATAATATAAGCTATTTTTATAACAGACATGTGTGACAGGATTGATTTGGCTTTAGGTATGGAAGATAGGGCTAAGGAGAACCATCTTATGTGAGAGACAAGATGATAAAGTATACCTGTAAGCGGTAAATAATAGTTCAAAAATATTCCAAAATGGCGTTACTGTAGATGCAGACAGTGAAGTGTGCTGATTAGAAAAACGTAATATTTTTGGCTGACTTGAGTAGTTAATGAAAATGCTGTATCCGAAACCTCATTTGTTTGTTTAGTCTAAAATAAGTTATTAAATATAACCTAATATACGGCTATGAGAATGGACTCTAGTGACTTGCCGCTTTTTTCAAAATTTGAACACACGTTACGACACGTTTGGCTCAGTTTGTAGTGACCCTACTTGCTGTGCCAGCGGTCGCGGATTCGAGTCCCGCTGGGGGCATTCATTTGTGTGATGAGCACGAATGTTTGTACTCCAGCCATGGATGTTTATATTTATAATATGTATGTATTTAAAGTTATATATATGTATTGTATCAACTATCTGGTATTCATAACACAAGCCTCGTAGCTTACCATGGAACTAGATGGTGCTGTGTGTTAATGTCCCAACATATAAAAAAAATTACCCGATTGCTATTGTGGCGCCATCCTAATTTAACGAATTTCGATAGACATTTTTCATACACGGAGTTGGTTCTCCTTACCTCTACCCTCTATACTCTATAGCTTTAGTAAAATAAATACATATGCTTATATTATTATTATTAATGTTGATGTTACATTTAGTAGGATATACAGGATATTAAAAATGTACTTATTACTAATATTTATATCCGTAATTTTATTAATAACGTAAAATGTCGGTCCAGAATAAAAATAACTTAATATTCTTAGGTGTATGGTTACTGTGGTTCTTGTATTACAATTGTATGTGACAAATAAAAATTGTTTTATTTTTAAATCCAATCATGATATCTAATATATTTAAACGAGCAATTCTTGCATATTTATTTATTTATTTATATATACCAGCGATCTCGGAAACGGCTCTAACGATTTCGCTGTTTGGTATGTAGGAGTTTTCGGGGGCGAAAAGTCGATCTAGGTTAGTCTCATGTCTGGAAAAATATGTTTTTGAGTTTTCATGCAGTTTTCTTTCGCATAATTCCAAGCAAGATATCGTCGATACTTTTTTACGCTTGAGCATAAGCATCATGATCAAGCGGCCAAGGTGCAAGATTGACGATCACAGGTGTCCAGGTTCGAATCTCTGTCGGAGACAAAGTTTTTACTTTTGTATTCAAGTTTTTAGTTTTTTTTTTAATCAAAAATACGATATAACAAAAAAGAACTCTGAGCGAAGCTCGGTCGCTAGGTACTTAATTATTATGTAAGCACAAATAAATGATTATAGTGCAATTTGCAAATATAACAATTTTCAATTTTATTTTTTAATCCTCATGTATTGAGTATTGAAATACTAAAATATTGGGTGTATAAATATTTTTATTATTAAAAAAAAACAATCAATTTGAAAATAGTTTTTATTATTTGTTAAAAAAATCTTTTATTAAATCTCATTAAAATAATTTTTACAGCTAATAATGACTTCTAATTTATTTAAATATTAAATATTGTACTTAACTAACAAAATAAATATTAAAATTAAATTTACCAGGTGTCATTTTCATCCCAATATCAACTGTTTCCTTTCATGAAATGTATATAGCTTCGTCTACACGATGCGGTAATTATGGGCTAGGTTTTGTTTTTATAAAAACAAATAGCGACTCATCCTCGCTTCGCTCGCGTTCGTCCCTAGCTTGCTTCCCCATACAACTTTCATCCTCATTCTCACCCCCTTAAGGGATGATTTCCAGGATAAAAACTATTTCACTCACTCACTTTTCGTATCATGAGATTTAAAAAAAATCTTATTTTAGTAAAAAATAATTTTCTTTTACTTTTTTTTCTATACAAAACTTGTTCTGACAATAACAAACACAAAAAAAAAATTATCCAATTTGGTGCAGTCGATCGGAAGTTACGCACGTACATACACTACGGTGATTCATTTTTTTTATATAGAAGTAGCGGCTTTATAATACAAAATGACGATAAACACAATATCGTACCATATTGAGTAATTATCAGAAATCAAGATTATTTTAAATCTCCTGTAAATAACCCATTTATTGCGTACATTATTTAATTTTAAATTGGGTCTTTCCAAAAACACTTATTAGGTCTAACAGAAAAATTTAAAATTAATAATTAGGCTTGCTTTCCACATTCTTGCTTTCGCCGTATACCAGTTCGTGTGCAAGCGGTATGGCCTTATAATCGTTCCAGGCTGGTCTCTGTGGATAATGGTAGGGATCGTATTCTGTAGAAAAAAAAATATTTTCTCATAATAATATCCTGAGTCATGACCGATTTCGGCCACGGCGGCCAATTATACTGAGACAAGCCAGCGCAGGAGATATTATATAGTATAGTGTAGACACAACGTGCACTCTCTATACCTGTCACTCTCGTACTGCGGTGGGACGACACTTCGACACAAGCAGTTAGAGTTATGTGTGAGCACATGTTCTCATATAAAAAGTAACCCCCTCGCGATCCAGGAGCCGGGAGGAGGTTGCAAGGGAAACCCCCTGCCATGGAGGACAATATATAGAAAAAAATAAAGAAATAAAATTGTATTAGTACAACCTGTGTTTAAATTTAGATATCTGCGAAAAAAGATCATAAATAATATTTGAACAAAAATTTTAATGTTAATCATTTAAAAATTATTTAGTAATTTAATGGGTTGAAGCAGATACAACCCTCCTCCCCACCCTCCATCCCCCTTCAGAGTGATAGGAATAGAGAGTGCACTTGTGTTACTTATAATAACTCCTGTGTAATTGGCGCCGAGGCCGAAATCGGTCGGGAGGACTTCATCTATATCACTAAATACGAAAATTTGTATGCGTGTGTACGTTTGTTACTCTTTCACGCTGGTCACTGCTAGATGGATTTAGACAAAATTTAGTACACACTGACCTGTAACAACAAAGGCTATGTCGAAAGTAAAATACATAACATTTAACATTTTAAATAAAACTATCTTTTCGGATTTTTTCGCGGATTTCCGGAAAAAAATCGAAAAGATTTTTCGCGGAAAAAATCCGAAAAGATAGTTTTATTTAAAATGTCAAATATTCGCGTAAATCTAAGAAAGTATTGTATAACATTTAAATTCAATTATATTTTATAATGTCAAATTGATATTAAAAAAAAGAACTGTTATATCTATGCTACTATACTCATATACTCGTAGATCTGGAAAGATTGTTTTTTTTTTTTGTTTTCTTGAACGCCCTTATTTCTAACTGCCAGTCTGATAAGAAGTTCTATTTACGTGTTATATTGTACTTGCTACTCATCCTCGTTTCGTTTGGGTTCGTCCTTAGTGAAAAACAAAAATATCTATCCCACGGGAAACGTATATTGTTCCGGGATAAAAAATAACCTATGTGCTGTTCCAGACTATAATCTATCTCTGCGCCAAATTTCATCCAGATCCGTTCAGCCGTTCTGACGTGATTGAGTAACAAACTTCCGCCCAAACTTTAGCATTTTATTTATAATATTATAATATTTAGGGGATGGATTTTTCTATATATATATATATATATATATATATATATTTAAGAAATATTAAAGATACGTATATATATAATCGCATTATTAATGTCATAAATGTCGAAGGTTTGCATGGATGGACGCCAGAACTGCTGAACGGATCTGAATGAAATTTAGCAAAGAAATAGATCATAGTCTGGAATAGCACATAGGTTACTTTTTATTCCGGAAAATGTACGGTTCCCGAGGGATAGATTTGTTTTTCATTAGGGACGTGCCCAAGCGAAGCGAAGGTGAATCGCTAGTTACACATAAACAAACTGCTCGGGCGAAGTCGCGAGCGTTAGCTAGTATTTATTGTGTATAGGACGAAGGATTTAATTGCTTTTAGTTAGTATATATAGTTAAATATTTAGTAAAAGGGGCTTTTTTTTTGGAAATCACAAATATTACAATCATCATCTCTAAATATTACAGTCATTTGGTACTTCTGTATGTTTAAATTGATTGAATTAGAACAAAGTGTTTACATAGAAACATTTCTTACCGTCAGTTTGCCTCAGTGGTAACCTGCAAGCAAATCGCTTTATATAATTTTCATTAAATTTAATTTGAGCAGGAATTTAAAGAATAGAAATAATTCCTATAAAATTTCGCTTTGCTCGAGTTCGACCCTAGTGAAAAATAAAAACAAACTATCCCACGGGAACCGTACATTTTTCCGGGATAGAAAGTAACCTATGTGCTATTTCAGACTATACCAAATCTATCTTTGTGCCCAAATTTCATCCACGTATCGATTTTAAACTTAGTATTTTTGAAGTTCAGATAACAATAAAATATTTAGACTGAATAATAACTTACAAGTTTGGGCTCGTACCTTTTGTCAAGTCTCATTACAGAGGGACAATTGACAAAATCGTGTTTTTTTTTAATTACAATTTTTAATGTAAATATTTATCGACATTTGATGGTTCTCTTACCATGGTGGTCATGATGGGGATACCATGACATGTCTTCGTGATGATTCTTTACTTTCCATGCCGTAAAGAATGAAGAAATCTGTGAAAATTTAATTATATGTACCTACTACTAGCATACTGTAAATGTATAATAAATATTCTCGATTGACGAAAATCTTCGTAGAATGCATGCACTCTACGAATAAATAGATTATTATTTACTAGCGACTCACCCTCGCTCCACTCGGGTTCGTCCCTACTTATGTTTTAACGTTTAATATATATTTCTCATAAATGACATATTTTCCCGCAGTAACAAGTATCCTATATGTTGACTCGGATAACCAGCTATCATCATACCAAATTTCATTAAAATCTGTCCAGTAGTTTTCTCGTGATGACAAACAGGCAGACAGACACACAAGAATTCTAAAAACTATATATTCGGTCTCTGTATCGATAAAAATGACGATTTCAATAAGATTTTCCAAAAAATATTTAATGTACAAATTCCTTAAAAAATGCATACCCCTTTACGTTTAGATCGATTTTTGAATACATACCTTTGCACTGCTCACAGCAATTTTAAATATAAGTAGTATCATTCCAATGGCGACAGATTTCGCGGCCAAAATCGTCGTCACTACCATCCATGTGGTCGTGGCTCCTATGTGGAAGATGATTGGCATCATCGCCATAGAGAGTTTCTTAGAACCGCGGGCCTCTGTAAAATGATAAATATTTAGAATAATTTATGGCTGGGTGGATTTGAATAAAACGTAGTACCCTGTTGAAAAACTCCAATAGGATCCCATCAAAAGCGACAAAAGCCTGGTTTCTATGTGGCTTAGGCTTTTGTCGCTTTTGATGGGATCCTATTGGAGTTTTTCAACAGGGTACTCAGACCTGGAGTAAGGCATAGGCTAATTTTAGGCAATAAGGACGCAGCACGCGAACTTACGTCGCTTGTAAATATGAATAAATAAAACCGTACCTACTATATAATATCTGGACGAGGTTTTTTGGAAATTTGTGATTAAAATAACTAGATCGCACACAAGGAGTAGTAGGTACTATAAATAGTAAATACTAGACTAACATATTAAATTACTAGCGAGAGAAAAACAATGACAAATCTATCCCACGGGAATCATACATTTTTCCGGGATAAAAAGTAGCCTATGTGTTATTCTGATGTATGAGCTATGTTATAGTAAAGTTTCATTAAAATCAATTCAGTAGTTTTTGCGTGAAAGAGTAACAGGCATCCATACATCTATACATCTAGACATCCTCACACACTAATAAAACGTTATCTTAATCCGATAATTGCCTTAGAATTGCATACAAACAAACAGATAACGTATGTATGTATAACCACTATAAACACATAAGCCTTGCATAAAGCCAGTGTTAGTCGTGTAGATACGAGCAATATTCTAATTTACTGGGTTTAGCTGAATAGACTGTAGAAGGTGACTTACGAGCGCCTTACTTAGGGGCGCTGGGTTGCAAGGGGGTGCACTTGCATCCCCCATTTGCCATGAAGGAAAATATATTATATTAAAGAAATAAAATTGTATTAGTAAAATCTCTGTTTTTTTTTAATATATGCGATATAAAGATGATAAATAAGATATGAATAAAAATATTATAAGTAATTTAAAGATTAGTTAGTAGTTTAATGGGAAGAAGCAGCTGGGAGTAATTCTGCAGCCGCCCATGCTGAATTATTTTGCTGGACGTTAATCTTTAATACAACTCAAATGAGTATATTAAAATTACTTACCGACATCGTTTCCATTTAATTTCGGCTTAATTTCTTCATATCGTATTAATTTCCCTAACTCACTGTTTTTAAAGTGTTTATCGTTGATGCCTTCCAACCATCTAGCAATACTGGTTGAATACTCAACGAGTTTAAATTCTAATTTTTTTTCTAAACTTGTTATTAGAACTTCGGCTGAATTATCTTGAGCTTTTGTAATTTTGAAAGCGAAATTTAAAAAAAATAACGTCAAAATTAGGCGCGACATTTTGGCAGTGCGAATGGTTCGATAATATATTTGTGACTGAACGTTTTAAGTACTCGTAAAGTATGAAAGTAAAAGCAGAGATTTTAAAATCTTAAATTTGAACTTGTGGACGCCACTGTCATTCTAGAGAGGTAGGGATCAAGGTTGGGTCGCGGTCGAATGAGCAAGCGATCCCGTGGCACTGTTTTTTGCATTAGGGATTACTGTGGTGGTTTTAGTGGGTTGTCTGTCGCGCTTCTCACGGCAGGAGTCCCACATACCCCAAACGCCCCCCGCGCTCGGGCACCTGTAAAGAGGCTTCCCCACGAATCAAAAAAAAAAGGGATTAAAGCTACGAGCATAATATAGTATTTGTCTTAGTTTAAGCTTAGACTAAGGAAAAATATTGTCATAGGACTAAACCTGATATGAAATGAATTTACAGTCAACGGCATGTTTGGCTCAGTTTGTAGTGACCCGACTTGCTATGCCAGAGGTCGCGGGTTCGAGTCCCGGTGGGGGCATTCATTTGTGGGATGAGCACGAATGTTTGTACTCCAGTCGTGGGTATTTATATTTAAAATATGTATGTATTTAAGTTATATACGTATCCGGTATCCATAACACAAGCCTCGTAGCTTACCATGGAACTAGATGGTGCTGTGTGTTAATGTCCCAACATATTTATTTATTTATTAATTTAAAAAACGTCAGTGTAGTCAGTCCGTGAGGAAGCTACCACCGGCTCGGGAAGCAGTTTTGCTGAGAAAAACCGGCGCGAAACTCAACAGTTGCTCTTTTAAATATCGAAGTTACATTTATTTTATAAATATAACAATATAGATAGTATATTGTATATAGATACTATTCCTGTCAATATAGATACTATTCCTCACATTTTCATCGACAAGAAACTCTTGAACAGTGTAATACGCTTTGCTCAATAAAATATTCTTAACTTTATCTTTAAATTTTTGAAGAGGTAAATCTAGGACAGTTTGTGGAATCTTATTATAGGTACTACTCGTAAGTATATGCGTATTCTCAGGCCCATGAAGGATTTATTCACCTTTTGGAGTCGAAATCTAGGCGTAACAAGCTTATTTCTATTAATAGTGTTTATTGTGTATCTATCACTGTTTTTTAAATAATTATTTAAATTTTTACGAACAAGTAATATATTACACAGTATATATTGTGACGCAACTGTGAGAATACCATTTTTTTTTAAAACATCTCGCAGGGAATCACGAGCTCTTAGATCATAAATAGCCCGTACTGCTCTTTTTTGAAGAATAAATATAGTATTAATTTTTGCGGCACTGCCCCAAAGAATAATGCTTTATTAAAAACAAACCAACTTCCAGACATTAAATAATTTACAAAAATTAAAAGAAAAACCGTAAAAAGTACGTAAAAAACGTTCCTACTTACGTTTTAACGTTTTGGTATTAGATTTCTCAGAGATGAGATATTTTCCCGCAGTAAAAAGTATCCTATATGTTGACCCGGATAACCAGCTATCATCATACCAAATTCATTAAAATCTGTCCTGTGGTTTTCTCGTGATGCATTCTCAGACAGACAAACAGATAAAAATTCTAAAAACAATAGATTCGGCCTCTTTATCGATAATAATAATTATTTCAATAAGATTTTCCAAAAAAATTTTTATGTACAGATTCGGCTCAGTTAGAATTTCATTATTTGTAAAGAAAATATAATTAGGCTTAATACGGTTAAATTAATTAATAGCAATTTAGATAATTAATTGCATACTTTATACTTCTTTATTATATTTTTAATCTATAAGACCTTTTTTTAGGGAAAGTTATTTCCTTTCTATAAATGCTTAAATCTGTACATTTATAATCATCTGCTAAAATTATTATTTACTCATTTTATGTTTTTTTTTAAGGTTCCGTAACAAAAAGACGAGAACGGATCCCTTATAATTTAGACATATCCATTTGTCTTTTAAAAAAATAGGGGTGGCACCCCATACATGCAGCTGGGGGGGTCAAAATTTTTTTTATAGATGAAAATTAACTACACACCCTATTGAATACAATTATTTGTAAGTATCGCTTAATAAAACATCTAAATTAATCTTGAACATGTTAAGAAGTTACATGGTAACAAAATAGAATAACAGACAAACAGATATTTGCTTAATACAAACCATTTATTATTTTTGCCATTATGGGATATCGAACCCAAAATTCCTGACATAATTCACAAATAAAACTATCTTTACGGATTTATTTCTTCGCGGATTCATATTGATATTTGGTTCCCGACGTTTCGAATGCTTTACAGTTTGCAGCAATCATGATCATGGGAGAGAGGATTTTGAACGTTTCAAAGGTATATATACAACACTAGCGACTCACCCTCGCTTCGCTCGGATTCGACCCTAGGTACATTTTAGTTCTTTTGAGCGAAACCCTATATTTTTTTTCTAAAATAAATGTAGCCTAAGTTACTCCTTATAATATCAGCTATCTGCAAGTGAAAGTCCCGTTAAAATTGCTCCAGCCGTTTCGGAGATCAGCCGGAACAAACAGACAGACAGACAAAACTGTGTTTTTCTTATAAGTATTATATATAATTCCATACGCATTTAAGTACAAAGCTGTTATTTTGACATTACTATTATTTTGATCCACACAGTGGGCACTTTTTTTGTGGGTAGGCTGTCTGTAACAACTATAAGTATTAAGTACCTTTGAGAAGTCTAAGGCCTTAGTCTCTCCCGTGACCATGATTGCTGTAAAGCATTCGAAACGTCGGGAACCAAAAACCGAAACAAATCCGCGAAATAATCCGAAAAGATAGTTTTATTTAAAACTAGCGACTCATCCTCGCTTCGATCGAGTTAGCCCCTAGATTGCTTGCCAAAACTAACTTTTTTATTTTTTTTGGTGTTTTTTTCGTGGGACTCTATTTTTTTTCTAAAATAAAAGTAGCCTAAGTTTCTCCTTATTACGTCAGCTATCTGCCAGTGAAAGTCCCGTCAAAATCGGTCCAGCCGTTTCAGAGATTAGCCGGAACAAACAGACAGACAGGCAGACAAACGAATTTTCAGGGGCGGCTAAATTCAGAGGGTGAAAAAAATCTTTATATTATCGAAAAATCTTTTTGTGTTTGCCAAAAAAAAAATATTAATAAAAAAATAATACTAAAAAATCGAAAACATTTATAAATTAATTTTTTGCATTTTTCGAAAAATTAATAATTAAAAGAAATTAAAACTTTATCGAAACTTAATCTACTTTATGCTAAATTTGGATAATGGGGGGGAATTTTCTTCATTGCCCAGGGGTGGGGGTTAGGTTGAAGGTACTGTGTGTAGGTACCAAGACAAGACCAAGGTAACTAACCAAAAGTTTTAATCGAAAACTAGGCAGTTCATGTAATATCGGTCCCTATCATATATCCCACACGCTACCACAGTAAATTCAGTCATCCGAAACAAAAGTAAAAGTATAGCAAAAAATGTAATTTAAGTATTAGGTGAAATTTTTACAGTAGTCATATGATCTTATATTATTTGAATTAGGTTTCTATGATAAAACTAACGGATGGATAAAATTTAATACTTACACGTTAAACAGATAGACTATCTATGATCTAGATTGTTGTAGGGAATAGCGTGGCGTACGGATACATATCCTGAGATTCTGGGTTTGAATCCCGAGTTGAGTCTAGATTAGTTATTGTTTTTTGTTTAGAAATTCTCAGTAACAGCCTTCAACAAGTTGGCGGTGTTTAACCCTCTTGGCTTGGAGAGCACGTAAAGCATGTCGTCTTGCACCTGATCTCTCACCGGTCGTGTCGAATTAATGTCATCATAATCTGGTCTCTGCGAATATTTTTACACTATAATATCTCCCGCGTAGTTGGCTAATCTCAATGAGTTTAGCCACCGTGGCCAAAACCGGTCAGTAGAACATCATGACTTAGAGTAACCACTGTCACCCTGGTCACTGTTGCATTTGGGTGCGCACGCGCACCCGAGCGAAGCGAATGTAAATTGCTGGTATTAAATAATTTCTTGCATAAAAATTAGATCACAATTAACATACAACTAAAGACGACACGTTTGGCTCAGTTTGTAGTGACATTACTTGATGTGCCAGCGGTCGCGGGTTCGAGTCTCGCTGGGCATTCATTTGTTGCACGAATGCTTATACTCCTGTCATAGGTGTTTATATTTATAATATGTATGTATTTAAAGTTATATACGAGTATGTGTAGTTTATCAACTATCTGGTATCCATAACACAAGCCTCGTAGCTTACCATGGAACTAGATGGTGCTGTGTGCTAATGTCCTATAATTTTTATTATTTATTATTATTATTATAAATAAAAGAAAAAATATATCCACGATTTGAGCACCTCCATTTCGAAGTCGATGAAAAAATTCACGAGGGAATTAATTTGAATTAATAAAAATATTCACTTAGATCCAAAAAATAGCTACAGGTCGGTAGGCTAATGACATTTTAAGCATCGAAGTAAGGTTATAACCACGGGGTGAAAGTGAATGTATTATTTGGCAGATTTGTCTAAAATTTCACAAAAATTGCAATTAGAAATCAATTTTAGCCATTCAAAGCACAATAGATGTATACAGCAGTAATGTCTTAGTCGTAGTTCAAGAAGTGCAATATAGGAGGTCACCAGACTCGGGTAGGGTGAATTTTGATTTATTGCTTGAAGACGTTTTGACAATAACTAATACTAATTTGAGTAATTTAATTGATTTTACCGTGATTTTATCTCGAAGGATTCGAATGAGAGTTACTTAGGTTACTTATCTATACAGATAAATAAAATTGAAGTGTCTGTTTGTAATGTAAAAATAACAGCTTTATACTAAATGCATATGGAATTATATACGGTACTTATAAGAAAAACACAATTTTTAAAAATTTTGTCAGTCTGTTTGTTGCGGCTAATCTCCGAAACGGCTGGACCAATTTTAATGGGACTTTCGCTGGCAGATAGCTGATATTGTAAGGAGTAACTTAGGCTACTATTATTTAAGAAAAAGAATTAGGGTTCCGCGTCACTAGGGACGAACCCGAGCGAAGCGAGGGTGAGTCGCTAATTGCAAATAAGCTCTGAAACTATTTAAAATAATAGAAATCCAGCTATAGGTATTCAGACCAAAAAATTTAAGTATGTTATGTATTCATCCCTTTTTAACATCCCACTGCTGGGGGTGGTCCTCTCTTCAATACGATGGGGATCAGGCCATAGTCCACCACGCTGGCCAAGTGCGGGTTGCTGGACTTCACACGTCTTTCGAAAACTTGCTAGGTTCTCTCAGACATGCAGGTTTTCTCACGATATTTTCCTTCACCCTAAGGCAATTGGTAATTATGTTAGAAATGATTCGCACATGAAAATATCAGAGGTGTGAGACCCGGGATTTGAACCCGCTTCACTCGGTTTCCCAAGCGAGCGCGTTACCACTGGGCTACCACTGCCTATAAGTGTGTTTTATGCTAAAAATTTTCTTTATCGGTCTTAAGGAAAAAAATCATTTTTTTTAACATTATTGATACTCGTATATTTATAATTTTGGCTTTTTTCATTGACATACAAAAATTCATGATATATAATTATTAGCGTTTCAAAAGTGTCCTCAAAAAGAAGTGTACAATTCGAAATTGAATTGTGCTTTATTCAAATCTCTTTTGTTCATTGCTTTTCAGATGACAAAATTAAAACGTACGTTGTATCGTTTAAAAAAGTACTTTATGTGGTGTGCATAAGTTCGAATTTGTGTTTGATTCAATTGAAACTTTCGATTTTTGAATTTTATTCTTTGGTTTGATTTAACGTGACATGTTGACGCTACTTTTTGAAGAGATATTTGTTGCAAAATGTGTAAACTCTTCGATGTTCGATCAGATCAGAAAAAAAAAACTAAATAAATAACCCGAAAATCAGAAAAAAAAACTAAATAAAAAAATAAATAAAAATAAAATTAAAACAAAACCAAAAGGCAAACAATATATTTATTTCTTAATCCTATATCTCACAATAATACAAGAACACAAATAAACAAACCAACAGATAATCTATTAATATTAGATGAAGCTTTTTGTGGGGCGAAGAGCGCAACGTCTTGGTAGTTTGAATTCCAGCCAATAATTTGCTCATCTCTATTTTGTACGCGCAGCCAGAGCTCGAGTGGTCGAAAATACCTGGAATAATTTTTTAAAATTTTTATAAATAGCTGAATCTTATAAATTATAATAAATTTAATATATTTAAATGAGCAATTCTTGTATATTTATTTATTTATACCGGCAATCTCGGAAACGGCTCTAACGATTTCGCTGTTTGGCATGTAGATGTTTTCGGGGGCGAAAAATTGATCTAGATTAGTCTAATGTCTGGGAAAACTCGTGTTTTCGCGTTTTCATGCGGTATTCTTCCGCATTATTCCACATAAAATATGGTCGTTATTTTCTCACGCTAGGGCATAAGCATCGTGGTCAAGCGCCCAAAGCGCAACATTGACAAACACACGTATCCGGATTCGAATTCCGGTTGGATACAAGGTTTTTACTTTTGTTTTTTTTTTGGTATTCAAGTTTTTAGTATTTTTTGATCTAAAAAATACGATATAACAGAAAAGCACTCCGAGTGAAGCTCCGTCGCTCAGGTAGGTACTTATAATATTAAATGAGCAATTGTTGTACATTTAAATTTAGTTCGTATATCTCGGAAACGGCTGTAACGATTTAGATAAAATTTTGTATTCTGATAAGTTTTCGCTTTTTAAGTTTATTTTTATAGGTGTTTCTGCAAAAACGCATTTTTTATATCTTTTCAGAAAAAAAAAACCCCTACAAAACGAGCAAAGCTCAGTGACCCAGGTACTTTGAATTAAATTATAATTAACTTTTTTTTTTATAATTATAAAAACTGGTCAATAGCAAGTCACGGTTTGATTCGTATAGGATTCCACGACCTTGAATTATGCAGCACGTTAGTCTTGAATTTAAATTTCATGAATTTAATTTAATTTAAAACATCTTTAATTTTAATTTAATTTTAAACTTTAAAGAACAGAATCTAATGGCTATAAGCATGTTTTATTTAATTTTTAAATACTTGGCTTAGATTTTAGGGTAATAAAATTGTTTTTTTAGGCCTTTACGTTATGTGAGTCCGATTTTTGATTATTCTTTCTTTGTAAGTTAGAATGTCGCGTTCTACCGAAATATTTTGTCTCATATATCTATAAAAATATCATAAATTACTTATTTAGTACTTGGGCGACCGAGCTTCGGTCGGAGTTCTTTTTTGTTATATCGTATTTTTTAGATAAAAAACTAACAACTTGAATAAATACAAAAAAAAAACAAAAGTAAAACTTTGTAACTGTCCGGGATTCGAACCCGGACACCTGTGATCTTGCACCTTACTCCCATCATATTTTGCGTGGAATAATAAGAAAGAAAACCGCATGAAAACTCGAAAACGCGTTTTCCCAGACATAAGAATACTCTAGATCGATTTTTCGCCTCCGAAAACCCCCATATACCTCAGCAAAATCGTTAGAGCCGTTTCCGAAATCGCCGGCATAAATAAATAAATAAATATATAAATATACAAGAATTTAGCGTTTAAATATATTAGATAGATTGATAATAGATTAATAACTAAAAATATAAAAATACTGACCGGACGATAGATTCCGGGGAGATTCTATTAGTCTTGCCGCGTGTCATGATCCTAATTACTTCAGATGCTGGCTTAGAGGCCCCAGGCTGCATTATCTCACTGAAAAAGCGTAATTTATTTAGATTTCTAATTAATCGTCTCTACAATTATAACATATCACATCGATAACATAAATGGCGATCATTTTGTATTTTTTTTTTTACTTTGAATCAACTATTATTTACTACATAGTTGTAACGTTCTGTACACGTTTCAAGAAACACAAACAAATCGAAAGAAGAACTATTTTTTTTTATTTGTTTCAAATCTAATCTATACTTAATATAATAAAGCTGAAGAGTTTGTTTGTTTGTTTGTTTGGTTGAACGCGCTAATCTCAGGAACTACTAATCCGATTGAAAAATTCTTTTTGCATTAGATAGCCCGTTGACTGAGGAAGGCTAATATCATCCCGGAAAAATGTAAGGTTCCCGTGGGATAGATTTACATTTGTCTAGGGACGAACCCGAAGCGAAGCGAGGGTAAGTCGCTAGTATTTAATAAGACGTAGAAAATTTTAACTCTTTTTATACCTTAAAACTCTGCCCGCATCTCGACTTCTGTATATGTCGCACTCGTGCAGATGGCCGGTGTGTCCCGACGCGATGCACAGTTGCTCAAATATTTGAAACTCTAGGATCGTCGCTAGAAAGTATTTTATATATTCCTGAAAATTATAATTTAAGATTACTATTAAACACCAGCTTGTGCCCGCGGCTTTGCTCGCGTGGTCAGTGGGGTGAGGATCAAATGGAGCCTATGTCCATCCCCAGAATGCAATCTATATCCTTGTTTTTATTGGAATCTGATCAATGGTTTAAGCGTGAAAATGTAACCGATAGTTATTTTTACATTTTTAGGGTTCCGTACCCAAAGGGTAAAACGGGACCCTATTACTAAGACTTCGCTGTCCGTCCGTCTGTCACCAGGATGTATCTCATAAACCGTGATAGTTGCACAGTTGAAATTTTCATAGATAATGTATTTCTGTTGCCGTTATAACAACAAATACTAAAAAACAGAAAAAAATAAATATTTAAGGAGGCTCCCATACAACAAACGTGACTTTTTTTGCTCGTTTTGGCTCGATATTGATAACCGCAACAGGTAGACGCTTGAAATATTCACAGAATATTTAGTTATGTATTTACTTAAAAAATAAATAATTAAATTAATATAAAACAAATATATAAGGGGGGCTCCCGTACAACAGACATGGTTTTTTTTGCCGTTTTTATAGATAATAGTACAGAACCCTTTGTGCACGAGTCCGGCCTGCACTTAACCAGTTTTTAATATTAGTATGGATAAGAAAATTAATCATGGAATAGAGGTTACAGATTTTGTATAAACATTCTGTCATTTCCATCATAACCTAAAATATGACTAGGAATTTTCAACAAAATAAATCAATGAAAAAATTCTAAGTTTCCAGATGCCCTTCGACATGACTGCAGAAAGTTGGTGTAGCCTACATACTATGCGAGGTATGCCTATATACATTTAAGTTCTCAACTCCGGGCTGTTACTAAAAATTTCTTTTCAGAAAATGCCCTAGAACCACAGCTGTCCTGACTCAAGACTCGAACCCAGGACAAACAGATCTGCAGCTTTACATGCGCCACTACAGAGTTTTAACTATAGCTGTTCCATACCTAAATATACAAAATATAGAATAGTGTTTACTTACTTGATCAGATATAACATGATATTTTGCTCCAGGATCAAAATCTGCTTCAGTTCTTGCAATTGGTGGAGTCACGCCCTAAAATATAGAAATATTTCCATTCATTTTAGTTTTTACTTTAAATAAATAAATAATTATGATTATTATGTTGGGGCATTAAAACACACAGCACCATCTAGTTCCATGGTAAGCTACGAGGCTTGTGTTATGGATAACAGATAGTTGATACACTACACATATATAACTTTAAATACATACATATTATAAATATTAAGCATTTCAAATGGTTTTGGGATGTAAATAATTATTTGATTAAGTATAAGCCATAATTCCTGGCTATGTGAATTAGCAACGATTTTATGTATTATGTGTAATGTGTATCTATTCAGCCCTTTTTAACCTCCCACTGCTGGGCACGGACCTCCCTTCAATACGAGGCGGATCAGGGCATAGTCCACCACGCTAGCCAAGTGCGGGTTGGCGGACTTCACATGTCTTTCGACAACTTGCCATATTTTCCCAAATTTGCAAATTTCCTCACGATGTTTTCCTTCGCCGTATGACAAGTAGTAATCATTTGTTTTCACAAAATCGATACGGAGAAATATCGTTACGGTCAAGATAAATATTACTTCACGCGGGCATCGAACCTGTGCCTGAATGTATGTCGTAGTAGCGCTAGTTAGTCAAGAATTAAAATATGATACACTATATAGTAACACCACAGTTTCTTTTATAAACTTACTTGAAATCTTAGTTTCATTTGCCACCATCTTGTGTTCATGTTATGTACGCCATCTTCGAACACGGACCAACGCCACTGAAACATTGTTTTGATTAATTAAGCAATCCGTACTTAATATTATAAATACATAAGTATATTTGTTTGTTATATTTTCTTCGCTCTACCTCTAAGTGTATTATATTAAAAATACAATAATAAAAATAGTTTTTTGAACTACCCCCTGAGATAATATGAAAAATTTCAAGTTTATGGTCCAGATAGGGTGATAATTCGACATGACTGGTGAAGGCGTAGGATCCATAGCTTTGCGTACTATGCGATGTATGAAGGTGTAACGTTTGTTACGCTACGTTTTCGTCATTTCTGAATAGATTTTCATTATTCTTTTTTACCTCAAGGGATCCATATAAATAAAAAAAAAACGTTTTAATTCAAACGTTGTTTGTTTACTTTTACGATACTTTGAGGTCAGTATACCAGTTACAGCTATCGATATCTAATCCTAATATTTAGAGTTTTGAAGTAAAACTTCTTTACGCACGCTTGACTTGGGGAACAAGCTGGTGAATGCGTGACGAGAGCGTTACGAAAAGTGTGATCGGGCGAGGCGAACGTTTGTTGCCATGTTCTTTCCTTAAATGATATTCTATAAATATATGATTGTAATATGCTTAATATGCGTTATTTAATTATTTTTTGTTTGTAATACTATAAGTTCGTACCTGGTCTACCATAAACGCAAAGGGTAAGTATGCGACCTTCTCCAAAGCCATTGACATTAAGAAGTTCATGCTCACTTCATAAGGATCGTGGGACCTGGAAAAACATTTCTATTAAATATATAGCAGATGTTGATCATATACTTAATTGTATATACAAAACAAATGTACACTTGATTATTACTGTATAAGTCATGTCGTAGAAAAGTGGCAAGAATAGCCGCATTCCCTCACTGATTGGTAATGCCGATTCTTCAGGCAAAAAACGAGCCAGCTCTCCTGTTTCGAGAGGCTCCTGTTTCGAGGTCCTCGTAGAGGCGATAAGACGAGGCGTTATGTCTTTTAAGAAGTGCTTAGCACTTTAATTAAATATGTTATAATTAAATTATAACGTGGTTTTTATGAAGGTTATAGTGATATATGATGATTTAAGTTAAGCAAATTTTAATGGAACTCTTATTGTAAGAGAAGAAAATAGAAATAAAAAAGGATACATACAGATGAACACAGACCCTTCTCCTTCTTGGAAGTCAGTTAATTTTGCCTTTTCAATCGGTAAAGTATATATTTAAAGGGTGGTTCCACAAAAATCGGGCAACTTTTGGAAGTAATTTGTCTTAATCATATTTAAGATGCTGTTAGATTTTCAATTAGTGTATACGATAGGTTTTTAATTGATTGTATACTATCTAAAAGGGCCAGTCACTTTAATATTTAGTTTATTCCATAACATAATTTAATAAAATAAAATAATAATTATCATCATATTTAAGAATTAGTCAATATATTTAGTGGTCTTATTAATACTACAATATAATAAACGTCAGTCCCAAACTATCCCGTTAGTCCCTAGACCCATTAAAACCTAGGGCCTGATGGTTCAGGGACTGACGATTCCGAGTAAAATTAAACACAAAATGTTGTTTGACTACATACTAAGTTATTTAATACGATGTACAGAACGAGGCTGACAAATCACTTATAAATGTTAATTATTTAATAACAATTTCCTATTATTAAACAATAAAATTCCTTATCTAGGGACTGACAAAGTGACTGGATCAACACGTATTTCTGCAACAACTGCCGCGTTTGCACTGATTTACAAAATGGCCGCTGCAAAGCGAGTGCAGTGTATGGATAACTTCATGTCTTACTTTAAAATGAACTAGTTAGCATTCACTGTACATTCAAATTATGCCGCAAAATTTAAAATCCGTTAATAGCTAGGGCCTGATGATTAAAGTTGTGGACACTAATTTCGCTTTAGGAAACACATTGACTGTTTGTTCAAACTGCAAAAGATTGATAGAATTAGGAGTAAGTACTTTTATCATTAAAAAATGTTAATCAATGTAAATATAAACTTAATGTTTTTTAGAAATATGGATGCCCAAACACAAAATTTCGGAGGGCGGACATGCCTAGGGACTGATGTTAGGGGTCAATAAAAAGAATTTCTGAAGTATATTATATTATTATTAAAAATAAAAATTGGGTCATGAATAATACACATTGTGAACTGTTACTTAGCAAATTTGGAATTAATAATTATTAATTATATCAAATGAAATATGCTGCGGACATAGAGTTGCCCTATTTTTGTGGAATCACCCATAAATAGATTCATAGTTTTTACAAAAGGGTGATCATAATAAGTAAAAGCGGAGGAAATAGCTAGTATACTAAAATATAAAAAGAAAATCACTTGTTCTGATAAAGTCCAACTCTTTGTAAATGTTGCAAATTGTACACGGAGAGTGTCGCAGCATTCGCTACAGCTTCGTGGAAAGCTGGAAAGAGATAATTTTAATTTGAATGTTTTATTTCTCTAAATTAATAATCTTTAAATTAAGGATTAATAATTGGAGGCTATTTATATTTTATTCTAATACTAGCAGAACCCGCGGCTACGCCTGCGTCAAATCTACAAAAAAAAAACTCTTCGGCTTTATGTCAAAAATACTAAAATCGCTATTAAAAAATGGGGGGTGAGGGTAGGAGGGTGAAAAATACTTTACGACATATTCTCATACCTACCAAATATACAAAAAAAAATAATAATTAAAATCGGTCGAGCCGTTTCGAAGGAGTGCGACCACAAACACCGCGACACGAGATATTTTTATTTATTACATAAAACCGCTTATACCAGGGTTAGCGCCGTCCCTAAACAGCTGTGGCTGGTCTGCGTACTGCAGGTAGTACTGGATGTGGGCCATCTCGTGGTGAGTGGAGATCAGGTCCTGCATCGACACTTCCGTACATTGTTTGATTCTGTGAGAACATAATGATAATTGTTTAATTTCTTAATCTTTTGGAGGTTCAGATTTTATTATTAACTTGATAACATTCTTATGATGTTAAACGGAATATGTGCCATCTTTTTACTTACCTTTGGGAAACTTATATTGATGTAAGTAAGTAATAATAATAATAACGTAGCCTTTTATTCAGATCAATCTTGTTATGTTCTTTATATATATATATATATATATATATATATATATATATATATATATATATATATATATATATAAAGAACAGTACATGAAAAACTTAAATTTAAATCATAATCTAGTATTTTATTTGAATTTTACTTATTCTCTGTAGATCTGTATGCCATTCGGCAAAAGCCTCCTTCAATCTCTTCCAGGGTAAGTAAAACACATGGTAAGTATAAAATTTTGCATCATAAGAATACTGTATTAAAAATTTCGCAACACTAGGATCGGTTTGATGATATATATATGTATGTATGTATGTGTGTAAGCTCTTAAATCTAACCTGAATCTTAGCAGAATATTTGACTTTTTAATAAATATTCTTTAACTAAAACTATTTTTTCGGATTTTTTCGTTTTATTTTGAGTTTTTTTTTTCAGTCTCTCTCGTGACCATGATTGCTGTAAAGCATTCGAAACGTCGGGAACCAAAAATCTAAATAATACCGCGAAAAATTCCGAAAAGATAATTTTATTTAAAATGACAAATATTCGCGTAAATCTAAGAAAGTTGTAAATATTCTTTATAAAGATTAATAGAGTTTTTTTAAGCTTATGCTATTTAAATATGTACTGTATTTTTTATATATATAATTCAAAATGAGACTTACTATGGGATTTTAAATAATTAATTTTATTTAAATATCCTAGGTATGTAGTTATTACCTGTAATCTATCCTATTGCAGAAGTCCCAAGCACTAGCAGTGCATTGTACAGCGCGCTGCGGTCGCGCGAGCAACGACCCGCGCCAGAACTCAGGTGGTGCAGGTTTGAGACCCATGGACGTGTAAAACTCTTCCGCCATTTGGAACATTCTGTAAAAATTAGTATATTCTGGAACATTCTGTACAGATGTCACATTGATTCCAAGAATTCATTTAACAGTTATTTAACATTAAAGCTAACTTTCCATTTATTTCAGAGTTAAAATTGTTCGCCAAATAGTAATACATTTACCAAAAGTTGACAAAAGACAAAAGGCATTAAGGCATTATTAACCCGAGCAAATCGAGAGTATCGCCAGTCATTATAATGGAGGAAATTTTTTATTTAATCAAACAATAATAGATGAAATTATCCGCCAACCCGCACTTGGCCAGCGTGGTGGACTATGACCTGATCCCCCTCGTATTGAAGGGAAGCCCGTACCCAGCAGTGGGACGTTAAAAAGGGCTGAATACAAATGAAATACGTATATTTTAGCAACACACCGTAAAGGAGTGAATCCTTGTCGTAACATCTCAGAAGTGACATCTACGTTTGGTGCTTGAGGGAATGGCATCACCAAGTCCATGATTGACTTCCAATTCTGTGCCCACATATTACCTAAAATTAAAAAAAAAGTTTTAAACTCTGTCCGTTTGAAGCATTTCGGGGAATACATTTAATTTAATAACTTTAACGTTAAAAATTAAGTGCACAATTGATTTTTTACTCCATTTTTAAAGTTTTGGAATAGAGAAAAGCGAAATTGGAAGACTTTGCTATGTCTTTAAAAAAGACTAGCAATTCTTATTAAAAATCAGTCTACTGGTGAAATATCTATACAGGTAAATAAAATTGGAGTGTCTGTTTGTAATATTAAAATAACCGCTTTTTACTAAATGCATATGGATGTATACACGGTACATATACCAAAACAACATTTTTTACGATTTTTGTCTGTCTGTCTGTCTGTCTGTTTGTTCCGGCTAATTTCTGAAACGGCTGGACCGATTTTGATGGGACTTTCACTGGCAGATAGCTGATCTAATAAGGAGTAACTTAGGCTACACTTATTTTAGAAAAAAATAGGGTTCCATGAAAAAAAATTGGTTTTACCAAATTAATTAATTAATTTTGTTTTGGGAACCTACCTAGGGACGAACCCGAGCGAAGCGAGGGTGAGTCGCTAGTTTAAAATATTGGTGTTTTCCTTGCGCTGTTCTGATTGTACTAGGTATTGCCCGCGCTTTCACTTGCTTACTTATTGCTTGACTCGAATTGCCGGGTTTAAAAATAACCTCAATAAATATAAGAGTCAAAAATGTTTTTTGAAGTCTTAACTCGTGGTCCCAAAAAATTATAAAACAAACAAATAAACAAAAAAAGAGCTGTATATTTGTAATTTTATTTAAAAGATTTACTTTATTAAAATCTACCAATATTATAAAGCTGAAGAGTTTGTTTGTTTGTTTGGTTGAACGCGCTAATCTCAGGAACTACTAATCCGATTTGAAAAATTCTTTTTGCATTGGATAGCCTGTCAACTGAGGAAGGCTATAGGCTATATATCATCCGGAAAAATGTACGGTTTCCGTGGGATAGATTTGTTTTTGTCTAGGGACGAACCTGAAGCGAAGCGAGGATGAGTCGTTAGTAATATAATAAAAACAAACAAAAAAATAACTAAAGAGCTTTATAATTTAAGTTAGCATTTACCTAAAAGATGTGCAGGTATAGGTCCATCTGGCCTCACGCTGTTTTCTCCATACCGTAACACCAACTTCCTTCTTACATATGTGAATAGTTGCTTGTACAATGGTGCTACTTGGTTGTAGATCTCTTCAACACTTGCTCTGAATGAAGGATCCTCATATGCAGCTCGCATTTGGTCGCCAGCGTCTCTGAAACCTGGAATAGGGCAATTGATAGATTTATTTGAAAAAATATACATATATTATCATTGTTTTAAGGCCATTAAAAATAAGGCGTTATATTATATAACTTGTTAAACCATACATCTATACAGATAAATAAAATTGGAGTGTCTGTTTGTAATATTAAAATAACCGTTTTTTTTACTAAATGCATATGGATGTATACACGGTGCATATATCAAAACAACATTTTCTTTTAATTTTTGTCTGTTTGTCTGTCTGTCTGTTTGTTCCGGCTAATCTCTGAAATGGTTGGACCGGTTTTGACGGGACTTTCATTGCCAGATAGCTGATGTTGTAAGGAGTAACTTAGGCTACTTTTATTTTAGAAAAAAATAGGGTGCCACGAAAAAAAATTAGAACCAATGAAAAATTGAATAATATCCGATTCAAATAGGTATGTTGTATACATACTACATATTTTTATCATCCAAAAATCTGTAGAATACGATGTGAATTGAGTTTTGATGGAATAATTTCTTCCTGTATTTATAACGAATATGGGTTTATGTTAATCATCTATTTTTCAGCATATATGTATTATGAAACATGCGCAATAACACTATTTATTTGCCTATTTATAAAAAGTTTTAAAAGTAAACCCACCTGTATGAACAGCTGCTTCGTTAGCCAATTGCACATATCTCATGAATCGATTCTTCAACTTTGGACCAGTTTTATCTCTGAAAGTCTTCCAGACGTATAAAAGTTCACTTTCTATTCTAGAATGGGCTAGAATTCTAGATATTTCTGGGTCTAACTGCATATCACAATAATTGGGATAGTCTGAATTTTCTTGCTGCGGTTGGTAATGTTGGAAGGGTTGATTTGTTAGCTGGTAAGGTTGGTATCCGCGATTTTCGGGATACTCAGTGGGATACGACGGTACCACTGGTACGTGTGGGTCATATGGTTTTTGACCGTAAGGACAAATTTTTGCTGAATTGTAGATTTCTTTCATTTCTGTTATCAGTTGCTGTATCTGAAAATGTATAAAACTTTTGTAATTTAATCTATACATATAATAATTTTGTAACTAAGCCGAATCTGTACATTAAATATTTTTGGAAAATCTTATTGAAATAAGCATTATTATCGATATAGAGGCCGAATCTATAGTTTTTAAAATTTTTGTCTGTCTTTCTGTCTGTCTGTTACCTCATCACAAAAAAACACAGGAGGGATTTTGATGAAATTTGGTATGATGATAGCTGGCTATCCGGGTTAACATATAGGATACTTTTTACTGCGGGAAAATATCTCATTTTTGAGAAAAAATACAAAAACTGCAATGTAAGAGTATACTAATATGTAAAACTTAAGAATTTGGTTTTTGGTCATCTGAGCCGCGGGCAATGCTAGTAAATAACATATAATTATGTACGTATATATAAGTATATATGTAGGTATAAATAAGTATATATGTAGGTATGAATATATAATCTGTATGTATGTATGTGTATATAAATATATTTATTTTTGTATAATTATAATATTTAGTTGATATATTTTAATATTAAGTTTTTACAATTTAATACTGTACTGTACATACACCGCACTATATTAACATATTTTCTCACTTCTGAAGGGTTTCTGGAAGAAATCTCTTAAAGAAATAAGTTATCCTTTGTCAACATATACTTCATGGTATATAAGTATATAATATAAATGATAAATAATATTTTTTTTTTATAATTTTGAAAATGCTTTAGATCTTATTTTTATAGTAGGTAGCTAATGTTAACTTTCTTACTTCAGAAAACTTTTCATCTGATAAAGCAGCCCTACTGCCCTGCACAATCCTAGCCAGCTGTCTCCTCCCCTGAGGCTCTGATAACCTGGATCCATCGTAAACAGCTGCTTTTTTCCATGAAAGTTTTTCAAACTTAGAATTAAGTGCTAATTCTTCGAGCATTCTTCGACGGTTATATTCTGTGATGTTGGTCACGAACTTCCATTGGGACATTGTTACTCTGGAATTGGTAAAAAGTTATGATTTATGAATTGATACGTGAAAGAGAAAGAAAATGCCCACTTCTATACTTTTCTCCATCTCCATCGATATCAGGATGAATATACATACATAACTATGCTCGTGGAAGACGAAATCATTAACTATACATATAAATAAAATTAAAGTGTTTCTTTGTAATATCAAAATAACAGCTTCTTACTAAATTACATATGGAAGTATGTACGGTACTAATAAGGTTTGTCCGTCTGTTTCGGCTAATCTCCAAAATGGTTGGCCCGTTTTTAACAGGATTTTAACAGGCTGTTTTTATTGTAGATAAAGAATCAGGGTTTCGCGCAAAAAAAAATTAAAACCTATGAAGTTGTGAACAAAATCCACGTAGCGAGGGACGCATCCAAACGAAGCGAGGGTAAGTCGTTAATTAATCATATTAATAATAATGTAGTGTGACCTTCAACGCGATGAATTTGGGAATAACTTAATATATACATTTTTTAGTTCTTATTATTAAAGTTTATAGATCGTGTTTTTTATTACCTGTAGCACATCCCTGAAGCTTCTCGGTCATATTCTCGGAGAAATTGGTTAGCTTCCGCTACATTGGTATTCACTCCCTAGAACGAAAAATATTGTCAATTTTGATTAACAATCTGATAATAAAAAATAGAAATTGGAAAATACGGGCCGTATGCTTAAAGAGAGTTATGGCAATATGAGAGAAACCTGTAAGAATAAAAATCTCGTGAAAAACATGTAAGAAAAAAATTGAGAAAAACCTACTTGTTGGAGAGTTTGAGTCTTAATAATGGATGCTTTATTTAATTAATAAAAAGAAAATTAAAAACAGTTCACTGTTGTCAAAAAGATCGTGGACATACACAAAAACATACATACATTGAGTAACTCCCCCTTTATGAAATTTGTCCAAAATTGAAAATTAGGTTTTAGTTTAGTAGGTATCCTACCCTATCAAAGTAGGTAAATGGGGAAATTGGTACCTTCAGTTGGTGTCAAATATCCTATCAAAGTAGGTAGATGGGGAAATTGGTACCTTTAACGCTGAAGATCACATCTAATGATGACCTTCAGTGTTAAAGACATGCCGTCAATGTCATTTGAAACAACAAAAAATGTCAAGACTTAATAACAGGAAGGATGATAATTTAGCCAGTGCATGTCCAGAACGAAGGACGTATAAAACAATGGTAATGCATCCATTATAACATGACATCGTTATATTTTTTTCATATAAAAAATCTGGTTATTTTTGACTGGTTTTTACTTGGGATACAAAATAATAACGATACGGTCATTAAATCTAATAAATTTGGGCAAATTAATAATGATTCTGGTTTGCACACCAAGTATTCCATTTGCCCACCATTTTTAACATGCTTGTTGGTAAAAGTTTAATAGGATTTTATGTACTTGCAAGTATTAATAGGTAATGATAATGTCTTCATGAAAAAAGTCGGCCACGGCGGCCAATCTCATGAAATTATACCAGCAGAGGACTGCCGTCATAAGAAAGAAGGCTGTAACTAGCAATTTGGTCAAAAATAACGACAAAACTCCAAATATCTCGAAATCAACTTTGACGAAGTTACGACCTTCTTTTTTATGACGGTAGAGGAGATATTATAGTGCAGACACAAGTGCACTCTCTATTCCTGTCACTCTTCAAAGTCCGATGGGACGATACTTCGACACGATTGGTGAGAATTAAGGCACAGGACCAACGCAGCGTGTGCTCTCCAAGATATGGGAGCGAAACACTGCTACTGTTTCTGAGACATGCTCAATAGAGACTCGAACTCAGGACCTCCGAATCTGCAGCTGTACATGCTAACAACTACACCTAGATTTAAAATATACTTATACAGTTTAAATGGCTGTATTTTTTATTGCGTTAACTTAGAAACTTGATTTTTTTACATACACCTAGCAAGTATAATAAATGTACGTCTCTGACTGATAATACCTACTATGTTCCTTCGTCAAAGTGTTCGCCCATATTTTCAGTTACGCGGTCTTTTTTTTTATTTTTATAACGTACTAGAGACTCACCGTGGGTTCGTCCCTAGTTACGTTTTAACGTTTAGTATAGATTACTCAGAGATGAGATATTATCCTGCAGTAAAAAGTATCCTATATATTGATCCGGATAACTAGCTATCATCATACCAAATTTCACAAAATCTGTCCAGTGATTTTCTCGTGATGCTATAACAGACAGACGGACAAGAATTCTAAAAACTATAGATTCGGCCTCTGTATCGATAATTATGTCTATTTCAATAAGATTTTCCAAAAAATATTTAATGTACAGATATGGCTTAGTTAGAATTTTATAATATGTATAGATTGATGATATAAATACTCGTACATTTTTAAATTTATTACTTTTAAATTAGATAGATTTTGAGCTATAATCAAAATAGAGGGCAAGAGTGATGTAAAACAAGTAGAGTATACGCTTAAAAGTTCTATTGTTTCATATTACACAAACAGACAAGACAATGGCACTTTCGCTACGGCTAAACTACTTTTAATCGTCGAAACGTTTGTCTAATTTACTTTTCATTGTTAACTATAGAATAAAAATAAATTCATATTTTACATAGTCCCTACGCATTATTCGGAGGCCATCTTTGATCAATTCCCTATTTATAATATGTATGTATTAAAAAGTTATATATGTGTAGTGTATCAACTATCTGGTATCCATAACACAGGCCTCGTAGCTTATCATGGAACTAGATGGTGCTGTGTGTTACTGTCAAAAAAACTCCTATGGGTTACTCAGAGATGGATCCTGGCTGATGCGTCACATTAAACAAGCTTAAATCTTTTAAGGGAACTACGTGTTGAACCTGTGTCCTTACGCAAGCCTTTCAAAGGACCAGACTCTTTCGAGACCGTAAAATCCGAAGAGATATAAATGACTAAAACAATCTATCTATACATATAAATAAAATTGAAGTGTCTGTTTGTAATGTCAAAATAACAGCTTTATACTAAATGTATATGGAATTATATACGGTACTTATAAGAAAAACACAATTTTTAATTTTTTTGTCTGTCTGTCTCTTTGTTCCGGCTAATCTCCGCAATGGCTGGACCAATTTTAACGGGAGTTTCACTGGCAGATAGCTGATATTATAAGGAGTAACTTAGGCTACTTTTATTTTAGAAAAAGAATTAGGGTTTTGCTCAAAAAAATTAAAACGTACCTAGGGACGCCCCCGAACGAAGCGAGGTTAAGTCGCTAGTTAATAATATGAAGTGGGTTTATATACAACTTGTAAATAGTCAAAATAAACACCTAATTACACTTAAAATATGTGGAATTTTTAAAAGATTTAATAAGGAGGAATATTTCGTTGTATACTTGTGCGTAGAATATAATATGTAGACCCTAAAACCATAGTTATTTAAATTTTTATCTGTGTCTTTATGTCTGTTTGCTTTTCTTACATAGATTTCTCAGAGATGAGATATTTTCCCGCAGTAAAAAGTATACTATATATTGACCCGGATAACCAGCTATCATCATACCAAATTTCATCAAAATTTGTCCAGTGGTTTTCTCGTGATGCGGTCACAGACAGACAGGCAAAAATTATAAAAACTATAGATTCGGCCTCTGTATCGATAATAAAGACTATTCAATCAGATTTTCAAAAAAAATATTTAATACAGCTTAACTCAGAATTTTATCGTTGCGTCAAAATCTGTCCAGTAGTTTTCCCGTGATGCGGTAACAGACAGACAGACAGACAGACAGACAGACAGACAAAAATTCTAAAAACTATAGATTTGGCTTCTGTATCGATAATAAAGTCTATTTCAATTAGATTTTCCCAAAAATATTTAATGTACAGATTCGGCTTAGTTACAATTTTATTATATGTATAGATTTAGTGTGGTAAAATGATGAAGTTTGCCAGAGGTTGGCTAAAAACCCAAAAATCCATCCAGCAAGCATTTTTCAAATATGATTTTAAGGCTGTCATTTGGATAGACTATTGTATTGTGTGTAGAGATATATATCAAGTTATATTTTTAAATTGTGTACGAGTGTTTGCTTAATAAATGGTTATTGTTTTAATGACCGACCCAAATATCTGGCGGAAAATTTGTCAACTCGGTCATGCCTTCTTGGTCACATCGTGAAGGTTTCTACCGTTAAATCTGATATGGTGTTTCATCATTAATTTTGGAAACTAACTTTTTTATCATATACAAGAGACTTAACCTTGCTTCCCTCCTTATTGTAATTATTACTTAATAACTCCATCAAAAACATAACATGTAAAAAAATGCAAGTCTCGCAACACAGTTCTTCTACCGCAAAAAGTTTTGAGATCTAATGTAAAACCAAGTAGGTTAATTGATTCAGTATCTATCTATGGAAGCATCTATCCAACAACTTTGTCATGAGTTGTTATCTAATTAGTTAAGTGACATTTTATAGTGACCGTATCAATATTAGATATATTTATTTATTTAGTAACTAGCAACTCACCCTCGCTCCGCTCGGGTTCATCCCTAGTTACCTTTCAACGTTTAGTATAGCTTTCTCAGAAATGAGATATTTTCCCGCGGTAAAAAGTATCCTATATGTTGACCCGGATAACCAGCTATCACCATACCAAATTTTATCAAAATCCATCCAGTGGTTTTCTTGTGATGCGGTAACAGACAGACAGACAGACAGACAGACAGACAAAAATTTTAAAAACTATATATTCGGTCTCTGTATCGATAATAATGTCTATTTCAATAAGATTTACCAAAAAATATTTGATGTACAGATTCGGTTAAGTTACAATTTTATTATATGTATAGAAGAGAAAAGCTCGACAATCGTCCACGTCAATAGAACCAACAAATACCAAAATTTACCTAATATTAGGGTTCGAAGCGCGAGCGAGCGCATTATTGAAGTAAAGTAAATTGTGCATTGTCGCATATACGAGTACTTCCCTGGTTTGAATTAAATAACCTAGTATTAAATAAAAAAAAAAAAAAAAAAAACAAATTGTGTCAAATTTACATTGCCTAATGTAAAAAGCCTAAAATTTTAGCCTGATTATAAATAATGAAACACAGGAAATAACAGAATCAGCAATATTCTTAGGTATAACACTAGACTTAACTCCAGTGAAACCCTTATCTCTCAACACTCGCAAGTAAACTCAGCTCCGCCGCCTATGCACTTAGGAAAGTTGAAAACTTAACGGATATTAACACTGCCCGACTTGTATATTTTAGTAAAGCACTTGTAATAAGTCTAATTGAATAAAGTTTATTTCATTTCATTTCAAATATAAACCATCCATGACTGGAGCACAAACATTCGTGCTCATCAAACAAATGAATCAGCGAGAATCAAACTCGCGACCGCTGGCACAGCAAGTAGGGTCACTACAAACTGAGCCAAACGTGTCGTCAATATATACATTCGTAAAGAAATTTATATAAATACGTTAATTATACTTATCGTTAAGATTTACAGCTTTGCGTGTTAAAACAGAAACTCTTGATTTATCGCAGATCTTAGTGAAACAATTTTTTTTTACTTGTAAAAACAGTTTAATAACTAAGTAAATTGTTTGAAACTAAGCGAAACAACATCTGTTGAAACGTTTATTAGTAAATCAGTCTTCTACTTGACAAAGCCTGTCTGAACTTCATAAAATTAGAAATAGCTGAGAAAGTTTGTGAGGATGGATGTTTGTTTCTCAATCACGCCAGAACGGCTGAACGGATATGGATGAAATTTGGCACAGATATAGATTATATTCTGGTATAGCGCGTATGTTACTTTTTATCTCGAAAAAATGTACGGTTTCTGTGGGGCAGATTTGTTTTTGTTTTTCACAGAGCAAGAGATCGACTATCTATTCTATACTAAACGTTAAAACCTACTTAGGGACAAACCCGAGCGAAGCGATGGTGAGTTCCTAGTAGGTTATATTGTCAAGAAAAATGTTGGACGAACGAAGATAACGTGGTCTTAGAGGGTTGAAAAATGAGTCCATTAAAGTTGGTTTGGCGACATAGTGGCACTTTTGACTTGAGCTAAAACACAACGTCTCAGTCAGATTGTAAATAATAAATAAATAAATAAATATGTTGGTACATTAACACACAGCACCATCTAGTTCCATGGTAAGCTACGAGGCCTGTGTTATGGATACCAGATAGTTGATACACTACACATATATAACTTTAAATACATACTTATTATAAGTACAAACATTCGCGCTTATCACACAAATAAATGTGGGACTCAAACCCGCGACCGCTGGCACAGCAAGTAGGGTCACTACGAACTGAGCCATACGTGTCGTCAGATCTATATATTTGTAGCATTCACTTACGGGATAAAACAAAATATTGTGCTACCAAACTATTACAGCGTGGAGAAGTAATAAACACAAGTTTAAGTATCAAAATATTAATGTAATCCAATTTGTTATTGATCCAGGACTATTAATAGTTCAGCCGACGTATAATTATTGCAGATTATAAGGTCTTTGGTTTTAGGATCTAGGAATTTAGGAGTCGGAGGAGTCGGGTCAGGGTCCTGGGTTTGGATAACAAATGAAGTGTCTATCTCGATTTATTAGAGTGTGCAGTATGCTTATGTTTCGCCCAATTATGAACTACAATTTTTATGATGGTTATATTATATCAGTGAGATAGATCGCTTTAAATGCATTCGCTTAGCAGAATATTAAGTTAAGATAATTTTTGATGTAGTTTTTATTATACTATAGAATATTTCCCATCTTCTCTAACTACCCACCGTGACATACGGATGGTGCAATAAATTATAATATTGTGCAAATGCGGATATAATATAACTTACCATTCTGAAAAAATCTTCACTCAACGCATACCGTGTGAAGAAAGCAAGAAAAACGAACGCGATCGCCATTTTTGCAAAAACCAAACACTATAAAATCATTTTTTATAATTAACACAATAATAATAATTGATATAATTTTTGTTTCAAATGTAGTTCATTTATGTTGACTTATATGTCATTGTTTTGGGGTTTTCCAGAGTTTTATTTTGAGTTTTTTTGAGTTTGAGTGTAGAATGTAGTGTACGACGATGATTCTTATGAACGACTGGCCTAATGTTTCCGTCGCCATTGTTAGCTACATGCTTTGATGAGCACAACGCAGGGTGCGGCACGAACCAGATATCTTGAGATGTATAAGTGTACAACATGGGTTCTCTATTCCATGAATTCTTGGTAACTACCATTGAATTACATTCTGTAACTTTATATTGAATACATAAATCCTTTTAATTTTTACTCCTTGGAAAATCTAAATCATTTCTCATAATTTTTACTCGACTGTGAGGATGGTAAAAGAGTGTTATGTTTGACCTGTTTGTCTGTACGTATGTCCGACTCCATATTCTATTGTAATAATCTATTTGATTATTCATTTTGTAAGATTTGTTTTAACGAGATTATTTAGATTTGTTTTCTTCTTACGTGAGTGTCATAGGTTTTGTGATTATCTATAGGTATAAATAAAAATGAATCACCGTAATGTATGTACGCGCATAATTTCCGATCGACTGTACTAAATTGGATAATTCTTTTTTTTTGTTTTTGTTATTGTCAGGACAAGTTTTGTATAGAAGAAAATTAAAAAAAAAATACTGAAATAAGTTTTTTTAAATCTCATGATATGAAAAGTGAGTGAGTGAAATAGTTTTTATCTCGGAAATCATCCCTTAATGGGGTGAGAATGGGGATGAAAGTTTGTATGGGGAAGCAAGCTAGTGACAAACCGGGTGAATCGCTAGTTATTAAAACAAAATTGCGGATTTGAGGCGTCAATTTGTGTGTACAATTGAATTTCCATCTTATGCTAAAGCAATTTTAAAGAAAATTTAAGGCATAACAATAAGTAAATCATATCAATTAAACATTTTTTTCTAGTTTTTAATAATGTATTTATTATTGTATAAGAGAAATAAGTATACAAACAGAATTATCTTATCCCAGTAATCTCGTGTGTGGCTAACCGAGACGGACCATCGCGTGTACGACATACATACAAAGATGTAATTTAAACGTATTCAATGTCGTTGGTGTTATATGCCTATCTAACACCGTCTCTTGGAGTATAAAATAATAGGGAAGTCCCTAGTACCAGAAGGTACCCTCGCTTCGCTTAACGTTCATTTTTCCGACTACAAAAAAAGCTATTATGATTTCTGATAGTAAACTGATTTTATTAGAATGACGACACGTTTGGCTGAGTTTGTAGTGACCCTACTTGCTGTGCCAGCGGTTGCGGGTTCGAGTCCCGTTTGGGGCGTTCATTTGTGTGATGAGCTCGAATGTTTGTACTCCAGTCATGGGTGTTTATATTTATATTTATAATACGTATGTATTTAAAGTTATATATGTGTAGTGTATCAACTATCTGGTATCCATAACACAGGCCTCGTGGCTTAACATGGAACTAGATGTTGCTGTGTGTTAATGTCCCAACATATTTATTTGCATATTTATTTATTAGAATACTGGCGACTCACCCTCGCTTCGCTTGGTTTTGTCGCTACACCCTAGGTTCGTTTTAACGGTTAGTATGGAATATATATATATATATATATATATATATATATATATATATATATATATATATATTAGTACATAATATACATAGGTATGATGAGTTTTATGTCCTTTTCTTGAGAAATGATTGACACCCAATATAAATTTCCGATTAATTCCGGGATAAAAACTGTCCTTCTCAGGGTCTCAAACTATCTCCATACCAATTTTCATCAAAATCAGTTCATCCGTTCAGTCGTGAAAAAGTAACAAACAAACTAACAAACAAACAGAATTACTTTCACATTTATAATATTAGTATAGATATAGGGATGTACATATATTCTTAGGCTATAATTAATACACATAAGCGATTTAACAATATAGTAACACTTTGAAATTCTAGCAACAACTCGCGTGAGACACACGCATCGATAAAGAGTATGCAAGTATGCAAATCATTTAACCAACTATTTAAATAATAGTGGTCATTATAGTAAGATTTCTTTTAAACGGTTCATTCTCGATAGAAATTTTTCATTTTAGATAACTAGCGAACTTCGCTTCGCTCGGGTTCGTAACTTGGTACGTTTTAAAGGTTAGTATAGATTTCTCAGAGATGAGATATTTTCTTGCAGAAAAAAGTATCCTATATGTTAATCCGGATAACCAGCTATCATCATACCAAATTTCATCGCAATCTGTTGAGTAGTTTTCTCGTGATGTGTTTCCAGACAGATAGGTAGACAAAAAATCCAAAAACTATAGATTAGGTTTCTATATCGATAATAATGGCTATATCAATAAGATTTTCCAAAAAATATTTAATGTACAGTTTCGACTCAGAATGTTATTATTATATGTACCTATAGACTAGCGGTTAAGTCCTCCTTAAGTGCGTTTTAAGGGTCAGTATGGTATAGATAAACTATTTAAATATGTATTGTTGTCGACATCAGAAAAAAATTTATGCTGTTTAATTTAAAATCCGTTCAAAGGTTTCAGATACAACGTAACAAGTACATCCCCGTGAGACATAGGTTTTCCTGCTCTCTGTACACTTTGGTTGAAAAAAAAAATTCAAGATAGATACTATATAACTATCTGACCCCATTAAGTAACTACCTACCTATATAAAAAATATCAAAAATCAAAATCGATCAAGCCGTGTAGGTGAAGAATTATGAACACACGCACACCTCAATCCACACTAATATTATAGAGGTAAAGTTTGTAAGTTTGTTCGTAGGAAGTAATATCTGGAACTACTGAACCGATTTAGATGAAATTTGCTGTGAAGATAGTTTTGAGATCCGGAGGACATAGGATCGTTTTTTTCCCGGAAATCATCCCTTAAGGGGCGAAAAGGGGGATGAAAGTTTGTATGGGGAATCAATCATTTTTCAAGTAAGAGTTATGAAACTGAATCATACGTATGTATATATATTATACTAGCAGAACCCGCGGCTTTGCCCGCGATCAAACTGCGAAAAAGATAAACTTTTTGCAATACATACTTTATTACTTGCAAAATATGTATAAGATGTTAAGCGTATATTCTGTAAATAAATTTATTCTACTTTATATCCCACACTTGAGCCATGTTACTCTATTTAAATATGTTCAACAACTCAAACTTCACCGCCTAGTTTTACCCACTTAGGGGCTGAATTTAAAAAAAATCTACAATACATGTTTATTTAACTGTATCGAAGAGCAATAATACCAAGTTTCAAGTAATTCTGATTATAAAGATTTTTTTCGTTATATAAACAGCACCACCCCCTTTTATCCTTTTAAGGGATGAATTTCAAAAAAAAATGATATTTGTATTATTTTAGTTTTCATTTTAAAGTTAAATACCATTTTCCGTGCATCAATTACAGAGTTTCATACAAACTTTCATCCCCTATTTAACAGCCTTATGGGATGAATTTCAAAAAATGCTAAAATACGTATTTATTAATTGTATTGAAGAGCATTAATACTAAGTTTCAAGTAATTCTGATCATAAATAATTGTTTGCCCATATAAATTTCATCACCCCTTTTTATCCTTTTAAAGGATGAATTTCGAAAAAAATCTTATACATATATTTCTTATTTTTCATCTTAAAGCTAAATACCACTTTTCGTGCATTTCGCGTTAAGAATAACAGAGTTTCATACAATCTTTTATCCCCTATTTTACCCCCTTAGGGGATGAATTTCGAAAAATCCTTTCTTAGCGAATGCCTACATTGTATAAAGAATATGTCCTCTAAATTTCACATTTCTACGACCAGCGGTTTAGGCTGTGCGTTGATCGATCAGTCAGTCAGGACAAAGCATTTTATGTATATATAGATGTATGTACCATAAACGTCACCCTTGCTCCGCTCGGGTTCGCCTCTAGATACGTTTAATGGTTGGTATAGATTTCTCTGAAATGAGATAGGTATTTTCCTGCAGCAAAAAGTATCCTATATGTTATATAATTGGTGTAGTATAACCCAGGTAACCAGCTATCATCATACCAAATTTCATCAAAATCTGTCCAGTGGTTTTTCCGTGATGCGGTCACAGACCGACAGACATAAATTCTAAAAACTATAGATTCGGCCTTTGTATCGATAATATATACTATAATAAAGCAGTAACTTAGCGAAATCTGTACATGATTTTTTTTTTAAAAACAATTAGTGTAACGTATTGTGTATACAATATAGACCACAAAACAATAGTTATTAATTTTTTTGTCTGTTTGTCTCTTTGTCTGTACGCGTTTCACGCAAAAAGTAATGAACCGATTTTAACGAAATTTTGTGAACTGATAACTTATTACTCGGGTCAACATTTAGGATACCTTTTACTTTAGGAAAATCTTTGTTTCCCGCGGGAAATCGCAATAACTGGTTTTATCGAGTCCTCCTTAGGAACCTTCCGCTGGCTAAACCTAAAGACATACATCAAAACAATGTACTAAAAAATTGTAGATCTTGAAAAGGCCAACAGAAATATCTACAACAGCATATGTCTATCTCTTAAGGTACACTCGCAATACATATTCTTATCTATACCTATAAAAAAACTTAGTTAAATCGATGTGCGCGTTTCACGCAAAAAGTACTGAACCGATTTCAATTAAATTTTGTATAGTGATAGCTTATCACTCGAGTCAACATTTAGGATACCTTTTACTACAGGCACATTTTTCGTTCCCGCGGGAAAACGCAATGACTGGTTCTATCGAGTCGTCCTTAGAAATTTATATGGCTAATGCTGGCTGAACCTTAAGAGATACATCAAAACAATGTACTAGAAAATTGTAGGTCTTAAAAAGTTATACAGAAAAGTTCGCAATATTATATGTCTATCACCTAAGGTACATTCGCAATTACTATTTTTATTCACTACTTGCGACTCACAGACTGACTTATCAACGTTTAGCTCAGTTCAGCAGTAAAACGTAACTAGGGACGAACGAGAGCGAAGCGAGGGTGAGTCGCTAGTAATGAATATTTCAATAAGATTTTCGAAAAAATATTTTATGTACAGATTCGACTCAGAATAATTATATGTATAGATAAATAATTTACGCATTTAAAACCGAGTGTAATGAAACTATTATATGGACGTAGATTTCATATATTTTATCTAAATTATTCATATTAACTTGCGTAAGTACATTATTTTATAAAGGAAAAAACATTTGAAAGTTGTACCGTCCGCATCCGTTGCTGTCTTTATCACATCACAAAGGAAACTCGATAGGTGGTTCATGCTCTATATCATACATTGTTAGGTCTCATCCTTTCTAGACATATGGAATTTTATAAAAATGAGTGTTTGTCTGTTACTCAGGGGTCGAAATTCTATTATAATCACTACTAGCGGCTTACCCTCGCTTCGCTCGGGGTCGCCTCCAGACAAACAAAAACAAATCTATCCCACGGGAACCGTACATTCTTCCGAGATAAAAAGTAGCCTATTTGTTATTCTGATCTATGAACTATATTATTATAAAGTTTCATTAAAATCCAATTATTAGTTTTTGTGTACTAAGCTGTATAAGTTGCTAAAGTTTTTTAGCTATCCCACGGGAACTCTTTAATTTTCCGGGATGAAAAGTATCTAAAATGTTGACCGGGGATATAAGGTACCACAATACAAAATTTAATTTAAACCGGTCCAACATTTTCGGAGATTAGCCCGTACGAATAGACAGAGAAACAAAAAATTTGAAAAAAATCTGGATTTGTTCTATTTTTCTTCTTACATCCCCCTGACTCGGTTTTTAGCATTTTTTTTCTATGTACAGACATCCGACCTCTACAGTTTTATTATATTATGTATAGATTGGAAATTTGAGGAAAACATCTTATATATAAATTTCTCGTGTCACGGTGTTTGTGGTACATCTCCGAAACGGCTCGACCGATTTTAATGATTTTTTTTTATATATTTGGTAGGTATGAGAATATGTCGTAAAATATTTGTTACGCTCCTACCCCCACCCCCCATTTTTTTAAACGCGATTTTAGTATGAACAATATCCAAATAATTTAATATTATACATATAGGTACATGGGGACGAACCCGAGTGAAAGAAAGGTGAGTCGGTATATAACGTTAAGCAAGTTTTTTTCCGTACATTGTACGCGGGCGAAGCCGCGAGTTCTGCTAGTATATGAATATAATTTACCTATCTATATAAAAACTAACAGTTTCTAAAATGTTTTTGTTGATAACATTAGAGGTTCGTCAATAGCTACTAAAGAAATAAAAAAAATATTTACAAAAATAAAATAACCCGACTGCGTGAAAAGCGAAAAAAAAAAGATGAAAACAAGTTGACAAAGGAGCATAATACTATGCAGTCGGAGACATACATATGTACATGTTTTATAATCTATACTAATATTATAAAGCTGAAGAGTTTGTTTGTTTGTTTGGTTAAATTGAAAAATTCTTTTTGTGTTGGATAGTCCATTTATCGAGGAAGGCTTTACGCTATATATAATCCAGGAAAAATGTACGGTTTCCGTGGGTTAGATTTGTTTTTGTCTAGGGACGAACCCGAAGTGCAGCGAGGGCGGGTCGCTAGTGTTTTTATAAATTTGATATATTTATTCAGTGTCACTCTCACAATTAAGACGAATTTAACACCTCTCAAGCTAAAATCCATAAAGCCGTTTAGGCTACAGAGCGTGCCAAAAAAATATACATACATACAATCAAAAAACATAATCCTCCTTCTGACGCAGTCGGGTAAAAAAAAGAAATTGATCAACAGAGGAGAAAAGGTACTGATATGTTATGTCTTTGTCTATTTACGAGTATATATAGATACTAGACAAAAATAACTCTATCCCACGGGAACCGTACATTTTTTCGGGATGATATAACCTAAAGCCTTCCTCGATAAATGGACTACCCAACACAAAAAGATTTTTTCAATTCCATCCAGTAGTTCCTGAGATTAGCGCGTTCAACCAAACAAACAAACAATCAAACAAACTCTTCAGCTTTATAATATTAGTATAGATTTCAAGGATAGTTATATTTGATTGTGGAAAAATAATATGCATGTCAACAGTCTACTTGTTTGTAACCTCAGCCTTAAGAAGGGTTATGTGTTTGACCTGTAGGTATATCCGACCCTTTGTTCCCTCGTAATAACTAAACTATTTTGATGATTCACACGACGTTAGATAATAAAATAAATATGTTGGTACATTAACACACAGCACCATCTAGTTCCATGGTAAGCTACGAGGCTTGTGTTATGGATACCAGATAATTGATACACTACACATACATAACTTTAAATACATACATATTATAAATATAAACATCAATGACTGGAGTATAAACATTCGTGTTCATCACACAAATAAAGCCCCCCAGCGGGACTCGAACCCGCGACCGCTGGCACAGCAAGTACACTACAAACTGAGCCAAACGTCTCGTCAGAAATAAAATGTGCTATTAAAATAAATATGTTACTAATTTTATTGTTGAAATTTTACAGCTTATCTTAATCTATGCTAAAATTTACAAAAAAATAATAATATTATAGCCTTCATATATCACTGACATTTGAAAAAAACGTTATAAATAAATCTTAATATATGTAATTGTGTAATTATTTACAAAAACAAACGTGAATTTGAAACCAATTAATTTAAATCCAATCTTCTCCTTTTGACTCTTATGACTTGAGATTTTTTTCAATTTAACAATAAAAAAATTAACATATATAATATATTGCAATAAAAAAAAAAAACTTAAAAGCGACCATTTTCAGGCAAAATATATATTTTTTATACATTTTTTGAATATCCATTGTTTTTTAGTAGTTTTTCAAATGAGTATTACAGTATTTACGATACTGCCGTCATAAAATAAAGGCCGTAACTTCGTCAAAGTTGATTTCGAGATATTTAAAAATTTTTGTATGTCTTAATACTTAGTAGTAGTTTGTACGTAGTTACGATGAAAACGGTTATGGTATCTCCGGATTCATAACACTTAGAAATTTATGAGTAAGACTATCAAGCAGCATTCTTTTTGCTGATTCCGAATCCGCATTTAAGTCATTTTTGACCAAATTGTTAGTTAGGGCCTTCTTTATTATGACGGTAGAATATTAAAAGTAATTTTCAATATAAACAATAACTACAATATTTCTTAATTCGTCATTTGTTTAGTAAATGTCAAATGGAGAAGTTTTTTAAATCCGAAATGATTTTTTTTTTGGCGAAACTTTAATGTTTTTTCTAAAATAAAACTTAGCCTAAGTTACTCCTTATAACATCAGCTATCTGCTAGTGAAAGTCCTGTCAAATAAAAGTTTAGCCATTTCAGAGACTAGCCGTAACAAACAAATAGACAGACAAAAATTTTAAAACTTGCGTTTTTCTTAAAGTACCATATATAATAAATACCATATACATTTAGTATAAAGCCGTTATTTTGACATTACAAACATACACTTCAATTTTATTCACCTTATAATATAAATATTTTGATACAAAGTTTTTGTGGCTTTACAATTTCCCTCATTAAAATTAATAGATAAATTAACTTCTATCTTCTACATACTAATTACAATTAAATTAAGAAAATATTTTTTAAAGCTGACACTTTATACAACTATGTAATTAAAAACTATTCGTCCACAAATCCCGCAGTGGAATTAAATGTATAATAATATGTTATACATAATATGTAAGTGCATGGAATATTATTGCAACTCACTATCAAACTATTCAATAATGATTATATATGAAGTTACAACATTATTCCTTGCAAATACCAATACATCACTAGAAATGTAAAGAAACTGCTTTCTTCGGCAAATTATTAAATTATATACATTTTAAAATACTTTATATAGTCCAATCAATAGATGAATCAATCTATGTAAAATAAATCAATATCAACAATATTATCATTTGATAAAGGGGCATTTTCGAAGCCTAAAGCCAATTTTGAGGGGTCTCTCGAGACCATCCTTTTTTGAAGTGAATCTTCTTTAGAATTGTTGTAATTTGAAATTTGATCAAACGGAAATGCAACACTAAAAAAAGACAAACAAATAAGTCGGGGAGAATGAGATAGAATACATCACCATGTTGCCATGGTAACCGTTGTTTGAGATAGAATACATTACATAGGAAGTGAAAAATAATAAAATTAGTTACTGAATAATATGAAATGTATATTTGTCAAATAAAATGTAAAGTAACTTTTAGACTTGTTAAAAATATTATAAAATATGAACCTTATAATTACCCTACTCCTGATACTCTATATTCATCTCATTCTCTCGTAGGTTATTTTTCTAAATTTTCACTTCTACCATGTGTGGATTGCACACACACTTTTTTATATTTAACTGGACGATTATGTTAACAGATTTGACATTTATTTACAGAAAAAACTTAATATTTATATATTTTTCAATTATTATTGCTCCAATATCTATCAATTCTTAGGCTGCATTTTCACTACTTTCATTTAAATCATTCTTATTCACTACATTTATTTTTATCCGAGATGATGTATCAATACCGTGTCGTCTACTCATATGTTTTTTATAATTAGAACCATTCGTGAAATCTCGCTGACAGTAAATACATTTGTAGGGTTTAACTCCTGTATGTTGTCGAAAGTGAAGATTGAGTCTTGTTTTAAATCGGAATGCTTTATTGCAATATTCACATACATAAGGTCTTAAATCTGTATGGACTATTGCATGGGATACTAAATGCCGTTTGACTCTAAAGCTCTTTCCACACTGTTCACATATAAAGGGTTTCAAACCAGAGTGTAGACTCATATGTGATATTAAGTTGCCTCTCGCTCGGAAAGCAAGTGGACAATGATCACACTTGTATGGCTTTACTTCATCATGAGTAATCATGTGCGTACCCAGACTACCTTTTGTATAGAACATCTTACCGCATACATGACATGCAAAGTTTCGACTTCTTTCTGTATGTAAAACTTTATGTTGAACTAGATTAGGTCGACTTTTAAACACTTTGTTGCAATGGTCACATTTGTGTTCCTTACTGTCCCCGTTTACTTTAATTTTTTTCATTTTCTTTGATGAATCCTTAAAGAACATTGTTTTATGCTCTTCCAATTCCTCTGCCGTTTCAAAATTTGCTCCACAATATGTGCATTTTGTTTTGTAGACATCTCTATGTTCTTTTACTTTATGGTTTTTAACTTCAGATGGTAATGCAAATATTTTATTACAATATTCACAGCAATGTCTTAAAGCACTATTGTGTGACCGTAAGTGTCTGACGAAAGCTCTGTAACTATTGAGGATTTTTTCACAATCAATACATTTGAACATACAACACTGATTATGTATTTCGAGGGAGTGCAGCTGTAATGACAAAATACTCTTGCACAAAGCATCACATTTAGCACATCGGCATGTTTGATTTTCCCATGTAATATTGAATGAGAGTATATCTATTGGCAATTCTGAATTATTATCAAATGTAATGGAATCTTTGGAGGTTTGTTTCCTTTTAACCTTTTTTTTCTTTATTTTTTTTAATGGAACATCACTATCAGAGGAGCTTAGGAAGCCGTTATTAGAGTCCGCTTGTAAGAAGTCATCGTCGGTATCATTTTCCGCTTTAACAATTCCATTATCGTCAGAAATGATTATTGAGTGTTGATTTGTGACTTCTGTTACTTTTTCATTATAATTCTCAATTTTTATCTCTAATTTTGGTTTCTGGAAATCGTCCCAGTTCTCATCTACAGGTTTTCCAGGTATTTTCGAATTGCTTTCTTTAGTTTTGCTGTCAGTTGCCTTAGTGGTCTGTTTTGTGTTTTTTAGAAATATAGCTGCTAATTTATCTTGCGCTGTCCTAACGTTATTCAGAAAAGACCATGTTCTTTCTAATAAATCAAAGCAAGAAAAACATATCGTGTTGGGGAGACCGTTGGGAGAAGATATGTCGATGTTTATCCAGGACAACTTCATAATAATTTTCGATGTAAACGCTACCTCTTCTTTCGGGGTTATTAATTGAACTAGTGGCGTAGGTTCAGCACAAAGTCGACAATACAGGTCTGTTTCTTCAGCCATATTTCTTTACTTTTTATTTTTATATTATTGTTTTATTTAATTAATGTAAAATAATTTACAAAAAATTCACAATAAACAATGAATTAGTTCATTTGACGTAGAGACGCGACGGAATTGCCATATGAGAAATATTTTATCGCATACAGATAAAATATAACTTTTTTATTGCCAGCTGCGATTGACATCTGTTTAGAGTATATAAGAGAGTATGTTATAATAATAATTATTATTTTTATATTAGTAGTATAATTATAATATAATAATAATAATATGGTGGACTTTTATAATTAATTATTTTTAACTTTAAAAATAAATTATAGATATTATATATGGTTGCTTATGTTATGCTTACTCTTTTTAGGAAAATATCATACACATAACGTGTGCGAAGGATGGAAAAGCAGTTTAGAATAGCAGTGTAATTTTCAGAGAACGACTCCTTTCAGAGAATATCGATAGTAATATTATAAATGTGAAAGCTTGTGAGTATGGATGTTTGTTACTCTTTCACGCCAGAACGGCTGAACGGATCTGAATGAAATTTGGCACAGAGATAGATTATAGTCTAGAATAACACATAGTCTTCTTTTTGTCCCGGAAAAATGTACGGTCCTCGTGGGATAGATTCGTTTTCGTTTTCCTAAAGACGAACCCGAGCGAAGCGAGGGTGAGCCGTTAGTTGTACATATTGAAATCATGAATCTGTTATGATTACCATTTTGCTTATAAAAAGTTTGACTGCTAAATTAACAAAATAGGTAGTTGGAAATCAGAACACAAACAAATTATATTATTTTTTAATTTTTAAAAGAACATTTTTAATGTGAAGGTTTAAAAATTTTGAATTTAAAATATTTATTTCATACGTTGCATATATCGTAAATATTTGGAGGCTCGCAATAAATAAAAAGAAAATAAAATAAAATTGTTATTGTAAATTAAGGAGATCTTCCTATTTTGAAGCCGGTTAAAAATAATCTAGACTAGCACGTACAAACATTATTTAATTCTACTACGAATAAATTGTGTGCATTTTGTATAATAAAATGTAAATCAAGTAGCTTTTTCTCAACCTTGCTCTTCGTGACTTGATTTCAAAAAGTTATAATAAATTTAACCTTTTTTTTTATTTAAGAAAAGGATTAACTATTAAAGTCTGTGTAAAATATATTGGTCTTAGTTTTGGCTGAATTTCAATATCTTACGTTAGGCTATAAGTTTTTAATTTTAATGACTTGTTTGTTTCTATTAGACTCTTGTACTTATTAACTATTTAATCAAATTTCTAAATATCAAAATTGATTTTAAACTGCTTCTACATAACGTAATAATAATCATGATATATTATGCTAAAGCCATAATCTTCACAGGCTTTAAAAAAATTAAATTTAAAAATTTTTTTGAAAGGAAGAACAAAAAGAAGGAGCATCTCTCAACGGTCTATAAGGAAATATAAGAAGAAAGAGAAAGAAAGCTTGTTTATACCTCAAGCGAGAAAAAGGATAGATAGACTATAATTGACCCTTCAACATCTTTATTCACTGATCTAAACGCAATAATTGATATTTCTCCGAAAATATTTTAAGTAGTAACTATTTAATGCGTTGTAAGTAGTATTTTAATTATTAAGTAAATACAAAATATTGTAGCAATGGCAATAAAATGGATGGAGAAATGTGACATGTATGAAGCCATGGTGAAGTTAAATTGAGAGACGTCTTCTATATATTGTGTAAATAAAAATAAAGCGCTGTTTATTTATAATTATAAGCGCATCATTTGAGAACTTCTTAGTGGTTGTAATAATCTAAATTAAAGTTTTTAGGAAAACATATTATTACAAAAACTTTCCCGAAAAATTGGGAAATTTACGTATAACTTAAAATGCTTTTGAATAGTTTTGTATGTATGTATGAACAGATCGTAAAAAAAAATTGAGAAACATACAATTTGATCGTAAAAAAACTAAGTAAAAAATCGGCCAAGTGCGAGTCGGATTCGCGCACAAAGGGTTCCGTACCATTAACTATAAAAACGGCAAAAAATCATGTCTTTTGTATGGAAGCCCTACTTAAATATTTGTTTTATTTTAATTTAATTATTTATTTTTAAAGTGAATACATAACTAAATATTTGTGAATATTTCAAGCGTCTACCTGTTGCCGTTATCAATATCGAGCAAAAATGCAAAAAACGCATAAAGCAAAAAAATACGTTTGTTGTATGGGAGCCCTCTTAAATATTTATTTTATTTTGTTTTTTAGCATTTGTTATTATAGCGGCAACAGAAATACATCATCTGTGAAAATTTCAACTGTCTAACTATCAGGGTTCATGAGATACAGCCTGGTGACAGACGTACAGACAGATAAACGGACGGACAGAAAGACTTAGTAATAGGGTTCCTTTTCACCGTTTGCGTACGGAACCCTAAAAATTAAAAATATATAATTGGAAACGAGAATCTTTTTTTCATCTGTCAATAAAGCTATCCAACACTCCAGAGTCCAGACTTCAGAATCCAGATGTAATCAGTATGCGAAATGCCTTTGCCAGAGAAGGACGTACTTCTAAGTCCATTTCTAAACGAACATTTAACAAATTGAGTTACGAAGGACTAGGATATCAGGAGTAGGTAGGAGTTGTTACAATCGTATCTCAAACCTGTTCCTCAGTCCTCTCATTCGGCCTCTGGCCTTTGTCAAGGGAGGATGTATCGCGTCCTCTCTTATACATGACGATCATTTGACATTGGATAGTTCAGAACTAAAAATACCAGAGTAACATAGTCGATAAGGAGTTATTTAAATAGTTTCTCATCAGAGTTTTAAACGACTGTTTTAAAGGAGATACGAATCGAGTCAAATATATCGATACCTCGGGGCTCAAAGGGCGTAACCGCCATTTTGGCGAAATTGACTTTTTAATGCAGTCCTACTTAGTTTTTTCTCCTCTATCGATCTGTATATTTAAAGTCTTCCAATTCGCCAAAAAATGGTGTTTACGACCCTATTTTTTGTAGAAAATAAAACAGATATTTTTAGTTTTTGTGTCGTAACAGCCACCACTGTTAATGATCATAAACGCGAGGGTAGTAAGCGACACCGTAGATGATACAAATGTTTTTACGCCTAACATTTTACATCGATATATTTGTAGTTTTGGGGCGTAAGAGCAATCACTCATATTAATCAATAAATGTAAGGGTAGTAAACGACATTTCTATGATTTTATTTAGGTGATTTTTATAATGAATACGATGAGTAATCGAATAGTTTTTAGGTTAGTTAGTTACAAACCTTTTTTTTTCGAATGTTTAAGTAGTTTTTCTGAAGCCATTTGGCATTCTGGCTCTAAAATGAAAGTCGTTTTCATCCATTAGCTTTGGTTTTTCAAATATGGCTTATGTGTATTTTTATAAAAAAGTCAAAGAAATTATTACAAAAATAAATTTAATTTACGAAAGCAGCCAAAAATGATCTTTTTAATGAATTTAACACTTCTTGTAGGTCTCGTTCAAAAGTTAAGCAGTAATCTGCCCTGCAGTAGTAGTAATGTGTATCGTTCCTCCATGGTTTGAAATTGTTGGTAGAATATTTCTTCTTGTTTATCACTTAAGTGGACGTGATTTGATGAGATGGACTGATGAGAGTATAAATAGTGAAGTTCTACGGTGATGTTGCAACAAAAAAATGTCAAGCATATTTTGGACAAAATGTTGATAGTACCAAACTTTAGTATTATTAAGAAAGTTTTTGATTACCAACACAAATGATTTCCATGCATTAGACTGTTTCATTTATTGTTTTGACTTAATTTAGCTAACAGTTGTAATTGTGACCTATTAAATGTTTCAGCTTTTAATTTTTCCGTACTTAGTCAAAGGAATTTCTGTGCAATAGACTCAAAACAGTCTCCATTTGTAATAAGCGCCTTAACAAATTGCTTATGTTGATGGTAAAAGGTGGTATAGACTCTTGAGCTGCACTAGATAGCAAAGCGGGTCCTTTAGCTTTAGATAGTAAATTAGTATAAATCCATTTACGGTTATTTTAGTTAATACTATTTAGATTAACAAAGTCAAAATAACAATCATGATGGTAGTTTATAGTTTCTCGCCAGACATAGGGGTTTTGAAGTTCAGCGAACTTCTTTTTCCACTTGACCACTGTCCCAAATTCAACAGCACAATTTTGACAATGATTTTTGGGCACCCATGGTTTGTTAATTACACAATTGTACTTTGAAGTCCGACTATAAAGTTATAAGTAGTGGTAGTCATTGGTTTTCTATAATTTTTAAAAACATATTCTCCACAAATAAAGCAAATACACTGCGGATTGTGTAAAACACGTATCCTTGATGAAGATATCACAATAATTTTATCCTTCTGATATCAACTGTGTGCTGAAATCGTAAATGCATATCTACTTTATAGTAAAGTATCAAGAAGCTGTATACGAAAAATAAAAGCTGTTAGATAGAAACGGCTGGTAAATTTAAATTTATTGTAACTTAATTTAAAGGAAAAGTAAAAAAAAAAATACCATAAAAGTTTAGAAAGTAATATTTTGTAGCATGTGTAATTTTTTCTATAATTAGTTATCTGAGTTGAATTTAGGTATGCTAAGTTAATAAAGTCCATATAAAAATGCAATTAAATGTCAAAGAAAACAAAATAGCTGTCAATAAACTGATAGAATTAGTAGGCAAATTGACGGTTACAACCATCACTCATCACACATCCATTAATTTTTGGGGCGTAAACTCCCCAAATATGCAATTTTCCGGGGCGTATAGGAAAGCTATTTTTGTTACTTTTGAATCTATTCGAAATATAATTTTATAGTGTTCTGCACCCAAAAAAAATTAAACTTTTGGTCTTAGAATGGTTTATTTAGGCCAAAAATCAAAGAAGATATGTCGAAAATAATATTATTTTTTTTGTTTTTTTGCTCTCCTGTAAAATCGAGTTTTGGTGCTTACGCCCTTTGAGCCCCGAGGTATCGATATATATATTTCATGTTGCAAAATGTATTTCTACTCTATCTAATAAATATTTTAAAAAAATATGTAAATATGTAAACCGGTTTTCAGATACTTAAAAGTTTAAAAAAAAAAATAATAACTAAAGGAGTTTTTTTATTTATGAGTCAAGGCAAAGAAATATGTCTGAACGAGTATCAAGTATGTATAAATAAAAAAACGATTTAAACATTTTTACTATAAGCAACCAATTTTACTATAAGTTACCGATTTATAAGTAATGTATACATATAATAAAATTCTAACTAAACCGAACTTGTACATTAAATATATTTTGGAAAATCTTATTGAAATAAACATTATTATCGACACAGAGGCCGAAACTATAGTTTTTAGAATTTTTGTCTCTATGTCTGTTTGTCTGTTACCGCATTACGGAAAAACCACTGGAGGGATTTTGAATTGAAATTTGGTATTGTGATAGCTGGTTATCCGGGTCAACATATAGGATACTTTTTACTATGGGAAAATATTTCATCTCTGGGAAATATAGTATAATAAACCTTAAAAAGTAACTAGGCACGAACCCGAGCGGAGCGATGGTGAGTGGCTATTAATATCTAAATGAACTTCATTTATTTTTTGTTTTGTTTTCATTGAAATTATCAATGGTTGCGATACTACACAAAAACATTTTATTGATAACGATAATCTAATACCAATATTATAAAGAGGTAAAGTTTGTGAGTTTGTTTGTAGGAAGAAATCTCTAGAACTACTTAACGGATTTAGATGAAATTTGCTATGAAGATAGTTTGAGACCCTAGGAAGGAAATAGGATAGTTTTTTCCCGGAAATTATCCCTTGAAGGGTTGAAAAAGAGGATGAAACTTTGTATGGGTAATCAATCATTTCTCAAGAGTTATGAAAGTGAATTATACTTATGTGTACTATAATATATAGTCAATCTATTTCATACTAACCGTTAAAATCAATGAACCCGAGTGTAGCGACGGTGAGTCGTAGGTTTTCTAGAATAAACTTATTTAAGGAATACATGTAAATCTAAGTAATCCAAAGATGGTGTGGGAAAAAACACTTTTCGGAATTCCATCATTCTTGTGCTTTTTGAATTTAAATTAACTTGCATTTGAGTCTGAGTAAGGAAAGATGACGAATACGTATAACATTGGGAAACTAGCGACATACCACCGCTTCGCTTGGATGCGTCCCTAATTATTTTCTGTTATTTAATAGCAACACCTTCTTTTAGCAAATTTTATTACTAACGTTTTCATTTATTTAACTAAAAAAAAAGATAAAAAAATCAATATTTTAGTCTCCCTGAGTTTCTTTCGCCGGTTCTTCTCAGATCTGAGGCTTCTTTCGGAACTGGTAGTAGACTCATGACGTACAGTAAAAAAAATAATCATTTATTGTTGAATTATTAAAATAGTCATTATTATCGATACAGAGGCCGAATGTATAGTTTTTATAATTTTTGCCTGTCTATCTGTCTGAGAACGCATCACGAGAGGACAATTGAACAGATTTTGATGAAATTTGGTATAGTGATAGCTGGTTATCCGGGTCAACATATTGGATACTTTTTATTGAAGGAATATCTCATCTCTGACAAATCTATACTAACCTTTAAAACGTAACTAGGGACGAACCCGAGCGGAATGAGGGTAAGTTGCTAGTTTATAATATGATGTGTTTTGAATACAAAAACATGAAAAATACAAAACTTATGTATAAAAGCGTCTATGAAATCCCATACAATTCTTGAAATTCTTAAAATTAACCTGTTCTTTAAAGTGTTTTAAAATGTGCAGACATGCTCTGAAATTGTGGGCGGTATGCATCGATCAAAAAATATTTAATGTACAGATTCGGCTTAGTTACAATTTTATTATATGTATAGATGAAAAAGTTTGTTTGTTTGTCAAATATTCACGCTAAAATTGCTGGACAGGTTTTGATGAAGTTAGATAGATTGTTCACAACTTGTAGGTGTTTATATCTACATATGTATTGTTCTTTAATTTTTATTTAATTTCCGTAAAATAAAGAACTTCTCCTTTTTAGAAAATCGTATAAAAATTGATTAATATGGACGAGTATGCCAAATAAAAGGTTTAAAAAAGCTCGCAATAAAAGCTGACCCGTTACATTTGAAGTTCAACAATTCATTTTATAATTTTACGACAAAGTAAACAAAATCACATCAGAAATGTGGTCAGATAACAATTTAGATGCCGATAGTGGACGTACGTGGACGGAATTATGAATAGTTCCTTATAGTGCCATTGACCTAGGATCCAAGAGTCTAGATTTAGTGCTTTTATGCAATTTTCTAGATATACATAAAAAGTACTTACTTACATACTTACACATATATATTTAATTTCGATTTTTCCCAAAATTTTATAGTAAATAAATATTCTAATGAATTATCTAAAAAAAATCATCAATTTTTGTCTGTCTGTCCACACTGTGAAACCACTGGACAGATTTTGATGAAATTTGGTATGATGATAGCTGGTTGTCCGGGTCAACATATAGGATATTTTTTACTGCTAGAAAATATCTCATCTCTAAGAAATCTATACTAAACGTTAAAACGTAACGATGGACGAACCCTAGTGGAGCGAGGGGAAGTCGCTAGTGTGATATAAATAGATAAAACAGTTCAGTAACTTTTTCTCTTCTGTTTCTCAAACGATTTTCTTTTTTTATTTTGGGTTACGCAACGCTAAAAAGTAGTAAAATAAATTATTATAATTTAGTTTAAATATTACATTTGGTATAAAAAAAACTTCCATCGCATGTAATTCTAAAAATTAACTTTTGACAAGATTCAAAGAAATTGTGAAGAAAGGTTAAAATTTAAAATGTAGATGTGTGATAAGGTTGTTTAGAAAAAAACATTTTTAAATAAACTTTCTTGGAAATGAACTCAGTATGCTTTATCTATGAACTGGTTTTATACTGTAGCAAAAAGTTATTTATAAAATTTTCTCTTCTAATATTATAAAAGTAAAGACACGTAGTTGTTTACTCGATTACGATGAAGCCCAAAGGAGGGTTGTGTTTGACCAAAAAATATGTATGTATGTACATATGTATATCCTGTTTCCCCGTAACTTCAACCGTGAATAGTTTTTTTATAAATTATACGTTATTAATATTTTTTTATTTCCATCTTATTATAGTAAAAATAGAAATATTTTCTTATGTTTATTTCAGCATGTCTTCGTATTTTGTTATCTTTTGATTGGAGTCGCGGGCAAAAGCTAGTATATTTGTACATATTTTAGTTAAAGCTAGAATATGCTAGATTGCGTTGACAAAAATACTTATATAGTTATTTTTATGTCCTGATTCATAAAAACTGAGAAAAAACTACTAGACTAGATAGGCTGAAAATTTTTAGCCTCATGAAATAGTCAATGTTTTAATGTTTTATGTTGGTACATTAACACACAGCATCCTCTAGTTCCATGGTAAGCTACGAGGCTTGTGTTATGGATACCAGATAGTTGATACACTACACGTATATAACTTTAGATACATACATATTATAAACTAGCGACTCACCCTCGCTTCGCTCGGGTTCGTCCCTAGGTTACGTTTCACTGCTGAACTGAGCTAAACGTTGATAAGTCAGCCTGTGAGTCGCGAGTAGTGAATAAAAATAGTAATTGCGAGTGTACCTTAGGTGATAGACATATAATATTGCGAACTTGCCGGTATAACTTTTTAAGACCTACAATTTTCTAGTACATTGTTTTGATTTATCTCTTAAGGTTCAGCCAGCGTTAGCCATATAAACTTCTAAGGACGACTCGATAGAACCAGTCATTGCGTTTTCCCGCGGGAACGAAAAATGTGCCTGTAGTAAAAGGTATCCTAAATGTTGACTCGAGTGATAAGCTATCACTATACAAAATTTAATTGAAATCGGTTCAGTACTTTTTGCGTGAAACGCGCACATCGATTTAACTATGTTAGTTTTGCTATAGGTATAGATAAGAATAGGTATTGCGAGTGTACCTTGAGAGATAGACATATACTGTTGTAGATATTTCTGTTGGCCTTTTCAAGATCTACAATTTTTTAGTACATTGTTTTGATGTATGTCTTTAGGTTTAGCCAGCGGAGGGTTCCTAAGGAGGACTCGATAAAACCAGTTATTGCGATTTCCCGCGGGAAACAAAGATTTTCCAAAAGTAAAAGTTATCCTAAATGTTGACCCGAGTAATAAGTTATCAGTTCACAAAATTTCGTTGAAATCGGTTCATTACTTTTTGCGTGAAACGCGTACAGACAAACAGACAAACAGACAAACAGACAAACAGACAAAAAGACAAACAGACAAACAGACAAACAGACAAAAAAATTAATAACTATTGTTTTGGGGTCTATATCGTATACATAATACGTTACAGTCATTGTTTTTAAAAAATATTTCATGTACAGATTTCGCTAAGTTACTGCTTTATTATAGTATAGATAACGTACTCGTATAAGAAAACAGTAATATCATTTAATAAAAATAGTTATAGCGAGTGTACTTTAGGAGATAGACATATACCGTTGAGAACTTTTCTGTAGAACTTTTTAAGACCTACAATTTTCTAGTACATTGTTTTGATTTATCTCTTAAGGTTCAGCCAGCGTTAGCCATATAAACTTCTAAGGACGACTCGATAGAACCAGTCATTGCGTTTTCCCGCGGGAACGAAAAATGTGCCTGTAGTAAAAGGTATCCTAAATGTTGACTCGAGTGATAAGCTATCACTATACAAAATTTAATTGAAATCGGTTCAGTACTTTTTGCGTGAAACGCGCACATCGATTTAACTATGTTAGTTTTGCTATAGGTATAGATAAGAATAGGTATTGCGAGTGTACCTTGAGAGATAGACATATACTGTTGTAGATATTTCTGTTGGCCTTTTCAAGATCTACAATTTTTTAGTACATTGTTTTGATGTATGTCTTTAGGTTTAGCCAGCGGAGGGTTCCTAAGGAGGACTCGATAAAACCAGTTATTGCGATTTCCCGCGGGAAACAAAGATTTTCCAAAAGTAAAAGTTATCCTAAATGTTGACCCGAGTAATAAGTTATCAGTTCACAAAATTTCGTTGAAATCGGTTCATTACTTTTTGCGTGAAACGCGTACAGACAAACAGACAAACAGACAAACAGACAAAAAGACAAACAGACAAACAGACAAACAGACAAAAAAATTAATAACTATTGTTTTGGGGTCTATATCGTATACATAATACGTTACAGTCATTGTTTTTAAAAAATATTTCATGTACAGATTTCGCTAAGTTACTGCTTTATTATAGTATAGACTAGCGACTCACCCTCGCTTCGCTCGGGTTCATCCCTACTTACTTTTTAACTTTAAGTATAGATTTCTCAGAGATGAGATATTTTGTCATAGTAAAAAGTATCCTATATGTTGACCCGAATAACCAGTTATCATCATACCAAATTTCATCAAAATCTGTCCAGTGGTTTTTCCGTGATGCGGTAACAGACAGAGAGACAACAATTCTAAAATGTATAGATTCGGCCTCTGTATCGATAATCATGTCTATTTCAATAAGATTTTCCAAAAAATATTTCATGTACAGATTTGGCTTAGTTACAATTTTATTATATGTATAGATGATCTTGAATTTTAAGACTGCCCTATTCAATTTAGTTCATTCTTTGTTTTACGCCTACAAGCTATCAAACGAAAAATTGAATTGAATACACAAGGTATTCTACACAAATCGAATTTGATGTCGAAAAAGATTTATAAAAGAATTGAACTTTTGTTTATTATGCCATAATGTAGATACAAGATGTTAAATCCTTTAATCTGCTATAAAAATATCATAAAAACGTTACAACAGCTGGAGCTGTGATTTTTATGAAGTTTCGGTGTAAGATACTACCTTACTTTTTTATGGCTAGATAAGTTGAACTTAATAAGAATTTTTTTTGAGGTATATTCATTTCTTGTATAGTATAAATTAATAAATTCATTATGAAACAAAGTTAAGGTAGAACAGTATTATGATTAACGTTTGTAAATATTTTTGCGAAGTTATTTTAGAGTTTTTACCCAAACTGTCCAGACGGAACCTTATTAATGTTTTTTATGACTGAACTAGAGACTCACCCTCGCTCCGCTCGGGTTCGTCCCTACTTACGTTTTAACGTTTGTATAGATTTCTCAGAGATGAGATATTTTCCCACAGTAAAAAGTATCCTATATGTTGACCCGGATATCCAGCTATCACCATACCAAATTTCATCAAAATCCCTCCAGTGGTTTTTCTGTGATGCGGTAACAGACAGACAGACAGACAGACAGACAGACAGACAGACAGACAAAAATTCTAAAAACTATAGATTCGGCCTCTGCATCGATAATAATGTCTATTTCAATAAGATTTTCCAAAAAATATTTAATGTACAGATTCGGCTTAGTTACAATTTTATAATATGTATAGATAACGTACTCGTATAAGAAAACAGTAATATCATTTAATAAAAATAGTTATAGCGAGTGTACTTTAGGAGATAGACATATACTGTTGAGAACTTTTCTGTAGAACTTTTTAAGACCTACAATTTTCTAGTACATTGTTTTGATGTATCTCTTAAGGTTCAGCCACCGTTAGCCATAGAAATTTCTAAGGACGACTCGATAGAACCAGTCATTGCGTTTTCCCGCGGGAACGAAAAATGTGCCTGTAGTAAAAGGTATCCTAAATGTTGACTCGAGTGATAAGCTATCACTATACAAAATTTAATTGAAATCGGTTCAGTACTTTTTGCGTGAAACGCGCACATCGATTTAACTAAGTTAGTTTTGTTATAGGTATAGATAAGAATAGGTATTGCGAGTGTACCTTAAGAGATAGACATATACTGTTGTAGATATTTCTGTTGGCCTTTTCAAGATCTACAATTTTTAAGTAAATGGTTTTGATGTATGTCTTTAGGTTTAGACAGCGGAGGGTTCCTAAGGAGGACTCGATAAAACCAGTTATTGCGATTTCCCGCGGGAAACAAAGATTTTTCTAAAGTAAAAGGTATCCTAAATGTTGACCCGAGTAATAAGTTATCAGTTCACAAAATTTCGTTGAAATCGGTTCATTACTTTTTGCGTGAAACGCGTACAGACAAACAGACAAACAGACAAACAGACAAACAGACAAACAGACAAAAAAATTTATAACTATTGTTTTGGGGTCTATATCGTATACATAATACGTTACAGTCATTGTTTTTAAAAAATATTTCATGTACAGATTTCGCTAAGTTACTGCTTTATTATAGTATAGATAACGTACTCGTATAAGAAAACAGTAATATCATTTAATAAAAATAGTTATAGCGAGTGTACTTTAGGAGATAGACATATACTGTTGAGAACTTTTCTGTAGAACTTTTTAAGACCTACAATTTTCTAGTACATTGTTTTGATGTATCTCTTAAGGTTCAGCCACCGTTAGCCATAGAAATTTCTAAGGACGACTCGATAGAACCAGTCATTGCGTTTTCCCGCGGGAACGAAAAATGTGCCTGTAGTAAAAGGTATCCTAAATGTTGACTCGAGTGATAAGCTATCACTATACAAAATTTAATTGAAATCGGTTCAGTACTTTTTGCGTGAAACGCGCACATCGATTTAACTAAGTTAGTTTTGTTATAGGTATAGATAAGAATAGGTATTGCGAGTGTACCTTAAGAGATAGACATATACTGTTGTAGATATTTCTGTTGGCCTTTTCAAGATCTACAATTTTTAAGTAAATGGTTTTGATGTATGTCTTTAGGTTTAGACAGCGGAGGGTTCCTAAGGAGGACTCGATAAAACCAGTTATTGCGATTTCCCGCGGGAAACAAAGATTTTTCTAAAGTAAAAGGTATCCTAAATGTTGACCCGAGTAATAAGTTATCAGTTCACAAAATTTCGTTGAAATCGGTTCATTACTTTTTGCGTGAAACGCGTACAGACAAACAGACAAACAGACAAACAGACAAACAGACAAAAAGACAAACAGACAAACAGACAAACAGACAAAAAAATTAATAACTATTGTTTTGGGGTCTATATCGTATACATAATACGTTACAGTCATTGTTTTTAAAAAATATTTCATGTACAGATTTCGCTAAGTTACTGCTTTATTATAGTATAGATATAAACACCCATGATTGGAGTACAAACAATCCTGCTCATCACACAAATGAATGCTCCCAGCGGGATTCGAACCCGCGACCGCTGGCACAGCAAGAGGGTCACTACAAACCTAGCCAAACGTGTCGTCGTCAATAGCAGTAGTATCGCTCTCGCTTGGAAAACCAAGTGAAAGGCCCGTGCCCAGCACTTAAACGTTAAAAGAGCAAAATTATTAACTCTGGTGGAATCTATACTTAATATTATAAAGCTGAATAATTTATTTGTTCATTTGGTTGAACGCGCTAATCTCAGGAACTACTAATCCGATTTAAAAAAAATCCTCTTGCATTGGATAGGCCGTTAACTGAGGAAGGCTATAGGCTATATATCATCCCGGAAAAATGTACGGTTCCCGTGGGATAGGTTTGTTTTTGTCTACGAACGAACCCGAAGCGAACCGAGGGTGAGTCGCTAGTACATTGTATGAGCCTACTGTCTGTTCCTGACCCAAAAAAGAATTGTTCTCTAAACGTTTGTCATTTATGCGTCCGTAAACCATTCAAACTTAACTATATTTACCGATATTTATTACTAGAGACTCACCCTCGCTCCGCTCGGGTTCGTCCCTAGTTACGTTTTAACGTTTAGTATAGATTTCTCAGAGATGAGATATTTTCCCGCAGTAAAAAGTATCCTATATGTTGACCCGGATATCCAGCTATCATCATACCAAATTTCATCAAAATCCCTCCAGTGGTTTTTCTGTGATGCGGTAACAGACAGACAGACAGACAGACAAAAATTCTAAAAACTATAGATTCGGCCTCTGCATAGATAATAATGTCTATTTCAATAAGATTTTCCAAAAAATATTTAATGTACAGATTCGGCTTAGTTAGAATTTCATAATATGTATAGATGATTTTTAGTTTCCGACGTTTCGAATGCTTTACAGCGATCAGTCAGTCTCACCCGTGACTATATTTATCTCTATATTCTGTACACAATGAGTGACAATTATTGTTTTTAATAAATATTTCATGTAAAGATTCACTTAAGTATTGTATTATATATATACTGTATTGTGTATAGACTAGGGACTTTTTAGGGTTCCGTAGTCAAGAAGGAACCCTTATAGTCCTTCCGTTCGTCTGTCCCTAGCTTAGGTTAGAGACTTAGTACTAGAAAGCTGTAATTTGTCATGGATACATATTTATAGTCATGCCGACAAAGTGGTTAAATAAAATCATACAATTTTTTTTGTATTTTTATTTGGTTCGATCACAGGATCAAGTAAGCTTTTAAAAAAATAATTTGCAGTTATTCTTATTTAAAAAAAAAGTTTTTTTTTTTCAGTAAAACCCAATTTTCAATATTTAAGGTACATTTCTTCTATGTCCCCATCATTTGTTCCATCTAAACATGGGACTATCCTTGAGACGAAAAAAAGAAATGAAAATTTATTCACAACTAGCGACTTACCCTCGCTTCGCTCGGGTGCGTCTCTGGGTACGTTTTATTTTTTTTGAGAGAAATCCTAATTCTTTTTCTAAAATAAAAGTAGCCTAAGTTACTTCTTATAATATCAGCTATCTGCCAGTGAAAGTCCCGTCAATATCGATCCAGCCGTTTCGGAACAAACAGACAGACAGACAGACAAAAATTGTAAAAAATGTTGTTTTGGTATATGTACCGTGTATACATCCATATGCATTTGGTAAAAAGCGGTTATTTTAATATTACAAACAGACGTTCCAATTTTATTTATCTGTATAGATTAACGAAGATATTGTGTCACATAACCGAAAAAAAACAGTCTAACTACATATCTTCTTTTTGAAGTTGGTCAAAGTACTTAAGTAGGGCCTAATTCGAGTTCACTAACCTATTTTGCCACCTGAATTCGCACATTTTGTCAATGGAATGTATCAAATTCTCAAGTTAAGTTATTCTGTACGCGACAAAATAGTGATGTATTATATATATTGTGATGATTCTTAATTCGCACGCGGTTGTTTACCTTTGCACCTGGAACAGAAACACGTGGAGAGGACTTCTTAAATATCTTTAATGTCAAGGAAAAAAATCAATATTCGGATTGATACCGATTTAAGTATAATTAAGTAAAATGAAGTAAAGAAGAGTATTGTATTATTTAAGTGTTTGCGCTAACTAATTTTATAGGTAACGTTATCGACACTAATATTATGAAGAGTTTGTAAGTTTGTGAGTAACGGAAGTTAAATAAATAAAATAAATAAATATGTTGGGACACTAACACACAGCACCATCTAGTTCCATGGTAAGCTACGAGGCCTGTGTTATGGATACCGGATAGCTGATACACTACACATATATAACTTTAAATACATACATATTATAAATATAAACACCCATGACTGGAGTACAAACATTCGTGCTCATCACACAAATGAATGCCCCTAGCAGGACTCGAACACACAGTTGGCACGACATGTAGGGTTACTACAAACTGAACCAAACGTGTCGTCGAGTAGTAACGAAAGATTCTAAAAATTCTTTCAGTAATAGTAGGGTTTGATTGATATAACTGGCTATTTCATAAAATTATTATTATTTAATATTTATGTGTTTTTTTAATAACTAGCGACAGAGACAAAAACAAATCTAACCCACGGAAACCGTACATTTTCCGGGATGATATATACCCTATAGGCTTCCTCAGTTCACGGGCTATCTAATGCAAATAGAATTTTTTAAATCGAGTTTGTAGTTCCTGAGATTAGCGCGTTCAAACAAACAAACAAACTCTTCAGCTTTATAATATTAGTATAGATTATCAGCTTACTTATTTAATATTCGTATGAAATAAAAAAAAAGTATAAAATGTTTACTCACAGACTGAATTTAAAAGCTACTGAGTCTCATGACATTTGGTAACTTTAGTTTGTTTAATGTTCTAAGGTTGAAAGAAAGTTTTTTAAAATTTACATTTTAAAGAAAAGCGGCTTGAACTTTATATGAAATTATTCTATGGAGCAGAATACATAAAACTGCGGGAAGATCCGCGGATAAAACTTAGTTGCTTGACATAAAGAAAACCCAGTAAAGCGCTAAATATTCACATTTCTTAAACAATTTAAGAAAACACTATTACAGATTAAAAAATTATTAATATATTATAATTAATCTAATAAAAAAAATGTAATAGGCATTTCGACTCTACGTATTGTTTTGTTCTTCATCACAGACATCATAGTTTTATGTGATGCTATCACTTGTGGCAAGATTTTTAGGGTCCCAATAAAAATTAGCAAACCAGCAAAATTTAAGATAACACTATATAGATAATAATTAAAATGTTTAGGATTAAATTTAAAAAAAAAATACAATTTTAAACTATTTGCCTCTTTTTATGTCAATTTTCTTTTAAAATGATTTTCATTTTATTATTAATTTTTAACTCTAAAACTTCTTATAATATAGTTCAAATAATTTATATTTATATTTGTGTAAAAAGTTAAAATTTGTCAGTTTGTATGTTGGGGGGAGGGGGGAGGGGGGAGGGGGGAGGGGGGAGGGGGGAAGGGGAGTGGGGAAGGGGGGGGGGGGTGTTCAAAAACTGCTAAACTCGTTTCAAATTTTTTTTTACTAAAACTACAAAAAAAAATACGGTAAAAGAAGGTTTAGGTAAGGTAGGTTTCATACAAACTTTTATTTTAGTTTTACCCCCTTATGGGAGGAATTGCGAAAAATGCTAAAACATGTTTATTACGTATATATATAAGTATACAAGTATCAAGTAATTCTGATCATAATTTTTTTGGTTGTATTATAACGTGTTTTCCCGTGTGAATGAGATAATCTCCCGCGTAAAAAGTAACCTATGTCACTCTCCAGCCCTCCAACTATCTCCACACAAAAAATCATGCCAACCCCTCACTCTGTTTCGACGTGAAAGAAGGACAAACAAACAAACAAACACACTTTCACATTTATAATATTAGTATGGATTATGTAATCGACACTTAAAACGAAAAGGTTTTAAATCAATACAACACTAGATGTAACCTATTTCTAATTGTTGTATCGATTTAAAACTTAACTGTATTACATGAGTCGTAGTATTAAAGCCTTGAAGTGGATAGTGGGGTTGCAAGGCGAGTTCCCTTATATTTATAAGAGGAAAAATTTGTTCCTTTGTTTGTTTGTTTGTTTGTTTGTTTGTAACCGCTTTTAATAATTCTTTTAATAAAATATAGCATTATCCCAGAGTCCTAAGACAATAACGTAATAACAGGTTATTTCTTAAGATATCCTCTAAAGCTGACTTACATCGACGACACGTTTGGTTCAGTTTGTTATGACTCTACTTGCTGTGCCAGCGGTCGCGGGTTCGAGTCACGCTGGGGGCATTCACGATGAGCACGAATGTTTATACTCCAGTCATGGGTGTTTATATTTATAATATTATGTATTTAAAGTTATATAATATGTGTAGTGTATCAACTATCTGGTATCCATAACACAGGCCTCGTAGCTTACCATGGAACTAGATGGTGCTGTGTGTTAATGTACCAACATATTTATTTTTTTGTATACAGAACCATTATCCTTACTTATTTTATTTTAGATTCAGTACATGCAACGAATATTTTTAGGTTACGTCAATTTACAGTTACGACCTTAGTACTGTTAAAGATTGTCATCGGTCTTAGAGATTCCTAAAAATAAAAACCTGTAAAGAGCTATAAAAATGGCAATAAAAGAAATTGGTTTAATTTTTTTCAACTGAAAGTAGAATTTAAATATTATTATTCTTATAAATGCGACTGTCTGTCTGTACATTATTGAATTTAATTAATTTAGTAGAGGGAAACTCTGGGACGGGATAGCTGATAGGGTATTTCTATATCCAATCGGCTATCCCATCCTTGAGCTATATCCTATCCTAGTTCTATAATAAAATCTATCTGAAGTTTTCTTTACTAGAGTTACAATTTTACACACACACACACATATATACATACATATGTATATATATATATATATAATACATACATATATACATACATACATATAATAAAATTCTAACTAAGCTGAATCTGTACATTAAATATTTTTTGGATAATGTTATTGAAATATACATTATTATCGATGCAGAGGCCGAATCTATACTTTTTAGAATTTTTGTCTGTCTGTCTGTCTGTCTGTCTGGGAACGCATCAAAATAAAACCACTGGAGGTATTTTGATGAAATTTGGTATGATGATAGCTGGTTATCTGGGTCAACATATAGGATACTTTTTACTGCGGGAAAATATCTCATCTCTGAGAAATCTATACTAAACTTTAAAACGTATCTAGGGACGAACCCGGGCGGAGCGAGGGTGAGACGCTAGTTGATATAAATAGTTATAAACTGGATAAAACAAGAACGTTTTGATTCATAGAAGTATTTATCGCAAAAAATTGAAAAAATAACAATACTACAATTAAAATTAAATAATTGTACATATTTAATTGAATTAAAGTTTATTAAAGATTATTTTAGGTTATCATAATAAAGACGTATGACCGTGACCTATCAAAATATTCTTCCGGGTTGTTCTCAAAATGAACACCATGATTTTCCTTGATTTTAATTTGATGGATGTATGTTACTCAATCACACCAGAACGGCTGAACGGATCTGGATGAAATTTGGCACAGAGATAGATTATAGTCTGGAATAACACATAGGCTACTTTACATTCCAGAAAAATGTACGGTTCGCGTGCAATAGGTTTGTCACTCTTTTTCGCCAGAACGGCTGAACGGATCTGGATGGAATTTGGCACAGAGATAGATTATAGTCTGGAATAATAAGAATGTACGGTTCCCGTGGGATAGATTTGTTTTTGTTTTTCACATAGTAAGGGATCCTCTATCTATTCCATACAAACCGATAATTAATTAATAATGTTTGTCTGTATGTTTTTTTAGTTTTGCACTGTTAAGTTGATGTACCAATTTTGATGAAATTTTGCGCTGATGTATCTCTTTTACTGTAGACTTTTAGACCATTCTAAAAGTCTATATATAGAAATATATAGAACGGTTCCCGTGGGATAGATTTGTTTTTGTCTAGGGACGAACCCGAAGCGAAGCGAGGGTGAGTCGCTAGTATAGCATACTTTCATAGATTTACGCGATTTTTTTTTATACTTTTTCGCGGATTTATTTATTTCCGATTCCTAAAGTTACTAATCCTTTGTATTGATTGTATGTCTGGCTGAGATATCGTTACTCCTAAACGAATAGTCAGATATCATTGCGGTTTTAATCGGCTTTAAATTACATACAATCTAATCAAGTACCTTCTCGTTTTAAAGTCGGTCAAACCTGTTAATAATTATAATATCAATTATACACGCAAATTATAAAGATAATTATTTTTAATTTATTAATAAAATCAGTTTAAACCTCAATAGACATAATTGATTCGAATTTAGATAAAATTCTGCTGTAGATCTTATAAACTAAAAAAAATAGTGCTATTAATGTTATTATATATATATATATATATATATATATATATATATATTAAAGGTGTTTGTTACTCTTTAACGTAAAAACTACTGAACGGATTTTGGTGAAGCTTCATATTAATATACGAGTAGCTTATACATTAGAATATTCATAGGTTATCTATACTTAATATTATAAGTGTTAAAGCGTGTTTGTTTGTTTCACGTCGACACAAAGTGACGGATTAGCGTGATTTTTGATACTTTTCACCGCAGCCGATTATCTCATTCTCACAGGAAAACACGTTATAATACAACCCAAAAATTATAATTTAAAATCAGAATTACTTGAAAATTTTAACTAATGCTCTTCGATACATTTAATTACAAACAGACACTACAATTTTATTTATTTGTTTAAATAAATAAATATGTTGGGACATTAACACACAGAACCATCTAGTTCCATGGTAAGCTACGAGGCCTGTGTTATGGATACCAGATAGTTGATACACTACACATATATAACTTTAAATACATACATATTATAAATATAAACACCCATGACTGGAGTATAATCATTCGTGCCACACAAATGAATGCCCCCAGCGGGACTCGAACCCGCGACCGTTGGCACAGCAAGTAGGGTCACTACACACTGAGCCAAACGTGTCGTCTGTTTGTATTATGTATAGACAAAATGGAATCATATTTCATGCTTGTGGTTTATACAATAATATGTACATAGAGGGATTAATTACGACAAACTACAAACAAAGCCAGTGACCTTAGATTGTATAAAAATATTTTGGAAGGTAGAAGGTAAATTATTAAAATGACCAATAATGGAGAATGGTAGGAATAAGTCTTGAGAATAATTACTTGTTTGGTTTTTTGCATCTTATCTATACTTCTATACTAATATTATAAAGAGAAAAGATTTGATTGTTAGTTTGTTTGCACCGAATAGGCTCCGAAACTACTACACCGATTAAGATGAAATTTGGTAAGAAGATAGTTTGAGACCCTGAGAAGGATATAGGATAGTTTTTATCTCAGAAATAATCAGAGGGGATGAAAGTTTGTATGGGGAATCAACATAGGGACGAAACTGAGCGAAGCGAGGGTGAACTAAAATAAAATGCAGCATCTAGGTCTGATGAAATATCTGTAATATGTTGAATTAACAGGACAAAGAGCTGACCGCTGGGTATTTCTCAGAGTTTGCGTTCTTCGTCTGATTTATCTGGCCAAAAATTATTTTCATTTTTGGCTCTATTCGACATACTCTTATGATGAAAGACATGCCAAAGAACATATATTTGAATTACGCACTCATTTTAATCAAATATTTTTTGAGATATTTGACTTTAATTTTTTAGGGCCCATATGAATCAAAATTCGTGACGGATAGATCAGAAACAGGAATAAAAATAAAAAAACCGAGTCTGTATTAAATTTATATAACATTTTATGTATTCAGAAGGAAATTCAGTGTTATGACAAAAGCCGAAAATACTCTCGTCATACTGCTTGTCGTCGCTCGCAATGTTATTTAAGTAATCTAAAGCAACGTATCATGTGCTACGAGCGAATTCAGTCGAACTTTTGGCTCCGCAGATTTAGCAGAAGGTGTCGCTAGTCAAATCTTCTTCATCATCATTTTCCTGCCCATTTCAGAATCACTGCGGGTCGGCGCAGTACATACTGCTGATAGGATTTGGCAAAAGTTTTACGACCGGGCGCCTGCCTGAAATCACCTCCTTGGGAATGCTATTGTTTATCGCGGAAAGGGCCCAAGGTGCGATGACCAGGACATCTAATTTAGATTTAATTAGTTCTATAAAATTATCTAATGTCAGTAATTATTTCACCAGTTTCATTGGCACAGTCAATTGTTTGAGGTTAGGCTTAGCTTAATATTGGAGAGTTCTTACGTCTTGTAATATGCATATTCCATATTTCTTTCTACTAAAACATTTGTTGTAGTATTATTCAAAGTTTTCATGTAATTTTCTGATATATTTTGAAATAAATGTTGAACACAAATCATATCTCCTTATAATCTTGTTTTATATATCTTGTTAAGGTATCTATAATCTTACACAATTTAAAATCACAGCAGTATTTAAGATACTCTTAATATCAGTCTTTATAATAAAAATAAAAGAATTAACAATGCTACTGGCTATATTGAAGATATTGGAGAAAGAACTCCGAGAAGCTTTGGTGAATACTCCTTTCTTATTTTCTCTATCCTTATACATTCTACGACTCTCTTCTTTTCTTTTTCCTCATCATTGGTTAGTTTTGCTCGTGGCATTGTTGTATACTGCAATATAAAAACGATAAAATAATACGAGTATTGTACTTTATGACAGATTATTGGTACTTTTCAAGTTTGCGATTATCAGTGTGGAATAATTCGGGAAAGGGATACGGAAAGGGTGCTTCCAATAGCGTCAGAGGAGTCCTAAAGCGAACTGCAGAAAAAATACTCGCCAGAGGAAATGACATAAAAAAAATTAAAAGCCTTGTTAAGCAACTGAAAGACCATTGTCCAGATGTTATACCTATTAGAAGTGTCGTCATGCTTGGAACTTGATCTTAATGATGATTGTGTGATAAATAACTTAAGCAAAATGTACCATTTTTTATTCATATGGGTTTTTGACCACATGAATCAGATACAGATAAATCAGAATTTTGCCTAAAATCTTCGATTACCCATGACACATATTTTCATAGGTATTCGCATTTAACCAAAAAAATCTGTAACGCAAACGTATTTCTTGGAGCATAGATTCAAGTTTTAAAACTCTGTAACATTATTTGTAAACTAGACATATTAATCAGAGACCCTCCTGAATCAAGAACATATGAATCAAATACTTACTTTTGTGTCTCCGGATCGACGCTAAACTGGTCGCACTTCCAGCTTCGGACCCTTTTGCCGCACAACGGACTACCCCCAGCGCGGGTTGTGATGGTGTAATTTTTTGTATTTCGCCGACTACAGTCAAGTGAAGCGCGTGGCACATTAATCAGAATTTTATGCCGGACACCTTTTATTTGTTTATTTATAATAAGTAAACTAACGTAAATATAACTAATATATTTTTTTTGTCAAAAGATAACTAATCTTTTTTCAATATGACTATAATTTATATTGTATTTTTAATAAGATAACGCGTTATTTATAATTTTGTTCAGAAAAATGGGGAACGGACACGTCATATGAATCAGAAGAACGAGTTTCAAACGATTTTTTTATATATTTAGAATGCAATTATTATACAAACGGCATTGGTCCAAGTTAGATAATAGTCTAAGGTGTACTAAAAAAAATATTTCAGACCGATTGATTGGCTAGTTACAGAGATAAACCTCCAGAAATCGAAAATTAAATGCGCTGAGAAATACCCCGCTTCTCTTGCTTGCTTCATACTACTATTTAAAAAATAATAACGACATTGGCGAAGTAATCTGTGTCCAACTGGCACGCCTAAAAGCCAAATACCAAAAAATTGAATTAAAACAAAAAAATAACATTCTTTTTAGTTAGTTATTGTTAGTTCTTTATTGTTTTATATAAAGAATACTTAACGTATTTTGATGAAACTTTATAGTAATATAGTATATACATTAGAGTAACACATGGGCTATAGTTTATAAAGATATACATAGTAATATATAATAAATAAATATGTTTGGAGATTAACACACAGCACCATCTAGTTAACTGGTAAGCTACGAGGTTTGTGTTATGGATATCAAATAGTTGATACACTACACATATATAACTTTAAATAGATACATGTTATAAATATAATTACCATGACTGGAGTACAAACATTCGTGTTCATCACACAAATGAATGCTCCCAGCAGGACTCGAACCCGCGATCGCTAGCACAGTTCAGGTCAGGTAGGTTCAGTAGTTTCGGAGCCCATTCGGTGCAAACAAACAATCAAATCTTTCTTTATAATATTAGTATAGATATATATGTACATAATTATATGTACATACATACATCCATACATAACCTTCTTTCTTTCGGACTATTGGGAAACCTTTTTAGTATTTAATTCAAATCTATCGAACATTGAACCTTTGTTTTGTTCAAATCATTTGCAGCATTTAGAAACGTGATGTGAATACGTATATATAATAATGAGTGACAATTTTTGACTTCAAATTATTGAAAACTAATTTTTACCCGCAGTTTTACGTCTCTTGATTATCTTATTGTGAGGCAGATTGATCATATAATATGGGCTCCAGCAGCAGCAGCTAGCTATTAGCAGTGGTAACCCAGTGGTAGCACGCTCGGGAAACCGAATGAAGTGGGTTCAAATCCCGGGTCTCTCTGATATTTTCATATGCGAATCATTTCTAACTTAATTACCACTTACCTTACAGTGAAGGAAAACATCGTGAGGAAACCTGCATGTCTGAGAAAACCTAGCAAGTTTTCGAAAGACATGCTCAGTCCGCCCGTACTTGGCCAGCGTGGTGGACTGTGGCCTGATCCCCCTCGCATCGAAGGGAGGCCCACCCCCAGCAGCGGGACGTTACATACATACATGGGCTCCATATTTTTTTGATGTACAAAAAAAATCGGGTATTACTCTAAGTAAAAAAAATCAATAGCATCATTTTATCTATACTTAATATTATAAAGCTGAAGAGTTTGTGTGATTGTTTGTTTGGTTGAACGCGCTAATCTTAGGAACTACTGGATGGAATTGAAAAATTCTTTTTGTGTTGGATAGTCCATTTATCGAGGAAGGCTTTAGGCTATATATCATCCCGGAAAAATGTACGGTTCCCGTGGGATAGAGTTGTCTTTGTCTAGAGACGAACCCGAAGCGAAGCGAGAGTGAGTCGCTAGTATGTCTATAAAATGTATTTGTTATAAGGAGGAGTATAAAATATTTGTTTTATATTTTTAAAATTCATAATTAAAGAAAATGTAGAAACATGACACCTCTGGCTTACACTAATATTATAAAGACTAGCGACTCACCCTACCTTCGCTCGGGTTCGTCCCTAGTTACGTCTTAAAGTTTAGTATAGATTTCTCAGAGATGAGATGTTTTCTCGCAGTAAAAAGTATCCAATATATAATCAGCTATCATTATACCAAATTTCATCAAAATTTGTCCAGTGGTTTTCTCGTGGCTCGTAGGGTCACTACAAACTGAACCAAACCTGTCGTTTAAACCCTTGTTTTTGAATTTTCTGTAAATAATCTAGTCATAAAGGTGCACCACTCTAATTAAAATTATTATAATTTCTGACCGTAAACAAATTTTATTTGGAATAAAAAAATAGATCAGTAGGTACTTTACACATCTACACATATAATAAAATTCTGAGTTGAATTTGTACATTAAATATTTTTTGGAAAATCTTATTGAAATAGACATTATTATCGATACAGAGGCCGAATCTATAGTTTTTTGAATTTTTGTTTGTCTGTCTGCCTGTCTCGGACATCACGAGAAAACCACTGGACAGATTTTGATGAAATTTGGTATGATGATAGCTGGGTATCCGAGTCAATATATAGGATATATTTGATTGCGGGAAAATATGTCATCTCTGAGAAATCTATACTAAACGTTAAAACGTAACTAGAGCGAACTCGAATAGAGAAAGGGTGAGTCGCAAGTTAATTTGTAAGGTATGTTAAATTAAAAATTTCATAGTAAAATTAGTCATATTTCACCCGACGGTGTCGATAGATTACCAAAGTCAAGGTTGTTGTGAATTTGAAGCTATTTGGCTTTCGGGTCACATCTCTCGGGACAAAGATATGTACGGATGGAAATAAAATGCAAAAGGACATATATATATATATATATATATATATATATATATATATATAAATTGGCGAAGACAAAATAGTACCTCTTTCTCCTCAACCGATTTTCTTTTTTTTTTTGTTTAGTAGCTACTAAAGAGCTTTAGTATCAATTAAAAATTTTTGGAAACAGCTTAGCTTTTAGCCTATATAAAAATCTATATAAAAAAAGATAGGGTAAATTTCTATTCATTTGTTTTCCTCAAATTTTCAATAATGTTCAAGGTTGAATTTCGACCACTCGGCGATTACTAGCTTAAATTATTTGTGCTTAGTTTTAAAAACGCGTAATTTTTTTTTCTGCTGACGCTACCAAATCCTTCATTCTGGATTCCGCGAACAAATAACGCGACGCCCGTCGTTTATATAAGACAGATATAGAATAAAATATTTCGCATTCCGATTTATTGAGCGAGAGAAGCCGGTGGTTTTTGGATAGTGCATATTTTATTCAAATTTGTAAAGTTTGTGAAAAAATCGAAAATAAGTTTATTTTACTGGGGTGAGTTCCGTTTATATTGAGTTTTATGAGATTTTATTTTTAAATTAAAATAATATAATAATTTTGATTATACAAGAGTTCTATAAAGTGATTTCTTAGTAAGAATTTTCTTTAGAAAATTAAAGGAAAATTAAATATTTTTCTTTAACCGACTCTAAAAAAGGGAGATTATCAATTCGGCTGTTTTTTTTTATTTTTTTTTTATGTTTGATAACTTAGAACTCCGTCATTGGTTAACCGATTTGTACAATTTTTGTTTTTTTTTTTAATTGTATATGTCCAGTTTGGTCTCATTTAAATTTAAAAAAAAAACCCCTAAAGGTGGAAAAATAATTCCTTAAAATTTTATTTAATTCTAATTGTCATATTGACTTGAAATTTTGCAAGTGTTTCTATTGCAGTTGATAATGCTGTGATTCATCATATAAAAATCAATCATCATATAAAAATTGGCATCAAACTAACTTAAACGGCTTAAGCGAATATTTCATGAAAAAAATTCCTTCTTACTTTGCTACTACTATATCTACACTAGAAACGTAAAAAATAAAAAAGAATAAAAACCGACTTCAAAAAAAAAAAAACACTAAAAAAACTAAAAAATAACTGATTGGTAGTTTTCATTTACTATAGATACCTAATTAGATATTTTCCAAATCTGTGTGTTTTGATTTGTATCGGATGGCACCGACTTCAAAAATATCTGATGGGGTATCTAAAATCTATAGTGAATGAAAACTACCAACCAGTTATTTCTTTTCATTTAGTGATTTTTTGAAGTCAATTTTTTTGTTTTTATAGTGTTATTAATAAAAGCGAATTTCAGTCTTCATATAAAAATTGGCATCAAACTAACTTAAACAGCTTAAGCGAATATTTTATTAAAATAATCTCTTCTTACTTTGCTACTACTATGTTTACACTAAAAAAAAGAAAAATAAAAACTTAAAAAAAAGCGACTTCAAAAAATCTAAAAAGTAAAAAAAATATTAAATTTACCCTAGGGGTAAAATAATTACTTAAGTGATTTTGAAGTCGGTATAACTTTGTTAGGTAATAAATATATTTATTTGTCTAAGCACATTAAATAAAATAAATAAATATAATAATTAAATAAATAAACATAAACTGCATTAAAAAAGTTTATTTTTTATTTTTAGTCCAACGAATTTCCACAAATTCAACATGGCGACAGTGTTGATAAAGAGTGTATTGTTTCTTGTTCTAACAATATACGTGTTTGGTGACGAAATTGAACTAGAAGTGCAGAGTGGGAATTTACTGAAAATGTTAAGGGTAAGAATATTTACATATATAATAGAAACGTACAAAACGAGATCCTACAATCGCTTATGATTCGTATTCAGCCCTTTTTAACACCCCAATGCTGGGCACTTGCCTCCCTTTATTGCTTTAATTATTTAAAAAATAATTTCATCAATGTAAAATAGATGGCGTGTGAATTACCCCTCGTCAAAGCTACGAGTAAGACGAGCGACTTCAGCCCTTCAACTATGAATTCAAAAAATCACGCCAATCTGTCAATCTGTTTGGACGACACAAACAAACAAATATACTTTCAAATTTATAATATTAGTATGGACAGTAGATGATATGATAGACTAACGACTCACCCTCGCTCCGCTCGGGATCATCCCTACTTACATTTTAACGTTCAGTATAGATTTCTCCGAGATGAGATATTTTCCCGTAGTAAAAAGTATCCTATATGTTAACCCAGATAACCAGGTATCATCATACCTCATCAAAATCCTTACAGTGGTTTTTCCGTGATGCGGTAACAGACAGACAGACAGATAGACAAAAATTCTAAAAACTGTAGATTCGGCCTCTATATCGATAATAATGTCTATTTCAATAAGATTTTCCAAAAAATATTTCATGTACAGATTCGGCTTGGTTACAATTTTATTACATGTATAAAGTATCAATGACAATTTACAATAATAGTGCTAATATGACAAGATCCAAGGACATGCTACCACACACAGTTCAATCAAGGCATATAAGTTTTGCGGTCGTTTAACGTATCATATTAAATTAAAATACGAGCATATTATCTATTCTAGATCTATACATATAATAAAATTGTAACCGATCGCTGTCTGTACATTGAATATATTTGATAAAAACTGTTATTAGGAGTCTTTATTAATGCGATAGGACTCAAAATAATGATTTTTTGATTTTTTGTCTGTTCGTCTGTGTATTTTTTTTTTGGATTTTGAATTTTTGAATTTTTTTTGAATTTTTCTGATGTTTCAATACTTATTATTCTATTCCGGACTAAGAGAAATCCAAAAATCAAATATCATAAAAATTGGTTCAGCTGTTCTTGAGTTACAAATGGTGTAACTAAAACAAATATATATATATATATATTGATTATTATTAAGTGGGGTTGTACGGAACCCTCTGTGCGTCAGATTTTCTCATTTGTTAGAGTACCAAGTGTTAATATCACTCAGAGGAAACAAATTTTAAAAAGTACCGTAAACCGGGGCTACTTTGACATAGTTTGGAAAGTTTTTGTGGATTAACTTTTTTTTGAAGTCTTCTATTCTTGTTTTTTCTTTCTAGTCTGAGCAATTGTTGTTTTAGCTACAAGTTTAGCAGTAATCCAAGGTGTTCAGAGCATCGCTTAGTACCCAATTTATTTTTTAATTTGGTGTCAAAGTAGCCCCGGGTGTGGGGCTACTTTGACATAACGTCTAATTTCATCAAAAGTCGCAGTTTTGCAACCGCAGGGCTATTTTGACACTTAAAAAATTAAGTTTTGTGTTATATTTAGTGAAAGAGACCATAAAAACGCCAAAAAAATAAAAAAATCAAGGAAATCAACGGATTTATTAAGTTCTCAATTTCTTACAGTTTAATAATTGTTTCATTTGCTTATAACTACAAAAATAGACAAAATTAACAAAAAACTTCTTAACAATATTAGGCCCATTGGCTCATTTTTTGGCTTGATCATCAGGTATTATAGGAACTTTCATCACACTAAATCAACAAATTACATCTAAAATACAATGTCACTCCGAGTCCTCACGGCGCTCGCACTCATAGGCAGGGTTTCAGGGTTCATATTGTTCAGAAGTTTTATGTTAATTTTGTATGTCTATTTTTGTAGTTATAAGCAAATGAAACAATTTTTAAAGTGGAAGAAATTGAGAACTTAATAAGTCCGTTGAATTCCTTGATTTTTTGATTTTTTTGGCGCTTTTATGGTCTCTTTCACTAAATATAACACAAAACTTAATTTTTTAGGTGTCAAAGTAGCCCTGCGGTTGCAAAAAATCGACTTTTGATGAAATTAGACGTTATGTCAAAGTAGCCCCCAATGTCAAAGTAGCCCCGGTTTACGGTACTTCTTTAAACATTTTTATGTTTTTTAACCGACTTCCAAAAAGGAGGTTATCAATTCGATTGGTATTTTTTTTTTATTGAAAAGATCAACATATTTTTCTGAGTACTGCTTCTATATATTTAAAACGCAATGCGTTCATCAATCTGCTTTAAAGACTTGATTCTCATAAATATTTACTTGAAGCTTTGTATTCAAAAAACGATTCACTCTTTTCTTGTAAACTTTATTATACATATAATTTAAATTTGTTTTTATTTTTTCTGTCTGTGAAAAGTTAGGTTTTATATGTAAGAAAATGTCATCAAATCCAATTTGTTAGTTTCATTAACGACTCACCCTCGCTCCGTTCGGGTTCGTCCCTACTTACGTTTTAACGTTTAGTATAGATTTCTCAGAGATGAGATATTTTCTCGCAGTAAAAAGTAACCTATCTGTTGACCTGGATAACCAACTATCGTCATACCAAGCACCAAACCGTCCAGTGGTTTTCACATGATCCGTTTCCTGACAGACAGACAGACAAAAATTCTAAAAACTATAGATTCGGCCTCTGCATCGATAATAATAATTATTTCAATAAGATTTTCCAAAAAATATTTAATGTACAGATTTGACTCTGTTAGAATTTTACTATATGTATAGATTAGGATGTACATATAATATATTGGCCACATGCGGGAATCGAATAAATGACTTTTGTCCAAATTTCTTTTGAATAAAAGTTGATACGTGATAATTTTATATTTACAGAAGATATAATCGTATGTAGTTTAATAACAATAAGTATAATCTGTAAATCTGTATAAATATTATAAATGTGAAATTTTATCAGTATGGATGTTTGTTACTCTTTAACGCCAAAACGGCTGAACGGATCTGGATGAAATTTGGCACAGAGATAGATTATAGTCTGGAATAACACATAGGCTACTTTTTATCCCGGAAAAAATTTACAGTTCTCGAGGTATAGATTTGTTAATAATCTTAAATTGATTAATTTAATAAAAAAAATTAAGTCGGAGTAACGCTAAGTGTAAGTAATAGCGATATAATTTTTAATTTTTACAAAATGCTTCTTAGGGAATAAACAATAATATTTAATTTTATCCATATCTGTCTAGCTGTTTCAGTCATACAAACGTCATCCAAACGTCATACAGACCTCATACAAACTTGCTATAATATTAGTTGACCGAAATCAAGGTAAAATCAGATTTATAGCAGCTTTTATAGCATGTCTAACACATTCATATGACTACATATGAAACTAACATTCCCCAATATCAAGCCTTTGATATACTATGAGAAATTTTCAAACAAACCGATGTAACACAATTCATATATAGGTATTTAATCTTAAAATATTAATAAATTATAGGAAATGGTCAATCAAACTGCAGCGGAGTCACTTAATTTACCAGCGAATGCCACTTCGATCAGAGAAAATATTACTGATACTTTCAGGTAATATTTTTTATGTATTTCAGGTAATATGTCTAGACCAATTTGCTGGCCTGAAGGCAAGTTTTGTCCTATGACTAGCGACTCACCCTCGCTTTACTCGAGTTCGTCCCTAGCTTGCTTCCCAATACAAACTTTTATTCCCATATTCACCTCCTTAAGGGATGATTTCCGGAATAAAAAGTCTTTCTCAAGGTCTAAAACTATCTTCTTACCAAATATCATCTAAATCGGTTCAGTAGATCCAGAGATTACCCCCTACAACCTCACAAACTCACAAACTTTTCCTCTTTATAATATTAGTATAGATGATATGCAAGTTGGCAACCATTTAGATGGGATTTTTTTGAATCTCCATCCTTAAACCAAAAAAGAAAAGGAAAAAATCAAAAGGATAGAATAACTGAAGGATTCTATGAATATGAAACCCTAATCCCCTGTTAGAAGATATACCGGAAAAGTTAATTTCAGTTTGACCACACTAAAATAAACATCTGAAACGATGTTAGATATATTTTTGAAGTTATACTTCTTTTGGCACGTTCGGAAAAAAATATGGGAGTAAAATTTTTATGATGCGCGTGCACACCGACAGCCAAAAAGCGACATGATGAAGTTAGCTGAAAGTGACATGATGAAGTTAGCTGCATTTCTTTTACAAACAGAGAGTTGTGACATACGGGGCGAAATCTTTAGCCTTTTTTGTTCTATTACGCCAAAGAAGTATAACTTCTTACGTGCGTACATAAGCACACACACACCCTTTTTTTGTTTATATTTCAGTTGTGAGAACCGCACATATGGGTATTATGCTGATGTGGATAACGACTGCCAGATCTTCCATGTGTGTCTACCTTCGCAGATGCCATCCGGAAGAAACGTTACATATCGATGGAGTTTCATTTGTCCTCAAGAGACCGTATTTAATCAGGTATTTTATTTATTTTTTTCTTTAAACGTATAGAAATTAGAAAAATAATTGTATATAAGTAGTATGGAATGATTTTTTTTAAATAAATCTCTTATTAAAGTGTGGATTCAACTTATTTAGATAATTTTGCTTGAAAATATGCCCAAAATATATTTAATTAAAAAAAATATTTTTTTTAAAATTCAATTAAATTAAATATCTTGGGACATTAACACACAGTATCATTTAGTTCCATGGTAAGCTACGTGGCTTTTACCAGACAGTTGATACACTACACATATATAACTTTAAATACATACAAACATTCGTGCTCATCACACAAATAAATGCCCCCAGCGGGACCCGAACCCGCGACCGCTGGCACAGCAAGTACGGTCTGAGCCAAACGTGTGGTCAATTAATTTAAACTATACCTCATGTAGATTAAGTATGGAGCTATAAAATAAGTTCACAAGTAACACCATTATTTTGCAAATATATTAAGAGTTTCATCAAAATGGATAGAGACAAAATGATTTACAATTCAAGTTTTTGTACGTGTTATGAATATGTAATTTTTCTTACAGTGTTTTTTGATAACATCATAGTAAATTATCGCTGCATCTCAAGAAAGATCTTTGTGACACTTTTATCAGGATAATCTCTGTTTTCTTATTATATTATCCTTATATAGAAGAACATTGCACTGCCAATTCTGCATAAGTAAGCTTTTAAAACAGTGTCAGGATGACTCCATTACTATAATGTAAATCTTTATTGTATTTAAAAGTATACCAAACATGTGGAAAATCATTTACAATAATAATAATAATATGTTGTGACATTAACACACAGCACCATCTGGTTCCATGGTAAGCTACGAGGCTTGTGTTATGGATACCGGATAGTTGATACACTACACATATATAACTTTTAAATACATACATATTATAAATATAAACATCCATGACTGGAATACAAACATAACACACAAATGAATGCCCCCAGTCACTACAAACTGAGTCAAATATGTCGTCAAATACGATTTTTCATGTTGAAAGGATGCTGCTTCCCCAATTTTTGAATTATAAGACAATTAGAATTTTGGTAAAAGCATAATTTGAAGTTAATTTAAAAAAAATATATGTTATAGTAATTTAAGTCTAATGCAATGAATATCTTGTGTAAAATATGCTGCTATAAATAAATATAAACAAATAAATATGTTGGGACATTGGGCAACACACATCAGCATCTAGTACCATGGTAAGCTACGAGGCTTGTGTTATGGATACCAGATAGTTGATACACTACACATATATAACTTTAAATACATACATATTATAAATATAAATATAAACACCCATGACTGTACAAGCATTCGTGCTCATCACACAAATGAATGCCCCCAGCGGGATTCGAACCCGCGACCGCTGGCACAGCAAGTAGGGTCACTATAAACTGAGCCAAACGTGTCGTCTAAACATGTAAGTTTAAAATTATTTATCATATTTTTTCAGGAAGTACTCGTTTGTACCAGGGAAAGAGATTCAATCCCCTGTCAAGACTCACCAAACTACTACGATTTAAATATGGAAATAGGTAAAATTGCTGAACCCGATATAAATAAAGAAGAAATAGAAACAAACAAGAAGGAAACCGAAAATATTCCAGTTAAAAAAGAAAATCGTCAAACGAATCGTAAGAAGCAAAACATTATTATGGAGGCGTTGATGAAAGACGTTGTTGATCAAATTGATGTGATTGAAGAAGTATTGGACGCTGAAAAAGCAGAAGAATTACCTGTTATTGAATTTGACAAAGATTTGAAATCCGAAAAAGAAGGTGACGATGAAGTTCCAAAAGTAGAAGACGTTCAAATAGAAGAAGTTAAGCCTCAAGTAGAACCAATTTCTGAACAGGATGAAAACTCTCGATTGGGTTCAGAGAGGAGTTTGAAAAGAACGGGCAGAAAAATTTCAAGAGGATCCATTAGATTTAGAGGTGATATTTAAACGATGAGATCAATATTGGATTCAGGTCATTGTACATAGTATAATATAGTGGAGATAATTAAATACTGAATGCTTTGAATGATTATTTTGTTTGCTTTTCCAAATATATAAGTACATCCTGGATTTTTTTTTTGTAAAAAGTAATTGGCGACTTAGATACACGGATTTTATTCACAATGTCATGGATATTATTTTTTTTGCGAGAAACCCTAGTCCTTTATAAATAAACGTAGCCTAAATTACTACTTATAATATTAGCTATTTGTCAGTGAAAATCCCGTCAAAATCAGCCTAGCCACTTTAGCGATAAGGCGGAACAAACAGACAGCTGTTTGTCTCACAAAAAATATAAAAATTGTTTTTTTTTTTTTACCGTACCGTACCGAGTACCGTAAATACTTCCATATGCATTTAGAAAAATTTATTAAATAAATAATATCAGTTTTATTAAAATGTGATTTAAATTATACGATTAATATTTACAGTATTTAATTTGGCTGTTGCTAATCGTTCAATAATAATAATCAGACAAATAAGATACAAATAATTAATTATTCGTTTGATATATAATATTTCTCGGTCGACTAATAATATAATTGTCTAGAATGCCACTTCTATCTATACATACAATAAAATTGTAATTTAGCCGAATCTGTACATTAAATATTTTTTTTAAAATCTTATTGAAATATTCATTATTATCGATACAGAGGTCGAATATATTATGGTTTTTAGAATTTTTGTCTGTCTGTCTGTCTGGGAAAAATACTAGAAAGTTACTGAAAGTTTAAATTTTCATACATTAGTGGCAAAGATGTGTGTTATTTGATTCTTAGAAAAATATGAATTATACTATTATCGTAAATTCAGAAGTTTGTTTGTATGTGTGTATGTATTATATAAATGTATGTAAGTCCTTTACGCATAAAAGGCTGGATGGATTTAGATGAAATGTAGTACATATATATACCATGAATTGGTACACATAGACTATTGTTAATAGAGAAATCGACCAAAAGGTGGCGCTGCATCTATATATTGTTTGTACAAAATACACTTAGGGAGTAAAGATGAGTAAATATATAATAGCATATGAGTAAATATGTATATCGCTAAAGAATACATAGAAGAATATTCAAATAAAAAAAAATATTAATCAGAATTTCTTATCAAGTATTTTTCGAGCCAATACTTCTTCGATTTTGATTGTCGCGTATCAGCTGATCTAATTTTAAAATGATTTTCTTTTGTTTCACACTTTTTAGTATCTTGAAATAGTTATTTCTCAATTTTTTGTGACTTGTAATCGGTTTACCTTTTTATATTTTCTTATCAGCGAAGCAATTTTCCAAGTGATGTAAAAACCAATTAAAAATTATACGCATGATTAAAAATGGCAAAACTATGTTGATTTATCAAATAGCGATTCTTTACAGAATCTGCTGAGCACTTCTAAAAAAATGACTTAATAATAATGTTAAAACGAAAAATGTATAAAATAATTATAATACTTTGTATCTTTGGGACTATATTCGCCGATGATGAAGAAAGTAATGAGAAATATATTGATTTGTTGCCAGAAGAAGAAAAACAAGAATTTTTAAATAGAATAGCAAGAAGAATTTTAGAAGGAATTAATAGCGGTGACGCACCAAATCAATCGCATGTTGAAATTAATGATGATCAACTCAATGAACATCATGCTTATGTCCAAGATATAATAAATGAAGAATCACAAAATCATAAAAATGAAAGGAGAAAAGATGCTAGTAGTACAGAAAATAAACATATAGATTTGACTTTACGCGATGGAAAAAGAGACAAGAGAAAATATGATGAGGAAATTCAACCGGAGACTACAAGTGAGCCCGATTATCATGTTATTCCTGTTAAGCCTGTATACGGCGAAGATTACATTGGTGATCAGGATACCAGAAAATTTTTAAAAAATGAAAATAGTGAAGACATTGAGGTAAAACAAGATGTAAAACCTTTTACTACTACTAGCCAAGATATACCTGTGAGTGAATCAGTTACTGAACAAAGGGATAGTGAACTTTCACATATAGATAATGAAAATCTAAGAAAAGATTTGATAAACAATAATACTCGGTCCACAGAGATTGGAGATTTTGAACCTAATTTTACTGAAAGTACAACTGAAAGTAATGTCGATTATGAAGTTATAACATCTACGACTGCAGAAAATACAAATACTTATATTGATGACAAGGTATCTTATGGCTCTACACAAAAAAATTACCTATCAGTAGAAGATGAAAGCTTTAATGATAAGAAATCATCAAGTAATATATCATCAACGACTGAAGAAAGTGAGAAGAGTTCAGTTACAACAAATTTAGATAATGAAACAATAGCGAGTACTATCGACACAGAATCGGTAACTAAAGATACCTTAACTGAAACAACACTTAACAGTGTTATTGGGAATCTTAGCGATATAGATGGTGAATCGAGAAAAGGCAGTGAAATTTCAAATGAAACATCTACAAGTACAACAAATATAGAAATTCTTACAACTACCACATTGCCTTCTATTACTTCAAATATAAGTAGAAAAATTGGTACAACAACTAAAGAGGATATTAAAGAGAGCATTGTTCATGATGATAGCCCTACTAATATTGAACAAAATGTATCGACAGCTAATTTTAAAGAAGAAAAAGATAAACCAAACTTGAGGCAAAGATTAGATTTATTTGAAAGTGCAAGTGAGATTCCAAAGCTAAACTTTGTCGCGACGCCAAAACCCGAATACAAAGTGTACGAGATCGGTATGTAAGTTTGAAAACGAATCAAATTTTCTTAAGCTTAAATATTATTTTACTTAATAGTTCTGTGAGTAGGTACCAATATATATTATAGTTTTTTTTTCTACTTTATTGCTTAAAAGTGTCTATTTGTCTAACAATCGGTTGAAAAAAAAAACTCTATTTGTGGAATTATTGCCGGATTGTAATCAATAAATGGAGTTTTTATGTGTCGGTCTCTAATACTAACGTCCGTATAGCTTTAATCAATTAAGTTGTAACAAGTTTTGATTGTGAAACCTTCAATTACTGATTTTTAATTTAGTTTAGATTAAATTTGTGATTTCAGCTGCAAAAAAACCTCCATTTGCATTAATCAATAATATCCACGAGCAGTTACCTTATAAGCAACCAAACTATGTACCGATATATAATTATGCACCTGAAAATGCATATTTTAAGCCTACCAATAGATTTGGGCCTAACTTAAGCAATGAAGACGAAAATAGTTATGAAAGAAACCTTAGAACCAGAACAAGAACAAATCGTGAAAACGATTTTATTTTAAATTTACCGGAAAGTAGTAGATTTTTTGGGCATAAAAAATTAAATTCGTATTTAATAAATGTGAATCCAAATAAAAATAGGAATTCAAAGTTGTATGAATTGCTGAAACCTCATAAGAAAGTTATAAATCAAAATATAAAGTACAATCCATATGATTATTTAGATATCGATTATGACTCCAATCGCTTTAATCGTTTAAATATGCTGAGAAGTGGATATGATGAAACCCAATACAAAAGATTTCCTAATTCAGATGAACCTGACCATCCAATAAATATGTACAAGAATAACAATGTTAAAGACCACATATCAGCAATTAGAAAATTAATGTATTTTCAGAATATATTTGGTCCTCTATCAGAAATTCCAAGGATAAGGAAATCCGATCTACACCCAAAAATTAAAATACATAAAAAAAGATCGGACAGTATGACACCAAAAAGTATCTCAATCGATTATTATTTTGAAAGAATTCATTCAGATGAAGACGTTTTAGTAAGCCCTATGACGATACCAAGATATAAAACCAAACAAAAACATAATGCAATGCCGAAAAACAGTATCGAAAAAAATAGGTTTTTAGATCCAGATAATCTTGTATCCTTGAATGAATTAAACGAATATGGTCAAGACAAAATGAATTTCAATAGCTTATTCCAAGCAATGATAACTGTTTTAAAAGATATAATTATGCTTAACAATAAGGTTTTGGAGTTCTACGCATGGTTACCGACCACTGTAGAATTGCAAGGGACGATACGAACACTTTTAGATACGTCGTAAGTATGACAGATGTAAATACGAATATCTCTGTCTCTATTTATAAATAAGCGAAGATAAAACGGGTTAGTACCTTTTTAACACTTTTCAAATGTCAGCGAAATCGTTAGAGCTGTTTCAGAGATCGCCGGTATAAATAAATATACAAGAATTGCTCGTTTAAATATAGTACATGGGCGACCGGGCTTTGCTCGGAGTCCTTTTTTGTTATATTGTATTTTGTAGCTAAAAAAAATAAATACAAAAAAAAAACAAATGCTAAACTTTGTCTCCGACCGGGATTCGAACCCGAACATCTGTGATTGTCAATCTTGCAAATTGGCCGCTTAACCACGATGTTTATGCCCGAGTGTAAGAATTTGTCGACCAAAGAAAACCGCATGAAAACTCGAAAACACGCGTTTTCCCAGACATAAGACTAATCTAGATCGATTTCTCGCCCCCGAAAACCCCCACATATTAAATTTCAGCGAAATCGTTAGAGCCGTTTTCGAGATCACCTGTATAAATAAATATACAAAAATTGCTTGTTTAAATATATTAGATGTATAATATATACAATTTTTATTCTTTTCAGATATTATTTAAAAAAAGGTAACTTTGTACCTCGGAGACACTTAGATCTTTTAAAATATGTTGCATATCTTTACGAAGTATCCAAAACGGATTTTGTGGAAAATTTATTCAAATATAAAAACTATCCCGAACATTTGCAATTTAGATATAAAAAAGCACACAAAAAAGGTGTTTTACCTGAAAACAAAAGAAAACAGAAGTTTAAGCAGCCTCTGATAATGTGGAGAGATTTCGCGAAATATATCAGGAATATACATGAAACTGGAAATGATAAACTAAATAAATTTGACGAAATTGAAGATTTTCTTCAGAACTTATTGTACAATTTGCGTGATGTAAGTTTTAATCCTTATTTTGTTCTTTGACATTAAATATTTACTAGCAACTCACCCTCGCTCCGTTGGTGTTCGTCCCTTGGTACGTTTTAACGGTAAGTATAGATTTCTCAGAGATGAGATATTTTCCTGCAGTAAAAAGTATCCTATATGTTGACCCAGATAACCAGATATCATCATACCAAATTTGAACAAAATCTATTACAGACAGACAGGCAGACAAACAAAAATTCTAAAAACTATAGCTTCGGCCTCTGTATCGATAATAATGACATTTCAATAAGATTTACCAAAAAATATTGAATATACAGATTCTACTCAGTTAGAATTTTATTACATGTATTGACGAGTAAGTTATAGATTTGACATGAAAATATAATCAGTTTAAAATATAAATAAGAAATCCAAATCTATGTCTAAATAAACAAAAACAAAACAATTCAGTACGTTTTTCTCCTCTATTTGTCAACTTATTTTCTTATTTTTGTCGACGACGTCTGTTATCAATAAAATTTCGGAAAAAGCAATTTTTTATACGTAAATTTTATTCATGTATTATGTTTTCCTTTCAGTAATAATTATGATCTACCACAAGGCGAACATTAATTAAAGTAAACTTTTAAGAGCTAATCGAACTCGCACTTTGAGGCACCCACAAAACTATTTGTGCTTCCACTTTACTTCTAATCATAATAATGTCCTCCCGACCGATTTCGGCCACGGCGGCCAATCTCATTGAGACTAGCCAGCGCAGGAGATACTGTAGTGTAGACACAAGTGCACTCTCTATTCCTGTCACTCACATGAGTGACACGACCAGTGAGAGTTAAGGCGCAGGACCGACTGTTTATTATGCTTTCCAAAGCACGGGGGTAAAATACCGCCAATTTCCTAACTCTGGGCTGTTACTGATACTTCTTTAACAGAAAGACTCAATAACTAAACTTGACTCGACCCGCGACTCGAACCCAGGACCTCCGGATGTGTAGCCGTACATACTAGTCACTAGGCAGGTAGTTAATCATCATAATATAATGTACTATAATGTCATAAACTAGCCCCACATTCTGTCACACAAATGGATAACTCAAAAATATTCCAAGTGCTAAATACCCATGAGTATTAATTTTCATCGGGATCAGTTAAATCGTGTAGAAGTTGATGAAGATGAATAGTCGACATTTTAAAACAATCACTGAAGAACTTCAGGAGATTTTTCGTTTTATGCAAACGAACATTTACATTTTTTAACCGACTTTCAAAAAGGAACATTATTATATCGCACACCTAGATCTAAACAGAGCTAACTCAAAAATCTCATTTTTTTAGTTACGCAAACCATCGAATTCCTTAACTTACTAGCTAGCGACCAATAAAACAGATACAAAAATAGGTACATTTCTCAACGTTATGTGACACTAAAACCCCTTTTTGTTAAACGAAAGAGCCCATTCCTCCTCCACCAAAACAGAAACATAGCTAATTACAGTCAGTATTACAAGCGAAACGCATGTGCCCGTCGTAAGCCAAACTAGAAGTATTTTGAGTTGATTCTGTATTGTTGAGGTAAACCAGAAAATTGTAAAAACTATATTTGACTTGTCCCCATTTTGATGATTAGTGCTAAGTAAACTAAAGCAACATTTTGACTTAAACCAGTATTCATAGGCAGGTGAGTAAAGTTTTCGTTTTTATTTAGAATTGTTGCCGTGTTGTTGAAACATTTTTTAATTTTTAGTTAACTCTTTTTTGTTGAGTCATTTTTTAAACTCTTATATTTCTTTAAAACCCTATTTAAAACAAACTTTTTTGCTAGTGGTGATTAGAGCCTTTTTATCTTAATATTATTTTATTTTTATCCTAGTAATTACAAAGCTTATTGTGTTTTTATTAAACATTTTTCAAGTTAGATCTTTTTTGATGGGCTATGCTGTATCAAATTTCACTATATCGAAGTTTATCAGATCGCAGACGTAAGGTTTTTCAAATCGATGTGGTGTAACGGATCAGATTGATTTGCTTAATTTAATTTTTTTTTTCAAGAAAAGAATTAATCGTGGACTATTTTTAGTAAATATAGTTGAGCCTTGCTCAACACACAGGGACAAAGAAATATCGGCCCTTGCTTACTGACTCAATATGAAAATATGTAACGATATACTAGACCTTTACAACAAGAGTTTGAACTAATAATACAGGAGAAGACGGTACTAGAAAACAAGCATCAGCAAGAAGACGACATAAAGATATCATCGAGCATATCCGTGACTGATAAATCTAATCCGAGCACATCTAAACAACTGCAAACTGGTACACCAAGTTGTTATATTTCACCAATCTGAAGTGATGAGAGCGTCATTGACGTCTCAGATGAAAATCCCAATTTTGGATTTGTTCATAAAAATAAGACATCTTCTTAAGTCGTTCGTACTAGATTACCGTTTTCTTCGTCCAGCACCAATAGTAACAGCTCTAGTAATTCATCAAGCTCTAGTAGTTCTCGGATACCAAAGATAATAGTGCGCATGTACTGCTTGACTCTCAGAATGCAATTGTTGCTGAAAAAAAAGATTCTTAAGAGTCCGTGATAGAACAAAAAAAGGGCAAAAAAGATCACATAAGCAAGAAATGTGAAAATCAAAAATCGCAAGTGCTCCGAAATTTTTGTACAGCCAAAGTCTTAAGCATACAAGTCTCAGAGAAAAATGTCGGCTACAATATAAATTATAAAGATTAGATGGACGAACATTTTAGGGTATTCGGAAATCTTAAAAAGCAGAGAGAATTCGTAGTACCTACGACACTTACAAAATATAATTAATTTTTTTAAGTTATATTTGTAATTATTAATGAAAAATAATATCTGATTGGGGGCTTCATTCAGTGTTTTCTTGCTAATTCCTAATAATCAGCCAATGTACCCCTACTTTTGGCCACTCTATTAGTCAGATTATTATAAATACATTCAAAATCCTGTCCCTATTAAATTTATAATGACTCTTCAAAAGAGAGTCAACTAAACACTAGATTCACCAACACAGATTCAACTACAAATAACAAAAAATAAACTTACAATTTGTTAAGCAATACAGAAGCAACTACAAAAATCCAATTTTTAGGCCTAACAATGAATTAAAACACAAGATTCCTATAACATTTGTCATCTATTTTTATTTAAAAAATATTGATCAACACAGAACGCTTCTGTAGTACACAAGGATTCGGTAATCAGTTTTTCACGTTTTCTGAAAAAGGTGCTTTTTTGAGTTAATCGCTGTTTAGATCTAGGTGTGCGATATATTATATATGTTGGGACATTAATACACAACACCATCTAGTTTCGTGGTAAGCTACGAGGCTTGCGTTACGGACACCAGATAGGTGATACACTACACATATTATATAACTTTAAATACATAAATATTATAAATATAAACACCCATAACTGGAGCACAAACATTCGTGCTCATCACACAAATCAATGCCCCAGCGGGACTCGAACCCGCGACCGCTGGTACAGCAATAAAGATCAGTACAAACTGAGCCAAACGTGTCATCAAAAGGAGGAGGTTATTTGTTAGTCTGTATGTATTTTTTTTAAATCATGTGCACTTATATTTCAGTTTCATGAAGCAATAAAGAATATAGCAGGAATAACTACATACAGAACCCAAAACTGGTTTAAAGATTTAAAAGATATATATTTTAATAAAGCATCGAGAAAACAAATTGGCCAAATAGTTCTACATTTTGGCCTTGTAAATCTTCTCGATAAAATAAAGAACGATACAAATAATGGAGTTGAAGCAGATCACAGAAGATTCATAAAGAATAATAAAAGAGATGTGGAAAGAACTAAAGAAGATTTCAAATTTGTCCTGCAAGTGTTATACGAATTGAATAAAATGTAAATTTTTGTATAATTTAGTTAAGTTATATATGAATACTAAGAAAATATAAATGATAAAACTACTGGTCTATCTATGGCACTTGTTTATTCTATGTATAGGGCATTACGTTTGGTTTTTTTAGGGCTATATTTTTTTATCTTTAATTATAATTTAATAATTATTTCCTTATACATACAACTAGCGACTCATCCTAGCTCCGCTCGGGTTCGTCCCTACTTACGTTTTAACGTTTAATATAGATTTCTCAGAGATGAGATATTTTTCCGCAGTAAAAAGTATTCTATATGTTGGCCCGGATAACCAGCTATCATCATACCGAATTTCATCAAAATCCCTCCAGTGGTTTTTTTATGATGCGGTAACAAACAGACAGACAGACAAAAATTCTAAAAACTATAGATTTAGCCTCTGTATCGATAATAATGACTATTTCAATAAGATTTTCCAAAAAAATTTAATGTACAGTAACTCAGTTAGAATTTTATTATATGTGTAGATTATAACCAAAAATATTTCTGAACAGCAGAATTAAAGAACTGTGACACACTTCCGAATCTATTTTATCAAATATATGGAACTAAAATATACTCGTAGATAAGCCAGATGTTTGATACATTTTGATATAGACGATTTATCTTAAGAAAACATTTTTCAACAATATTATTAAACAGCCTGTATTTTTTTTTAATATCAACGGTTTTTAACAACACTGCGACCATATATCATGATATCTAGCCAATACAGGGTGTTAAAAAATACACAAAAAATTCAAACAACAATTTATTCTAAACTTAAGCTATATACAATATATTTGGTGCAATTTTAATAAAAATAAATTAAAACTCAATCTAAAATCACATAATTATATCAAACTATTTAAATATTATAAAACACACATTGAAAAAATAAGCCATTTTCAATTATAACTATCAATATACTGTTCGGGTAGTTGCTAGTAGAAGTGAAAATTCAAACACCTTTAGTCTTTTTAAATAAAACCATTTTTTCGAATTTTTTCGCGGATTTATTTTAATTGTTGGTTCCCGACGTTTCGAATGCTTTACAGCGCACATGGTCACGGGAGATACTAAGTTTTTAGACATCTCAAAGACCATGATTGCTGTAAAGCATTCGAAATGTTGAGAACCAAAAATCAAAATAAATCCGCAAAACATTCCAAAAAGATAGTTTTATTTAGAATACCAAATATTCGCGTAAATCTAAGAAAGTATTACCTTTCGCCTTATTTAAACAACCTCTTTTACTTCTTTTTTCATCTCTCTTCGCAAGGCTTGTTTAAATTAAAAAAAAATTATGCCAAACATTGTTACAGTTAGGTATGCTTGCTAAGCCCAAAAGTTGCTCTCCAACTATCTTATAAAAGTATGTAAGTATGAAAGTCGGGTACAGCTCACCTTGCACACCCTGTACAAATGCCCGGTGTAGACACTTTCGTTAGACTGTATGGATATTATGTATACTGCGGTAAAATAGGTTACACAAATAGACAATTTTTCTTTACATTTTTCAAATTAATTAATTTTGTTGGTGTACTCTACACTTCAAAAAAGGCCTTTTGTAAGCCTCCTTTCGACCCTTTATGATGTTTCCATATAGAGTGTCGAATCCTCAAAATTCTTAATTTTTATTTAGACAGTGTTTTTTACAAAATTCGTCTTTCAAATGAAATTGAATGTTATGTAGCTAACAAAAATATTGCAGGTTTTATTATATGCCTAATGATTGAATATATATTTCTTTGAAAAACTTGAAAATTATGTTTAGAACTAACAATACATAAAATCTTAATTTATAATTTATAATATAATTATAATAATATTATAAATGTGAAAGTTTAGATGGATGTTTGGATGTTTGTTACTCAATCACGCCAGAACGGCTGAACGGACCTTAAGTTTGGCACACAGATAGATTGTAGTCTGGTATAGAACTTAGGCTTTATTTATCCCGGAAAAAAATACAGTTCCCGTGGGATAGATTTGTTTTTGTATTTTATATAATATGAACTATATTTAATATATTTTTTTCGTAATAAATTATTTTATCTATCATCCGTTCTTTATTAAACACTGTAACCCAAATAAGCTCTTGCTGTATCTAAACTAATAAATTGATTTGTACAATCAAACTAAAAATGTATGTGAAACTGACGTGAAACTTATATATGCCTACGACTTGAAACAAACATTTAACCATCTGAGGGTATCAAGAAATGATTGTCTGAGTATATATATATATATATATATATATATATATATATATTGTAGGTATATTATTATCAAACTCTCCCTATAAGAAAATTGTAAAAACTTAAATAAAATTATAAAAGCACTTTTAAAAACTTAGTGTTTTATAACACTTTGTGATTAGACTCTATTGTAAATAACTAATCATATTTAAAGAAAATCTTAGTTGATTTCAACCAAAAAAAAAGCAGTAATGAGAACTACCAACAGAAGTGAAAACTTAAAACTATAAACAAACAGTTGTTATTTTTGGATATTCAAATTAATTGTTTGATCTTAAAATAAAATGTGTAAATTAAAACTGTTTACACTTATCTGGTTGTGACATCTATCGGCACTCTGAGTGTTAGCGTTGACACGTCACGTGACCATGTCGATGCCGACTTGCACGAATTTACTCCCCATCCAAACCTGCCTATAGAAGTTTTCACTTCAAAAAATATCAATAAAAAATTACAAGGAACAAACACCTGTTTTAAAGTTCACAAATTTTATATAAAATCTGGACAATAATTTGATAACGTCATATTTATATAATAACTATACTACGGGACTTAACCCGTGAGTAAGTGGCTATATACTTTGTACCTGACTTTTCGACTGGGTTGCACCAGCCGTGGTAACGGGCTGACTGGCGGTGTATGGCATCCCCTGCTATGCAGGAACATCGGGAACAAGGTATGTAGCCACTTATTCACACGTAAAGTCCCGTAGTATAATTATTATATAAATATGGAACGCGATAATTTAAAAAGTTATAATGTCATATTGACCTGATGATGGAGTTAAAATGATTTCTTTATGTGAAAATCAAAAATACTATTTTGGCCGATTGAAATATATGAGACAACAGCACTGATATAAAAACATAGATACACATTTCCTAACAAATAACTCTTCAAAAAATGGCGTCGACATGTCACGTTACGTTAAACCAAAAAATAAAAACCGGCCAAGTGCGAGTCGTACTCGCGCACGAAGGGTTCCATACCATTACCTATAAAAACGGCAAAAAAAATCATGTCTGTTGTATGGGAGCCCCCTTTAAATATTTGTTTTGTTTTAATTTATTTATTTTTAAAGTAAATATATAACTAAATATTCTGTGAATATTTCAAGCGTCTACCTGTTGCCGTTATCAATATATATCTAGCAAAAACGAGCAAGAATATCGCGTTTGTTGTATGGGAGCCCCCTTAAATATTTATTTTATTCTATTTTTTTAGTATTTGTTGTTATAGCGACAACAGAAATACATCATCTGTAAAAATTTCAACTGTCTTACTAACACGGATACAGCCTGGTGACAGACGGACAGACAGACAGACGGACGGACAGCGAAGTCTTAGTAATAGAGTCCCGTTTTACCCTTTGGGTACGGAACCCTAAAAAATCGGTTCTAATTGTCTAAACACAAATTCAAACTTACATACACTACATAAAATGCTTTTTTAAACGACATAACGTGCGTTTTAATTTTATCATGCGAAAAGCAATGAACAAAAGAGATTTGAAATGATCGCAATTCAATTGTGCACATCTTTTTGACGACACTTTTGATACAATTGTGTATCTTGAGTTTTTATATATCAATGCATAACAGTCAAAAAATTTACATTTATTTACTTTTTTTAATATAATATGTAATTATTAACTTAACACCCACAATTTTTTTTTATATAATTAATAAATATTTTATATTTATCTATATTTATACTCTAAGCTTCCGTTTCTAAGTCCGCTTCTATTTCTTCGGGCGTTCTGAGGTCGATGGCAAATCGCTTTTTTAAACTTGGCGGCCTTTCATCCAACTCTGCAACTGAACACATAAATAAAATGTATAAAATATATTTATTATCCAGATTATTCTTTAAATTGACATAACTTTTTTTATTTAAGAACCGATTGAAATAAAACAAATACTAAATGTTAAGTGAAGCTTACCACAATGTATTAGTGAAAACCGCACCCAAATCGGTTAAGCCGTTTCTAAGATAAGCGCGCACAAACGCACAGACAAACCGACAAACGGACAAACAGACAAACAGGCAAAAAAACTAAGAATCATAGTTTTGGGTTCTATTGCGTTAATAAGATCCCCAATATTAGTTTTTCTCAAATATCTTCCATGTACAGACAGAGATCTGTTACAATTTTATTATATGTATAGACTTATACCTAGTTATTGTCTGTACATTTATTTACGTTGTATTTTTGATAATCACTAAAAAATAGAGATTTTTGATTTTATATCAGTACATTTTTCTCCTTTATTAGTCAAATGGTTTTTTACGCAAAAAGAGGGGTGTTGTAAGTTTGAATGCTATGTGTGTTTATTTATATGTGGCACTGTAGCTCTTAAACGAGTGAATCGATTTGAAAGCGGTTTTTTTATTTAAAAACAGGTTTTCTAGCGCTGATTCGTTATTTTTATCAAAATCGGGTCAGCCGTTTTTGTGTTGGAGTTTTTTTTTATTTTGATTAATGTTTAGTTTAACTACGAGCTTTAGTGTACCAATAAAAAAAAATAAAAAAAAAGAATTTTTTATACATATAGATAGCTAAAGTTTATTCATATATGTTGTCATCAAATTTTCAATTGGGCGACACTAGTATGCCTAATATTTTATATAGTAGTCCAGTTTTGATTTTCTTTTAATATGATTGGCCAACCGCAAATCTATGACAATTTGTAAAAAAATCATGTAGCTAATTTAATATTAGATGCTGTGAAAAAAAATAAAGTTTTTAATTCGGCGATTCTTTTTCAAATTAAAATAATAACATTTGAACTAATTATAAGTAAATATTTCTTTTTTATTTCAAAAGTTAAGATATTTATTATCTGCCACATACAGATTATATGGAGAAGAATATATTAGCACTATATTGCACTAGATGGCGTAAACTTCTATACGGTTCAATCGATAGCCATCAAATATAGTATACATGGTTTGGTATGAAGAATATTTATGTATTTGTTATCTATTTGTAAAATTAAAGGTAAACGGGTTCAAATCCTGGTCCTTGCATTTCTGATATTTTTATGTGCGAATCATTCTTATGATTGCCACTTACGGTGAAGGAAAACATCGTGAATTGTATGCCTGTGAGAACCTATAAAATTCTCCGAAAGACCACCAACCGATCCACACTTGGCCAGCGTGGTGGACTATGGCCTGATCCCCTCGCATTGAGAGGAAGGCCCACCTCCAGCAGTGGGACGTTAAAAAGGGCTGAATACATTTGTGCAGGCATAGTCGTAGGTAAAAGTTAATGCTGTTATCACAAAGTGGTGTCAGTAAAAACAATTTTTTTTTTAAACGAACCTGGCGTCATTTGCATTTCTTTGACTCGTCTAGAATAATCTTGAAATGCTGCTGCTAAGGAATAGGTAAGTCTTCGAGCGGCATTTCTGTAACGAGAGTAGTTCTATTGTAGAAATAGCAATATCACAAGATATAGTAAAAGAAAATATACGTACGAAAATAAATCTATACATATAATAAAATTCTAACTAAGCCAAATCTGAACATTAAATATTTTTTGGAAAATCTTATTGAAATAGACATTATTATCGATACAGACGACGAATCGATAGTTTTTATCTATAGTTTAGAATTTTTGTCTGTCTGTCTGTTACCGCATCAAGGAAAAACCACTGGAGGGATTATGATGAAATTTGGTTTAATGATAGCTGGTTATCCGGGTCAACATATAGGATACTTTTTACTGCGGGAAAATATCTCATCTCTGAAAAATCTATACTAAACGTTAAAACGTAAGTAGGGATGAACCCGAGCGGAGCGACGGCGAGTCGGTAGTATAATATATAATTACATAAAGTAATCACTAGCTTTCAGAGTTCTTTTAAAAACTTTAAAAAGAAAAAAATGGCCAAGTTCAGGGTATTACATTGTAAATTCTTGGGGCTGCTGATAAAAGACTTGAGATATGAAATGTATTTCGTTATTTATAGTAATATTATAAATAATAATAATAATAATCTTTATTTCAGACGTAAGTACATCCATATATTGTTAATTGGTTAGTAACAATTATACTTAAATACTATGTTAGTATTGTTAGTATTATAAAGAAGAAAGATTATTTGTTTGTTTCTTTGTACCGAATGAGCGCCGAAACTACAAAACCGATTTAGATGAAATTTGGTAAGAAGATAGTTTGAGGTCATGGAAAGGACCTAGGATAGTTTTTATCCCAGAAATCATCCCTTAAAGGGGTGAAAATGTGGAAAATAGTTTGTATGGGGAATAAACCTAGGGAAGAACTTGAGTGAAGCGAGGGTGAGTCGCTAGTTTGGTTATAAAATACATTACTTGCTACTACTACATAAATACTACTACAATATTTTTTTAAATATTGTTATAATCTATTTAATAGATATTTCCGAAGGAATTTAAATATGGCGATGAAAGTTTCACGAAAATAATTGATTCAAGTTTTTCAGAATAGTTACAAAAAAAATAAACAAAAATTTTGTAATATTCTTTTATTACTTTAAGCTACTCTATCTGTGTCAATTTTTAACTGAGATAATAATACAAGATAAATGTCCAAATATCCATGGGAATAAGGTTAAAATTTTTTATCTAAAAACGTACAGCATTTTGCAATAACTTTAGATCTATAAGATAATGTTAAAGCAGGTATATATTAGAATTGACTTAAAAAACATATGAACTAGCGACTCATCATCGCTCGGGTTCGTCCCTAAGTGATTCTTTAACTTGACATATTTTTTTTATTTTTAACCGATTGAAATAAAATAAATACTAAATTTTGAGTGAAGCTTACCGCAATATATTAGTGAAAACCTCATCTAAATCGGTTGAGCCGTTTCTGAGATTAGCGTGCACAAACGCTCAGACAAACAGACAAAAATTAAAAAAAACATTGTTTTGGGTTCTATTGCGTTAATGTAAACCTCCAAAAATTGTTTTTATCTAGTATAAAACTAAACATGAAGGCGACAATAAATAAATTATAATTTAATAATCTATACATAATCAAATTCTGAGTTGAATCTGTTCATTAAATAGATTTCCCATAGTAAAAAATATCCTACGTGTTGACCCGGATAACCAGCTATCATCATACCAAATTTCATCAAAATCTTTCCAGTGGTTTTTACGTGATGCGTTCCCATATAGACAAACAGACAAAAATTCTAAACATTATAGATTCGGCCTTTGTATCGATAATAATAATTATTTCAATAAGATTTTCCAAAAAATATTTAATGTACAGATTCGAATCAGTTAGAATTTTATTATATGTATAGATTTTCTTCTCAAATATTGTAAATTCATGTCTAATACTTTTATACCACAGTAGAGTATAGTATCACAAACAGCAACATTAAGCTACAATTTTTTACTTTGAAAAAATTTTTTTGGCAGTCTCAATGAATAAAACTTACCTTGATTCACAAACAAATGCATGGCATTCGAAGGGATTGAGGCCTTTCATATCAGCGTTATCTTTGACTATGATCATGGAGAAGACCCTCGTGTACACCAGGTCTTGAACCCCATAAGAAATGGACTCTATATTGAAAAATACTGCCATATGCTCAAATTCATGTTTGAGCCCTTGATTGATGGTCTCTAAATGGACACCATCGACAGTTATGGTTAACTTCACTATTGGTAGGACTTGACCTGAAATAAAAAAAAAAAACTTAATATAAAACTAAAAAGACATAAAAAAATACTTTTAAGGTGAAAAAAAAAGAGAAAACCAGTCGACAAACCGAGGGGGAATAATGTACTGAACTGTTTTGTTTTTATTTATGTTTATGTTATATAATATGTATACAGACGTACTCGTGTGACCTTTGAAGAGAAAAAATATGTTCGTAAAATTTGGCAGTACCAGACGGTGACATACGTTAAAAATAAAATTATATTTAAAAAAAAAAACATGTAAAGTGACGTTTTTTTTTATATACATTTTTATTTTTAAAACAAATGAATTCAGCGCATTCTGCGTATCAATAAATACTTATAAAACAAAGTCGCTTCCCGCTGTCTGTCCTTATGTACGCTTAGATCTTTAAAACTACACAACGGATTTTGATGCGAGTTTTTTTAATAGATAGAGTGATTCAATAGGAAGTTTTATATGTATAATACATGCATATTATAGTATAGAAAAGCTGAGAAATTCAAAGATTTGTATGCTATACTAACCGTTAAAACGTATCTAGGGACAAACCCGAGCGAAGCGAGAATGAGTCGCTAGTTTTTTATCTAAATAAAAGTTCTAATTTTAAGAACGTTCAATGTTTATTGTTCTGTGGCATATAGTCGTGCCATTTGGGCACAATTTACTTCGCTAATGTCGTGTAGAATGGGAAGACATGATAGAGAATCAAAAATAAAAAAATCAAAAATTTGTTTCAATCTCTATCATGTCTTCCCAAGACATGATAGAGATTGAAACAAATTTTAAGAAAACTATGAAAAACATCATAAATTAACAAATCAAGTTTGACATTTAAACAAAAGAATCTTAAGGGAAATTGATTCAACATAACACGTCAATATAAACTATCCGTTTGAGAATGTTTAATCAAAATGGAGCATTCACCTGGTGGTAATGCTTTCGCCGCCGCCACCATTATATCGACGGGTTTTCTTGTATGCTTGATTCCCCATAATCCTCTCGCATCGTTCTGTCCCAAATATTTGACCTGAAAAATTTCGAAAAAATTTCATTATAATACGTGTCTAAGGTATTATAGAAAAGCTCATATTTAAACCGACTTTAGAAACGTAAAAGGTGTAAAATTCTTAAAGTAGTTCCTTATAAAACTATACATATAATTAAATGGTAACTTAGCGAAATCTGTACATGAAATAAATGTTTTTTTTTTATGCCATTTTTACTTACATGTTCTATTATTATATTATTTTTAATATGATATATATATATATATATATATATATATATATATATATATATATATATATATATATATATATATATATTTATGTACTCATTATTTATTATATAATTATTATTATATGTATTCTGTCTTGTATTAATCTATACATATAATAAAATTGTAACTAAGCCGGATCTGTACATAAATATTTTTTGGAAAATCTTATTGAAATAGTCATTATTATCGATACTGAGGCCGAATTTATAGCTTTTAGAATTTTTGTCTGTCTGTCTAGGAACGCATCACGAGAAAACCACTGGACAGATTTGAATAAAATTTGGTATGATGATAGCTGGTTATCCGGGTCAACATATAGGATACTTTTTACTGCGGGAAAATATGTCATTTCTGAGAAATCTATACTAAAACGTAGGGACGAACTCTAGTAATATATAAACGTGTTTTTAATTAAAAATTAATTATGTTTGTATTAGGTGACAAAATGTGTTTGAATTATTAGGCCTTAATAACTTATTGTGGATAAGTTAGCCTTCACATCTGTACCATAAAAGTTATTATATACCATAAAATGGAGGTCGTAGGCATAATGATTTGCTTTGAATGGGAAATAACAAACGAACCGCCATACTGTTCTAGAACATTCCATTGTAAAATTGGAGCGGTTTGACCGGAAGTGACGTCATCATGGCAATTAGTATGGCCCCCATAAGTGTGTATGGGAAAGTGTATTGATACATTTATGTTTAGAGATTACACAATACGTATTTCAATGACTTCTTCTTCTTTGTAAAGAGGTTTGCATGTACAGCTCCTCATTTTGTGGCATTCAGTTCGATTCTCGTGTAGGGCATTTTTTAAATATTTAATTTTTTTTCGTGTCGGGTTATCGTTTCTACGGATTAATAAAGTAGTATATTTGTTTTAATATTTTTGCCATATTTATTTTTTTGGTAATGAGATGTTTTTTTTCAACCGACTGGAAAAAAGGAGGAGATTTTATGTTTGTCTGTATGTATTTTTTTACAAGTTTTTGCGTTACACAACGAAAGGATAATCGAATTTGGAATCTTCCTTTTTTGTAGTCGGTAAAATAGATTCGTTTCTACGTTATAGATGTATGAAACCAATTTAATTTTAATTTAACATTATGAATGTAGCTAACAATGTCAAAAGATCTGACCTTTGTAAATCTCTGTAGATTATACGGTCTGTTAGTTCGAATGACCACGTCGGGTTTCCCATTATTTTGTTTGGCCGATTTCAAAAAAGGAGGTAGTCAACTTGCTTGTATATGTTACAGTCAAAACTATTTTTTAGTCAAAACTACTTTTGACTAAAGGGGTTGGTCAAAAGTAATTTTGACTGCAGGCTTTGGTCAATAGCAGTTTTGACTGGCATATCGGTCAAAACTCTTAAAAAGTTAAGGAGGTAAGTAGATTGAAGGTTACTCGGAAGAAGCCTTTCTTTCTTTCTAGGTTAGGTTAGAACAGTGACCACAGCGCCATCGTTTTAAGAGTTTTGACCTATATGCCAGTAAAAACTGCTATTGAAAAAGGCCTGCAGTCAAAACTAGTTTTAACCGTTTTTGTCAGTCAAAAGTAATTTTGACCACGAAAAAGTTCTGACTGTAACATACTCGTATATAAATATAATCAAATCAAAATATACTTTGCTCAAATAGACTTTAACAAGCACATTTAAATCATCAATTTTACAGTTTATTTTAAGTAAATGTCAGTGTAGTCACTCCGTGAGGAATCTACCGCCGGCTCGGAAAGCAGTTCTGCTGAGAAGAGCCGGCGAGAAACTCAACAGTTGCTCTCTTAAAATAATAATTGTTTACACTATTGTAATACAATAATTACCTACTTATCCTACGTAAGACACAACCATACATTAGTTCAATACGTTGACATCTACGAAGTTATTCTGTGACTGTATAATAAGTTTTATTCAATAATATATTTTTAATTTTAGACGTAAATTATTTAAATGACAAGCTCAAAATCTATATTAGTTGAAAATTAATCCTTCCTTTAATGAAACGGAAACCTTACAGGGACTATTTAAGTCTCAAGAAGAATAGCGATCGCTTAGTGAGCTATATTTTTTTTAGATCTTTGATACACTACACATATATAACTATAATACATACATATTACAAATATAAACAGCCGTGATTGGGATACAAACATTCGTGCTCATCACACAAATGAATGCCTCCAGCGGGACTCGAACCCGCGACCGCTGGCACAAGCAGGGTCATTACAAACTGAGCCAAACGTATTGTCGTTTAAAATTCGAGTAAGTTAAAAATTAATTATTGGACATCCAGCCAGGGTTTTATTTGTTGAGATATCCTTCTGTTAAGTTCAGGATAGTCAGCCAATCTCACTGAGACTGTCCATTTGTGTATGAGGCTTTATAGTTCACTAGCGACTCATCCTCGCTCCGCTCGGGTTTATCCCTAGTTAGTTACGTTTTAAATTATAATATAGATTTAGATGATATATTTTCCCGCAGTAAAAAGTATCCTATATATTGACCCGGATAACCAGCTATCATCATACCAAATTTCATCAAAATCTATTCAGTGGTTTTATTTTATTTTATAGTATCTATTCAGAGATAGATTATAGTCTGGAATAACATATAGGCTACTTTTTATCTCGGAAAAATGTACGGTTCCCGTGGGATAGGTTTCTTTGCAGTATTTAATATTAGTATATTTTAGTAGGCAGTGGTCGCCCAGTGGTAAACTGAGTGAAGCGGGTTCAAATCCCGGGTTCGCCAAACTACACTTGGCCAGCGTGGTGGACTATGGCCTGATCCTTATCGTATTGAAGGGAGGCTCATACCCAGCAGTGGGATAAGTTAAAAAGGCTGAATAGATACATATTTGATTTTAATATGTCGTCAGGGGAATAAGCTAGTTAACTATATTATTACTATTGCAATTGGAATACCAATGTTGGTACACATTTTCGTAACGGTTCCGCTCTGCATGCGTAGGAAGCCTTACAAAATGAGTGATTTGTAGAATGTAAACCTGACTTTTATCTAGATTTTAGTTAATTTAATCGAACGTTGTTGTATAATTACGGTCTAGTTTTATATTTCGTGAAAGACAACCACCTAAATATGATATAACTAGCGACTCACCCTCGTTCCGCTCATGTTTGTCCCTACTTATGTTTTAAAGTTTACTATAGATTTCTCAGAGATGAGATATTTTCCCGCAGTAAAAAGTATCCTATATGTTGACACGGATAACCGGCTAGCATACCAAATTTCATCGAAATCACTCCAGTGATTTTTCCGTGATGCGGTAACACACAAACAGACAGACAGACAGACAAAAATTCTAAAAACTATAGATTCGGCCTCTGTATCGATAATAATGTCTATTTCAATAAGATTTTCCAGAAAATATTTAATGTACAGATTCGGCTTAGTTACAATTTTATTATATGTATAGATTAATACATAAATGTATCAAAAACTTAAATCTGTATATGAAAATATTTTTTTGAAAACAATGACTGTTACATAATTTGTACAGAATGTAGCCTTTAATTAATACTAACGACTCACTCTCGCTTCGCTTGGGTTCGTCCCTATACTATATATTATATGATATATCATATGATATATAATACCATATACTTATAGCCTTCCTCAATAAACGGGCTATCTAATGCAAATTTTTTTTTCAAATTGGATTAGTAGTTCCTGAGATTACCGTATTCCAACAAACAAACAAACCCAGCCTCTTTATAATATTATATTATAGATAATACTCTCTTAGATTTACGCGAATATTTAACATTTTTAATAAAACTATCTTTTCGGTTTTTTTGCGGATATATTAAATGTATTGTAATAAATCCGCGAAAAAATCCGAAAAGATAGTTTTATTTAAAATATTAGTATAGATTATGTATCCAAAGCAATAATTGTTGAAATTTTTATCTGTATTTCTGTTTATCTATTTGTTTTTCACGCAAAAATTACTAAACGGTTTTTAACAACATTTTATGTAGTGATAACTTATTATTTTGGTTAATATTTAGGATACATTTTACTACAGGAAAATCTGTCATTCCCACTGAAAAACACAAAAACTGGTTCAGCTGAGTTGTCCTTCATACAAAAACTTCATAGATTATATATATATATATATATATATATATATATATATATATATATATATAATGTACGGGAAAATCTCTTAAATTTAGTTCGAGCTCCAGTCGTTCAATAAATCAAAGAGTTAAAAATAAATCAAAGTTGCTATCTGCCTCTGTCGTTTACAACTTCAAAATTACGCAACGTGTACGGTTACGGTTAACGAATATGGATATAGTTTTCACGAATAAAAAGAGAAATAAACGAGAAAGGTTTGCACATAATTGTAAACGTTTTGTATAAAATGGCTGAGCCATAAATAAATAAAGATAAATAAATATGTTGGTACATTAATACACAGCACTATCTAGTTCCATGGTAAGCTACGAGGCTTGTGTTAAAGATCCTAGATAATTGATACACTACAAATATATAACTTTAAATACATACATATTATAAATATAAACACCCATGACTGGAGTACGAACATTCGTTCTCCCGGTCCCGGATGGTAGCGGGTGCAAATCCCGCTGGGGGTGTTCCACAGCGGGATTCAAACCCGTGACCGCTGGCACAACAAGTAGGATCAATACAAAGTGAGCCACATGGGTCCTCAATATTTTCAATGTGCCAATATGTTAATATTGACTATGACGGTGTTTTGTCAAAAAAAAAAACTGTTTTCGTACGCTTACATGGCTACCGTTAAAACTTAAAAGATACATATATATATATATATATATATATATATATATATATATATATATATATATATATCCATTAAAACAAACACAAAATTGAAGACTTTTATAAGGCCTAAAGAAAAGTCCGCAATATCATGTGTCTATTTCCTAAGGTACACTTACAATAGTAGAATTTCTATCTATGTATACAGATAAATAAAATTGAAGTGTATGTTTGTAATATTAAAATAACCGCTTTTTACTAAATGTATATGGATGTACGTACACAAGGTACATATACCAAAATAACATTTTTTACAATTTTTGTCTGTTTGTCTGTCTGTCTGTCTGTTTGTACCGGCTAATCTCTGAAATGGCAGGACAGATTTTGATGGGACTTTCACTGGCAGATAGCTGATGTAATAAGGAGTAACTTAGGCTACTTTTATTTTAGAAAAAAAAAACAGGGTCCCACAAAAAAAATTAAAACCAAATTAATTTTGTTTTGGGAAGCAACCTAGTTATTAGTTTATTTTAAAACGTAACTATGGACGCACCCAAGCATATCAAGTGTAAGTCGCTTGTTTAAAATATAACGGAAGATCTCAGAAGGGAGGATTTTTTCCAACATAATCCACAAATATTATCATACGGTTGACTTATTTTATTTTTCGGTTGACTCACTTCGAAAATATCTGATTAGATATAGTAAATGAGAACCCGCATATATTAATTGCTTACTTTTTAATATCTGGAAGTGGGTTTTTAATTTTTTTTATCCTCAATTTGTGAACCGGCTTTCTTTTCTGCTTTTTAGTGCTATCAATAAAAAAAATATATTTGGAAACAGTTACTTTTTTTATACAAATCGGTAAATTAACTCATACTAGCGACTCACTATTGCTTCGCTCCTGTTCATCCCTAGTTACGTTTTAACGCTTAGTAGGTATAGATTTCTCAGAGATGAGATATTTTCCCGTAGTAAAAAGTATCCTATAAATTGACCCAGATAGCCAGCTATCTTCATATCAAATTTCATCAAAATCTGTCCATTGATTTTCTCGTGATGCCTTCCCAAACAGATAAAAATTCTAAAAGCTATAGATTTGGCCTCTGTATCAGTAATAATGTCTATTTCAATTTTCAATAAGATTTTCCAAAAAAATATTTAATGTACAGATTTAACTCAGTTAGAATTTTTGTTATATGTATAGAAGATTTAGTCCAAATGATAGAAAAAAATTAAATTAATCTGATCCAATGATGTAGTCAGAAAGTGGATACCCGAATTTTTCATGGCTACTAGTAAAAATAATCCGCACTTGGCCAGCGTGGTGGACTATATCCTGATTCCCCTCGTATTGAAGGGAGGCCCACCCCCAGCAGTGGGACGTTAAAAAAAAAGGACTGAATACATACACAGTAGTAAAACTATCGAATTTGATTTATTTGATTTAATACGAGTCCCATACATTAAAATTAAGTAAATGTATCTCTAAATTCGCAATTGCAGATTAATTATAATATAGCAAAGTTCTGAAATCAGAATAGTATATAGGAATTCGGTTTAGTAATAGAAATTCGCTTTTAGCCGATCGCTTAAAAATACAAATGTTCGTAAATAACGACTTAATTTCGCTGTGCTCGGGCGTGTCTAGATGCATAGCAGTAATCTATGTGTACTCAAGGTTTCTTCCCCCCCCCCCCCCCCTCCCCCTCCCCCCCCCCTCCCCTCCCCTCACTTATAATAGTAATATAAAATACATGCAAGCCAAGCATTAGATAGACTAATATTAAAAAACCTAGGATTAAATGAGACAAAAACTTAAAATATCACCTCTAGCGCTATAAAGAGCTGATGATTCAATGCATTAATGTACAAAAAAAACGTGTGTATGTACATATATACTTATTTACGCACGTAAGAAGTTATACTTCTTTTTCGTAACAGAACAAAAGTAGCTAAAGATTTCATCCCGTATGTCATAACTCTCTGTAAAAGGAATACTGCTAACTTCATCTAACTTCATCATGTCGCTTTTTGGCTGTCGGTGTGCGCGCGCATCGTAAAAAATTTACTCTCATATTTTTTTCCAAACGTGTCAAAAGAAGTATAACTTCACAAAATAACCTTGATTTTTACATATAAGAAGGAATAACTTATTATGATAACTTATTGATTAATACTGATATATTGACTTTAGATATTTATTATCTCATATCTACAGTTAAATAAAAAAAATTATAATGCTTCTACTCTTTCTATATATCTATATTTCGAGTACTTTATCTACTCACTGCTACTTTAACATAGTAAACTTTAGGCTACAGGTTTGATTCCGGGAAATGTAACCGTCAACCGACTTCCAAAAAGGAGGAGGTTCTATGTTCATCTGTATGTATTTTTTTTACATTTTCACCGATTTTTCGAAGACGGTTTGACTGATTTTGCTATTTTAATGGTTATATATATATATATATTTTTTTTGACATAAAGTATGTCGTTTTCAAAAAAATCACGAAAAACCGATAAAAATTTGCATGGGATAGGATTCAAAAGTTTCATGAAATTTCGTTTTTTATGCTAAAAGTAGTTAACGATGGTACAAACGTCAGCTAATATACAAGTCAACATTTGGGATATAGTTTATTATATCACATGAAAAATCTCTGTAAAAATTCTAATTATACTTACTTGGAATGTCATAGGAAGATCGGAAACTGTGACTGGCCCATCGTTTTCCGCCATTTTAATTTTCATAATATTCCAAATAAAATATTATTCGACTCAATCCATTTTACCTGAAATGAAAGAGAAAATCTTTAAATATATTATATTAAATTCATTTCTTGTGGCAGTGGTAGTCCAGCGGTAACGCGTTCACTTAGGAAACCGAGTGAAGTGGGTTCAAATCCCGGCTCTCGCACCTGTGATATTTTCATGTGCGAATAATTTCTAACATGATTTCCACTTGTCTAACGATGAAGGAAAACATCGGGATGGGGATAACAGGTAGCCAGTGTCCGTATCCTTGATGCAATCTATGTCCTTGCCAAATTTCATCATGTTTGTCTTCAGCATAAAATGGGGCACGACAAAAGACAAACAGACAGACAGAGTTACTATTACGTTTTCTACATATATAATTTACTGCATTTGATACAAAATGCAGATATTAATTCACAATAATTAAATTTTAAATAAAACTATCTTTTCGGATTTTTTCGCGGATTTATTTTGGATTTTTGGTTACTGACGTTTCGAATGACTTACAGCAATCACGGTCACGGGAGAGACTATGTTAGATGTCTCAAAAGCATTATATAGTTGTTACAGAGCCTACCCACAAAATAACAAAATGAATTCAAAAATGGTATCAAAGTACCTTACAATATTTGTTACACTAATTATTTGAAAAGATATATGTGGTGTTTGGTAGTTAATATGATTTTTTTAAACATTCTTTAATTTAAGTTTGCATTGTATTCAAATGCAAGTTTCGCTTCAATGAAATCAAGGCGCTTCTTATCAGTAGTTATCTAGGACCTTGACAGATATACGGAGTAATTTCTACATGTTTATAGTCTAACTAAATTATATTGTGCTAACATTTCGTACATCTATACAGATAAATAAAATTGAAGTGTCTGTTTGTAATGTCAAAATAACAGCTTTATACTAAATGCATATGGAATTATATACGGTACTTATAAGAAAAACACAATTTTTAAAAAAATTGTCTGTCTGTCTGTTTGTTCCGGCTAATCTCCGAAACGACTGGACCAATTTTAACGGGACTTTCACTGGCAGATAGCTGATGTTATAAGGAGTAATTTAGGCTACTTTTATTTTAGAATAAGAAGTAGGTTTTCGCTCAAAAAAATTAAAACATATGTAGGGACGCATCCGAGCGAAGCGAGGGTAAGTCGCTAGTTGTCCTTATAAATGTCAAAAGATGGTGCCTTCTACGTTGTTATGCAAATATCTATACAAATAAATAAAATTGAAGTGTCTGTTTGTAATGTCAGAATAACAGCTTTTTACAAAAAATATGTAGGTATATGAAATTATATACAGCATTTTGTCTGTCTGCCTGTTTGTAGCGGTTAATTTACAAATTGGCTGGACTGATTTTGACGGGACTTTCACTGATAGATAGCTGGTGTTATAAGGAGTAATTTAGGCTATTTTAATTTTAGAAAAGGAATTAGGATTATGTTTATTTAGTTTTCCATATAGGTGTATTTTCTGAAAAAACTCAATTTTTGTATTTCTTGCAAGAAACGGCTATCTATACCAAATCTAGATTACGATTGCTCAGTAGCGTTGTTCGGTACTTTGATGCATCGAAGAAGATATTATCAAATATGTATATTATTTTGCAATTGGATGTAGTTTTGTGATAAATCAGTATCTCAATATTACAAGTTATTCAAAGAAAGGGTATCTAAATCCATATCAAGAGGAAAAATCGGTCAAGTGCGAGTCGAATTCGCACGAAGAGTTCCGTACCATCGTAAATGCACTTTTTATTAATATGACGTTTACTCCTATGCCTGTTATACTCGTACTACTTATAATAACTTCGATGATCGATAACGAATAATAAAAAAATATTTCTTGTATTTTTATTTTTATTATTTGTTATATCGGCAATAGAATTACGGGTCTGTGTAAATTTCAACTCTCTACCTATTACGGTTCATAAGATACAGCCCTCGGACGGACGGACAGCAGAGGCTTAGTAATAGGGTTCCGTTGACATCTGACATCATCACGGAAGCACGCAAGCAAGCAAGCAAGCCTAAATACGGTGCAACATGGTAAATGTCCTCACAACTGGTTATAATAAAAACTGTATACTGCGAGAAAAGCGAAATCTCTCTCTCTCTCTCATTCTCTCTCTCTCTCTCTCTCTCTCTCTCTCTCTATATATATATATATATATATATATATATATATATATATATGTATGTATAAAACAAAGTCGTGTTAGTTACACCATATTTTATAACTCAAGAACGGCTGGACCAATTTTTATGATATTTGATTTTTTGGATTTCTCTTAGTCCGGAGTAGGATAATAAGTATTAAAACATCAGAATAATTAAAAAAAAATTATATTGCTAACGCTGGCAAATAACTATTTTAAATATCTATGTAAAACGTACTGTACGCAATTTAATCATTCTTTCGGAAACTTATATTTTTTACATTTGCTGCGAGCCATGCTAATGTATATCTCCGACTATATATGCACCTATAGAACCAACTCTTTTTTGGGCAGCAGTTGGGTAAAATCAGAATTTTAGCCTAGGATCATCTAAATTAAAATTACTTCAGATAAAAATCGAACTCACGGACGTCGTCTTTAAGCAATTTGTATCAAATTTAAGTATCAGGGGTTCATTTAAACGAAAAAACACCTGTCAAAATTTGTTCCGGTATAAAGAAACACACGGTGAAACCGTTGTGTAACAGGTGTTTGTTTTTGTATTTTTATTTAAGACAATCTTCATTTTTAAAAAAGAGGTACCAAATTAGGCAGTACATTTTGTGCATGTTATTAGAAATTTTTGCTGATTTTGAATAATGTGCAAAAAATGTAGGCAAGTTATAATGCAAATCTATCCCACGGGAAAAGTACATATTTCCGGGATAAAAAGTAGCTTATGTGTTATCCTGATGTATGGGCTATATTAATGTAAAGTTTCATTAAAATCCATTCAGTAGTTTTTGCGTGAAAGAGTAACAAACATCTATACATCTATACATTCAGACATGACTATATCCTCATAAACATTCGCATTTATAATATTAGTTTTATAAGCACTCAACGAGCACGTAGGCTTCAGGCAAAATATAGTTTGAAAAGACTATATATGTATTGTATTCAGCCCTTTTTAAAGTCCCACTACTGGGCACGGGCCTCCCTTCAATACGAGGGGGATCAGGCCATAATCCACCACGCTGGCCAAGTGCGGGCGGACTTCACACGTTTTTCGAAAACTTGCTAGGTTCTCTCAGGCATGCAGGTTTCCTCACGATGTTTTCCTTCACCGTAAGACACCGTAATTATTAGAGGTGCGAGATCCGGGATTTGAACCCGCTTCACTCGGTTTCCCAAGCGAGCGCGTTACCACTGGGCTACCACTGCCTAAGCCAATATTATATTCGAATTCTTATAATATATTGATATCGATATTTATAATATTTAGAGTTTAGAATTGTAATTATAATTCAAATACTATATCGAAATTAAAGTTTGCAATGATGTACCTATAATTAAACTAGCGACTCACTTCATCCCTAGTTATGTTTTAACGTTTAGTATAAATTTCTCAGAAATGAGATATTTTCCTGCAGTTAAAAGTATCCTTTATGTTATAATTTAATCAAAATCTGTCTAGTGGTTTTCTCGTGATGCCTTCCAAACAGACAGACAAACAGACAAAAATTCTGAAAACTATAGATTCAGCATCTGTATCAATTATAATGACTATTTCAATAAGATTTTCCAAAAATTATTTAATGTACAAATTCGACTCAATTAGAATTTTATTTTATGTATAGATTATAATATTAAAAATAACTTTGTGTAGGTACGTTTCAACAAAGTTTAAAACGCATTCATAGATAAGACACTTTAGATTTCTCACGACATATCGCACTGTGCAAGAAATGTTTTCACGCTTGACATTTAAGGGTGGTACACCCTTGTATTCGCTTGACTGATCTCATACCGGCACCTGCCATCTTTATGTAATTTATAAATATTTTTTATTATGCAAAAATATGAAGTATAAAATATTCATGGTAGCTTCTAAATTATCTGCCTGTTAGAGAAATCAGGGAGATTCTAAAAATATCAACTACTAGCGACTCACCCTCACTCCGCTCGGGTTCGTCCCTAGTTACGTTTATGTCTCAGAGATGAGACATTTTTCAGCAGTAAAAAGTATCCTATATGTTGACCCGGATAACCAGCTATCATCATACTAAATTTCATCAAAATATGTCAAGTTGTTTTCTCGTGATGCAGTCACAAACAGACAGACAAAAAATCTACAGAGATTCTAAAAATTATAGATTCGGCCTATGTATCGATAATAATGACTATTTCAATAAGATTTTCTAAAAAATATTTAATGTACAGATTCGACTCAGTTACAATTTTATTATATGTATAGATTTATTGGGTTACGATATTCAATTTCTTCGTGATATTATTGTATTTTTAAAGTACACCATCGCGTCGGTCGGAAACGATCGGAATATCAATCGCTTTATCAAGCAAAATTTTTTCCAATGCCCTTAGCAAAAAAATAATATTGTTTTATACCCTCACTTCACTAGATCAGCCTCTACATTACTTATAGTATTTATAATCTATACTAATATTATAAAGCTAAAAAGTTTGTTTGTTTGTTTGTTTGGTTGAACGAGCTAATTTCAGGAGGTAGCTCCTGAGATTTGAGCTAATTCGATTTGAAAAATTCTTTTTGCATTATATAGCCAGTTAACTGAGGAAGGCTATTAGGTTTTATATTATCGTGGAAAAATTTACGGTTCCTGTGGGATAGACTTGATTTATCTAGGAACGAACCCGAAGCGACGCAAGGGTGAGTCGCTAGTTTTATTATATACATGTACTATGTAGTTCCTTCTATTTAAATATTTGAGGTGGAAGTCTTTGAGGTAGCCCAGTGGTAATGCGCTTGCTTGAGAAACCGAGTGAACCTTTGATATTTTCATATTTCATGTGCGAATCATTTCCAACATGATTACGTCTTGCCTTACGGTGAAGGAAAACATCGTGAGGAAACCTGCATGTCTGAGAGAATTTACTAAGTTTTCGAACGAACGTCCGCCAACCCGCACTTGGCCAACGTGGTGGGTTATGGCCTCATCCCTATCGTATTTGGAGGCAGGCCCGTGCCCAGCAGTGGGACGTTAAAAATATTTTTAACCGACTACCAAAAAGGAGGAACTTCGAAAATATCTGATTAAATATATATAAGAAATGAAAATCTCCTTTCAGTTATATTTTACTTTTTACATCGTAAGAGATTTATCAAAAAAATATATTTTTTATGATCACAAGTCACAACAAATAAAATTAGCCAATCCCAGTATGTAATTTGGTCATCGTATAGACGATAATAAAAATGGAAACCGCTTGTGCAAAAAGATATTTTGGAACAAGTTTTTTTTATATAAATATAACATCCAGGGTTCAATTCCCGGTTCCCAAGTTAAGTTATTGAATCTTTCTGTTTAGAAAGCCTCAGTGACAGCCAGGAGTTGGGAAGTTAGCGGTGTTTCATCCCCGTGCCGAGGCAGAGTAATGAAAGCCGTCGGTCCTGCGCCTACTCTCTCAGATTAATAGATCTTAGTGGATATGACTCTATAACATACAGTCATCTTGTTATCAAAGTACGAGGTTACAGGACAAAAGTAATAAATCATTAAAAAAAAACATTGATTCGCGACTCGCACTTGGCTCAATTGAAATTTCTAAAATGAACGTAGACAAAATAATGTAAACGTGTAAACATGAAACGGTAAGTTATTATAGTAGCTATCTATCTATAAATAAGCAAGTCTTGGAAAATTATTCCTCCATACAAAATAACTACATCTATCTTATCAGGGCACTGATAAGAATATCTAGTGATAACGTAACACTACGTCATGACATACTTGCTTAGTTGTCTGGTTTTGCTTTAAGTTATATTATGGCTAAATTGAAGTATTCGCAAAGAAATCTATATCCATACTAATATTATAAATGTGTAAGATTGTGAGGATGGATGTTTGTTACTCAATAACGCCAGAACGGCTGAACGGATCTGTATGATTAGCACAAATATAGTTTAGTCTGGAATAGCACATAGGTCACTTTTTATCCCGGAAAAATGTAATGTTCCCGCGGGATAGATTTGATAGAACCCGAAGCGAAGCGAGGGTGAATTGCTACTAAATAATAATGAATGTTATTCATTGGTAAGCGCATTTCTTTAGAACGGCTAGATCGATTTGGTTGACTTTTGAAAAAAAAAACACGTAAAATAAACAGTATCTATAGGTAATTAGAAAATTACGGGAAAAAAAATGTTTTTTGTTTTGTATTGAATTTTTATATCTACTTTGAGTTAGACAAGCACGATAACACTATCGGGTAACGTCTACAAGCGTTTTTTTATTACTAAAACTAAAATACGTGTGAAATTATGGATCTCTAAAAGATTTTCGCGTAATTACATATAGTAAGTAGTATATATAATCTTATCATCCAATTCTATGAAAAACCTTTTGAAATCGGCTTAACTGTTTTTCAGAATAACCTGGACAAATGAAGTAAAATATTCTGCTGTATCAGTAATACACAAAATTAAATCGGTGTAGGAATTGATTTTAGTACTTTCATCTTCTAGATGCATTCAGCTCTTCTTAACTTCCCACAGCTGGGCGTGGGCCTTCCTTCAACACGAGGGGGGTCAGGCCATAGTCCACTACGCTGGTCAAGTGCGGGCGGACTGGGCATGTCTTTCGAAAACTTGCTAAGTTCTCTCAGACATGCAGTTTTCCTCACGATGTTTTGCTTTGCCGTACGACAAGTGGTGACCATCTAGTTGTTGTTTAAATATATCTTATTTTTCAAGCAAAACGCACTTGTGCATACAAATTTTCACACTTTTATTTATATTTCTTTTGTTATAAGCTATATATCTATAAATATATGTGCCTTTATCACACAAGATTACGTATACATAAAAAAATGTATATTTTTTGTTGTAATACAAAATATATTAGTCATTGATACGCTTTTATAACCGACTCACCCTCGCTCGATTCTCTTTCCTAATAAAACAAAAACAATCCTATCCCACGGGAACCATTTTTCCGGAATAAAAAGTAGCCTATGTGCTATTCCAGACTATTATCTATCTCTGTGCCTTTCATCCAGATCCGTTCAGCCGTTCTTACGTGATTAACAAACATCCATCGAAACTTTTGCAATTATGAGGTTTCAAAAAAGAAGTACTTAATATGTGTTTTTTTTTTTTTATATAACTGAATAGGTTATATAGTTTGGGCTTTGAAAGGTAGATAAGTATGAATAAAGTAAGAGATAGAAGATAATACTAGCTATATAATAGACAAGGATAAAACTAATCAAAATTTAGTAAGATTTCTGAGCTATCACAACGAAGGTCGTCAGTTCAAACCCCGTGTCGTAACAACAATATCGATCTCGGTCTAGATATCGTTAAGTATCGTTTTAATTGTAAAAATTATATAATTCTAAGAACATTACTTGGTTCATTTTGAATAATAAAAATCATGCTTTATTATAAAATATTCCATTTGTTATATATAATTATGTAATATATTCGTATATGAAAGTTATGAAAGTATTAAGTTTAAATTTTTTTACGTATTACGAATGATTAAAAAAAAGATAATTTAATATGGATTAAGTATATCGATATGTAAGCAACGTCACACTATTATATCGAAATCGAAACTTCCCTCACTTTATTTAAGAATAATCGAAGCGATAACACAATTGGACACTCCAAAAATGAAAAAACTCCATTCAAATAAACATTATTAGTCACTTACTTGATTAAAAAAATGATCAAAAAGTCCGTATATCACTAAACAAAACCTTCATACACTTTGACAGAAAAAAAATAAAAAAAATAAAACAAACGTCCACCGTTCGCGCCAATTCGAGTCTGAATACGACGTTCCAAATCCGTACATTAGCGACCAAAATATATTGAGCTTTAAAAAACAATACAAAAACACTCTGCATTTGATATTTTGTTTGATAGAGAAGGGCGAGGGAGGTCTAAGTATGTTGGCTCATGTATGTAATATGACAAGGTTCTAATTAATTTCGTTTATCTTAATTTGAACTCTATGACATTGTAATAAAGTACACATTTTGTTTTTCGTGTTCAATATATAACTTTGTAGATTGCGTACATGTTAAGGTAACCAAGTGATAAGGTATACAGCGTGTTTTTTATTTTTTTATTTATTTTCTAAAGTACTTTAAAAAGTACACATATATTATATAAATACAATATAGGATTTTTTCATTTACTAGTAATATAAATGTGAAAAAGTGTATTTCTAACCGTAATCGAGAATATATAGACGTGATTTTTGCATAGAGATATTATTCAGCATAAAAAATGATATAAGCTATATTTTATAGTTTATCTCAAATATTTCATACGTATTAGTCAAAACATTTTAGAAATAACTACTATTGTAGCTTTTTTATATCAGTCTATCAAAAACATAAATGGACCAGACGTAAAAAGATAAAATAATAAAAAATAAAGAGTGCGTGTATGAATGTGTACACGCGCAAGAAGTACTCTGTAGGTTATCGATACTTTTATGAAATTCAATTTATGTTTTAAATGATTAGGATAGGTAAGATACTAAAAATAACGCATATTAGGCATATTACAATCATATATTTATAGAATATCATTTAAGGAAAGAATATAATATTATATAACATTTGTCAAACAATAACAACGGTTACCGTCGCAACAAACGTTCGCCTCGCCCGATTATACTTTTCTCTGCTGCTTTAGCTTACTCCCCATGTCAAGCGAATATAAAAAAATTTTACTTCAATAAATAACAAAAAAAAAAAAAAGAAAAATACGTACTTTATCCATATAAAATATTGATTAAAACAATTCATAATTGTCAAAGTAATAATAAACAGCCTGTATATTGTAAGCATGTGTGTGTACCCACCTGTTGTAATCGCTTATGTGTGCGTCGTATTCGTGTAGCATAAGTGATGCGTAACGAACATGAAGTATGCTCCACTCATTTAACGTTATAGTACTATTAAAGATATCTTTTTGAGTTAAATTTGAACGACTATATTAGGATTTTTTGTTATTCATAACTTTTACATGGTTTAAAAAGTAGTAGACAAATGTTTTTTTTTTTTTATTTTAAAATTGTTTATGTTTGTGGTTTTGCTCACGTTTTTTTCTGTTAAATCTATATTAAAAAAATAATCATTAATTATTTCTAGGGAAATATACGATTCTTTAATGCCATTTCATACATTTTACGATTTTAATTAAAAATTTTCGATATAATTATTTTTTTCTTTTATATTTTAAAACGATTTTAATATAAATATAAAAGAAAGTAGATTTTTATCGAAATTTGTAACAACTTTAGTACACCTTATTAATCAAATTATAAAAACATTTATTTACTCATTTACAGACAACTGATAGCCTAAAGCAGTGCTTTAAAAGCATAGCAACACAAGACATGGCAAGACAGAATTTTGAAATTTTCTAAAGTAAAAATATGTAACTTATATAAGAAGTAACTTGTATTTTTGAAGTAAATATGCAAATTAATGGTTAATTGTATACGTGTTAATATGTACTGATGCATAAATAAAGCATCACGTGATGATTATTTAGTATTCTCTGATTTCATATAAAAATTTCGTTATATTTTTGTAGAGGAAATTACAGTTAAAGTAACTAAACTACCCTAAAATTTCCACTATAAATAAAATGAAATAATTTAAAGAAACATTATAGTAGGAAAGAAGTGTTAAATTATCTCCGAAACTCAAATAAGTCTTATATTAATAATAATTGAAGCAATTTTTTATCACTGGAAAGAAAAAAAATACTCAAATGGCTATACAATGGCGAAACAATACTATTTATTAATATATTTGTTAGTAGAGCAGCCTTTCACCCCAAGTCGTACACCGGTACAGCGCACGGTTCAAGTACCACGTTGGTTCAGTGTTCGATCCCGGTCATGTAACATTGTAATTAGTGTGTCGTTTTGACTCCTTTTATATATACTAACGACTCAACCTCGCTTCGCTCGGGTGCATCCGAATTTTTTTAAGCGCAGCCCTTATTTAAAAAAATAAATAAAAGTAGCCTAAGTTACTCCTTATAACATCAGCTATCTGCCAGTGAAAGTCCCGTCAAAATGAAAGTCCAGCCGTTTCGAAGATTAGCCAGAACAAATAGATAGACAGACAAACAGACAGACAATAATAATAGAAAATGTTTTTTTTATATGAGTACCTTATATAATCTATACATTTAATAAAATTCTGAGTCGAATTTGTACATTAAATATTAATTAATGTACAAATAAATAATCATTATAATCGATACAGAGGCCGATTCTATACTTTTTAAAAATTTTGCTTATTTGTCTGTCTGTCTGTCTGTGACCGCATCACGAGAAAACCACTGGACGGATTTTGGGTATGATGATAGATGGTTATTCGGGTCAACATATAGGATACTTTTTACGGCGGGAAAATATCGCATCTCTGAGAAATCTATACTAAACGTTGAAACGTTGCTATAGTTGCTGCCTACAGATTCGTCGTTCGTTGTAACTAATTTAAAAAAAAGTAATTTAAATATCTATTTATATGTTGATTATATTAGAGAGCAACCTAACTAGAGGGGGCCTCGGTAACATCCAATTTGGCGTCACACCCTACGTTTTCAAATGCAAACTAAAAAAAAAACAAACGTTTCGATACCCTTTTCTTGGGTTTACTAACTACACTAAAGTTTATTTTAATACTAGCGACTAACCCTCGTTTCGCTCGGGTTCATCCCTGGGTACGATTTAATTTTTTTGAGCGAAACCCTAATTCTTTTTCTAAAATAAAAGTAGCCAAGTTTCTCCTTATAATATCAGCTATCTGCCAGTGAAAGTCCCGTTAAAATTGGTCCAGCCGTTTCAGAGATTAGCTGGAACAAACAGACAGACAGACAGACAGACAAATATTTTGAAAATTGTGTTCTTATTATAAGTACCGTATATAATTCCATATGTATTTAGTATAATGCTTTTATTTTGACATTACAAACAGACACTCCAATTTTGTTTATGTATAGATTTATAACCGAATTCAAAAAAGGAAAAGAATATAGGTAGACTAATACCGACTTCATAAATATCTGATTAGGTATCTATTCTAAACGAAAAGCCCCATTTAATTATTTTCTACTTTTAAGTGTAGTACTACTACTTGTATACTTTATTTACACAGGTTTTTTTCATATATGTATATTTTAGAGATTCGGTAAAGGAGGAATTTATTTTTGGAAAGTTTTATAACAGGGGCAAAAATATCGAATGTATTGATAACCTTCACTTACATACACAATTAAAAAATCGGCCAAGCGCGAGTCGGACTTTTCGTATTATTTCTTGTTATAGCGGCAATATATGTAGGTACACACTGTGAAAATTTCAATTCTCTACCTACTACGGTTCATGAGATACAACCTTCTGACAGATGGATGAACGGACGGACAGGGGAGGCTTAGTAATAGGGTTCCGCTGGCACCCTTCGGGTACGGAACCCTAAAAAAAAGAATCCAAAAATCAAACTATACAAGGAAAAACTTACAGCTTTTATACTTTTTACTTGAAAAACAGAAATATAAACACACAGATAAAAAAATCAACAACGTATGTAAGTACGAGTACGTATTCGTTTTACGTCGTTAAATTCTTCTTGATAACGCGAGTGTCATCTATACATATAATAAAATAGTAACTAAGCCGAATCTGTACATTAAATATTTTTTGGAAAATCTTATTGAAATAGACTTTATTATCGATACAGAAGTAAAATCTATAGTTTTTACAATTTTTGTCTGTCTGTCTGTCTGTCTGTCTGTTACCGCATCACGGGAAAACCACTGGACAGATTTTGATGAAATTTGGTATGATGATAGCTGTTTATCCGGGTCAACATATAGGATACCTTTTACTGCGGGAAAATATCTCATCTCTAAGCTAAACGTTAAAACCTAACTAGGGACGAACCCGAGCGAAGCGAGGGTGAGTTGCTAGTAAACTATATGTATTTGGCTGACCTGTTAGAAATGTTTCTGATCATATGCTCATATATTTGATCCGTTATCTTACATCAGCACACAGGCTTTATTTAATAAATTAATTTTATTTACTCAACTCGTCTGATAGTTGTAATAATTACTAATAATTAACTTTTATATTCGTAAACTGTAGCAAATATTTAACTTAACGTTATTTTTATGATTATTTTATTAATTTTCAACAAGTATAATAAATAAAAAATAAAATAAAAACCGACTTCCAGGCACTGAAAAGTAAAAACTGACTAAACGGGGGTTTTCATTTAGAATAGATACCTAATCAGATATTTTCGAAGTCGGTGTGCTTTGATTTGTATCGGCTGGCACCGACTTCGAAAATATCTGATTAGGTATCTATTCTAAATGAAAACGTTAGTCTAGGTACTCTATAATTGTTACTATAACTGTCCGTTGTATTAACACGTTGTTTTAAAAAACGTTGGGTTAAAAAAAACCGTAAAAGCTCAAGATTTACTATCATCGATTGCGTACAGTTTGGGACTAAGGGACCTGATGGGTCCCATAAGACTCAAAGGTCTCAAGGAAACTATAAAAAGACCCTTTCGTTTATAAAGTCAGCAAACATTAAATCTTAGCGCCTGATGAAATAACAATAGTAATCTGCGAGATTTACATATTATTAACTTGCCGCTACATTCGCTAAAAGGCTAAAACGTAATTTATAATTTTGTCATGTCTGTACGTTTGCTTATATGTCCGCCTGTTTGTCTATCCATCCGTATCGTTCGTATATGTCTGTGAATGTCATAGCAAAGGCAATTCTACTTCATTGCAGCTACATTGTGGAAATTTGATAGGTAGGTGTATCATGTGAACCGTTAGACAATTATGTAGGCAAATTAAAAGAAATAAAAAGTACGAATGGCACTTCATGCATAGATTACACAGTACTGTTACGATCTGTGAGTTCGAAGATCGGAAATTAAAGGATTATCTGTTCTCGTCTTATGTTGAATAAAACTTGCTTTAGACGTGCCTTTTTAATTATTATTTATGACGACACGTTTGGTTCAGTTTGTAGTGACACTACTTGCTGTGCCAGCGGTCGCGGGTTCGAGTCCCGCTGAAGGTATTCATATGTGTGATGAGCACGAATGTTTGTATCCCTGTAATAGGTGTTTATATTTATAATATGTATGTATTTAAAGTTATATATGTGTAGTGTATCAACTATCTGGTATCCATAACACAAGCCTCGTAGCTTACCATGGAGTTAGATGGTACTGTGTGTTAATGTACCAACATATTTATTGTTATTATTATTTATATAAAAAGTAACTATTTCCAATTTATATTTATAATAATTTATATTATTTTTAGTGTAATGACATTACACACTCTCCACTATGTGACCATATTATACTATATAATATAGCTGTAACTACGTGTTGAACTAAAATCCATTTAAGCATGTGAGGCATCTCTGGATAGGCCTTTCAAAATCTGATAGACATTTATAAGTGATTTTTTTAAATATAATAGTTGTTTATGTTGTTAAATATCCCATTTGGAAAATGGGATATTTTTGAAGAAATTGACTTTGTTCTTGATAATGATAGTATGAAATGTAAACTTATTAAATACATAGTTAATTTTTTTTTTTTGAGCGAAACTCTATTTTTTTTCTAAAATGAAAGTAGCCAAAGTACTCCTTATAACATCAGCTATCTGCCAGTGAAAGTCCCGTTAAACTCATTCCAGCCGTTTTGGAGATTAGCCGGAACGAACAGACGGACAAAAAATTAAAAATAGTGTTTTTCTTATAAGTAGGTACGGTGTATAATATTATATGCATTTAGTAAAAATCTGTTATTTTGACATTACAAAGTGTAACATTCAGTTTAAAAATGTGCCAGTTTGTGTATTTGACAGTGGATTTTTGATATGTCAAGTGGACAGTCGAACATTCGTATTCTAATATAAATGTAAAATGAGTATTCAGAAAAAGCAATAAATATATTTGTTAATTGCCAAATATTTATTTTCCTGGAAAATTCTTCTTAGCTGTTTCAAAAGAGACACTTCAATTTTATTTATCTGTATAAATAATGATATAATAAAAACCTGTTTTCGTAGCCTTCGACCCCGAGTAAATTTTTTTACCAGATGTCGGATCGATAAGGACTTTTTAGATTTTATTTATGATGGTGTTTTGAACAATCCTACCAATTTCCAGCTGGGTGTGAATTTTTGTACCCTCGGATGTCTAAATTAACCGGACTATAATGTAACAAATCAGTATGTTAAAACAAAACATTTTAAATATTTCTTGCTATGGAACCCTCGAAGCGTCTCAGAGGGCCTAGACAAGTGGCATAAACGCTAGTAGAATAGAGTAATCAATGTATGGGACTGACATAATTATATGTTTACGACTTCAAATTTGACTCAACGTATCGCATTTGTAATTGGCTAATTGACTAATTGTTGTCATGGTAACCGTTGTCATTGTCTGACAAATATATATTATTGTATTTATTGTTATTGTAGAAAAGACTGCTAGGCGAAATAATCCTTATAATTAGTGAATTTTTGATAAAGAAATCCTAAAAATCCTATGTGTTGCTCGTATACGTTTAAATTTTAGTGCATTTCACAATGTCAAGAAGAGGTTCACAAACAAAACCATGACTACGTCAAATTGTTATGGAAATTGCCAAGGCGTTAGCGTTTATCGAAGAAGAATCGATATGGAGCGTTTGCCACTTGTCTAAGCCTCAGGTCTCTCAGGTCTCAGACTCGCACTTGTATGAACAGTCAACTAGATGTAATATCACAGACTCAAGTAACTCCTTTACATAGAAGGAGTTATGCTTAATTGTCGTAACAATAACATTTTTCACTTGCAAATTTCAACTAAGATATTATCAATAGCCATTTCTTAATTATAACATGTTATAATCTTTTTAAATCAATGCCCGTTATTTCTAAACAAATAAAAGATAAATGTAAAATAAGTTTAGAGGATCCCACGAAAGCAAGGTCGCATAACTAGTTCCCACAATAATTTGTTTGAAATCTTTACGATGCGTTTATAGTGTTCATTGTTAGTCTTGATACTTGGTTTTATATACATATAATAAAATTGTATCTAAGCCGAATCTGTACATTAAATATTTTTTGGAAAATCTTATTGAAATAGACATTATTATCGATGCAGAGGCAGAATCTATAGTTTTTAGAATTTTTGTCTGTCTGTCTGTCTGTTACCGCATCACGGAAAAACCACTGGAGGGATTTTGATGAAATTTGGTATGATGATAGCTGGTTATCCGGGTCAACATATAGGATACTTTTTACTGCGCGAAAATATCTCATATCTGAGAAATCTATATCAAACGTTCAAACGTAAGAAGGGACGAACCCGAGCAGAGCGAGAGTGAGTCGCTAGTTTTTAATAAATGCGTTAATTTTTTGTTCACGTAACTAATAATGCTAGTGAACGCCTCGTGGTTAAAAATCAACCATAATTCATTAAGTTTGATTGATATTGAGGTTCTTTTTTCAAAGTTATATAGATAATCTATAAAATCCAAAAGAATTTTCAAACGAGCCCATAGATTCGGAGATTTGCTCGTATAGACGAATAAACTTTTCATCTATATAATATTATGCTAGTATTCGTATAATATTGATGAAGGTTATCTAAAATCATACTACATCTTTTAGCATTGAAGTAATTCTATATAAATAAAATACGCGAGCGGGTCCGCGAGTAAAAGAAAGTCAATAATTTTTGGTTTTCTGTAGTCCTTCTCTATATAAACTTTAACTATGCCAAAGCTCATCCTCCTTAGTACATGCAATTCATTAAAATCCAATCAGTAGTTTTTTTGTACTAAACTGTATAAGTTACTATAGTTTTTTAACTATCCCACGGAAACTCTTTAATTTTTTGGGATGAAAAGTATCTGAGATGTTGACCGGAGATATAAGGTACCGTCATGCAATTCCAATTTCATTTAAATCGGTCCAACAGTTTCGGAGATTAGCCCGTACAAACAGACAAACAAATAAACAGACTCGAGAAACAAAAAATTAGAAGAAAAAAACTGGATTTGTTCTATTTTTCTTCTTACATCCCCCTGACTCGGTTTTTAGCATTTTTTTCTATGTACAGACATTCGACCTCTACAGTTTCATTATATCTATAGATGTGAAAGTTTTTGTTTGTTTGTTTGTTTGTTTGTTTGTTTGTTAGTCTTTCTTTTATCCCATAAGGGGGTAAAAGTAGGTAGTAGAGGATGAAAGTTTATATGTAGTTTTAGCGCGAGCAGAGCCGCGGTTTCTGCTAGTAATATAATACATTTTAAAATAAGTATCAAAACTGTTTGTAGTGTTCGAAACAATTACGTTACGTTAGCTCTTGTTGCGACAGACTGACCGTCTTCACTTGATCGTTGTAACCTATAATTACTTATTATATGTAATAATATTTATATATTGTTCACAATCTTTTGACATTTATAATAAAGGGGTCGTGGGTTTTGTTCCTGATATAGCGTAATTAGCTTTAAACTTATGAGTCTAAGTAAATAAATAAATAAATATATTGGGGCATTAACACACAGCACCATCTAGTTCCATGGTAAGCTACGAGGCTTGTGTTATGGATACCAGATAGTTGATACACCACACATATATAATTTTAAATACATACATATTATAACTATAAGCATTCATGACTGGATTACGAACATACGTGCTCTTCATACAAATGAATGCCCCCAGCGGGACTCGAACCCGCGATCGCTGACACATATAGTAGGGTTACTACAAACTGAGCCACACGTGTCGTCAACTAAGTGGTTTTACTGCTTCCGGTTTAAGAAAATATTTTCCACATTCTAATTAAATGTAGGACTAATTTAGTTTAAAAAAAATGTACCTAATCCTTGTTAAAATTCTAAATACGAAAATTTGATTAATTTTTGTCATAGAAAATTGTCTTTAAAAACTGATGGAAAATCGGGCAAGTGCGAGTCTGACTCGTACACGGAGGGTTCCGAAGCTTGAACAATATTAAATTTATGTTTTTTTAAAACATAGTTTAGGGTAAAAACGTATAGTTTTGGAATAAAATGGTAATGGCATAAGAATAGATGAATATAACGTAATATGCTTCCGGTTCCAAATTTTTGCTACGGAACCCTAACAATAGAGATTCATTATAGAGGTACTTTATAGTACTAAAGGGTATGTAAAGTAAAAGTAAAATATTTGTCAATTGCGTAAAGATTCTTTTGGAAGCGACGCCTTTTAAAAAGGACAAATTTTTAAAATTTCAAAACAAACTGACATCAAGGACTTATAAGTTAATAAAAAAGGCGTTTTTTATTAAAAGTGGCTTAATAAAAACAATCGCAGTTCATTTTCGTTGAGTATGTAATGTCTATGATACCTAAAGTAGCGGGCTCGATTCCCACTGTTTAATAAAAACAATTGCTGTGCATCGTTGAGTATGCAATATCTATGATATTTAACGTTGCGGGTTTGATTCCCATGAGAGTCACATTTGACATCATATTTGTTTAAGTAACTTAATATAAAGTGATACGTTCGTAACCACTACACATTACTTCTGGTTTCAACAGTCTGGTTGAGCTGAGAGATAATAAAATATGTATATGTAACGCATTTGTGCTTTTAGATTTTATTAGATACTAGCGACTCACCCTTGTTCCTCTCGGGTTCGTCCCTAGTAACGTTTTAACGGTTAGTATAGAGATCTCAGAGATGAGATATTTTCCCGCAGTAAAAAGTATCCTATATGTTGACAGAATACCCAGCTATCATCATACCAAATTTCATCAAAGTCTGTCCTATGGTTTACTCGTGATGGGTTCTCAGACAGACAGACAAAAATTCTAAAAACTGTAAATTCGGCTTCTGTATCGATAATAATGACTATTTCTATAAGAATTTTGAAAAAATATTTAACGTATAGATTCGACTCAGAATTCTATTCTACGTCTTAGTCTGTACGTCTGTACATATTTATAAGATTGGACAAAAATTAAAACCTAATAAAACTCATTAAAAAAACCACTTCCAGTCTAAAAAAAAAATAATTAAACAAAACATTTTCGAAGTCGGTGTCAGCCTGCAATGCTTGAACATATCTAATAGATAAATATGACAATATTTCCAGTCATAATACTATGTTCCTTCGTCAACATGTTTCCAATTTTTTTATTTCACTAATTAAGCAGTTGGTTTTTATGTTTTAATAAATTAAATTTATATCAAACATTTACGTTCGTAGCAGTTTTATACTATGTTTTTATTTAACTTTACTTATATTAATTAAAACTAAAACAAAGTAATATGAATCGAGCTTGTGCGAATGGAAATTCTGTACATAATCGAAATTTAATGCACTTTTCAAAAGACTATATTGTATACTAGCGACTTACCTTCGCTTCGCTCGCGTGCGTCCCTAGGTACGTTTTAATTTTTGTGAGCGAAACCCTAATTCTTTTTCTAAAATAAAAGTAGCCTAACTTACTCCTTATAATATCAGCTATCTGCCAATGAAAGTCCCGTTAAAATTGGTCCAGCCGTTTCGGAGATTAGCCGGAACAAACAGACAGACAGACAAAAATTTTAAAAATTGTGTTTTTCTTATAAGTACTGTACGTAATTCCATATGTATTTAGTATAAAGCTGTTATTTTGACATTACAAACAGACACATCAATTTTATTTATCTGTATAGATGTATAGATACACTCACTGTACACTCTTGTACATAGCCTTTTGGAAATTCCAATTTAGAGCAATACTATGAAGAATGTTCTAAATTAGTAAATAATAATATAGATAATCAAATTTCTTTTTTAATTTGAATTCCTAATTAATTAAGGCTGTAGCAAGCATATGTAACCGGAAAGAGGTTCTATTTGTATAAAAAAACGTACGGAAGCTCAAAAATAGCACTCACTGGGAACAAACCCCTGAACTAAATTCCCATATTCGCTACCACTAAACCGCAAGGATTTTAATATTTCATAGCAGGTAATAAATCCAGATAAATAAGCATTTATGTAATTGTACACATAGTTATTATAATACGAGCGTGAGAAGAACGTTTGTTTCAAATAACGAAAGATTCTAACAAACTCCTAAAATATAGGCTCTAGATTCTTTGAAATTGCGAATATTTTTATCTTGAATACTTAATGTTATTACGTTTTTGGTTACTGAGAATTATATTCGTATAGTAATTAAAATAAAAAAAAACTACACCCAATTTTAGTAACTAAAATAATTATTACATCATTAGAGGTCATTTTTTTTTCTTGAAATTTGATTCAGGAATATTCTTATGGCATATACTATTCACTAGAAAAAGATTAATTATAATCGATTTAACGACATAGCCTTAAAAAGTATAAATGAATTGAGTGCTTCTTCTATTTTAAACAAGCGACTTACGCTAAGTACGTTTTGCTATTTTTGAGCGGAACTATAATTTTTTTCTAAAATAAAAGTAGCTTAAGTTACTCCGTATGAAATTAGCTATCTGCCAGTGAAATTTCCATCAAAATCGATCCAGCCGTTTCGGAGATTAGCCGGAACAGACAGACAGACAGACAAACACTTTAAAAATTTTGTTTTTCTTAACAACTTGTTTTTCTTAACACCTCTATTATGAAGTTAATCAAATACTAATTATATTCTGAAATCCTGTAATTAAGATTAAGTTTTTATATATAAAACTCACTCTATTCTCACAATATTTTGCCTTATACGGGACTCAAACTCTAGACCTTGCAGTCAGATATTCACTCGATTAATAGGAAGAAAAGCGTCATACGAAATACTGTCTACATATTACAGGAAAATACTTTAGATCTAGATCTAGGTCTATTATTTTTGTAACTAGTTCGGTCTGTGGTTTTGTTTCCACGTGTATTGATATATTGGAGGCGTAAAATAAGTACTGAATATGCTTAACCTCCGCCTCCCCTCGTACTGAAGCGAGGCCCGTGCCCAGCAGTGGGACGTTAAAAAGGGCTGAATACATGCTTAACCTATCGAAAAAAGTAATTTAGTTCAGTTATTTAAGTAACATTTCATATACATTTCTGTATTTTTATAGTTACTAGTAGTTCTGCGAACAGTAGACCTCGCGAACACAAACTGCATTTTAAGGAACCATTCTATTTATCATGCCGAAGGTCCTCATCAGATCTTCACCAAATTTTTATGAGACCAACTTAAAGTTACTACCTTTTTAATAAATAAAGAATCAACGAAATCGAATCTCATAAGGTGGAGATATCTAGTAACCCATTTTTGCCCTTTTTTGGAGAAAATGTAATTAAATATAAGTGGCGAAAAATAAGTAGCATTACCCAGAATAATATTTTAAAATAAACGAGTAAATAATCTCAATGATTACTAATAATAATAAAATTTTAAGCCCATCAAAATGTTATTGTTATGGAAATTGATATAAGTTATAATTAAAAAAAATAAAAATAATATGTTGGTACATTAACACACAGCACCATCTAGTTCCATGGTAAGCTACGAGGCTTGTGTACTTTAATATACACATATTATAAATATAAACACCCATGACTGGAGCACAAACATTTGTGCTCTTCACACAAATTAATGCCCCCAGCGAGACTCGAACCCACGGCCGGAACAGCAAGTATTGTATGAGCAAGTATTTGGGTCATTACAAACTGAGCCAAACATGTCGTCTAATAATACTTAGATAGTTTCAATAGATGAATTAAATTTACTCTATATGTAGACAAAGCCATGGCTAATTCTTAGTTCAGACACATTCTACTGAAACGATTCCATATAAATCTCCCTCCTGCGAATGTTAGCCTCAGTCGACCGTTGAATGTGCGTGTGTTGTGATCTAAGGGTACGTACTTTAACTAAAATAATAATTAAAACTAGTTAATACACGTTGTTTTTCTTGCAATTATAACAATAATAATATGATAAAATTATATTTTTATTAGATTAATGCGAATGTTTTTTTTTTTAAATGAAACTATCTTTTCGGATTTTTATTTTTTTGTATTTTGTTATTTTTTTTTTATTTTTTTTTTATTTATATTATATTTTTTTTAATTTTTTTATTTTGTTTTTCAAGTTTTGAATGATTAACAGCAAATATGGTCACTGAAGAGACCGCCATAACTAATATCCGCGACATAATCGAAAAAGATTTTATTCATTGAAAATTGTGATTTTTTGAAGTGCTTATTTAGAATAACTTTAAAATTAGATATTTTCGGCTGTATTTTTTGTGGCTTTAAGCGACTTTTTTTTTCTTAAATAAATATATTCTTATACATCCCACGATACCATCCATAATTTTTAAAATTCCATCGCTAAGGGTGGAATAAAAAAAAGTCAAAATTAATTTGAAATAAGGATAACTTAAAAAAAAACCAATCGTCCATTTTGGACTAGACAAGTCAATACATATGTACGTGATAACTTTCGCTTATATTTTTATTGTGTTATGTTAGGTTTTATTTATTACATAGTCTACAGTTCTCAACGGTTTTTTTTAATGATTAGCGACCACCCCCGCTTCGCTCGGGTTCCTCTCTAGCTTGGATATATATATATATATATATATATATATATACACATATATATATATATATATATATATATATATATATGTGTACATATTTAAGTATGGATTGATACGGAACATGTTTAAATGGAGATAGTCTAAACTTTATTACTAACAGGTTGTTTTACAATTTAATCTTGGAATATAACATTTTACAAGAAAAAATATTGTCCTACAAAACAGATGGTTCGAATCAAGTCCCCATCTCCGAACTTGTTAAAATAACGTCATAAAATTGATTAATAACCGGCTGATTTTTATAGTATTTATTTTAAATAAAACTATCTTTTCGGATTATTTCGCGGATTTATTTTGATTTTTGGTTCCCGACGTTTTGATTGCTTTACAGCGATCATGATCACTTATTTAAATTTCAAATATTCGCGTAAATCTAAGAAACTATTATAGTATTTATTGTTAAAAATATGCGTAATTGAATGATCAAATCGTCCTACAAATAAAATGATAGAATATCTCAGTCCTACGCTCGGATATGGAAAAAAAAACGTTTAAAAATTTAAAATTAGACCATTCACAAATGCTACCGTAAATAACAACTTACGTAAAGAATTTTTCATTACTTTTTCTTAAAAGATTAAAATTAATTTCAATGTATTTATATAATCTCTTCTATTATGCTATAATTTTTATTCTTTACATGTTTAACTTTTTCTATTATGAGGTAACTAATCTTAAAGTTAGTCAAATGTAAATTGAACTCGCGTTAAATACTAATGAGATAAATATGAAAATTTAAAACAAATAAAGTGGGGTATTCATTAAATCTGTACAGATAAATAAAACTGGAGTGTCTGTTTGTAATATTACAATAACCGCTTTTTACTAAATGTATATGGATGTATACACGGTACATATACCAAAACAACATTTTTTACAATTTTTGTCTGTCTGTCCGTCTGTCTGTCTGTCTGTTTGTTCCGGCTAATCTCCAAAATGGCTGGACCGATTTTGACGGGACTTTCACTGGCAAATAGCTGATGTAATAAGGAGTAACTTAGGCTATTTTTATTTTAGAAAAAAAATAGGGTTCAACGAAAAAAATTAAAACAAATGAAAAATTGAATAATATCCGATTCAAATAGGGAAATCGTATACATACATTATATTTTTTCGATATTTCTTCTATTTAAACTATAAACTTTATATAATATACCTAGACACGAACCCGAGGGAAGCAATTGTGAGTCGCTAGTAATTAATGTAAATTCTGAATATGGCCAAATATCTTTGCATATTTTGGACGATTTTTTTAATCTAATAAAGACCTCCTTATTCACTTAATTCGTCTGTCTGTATTTGTATGTTAATCGATATTATATTCGACGATTTTAAGTCGATTTTATTATTATACATATATATTATATACATACTCGTAATATAGGATAAATTCTATAAACTAATTCCACGCGTAAGGAAGAAATTTTACCATTAAGAGTGGAATTATTACATTTAAGTAATTTTAATTATTCTTTTTTTTAAGTTTCCGTACCCAAATTGTAAAACGGAACCCTATTATTAAAGTTGTCTATCTGCCCGTCTGTCACCAGGCTGTATCTCATGAACCGTGATAGTTAGACAGTTGAAATTTTCACAGATGATGTATTTATGTTGCCGCTATAACAACAAATACTAAAAAAACCGAATAAAATAAACATTTAAGGGGGCTCCCATACAACAAACGTGATTTTTTTGCTCGTTTTTGCTCGATATTGATAACGGCAATAGGTGGGCGCTTGAAATATTCACAGAATATTTCGTTATATATTCACTTTGAAAATAAATAATTAAATTATATAACTCCCATACAATAGACATGAATTTTTTGCCATTTTTATATTTATGCGAGTCCGACTCGCACTTGGCCGGTTTTTTTCAACTAAGCTCAGTATGCCGAGGTATGAAATAGGAATCTCCTCCTACTTACAGTAGGTACTTTTTAAAATTAAAAATCCACTACATACAATATTGTCCAAAACCATACAACAATAATAAGATTTTAATCGAACAATTGATTGGTCTTCTATTTCATACATGTATGTACATAGCTATACCTATGCCAATTCAATGGGCTCCCAGTTGGCCACAAACGATTTATTTCAAAACTTTTTTCAAGGACGACCCTCAGAGAAGTTTAAAAAAACTGCAACATAAAAGTGTCCTGAATTTCCGCATATTATTTTGTACGAGGACCACGAGGAATGTGATCGTACCTATATTCTATAAAACGATGAATGTTTTGTGAAGTGTGTGAAGTACTTGTTTTATAGGTCATCTAAATATATAAAATACTATTTAACGACCCTTCCTTTTACAATAATGTATGGAAGTCTGCCCGATTTGTTGATATTTATGATTACTGCTCCGCTGCCTTGGGTAGTAGCATGAGATACATAGCCTATAGCCTTCCTTAATAAACGGGCTACCTAATGCACAAAATATTTTTCAAATCGGATTAGTAGTTCCTGAGATTAGTGCGTACAAACAAACACATTCTGCCTCTATAATATTAGAAGAAATTAATAGTAGGGGAGACCGGGGCTGGTTGACCAAGTTTCAGCTTAAAGGTTTCTATTTCTATTTCTTTAGAGTATATTAATTTAAAAACGGGTTCAGTTCATAGATTAACTATTAAGCTTTGCAAAAAAGTTGCAAAAAGCACGTTATTCATTATGATATAGAGTACAGGCCAGTTTTTGTAGAATAGGAAAAACTGGTCAACCTACCCCATGCTTGGGGTAGGTTGACTATTCACCTGGGGTAAGTTGACCTATGAAGTTGTAAGGGCAAAATCTACGAGGAAATAGGATAAAAGATACAAAAATGTATTACTCATTTTTTTATTGAAACCAAGGCGATCTTCCGCCACATCACACAATAACATTCAAATTATAAGAATAAACAATCAGACATTTAAACATTAGGCAATTTGAATACCTAAAAATAAACAAAGTTTTTTCACAAAACACAAAACACTTTCTCATTAAGTATTTAAAACAAAATGAAATAATTTCTTGCAAACTTTAACCATTTGGTAACAAATTATCATATCTATCTAATATATATATATAATAATGTTCTCCTGACCGATTCCGGCCACGGCGGCCAATCTCATTGAGACTAGCCAACTGCGCAGGAGATATTATAGTGCACAAGTGTACGCGCAGACACAAGAGCACTCTCTATTCCTGTCACTCTCATACTCCGGTGGGACGACTATTCGACACGACCGGTGAGAGTTAAGGCGCAGGACCGACGGCTTTACGTGCTCTCCGAGGCACGGGGGTGAAACACCGCCAACTTCCCAACTCCGGGCTGTTACTGAGGCTTACTATACAGAAAGACTCAATAACTAAACTTGGCCCGACCCGGGACTCGAACCCAGGACCTCAGGATGTGCAGCCGTACATGCTAGCCACTACACCACCGAGGCCTATGACATATATACGAATATATATATATATATATATATATATATATATATATATATATATATATATATATATTCGTATATATGTCATAGGTATATTATTTTATTAATAAAATAATTTTTTTTGAGATCATACTATCCAATCAGTCTTCTAAATCGGAGGTGCAATTTTTGCATTCATAGAACAATATGTGCCCGCAACATGCACACAGTGCACTGAACCCATTCTTCTCCAAAAATACTGGAGCGATAGGATTCAGTGCACTCCATACAAAATGTTTCATCCTCATCACTTTTCTATTATATCTTTGGATGTACTCCCTCTATTAGTCTTTCTTTTGTATGTTCGCATGGTCCTGAAACAATATCCATAATATTATGTTGCTGGTTGACCAGGTGGTCAACCAACCCCGTTATACATTAGTCTACTAGCCCCGAACCACTTTTTAACTTTTAACCATATTCCATAACCTCAAAACTGCGACGAAATCAAATAGAATAATACATAAAAGAAAGAACATGAATCAAACATTCGTTATAAACTCTTTGACAATCAATAACCATGAATAAATAGGCATTATTACAAACAATATTACGACAAAAAAAAATTACTTACGTATGTTGTTTTTCAATATTACGTTCCTTCTCTCAAACGACGTGCGTGCGCGACGCCGCGTTCCCGGTGGCTGAGCGGGGGGAGCTGACGGACTCTCGTGTCTCACTGATTAGCTCAAGGCTATTGCCTCGGACGAGTTTTTGATAGTTAGTCAACCTACCCCTATAGTCAACTAGCCCCGGTCTCCCCTACTCGTATATGAATAATGTGTATCAGTATGTAGATTAATTAACTAAGGACTTAAATTAGCCTATTTGCAAGACGCAAGAATTGCATGTGTTCAATTCATTTTTCGTGCGCGCAAGTTTCCTGCTACAATTTCCTAGTTTCTTCTGTAGATATAATTACTATATCTATATTAATATTATAAAGCTGAAAAGTTTGTTTGTTTGTTTGGTTGAACGCGCTAATCTCACTACTAATCCGATTTGGAAAATTCTTTTTGCAATAGATAGCCCATTAACTGAGGAAGGCTATAGGCTATATATCATCCCGAAAAAATGTACGGTTCCCGTGGGATAGATTTGTTTTGTCTAGGGACGAACTCGAAGCGAAGCAAGGGTGAGTCGCTAGTTAGTTATAATTAACTTGTAACAGATAATTTTACTTTGAACTATTACCAAATTGTGACTTTCTTTGTTTTGGATAAAAAATTGAAAAGTATACATATAGGGTTTCAAACACCTATTACCTCAAAAAGATAAAAAGAATTCTTATAGGATCATTTCATTGTCTGTCTGTCCGTCTGTCAAGAGTCTTTTTCTCAGGAAGCGTGGAGGTCAAATACTAAGTTGTACAATCCCTTGGAGCTGTGAAAAAATCAAACTTCTAAGTCAATACAATCAAAAGATACGGCCGTTTATGCCGCAAATTTTGACACTCGCAAGGGAATTGAAGCCTATAGTGTACAAGTACTTCCCGTTGACCTATATTCATGAATGGCAAGAAGCAATGTCTTAGCACAAATAATATATATATATATATATATATATATATATATATATATATATATATATATATATATATATATGTCCGATTTTTCTATAATTATATACGAATGTATTTATTTACTAGTGATTCACCCTCGCTCTGCTCGGGTTCGTCTCTACTTACGTTTTAACGTGTAATATAGATTTATCAGAGATGAGATGTTTTATCGCAGCAAAAAGTATCCTATATGTTGACCCGGATAACCAGCTAACATCATGTCAAATTTTATCAAAACCTGTCTAATGGTTTTCTCGTGATGCGTTCCCAGACAGACAGATAGACAAAAATTCTAAAAACTATAGATTCGACACCCGTATCGATAATAATGACTATTTCAATAAGATTTTACAAAAAATATTTAATGTAGAGATTCGACTCAGAATTTTATTATATTATGTATAGATATATGAATTTTTATACCATTAAAACAGCTCTATTATTACACATTTTTATTGTAAGTTTGAAATAGTTTTAAGTAAACGTGTGACTATAGATAAACCGCATCTGAAATACAATCTTTCTTTATATAATGCAGGAAGAGAAGACCCATTGACCCTATGCCCTACCTATACCCTATTATATTGCTGGTGCCTTTAGGAAGCTCGTTAAAACCACATGTAACCTAATTTGGTTCTTTTGGTTGAGGTTTCGATTTTCTAATCTATACATATAATAAAATTGTAACTAAGCCGAATCTGTACATAAAATATTTTTTTGAAAATCTTATTGAAATAGACATTATTATCGATGCAGAGGTCGAATATATGGTTTTTTAGAATTTTTGTTTGTCTGTCTGAGAACGCATCACGGAAAAACCACTGGAGGGATTTTGATCAAATTTGGTATGATGATAGCTGGTTATCCGGGTCAACATATAGGATATTTTTTAATGCGGGAAAATATCTCATCTTTGAGAAATCTATAAAACGTAAGTAGGGACAAATCCGAGCGGAGTGAGGGCGAGTCGACATTGATAGAACACCGTGAAAACTCCATATTTTTGCCGTACTTTAAAAAATGTTCTACGGGAAATTATAAAAGTTTGTATCTCAAACAAAATAATGATTTCCTTTTATCACCATGTATGAAGGACGTGACCATGTTACAATTTAATTATATTGAAACTAAATGATTATAATCTTCCATTATTATACTAAATAGTAAATTCTAAAACAGATTCGGTTGTTGGGTCATGGCCACTAAGTTTTATATAAATAAAAATAAGTCAAGCATAGTTACGATATATTAAAATAGTAATGAGGTCAAAACAACATATGTTAAAAAAATCGAAAGTAATCTTATAATCTATACTAATATTTTAAAGAGGATAGATTTGTTTGTTTGTTTGTTTGCACGGAATAGGCTCAGAAACTACTGAACCGATTAAGATGAAATTTGGTAAGAAGATAGTTTGAGACCCTGGGAAGGATATAGGATAGTTTTTATCCTGGAAATCATCTCTTAACGGGGTCAAAATGGGGATGAAATTTTGTATGGGGACTCAACCTAGGGACAAACCCGAGCGAAAAGAGGGCGAGTCGCTAGTGAATGATAAACCTACTGAACGAGCGCCTACGACCAGCGAAGCTAGGCCATATATGAATGACTTAATCTATAATTTATAGTTAAAATAAAAAAAACATAGTAAAAAGTGTAGTTTTTTATATTTTTTTATAATTTTTATTCATTACTAGCGACTCACTCTCGCTTCGCTCGGGTTCATCCCTAGGTTGCCTCCCAAAACAAAATTAATGAATTAATTAGGTTTTAATTTTTTTTGTGGGACCCCATTTTTTTTCTAAAATAAAAGTAGCCTAAGTTACTCTTTGTTACATCAGCTATCTGCCAGTGAAATTCCCGTCAAAATCGGTAAAGCCGTTTCAGAGATTAGCCGGAACAAACAGACAGACAGACAGACAAAAATTGTAAAAAATGTTGTTTTGGTATATGTACCGTGTATACATCCATATGCATTTAGTAAAAAGCTGTTATTTTAATATTACAAACAGACACTTGAATTTTATTTATCTGTATAGATATAGATTGTATCTCAATGAAATTTTCTTGTTGTGCAGGTCATCATCTGAACAAAAAAGCTCCATCTCTTCAATTACTCAAGAAAGCTCAGTTCAACGTATAAGGTAATTTAAAGCTAAACATATGTTTAATAGTAGTTGCTAAGATTCATGCTTATGAATATAAATTGTATAAACCGAGCCGCGGGAAACGAGTCGTATAATAACAGTATAATAATTATCTTGCAAAATAATAATAATTGTACGTGCGTGTGTTCGTAATTCTTCCCCTCCAAAATTGCTTGATCGATATTGATGATATTTCTATGTACGTCTGGTGACATCCTGGATAGTCGTTAGATAAAATTAGACCCGAAAATAGAGTAGGTGGCGCTACTGACATCCAGACACATTTATTTTCGATCAAAAAGTACATTTAACATTAAAACTGTAAAATATTGTTTGGAAATATCATTCATCAAGGAAAATTTCCTATATTCGCCAGAGCCAAATTGTTAGAATGTTATTTCTTCGAGCAGGATTCAAACCAACGACCAGTCGTCTTTAGGAATTTACTAAACTTACATAAATATGTATATATATATCGGAAATACCAGCCACGCGATCATACAAAGGTGTCGATGTAGCACTCATGCGTAAATTGATGAATTAGCATATGTTTTTTGACCGACTTCAAAAAAGTTCGAGTATATTTTTAGGTGTATATAAAACTAGCGGCTCACCATCGTTTCACTCGGGTTCGCCTCTAGGAAAAGAAAAAAAACCTATCCCACGGGAACCGCACTTTTTTCCGGGATAAAAAGTAGCCTATGTGTTATTCCGGACTATAATCTATCTCTGTGCCAAATTTCATCCAAATCCATTCAGCCGTTCTGGCGTGAAAGAGTAACATACATACATACATTCTTACAAACTTTCGCGTTTATAATATTAGTAGGATGATATGTTCACGAATAGTTACACCTCGATTGATTATACCTCAACCGTGTTCATACAATATACATTTGAAGAAAAATCTGGTCGTATATTATAATATGCAAAAGTCATCACTTTTGCAGAGATTTTATAGTAAATATCTAGTTACTTGTGATATTTGAGCATCAGCATCTGTGGTATCCCAATGGTAACTTGCTCGCTTGGGAAATCGAGTAAAGCGGGTTCAAATCCCGGTACTCGCACCTCTGATATTTTTCCTGTGCGAATCATTTCTTACGGCGAAGGAAAAAAACCTGCATGTCTGAGAGAACCTAGCTTCCCGAAAGACATGTAAAGTCCGCCCGCACTTGTCCAGCGTTGTGAACTATGGCCTGATCCCCTTCGTACTGAAGGAAGGCCCGTGCCCAGCAGTGGTACGTTAAAAAGGCTGAATACAATAATATTTCAAATATTCAAAACGTTTTTATCATTTAAATTCGATATTTTTATTTGTGCTCATAAAATACGTTCATTATTTATTAGTTCATCTAAGCAAACTTACATTTTTTTACTGCAAATTTGAAGAAAAGATGAGACAAACAGACAGATACGCCAGTGGTTTTAAAAGATTTCATTTAATCCTTTCAAGATATTGGGAACTCTGAAATCTGATGATTTTGTTTTTAATAACATTCAAAATGTGTGTTATTAAAAAAAAAAAAAACAATATTAAATTTTGACCTCTGTAACTTTTTTAAATACACATTATCCTATTAGAATCTATTATATCTATAAACTCAGCCGTTTCTGTTTTATTGTACACTAGCGACTCACCCTCGCTTCGCTAGAGTTCGCCTTAGGTTGATTCCCATACAAAGTTTCATGCCCATTTTCACCCCCTTAAGGGACGATTTTCGGAAAATAAATCCTGTGTCCTTCTCAGAGACTCAAACTATCTTCTTACCAAATTTCATCTAAATCGGTCCAGTAGTTTATGAGTTTATTCGTTACAAACATACAAAAATACAATTTTTTCCTCTTTATAATATTAGTCTAGAAGTGTAAATCTAGATAGATAGAAAAAATATCATTGTCATCGGAATTGTACCAACATGTGAAATTTCAACTCTGTGAGATAAGAGGAAGCGGTTCTAATTCAGCTTGCAAGATTAGACCCGTACAGACATACTTACAAACATTGCAAGTTCAATAAAAGCTTATAAAAAATCCATATTAATATTATAAATGCGAATGTAACTCCGTCTGTCTGTCTGTTACCTTTTCACGCTTAATCCGCTCAATCGATTTAGATGAAATTTTGTATGAAGATAGTTTGAGATCCTGGGAAAAATATAGGAGAGTTTTTATCCTGGAAATCAGCCTTTAAAGGGGCAAAAAGAGGAGGGAGGAGGGGTGGGGGGGAGGGGGGATTGTTGAAAATTTATATGGGGAATCAATCATTTCAATCGTTAAAACGTACCTAGAGACCAACCCGACCGAAGCTAGGGTGAGTCGCTAGTATCAAATAAGTAATTTCATCTTGAAGTGACATTATAAATATAGCCAGTAATTTTGCGGATCGTGAGAATGCTTTGCGAAATATTTTTATAGTCATATTGTAATCAGTGAGACGCAATCTTAAATACAAGAGAACCTTCCGACACCCTACAATGTCGACATTAAAATTTCTTGTTCCAAGTAGTTTTGCTTCTAGGAATCTTGTATAAGAATTATAATAGAATAAATAGCATAGAATTTTTCAAGACATTTTATAACAAATATATATCTATATAAATAAAAATGAATGTTGGTAAGCGCATAACTCAAGAATGGCTGGACCAATTCGGCTAATTTTTTTTTGTATGTTCCTTAAGGTCCAAGGCAGGTTTTTATAATGAGAAAAAAATGAAAAATTAACGAAAAAAAAAATTATATGGCTAACGTACCTAGCGACGAACCCGAGCGAAGCGAAGGTGAGCCGCTGGTATATATATGTATATATACGTCATCATCTTATAATTATTATTAAATTTTTGCAAAATAGTTTAATTTCTGCGACGCAGTTAATACTTTTGCAGTATCGTCGTAGCCATTGTTTTACTATATATGTACATATAATAATTGCTCCATTCTAAGTATATTTAATTTCATTTTAATTAGAAATAAATGAAATACTAGAAACTCACCCTCGCTCCGCTCGGGTTCGTCCCTAGTTAATTTTTAACGTAGAGCTCAGACATGAGATATTTTCCCGCAGTAAAAAGTACCCTATATGTTGACCCGGATAACCAGCTATCATCATACCAAATTTCATCAAAAACTGTCCAGTCGTTTTCCCGTGATGCGGTAACAGACAGACAGACAGACAGACAAAAATTCTAAAAACTATAGATTCGGCCTCTGTATCGATAATAATATCTATTTCAATAAGATTTTCCAAAAAATATTTAATGTACAGATTCGGCTTAGTGACAATTTTATAATATGTATAGATTGCAGTGTTTTAATGCTCAATAAGCATAAGCAATTAAGCACCTATGGCGGACAGTGCTATATTCAAGTTATCTTGTACAAAGATGACATGTTTGGCTTAGTTTGTGGCCCTACTTGCTGTTCCAGCAGACGCGGGTTCGAATCCCGCTGGGAGCATTTATGTGTAATGAGCACGAATGTTTGTACTCCAGTCATGGATGTTTATATTTATAATACGTATGTACTTAAAGTTATATATGTGTAGTGTATCAACCATCTGGTACCTATAATACAAGCCTTGTAGCTCACCATGGATTTAGATGATGCTGTGTGTTAATATTCTAGCATATTTATTTATAAATAAAGAGCAAATCATTTATGAAAATGAGGAAAAAAAATGGTTTCAGTATAGATCCCTGGAGGATCCTTATTCGATAGTGCCCTAAAGCGTTTGAGATTTAACTACATCTAAAATTTCTTTATCTAACCTTCTTCTTATATTATTTTACTCTTTTTTACACGAAGTTGATAGTATTGGTGATAAAACCAAAATATTACAGTTTTTTTCTCAACTCTTTTAAAAATGTACAACTTAATTGTTTGATTATGCGCAAAATTATCATTATCGAAATTTAAAAATTATATTAAGCATACATACATACACTTAAAACAACTATATATATAAGTGTGTGTTGAGTTTCTCGCCGGCTCTTCTCAGCAGAACTGCTTTCCGAGCCGGTGGTAACTTCCTTACAGACTGACTACACTGACGCTTACATTAAATTGATGATTCAAAAGTGCTTTTAATAAGTTTAATTGAATAAAGTTTATTTTATTTCATTTATGTATGTATGTATGTATGTATGTATGTTTTTCCTTATCAGCTAGAGTTTATATGACCATAAGGTATAAAAACACCTCTTATACCTGTCTACAGCATCTGGGTAATACAACATAGTAAACTTGAACAGTTGTTCTCACGACGTTATTTGATTGCGTTACTTCCACGTTTGTCTGTCTTTTTGTCAGTTTACCAATCACGTGTACGAATGAGATAATTATATCAATCAAGCATTACTAAAACTTGTTATATTGTTCTCCATGTAAAGTTTACTAAATAATTAATTCTTTGATATGGATATTTTTACGACACGTTTGGCTCAGTTTGTAGTATGTACTTGTTGTGCCAGCGGTAGTGGGTTCGAGTTCCGTTGGGGGCATTCGTTTGTGTCATGAGCACGAATGTCTGTACTCCAATCATGGGTGCTAATATTTATAACCCATGACTGGAGTACTGGAGTATATTCGTACATGAAACAAATGGGGGTGAAACTCCATAAAACAGAGAAATGATAAAAAATTTTTAGGTGCACATTTGCGTAGGTCTTTAAAATTCAGATTGATATTTCTAAATATTTTTCATATACCAGACAATAGTTACAGAGTATGACTCTTCTAATGTAAGCATTGCGAATTTTTAATCTTCTTTATTTGAAGTCGGCATTTACTATGATAATCTCTATAAGTCCACGTCAGAAAAATTGTTTTGGTGTGGTTGCCCATTTCTTAAACATAAAGATGACTGTTACGGACGGACCAATCTTTTTATATATATATATACACACACACACACATATATATATATATATATATATATATATATATATATATATATATATATATATATACAAGATTGTTTCAATAAGATTTTCCAAAAAAATATTTAACGTACAGATTCGACTCACAATTTTATTATATGTGTATATTACAAAGCAAGAAATACACGCTTTCAGAAGCTAATATATTTTAATATAATGAAGTTTGATATAATTAAAAACATTGTATTAATTGAAGTCGTGATGTCTCTACGTTAATTAAATAAATTAAATAAATGTATATAAATAATTATTATATCATAAAAATAATGCGTTTAATTATAATTTAAGATGAAGAAACTCATCTGTGTCTGTGGTGAAAGAAATTGCGAGATGTAAAAAGCCTTCTCTTAGTATTTTTTTACCGACTTCAACAATAGGAATATGAAATAATAATAATAAATATGTTAGGACGTTACCACACAGCACCATCTAGTTCCATGGTGAGCTACGAGGCTTGTGTTATGGATACCAGATAGTCGATACACTACACATATATAACTTTAAATACATACATACTATAAATATAAACACCCATGACTGGAGTACAAACATTCGTGCTCATCACACAAATGAATGGGGCATTCATTTGTGTGATGTAGTAACCCTACTTGCTGTGCCAGCGGTCGCGGGTTCAAGTCCCCCTGGGGACATTCATTTGTGTGATGAGCACGGATGTTTGTACTCCAGTCAGGGGTGTTTATATTTATTATAGTGTATTTAAAGTTATATATGTGTAGTGTATCAACTATCTGGTACGCATAACACAAGCCTCGTAGCTTACCATGGAACTAGATGGTGCTGTGTATTAATATCCCGACATATTTATTTATAAAACATGATTACCACTTGCTATAAAGAAAACATCCCCAGGAAAATTGTATGTCTGAAAGAGCCTAATTCGTTTTTAAAAAATGCGTGAAATCCACTAACCCGAATTTGAACTGCTTGATTGAATATGGCCTGATTCTTTTCGAGCTAAGCAAGACCCGTATCTAATAGTGGGATGTTAGAAAGGGGTGTTTTAAAAATTATTACTAGTGATCGCCGCGTGGTTGAAAATCAACCATAATTCATTAAGTTATATATTTATTGTCTTGCGTATATTACAATATTACATCTATTCTCAATTTGACCGCAGACTTTAACAATAAACAAAAGAGTATATATGCGCGTGTGTGTCAAATACATGGTAGTGTGTAATGCTTTTTTTATTGATTTAATGTATTTTTACGCATAATTTAAAAAAAAACATAGCATTCTGCACTCCTTCTCTATATAAACTATAAGTGTGGGAAATTTCATACTCCTCCGTCCTCGCAATTTTCGTAAAAAGGGTTACAAAGTTTTTGCTTCACGTATTAATATATAGATTATACAAATTTAAATTGTGAACTTACTGATTTTTCGAAGTCAATAAAAGGCAATAAACGTATCTCATCCCTTCTTAATGATATATTCGCCTGACCAAATTATGTTGTAAAGCTTAGCACATACCGTGGGAGCTAGACGTTACAATGCTGGCCTGCTTTTTATGATAATTAGGCGAAAAATTGTTTTACGGATAGTGTTTTTTCACATTACCAACTATTAGCCAATGTAATTATATGCGCATTGGTCGTATAGATGGATAGATAACCCTATTGTTTAAGTAGAGTAGGAACTGCTTGTGGTATACAAGCCTTTGTCCTCGATTATTAAACTAAAATATTATCCAAAAGTTCTCAGGAAAAGGCTGTATAGCGAATGAATAAAACTAAAATCTATATAAATGAAAATGTTTGTTTCTTTGTATGTATGTATGTGTTCCTAAATCATTCATCCGATTGTGATGAAACTTTGGTGGTTGTTCTGCGCCCGCGAAGGTTCTTGATCCAGAAAAAAAAAACTTTCTGTAATCGTCCTCTATGCGTAAGCTGTTAATAATTTATAAATATCCTAAATATTTTTGAGTGCATCTCAGCTCATGTGCATATTTTTTTTAATACGCTACTGTTAAATTTAATTTAACTCATTGCAAAAATGTATTTTTTTTCGAAAAACATCCAATCAGAAGGTTTATTATATTAAAAACAATTATAATATAGCCTATGTATCTCTATAGTTATTAATTCAGAATATATTACTCAAGCAACAAAAATAACCATTGAAAAATCTACCCAAACGCAATCCGATGCAAAAAAAAATATATATATATAAAAACTGTCAATTTGTTTTTTTGTTTCGTTCACATCCCAAACAAAAAAATGTACAAAAAATAATTAATATTCATCTTTGACCTCATTATAATTTTATTATATTATTATATATAAAATGTAGGCTCATTAAAATTGCGAGGGCTATTAAAATTTAGGACGCCATTAAGTTAATGTGACATTGACATAATTCGTGTCATCTTTACTTTTACTATCACTTTGTTTAAATGAAAATTGCTTAAAGTATTATTATTATTATTATTGTTTCGTAAGAAGGTCATTGCGTTTTGTAAGTTTGTCCATCATTAGGTCATCCCCTCTAGGTATTTTAGAAGTTCATTCTACAAATCTATATTTATACATATAATTAAACTATGAGTGCAGTTCAAGTTTAAGTTTATACATATAATAAAATTCTTACTGAGTCGAAACTTTACGTCAAATATTTTTTGGAAAATCTTATTGAAATATTCATTATTATCGATATAGAAGCCAAATCTATTGTTTTTAAAATTTTCGTCTGTCTGTGACCGCATCACGAGAAAACCACTGGACATATTTTGATGAAATTTGGTATGACGATAGCTGGTTATCCGGGTCAACGTATAGGATACTTTTTACTGCGGAAAAATATCTCATCTCTGAGAAATGTATACTAAACGTTAAAACGTAACTAGGGATGAACCCAAACGGAGTGAGGGTGAGTCGCTAGTGTCATTATAGATTTATCTGACCCCGTGACCAAAACTGGAACGTGTCGCCATTTTGAAATGACATTTTTTTGTAAAGTGTTGTCTTGGAATCAGGCTTCTAAATAACCCAGATGATTATCTATATTATCATAATTATAACATTAAAATATAATTAATTAAAAATGTGTTTTGACAATTCTTCCTGGTTACATCACGTTGTATAACAATGACTAAAACTGTAAATTAACATTTGGATTACTCCTTTAGCACTTGGGCTGACATTATTTTTACCATTTTTTTATGTTGGGAAATGCATTTACGCATATCACCTGTAGACATGTGGTTATGTGGGACCCATCGGCTAGAAAAGCCAGTACTACGCACTAAAACCCAACGAAACCTCCCCCGTCTTAATGTGGCGTCTCAGGATCGTTTACGCACTCAACGACGACGCCCCGACGGCAGGTCTGCCGAAGCAGACCATAAAAACCGTGGGGTTGCTCTGACGGTCCACTCTGCTGTCAGAGAAGTACCAGGAGCAACCCTTGTAGTACATCGCCCACCGAAGTGGGCCACCTCCTTGTGCATTTCTTGGCTTCGCGCCTGGCTCAACTGCCGGACGCTAATGAGCCCCTTGATTCGCAAACTGTCAAACTGTTTCAGTTGATAAATATTATGTAAATAATATTTATACAATTTATTTTATAATTTTTCTGAGGCCGATTTTTTTAATTTGATTTAATAAGGCCTTATTTCACTTGCCTTTATTTATAATATTTTTAAAAACCAGAACATACGAAACTTAAAGCTAATTGAGTTTATAAATTTTTATTATTTCTTCTCGAATGTTACGTTAATAGCAAATTAATACATATATATATATATAAATAATGCCATCTTTTGACGATTTATTGAATTATTTTTTCTTAGTTCTTGATAAAACTGCCTGTTTTTATTTACTCTGGAAAAACAAAAATAAATTTATCCCACGGGATCCGTACATTTTTCCGGAATAAAAAGAAGCCTATGTGTTATTCTGATGTATGAGCTATATTAATGTAAAGTTACATTAAAATCCATTCAGTAGTTTTTGCGTGAAAGAGTAACAAACATCCAAACATCTATACATCCAGACATCCATACATCCTCACAAGCTTTTGCATTTATAATATTAGTAGGGTTATTGCCAAAGAGGAATCTCGAACTTTCTTTGCGTAAGCAAGGAAACTAATATTTTATTCTATGTAATACAACGTAGATATAAAAATTTTCACCAATCTAACGGAAAACAATAAAATGATTGACAATAAATATCCCACAATTTTGCATAATCGATACAAATATCTGTAATTATTGTATTACAATTGTAATTTTTTCACGTTTGTTAATTCCATGAAGTCCTTTGTTCTAGGTAGAGTTGACATTTTTTTACATTTCCCACTAACTTGATTTATTATAGGTAAAGTTCGACTAGTTAAATGCTAAAAGTGACACGAGTCGCCAGTTCGATTTCTGTTTAACGTAAATTAAACTATATTTAAAGAATTTACTTAAAAAAAGAATCATTTTGTAACGGAAGCTGTAGAGTTTAGAAGTGTTTCGAAAGATTCAATATTGTAAGTTCGCGAGAAAGCATTTCTCTGGAAACATAAGCTCTATATCCTTTCAATGATAATGGCAAAAGAAGAGTAAAAGATATATAAGTTACTACTTCTTTATATAAAAATGGTGTTCCTTGATATTTTTGCGCATCACTTTGAAAGCATCTCTACAAATTTTACGAAAAAATCTCCTAATATATAAATATCTCGTGTCACGGTGTTTGTGGTCGCACTCCTCCGAAACGGCTCGACCGATTTAAAAGAAAATGTTAAAAGGATAGGTCGTAAAGTATTTTTCACCCTCCTACCCCCACTCCCCATTTTTTAATGCGATTTTTGTATTTTTGTATGAACAATATTATATAAATACATAGCTGTATACCATAAAGCCAAAGAGCTTTTTTTTCTAGATAATAATAAATAAAAATACGGGAAAAATTGCCCGAAGAATTATTAAACATATTTTTGATCAACTTTATTGAAATTTAGATTGCACATCATCTGACGGGTTTAAAATTAGAATTTAGAAGTATAAATAAATTTATTAAACATTTTCTTTGTTTCAGATTTACCCGAGACTTTATACATCAACTACAGAACAATGTCGGAAACACGGCTGTGTGGTGTTAGTGTGGGGTCCATAGGAATTGTTGTATTTGTATTATACATGATCGATATGTCGACAGCTGTAAGTATTTATATATATTCAACTACTATTTTATACTTTTAACTAGCGACTCAACCTCGCTCCGCTCGGGCTCGTCCCTACTTAGGTTTTAACGTTTAGTATAGATTTCTCAGAGATGAGGTATTTTCCCGCAGTAAAAAGTATCCTATATGTTGACCCGGAGAACAATAATACAATTTTATTATATGTATAGACGAGCCCAATAGTTCTTTCCATATAAACTCATTTGAGCTTGATACCTCTAAAATTTTACCTTCTAAGTTTAAAAAGGTATCTAATTATTTATTTATAACTGATCTAGCGGTTCACCCTCGCCTCACTCGGGTTCGCCTCTAGAAAAACAAAAACAAATCTATCCCACGGGAACCGTACATTTTTTCGGGATATAATGTAACCTATGTGCTATTCCAGACTATAATCTATCTCTGTGCCAAATTTCATCCAGATCCGTTCAGCCGTTCTGGCGTGATTGAGTAACAAACATCCATCCGAACATCTAAACTTTGACATTTATAATATTAATAAGGTGTTTACTAAAATAAGGTTAAATAAAAATATTATTGTTATTTTACCATGATATGACCTGATCCCCACCCACCCCTCCCCTACCCCCTCCCCCGTATTGAAGGGAGGTCCGTGCCCAGCAGTGGGACGTTGAAAAGGGTTCAATACATTTTTTGCCACGACAATGACCAGAAGAAACATTTGATGTTTGAAACAAGCTGAAAGAATAGATCAAGGGCAAGATGAGTTTTCGGGGGGGTTTTTTTTATAATGGAGTTTGGTTTCTATTATTATTATTTGTATCTCTTTGGAATTCAATGGCTCAAAGGAGCCCGGTCCTTTTGGAAGGCTTTCGTGGGGGCACAGGTCCAACACGTAGAGGCCCTTTAAGAGATTCAAGCTTGTTTAATGTGACGTACCAGCCGGGATTTATTATTATTATTATTATTATTTTTTGATAAATAAGACCGTTAGAGAGATTTTTTATTTTTTCTTTCTGTGTAATTTATTTAGAAGAATAAATAATAGTAATTATAGTTATTTAAAAGTAATTAGCCTCCTTGTTTGAATTTTTAATAGCGCAATACAATAGACTGTTATTAAATATTAATTATCAGAGATTATATTAAATGCACTTTATACATATTGTTTTATTATTGTACATCTTTATTGTAACAACTTGTCAGTTTATTTAAAGATTAGCGACTTACCCTCGCTTATCTTGGGTGCGTCCCTAGGCACGTGGATTTGGTTCATGGGTTTTAATTGTTTTGCGCGGAACCCTAATTATTGTTCTAAAATAAAAGTAGCCTAAGTTACTCCTTATAACATCAGCTATCTGCCAGTGAAAGTCCCGCCAAAATCGGTTCAGCCGTTTCACAGATCAACTATCTGTTATCCATAACACAAGCCTCGTAGCTTACCATGGAACTAGATGGTGCTGTGTGTTAATGTCCCAACATATTTATATTTATTTATATTTTTATATTATTAATCTCCCATCAGTAACTTAATTTCGCGAATTTACTACTGACAGTAACTTTGATATTAATAATTTCAACTTTTAATGCATCAAAAAGCACATTATATTTTGTCATTTTCAGTCGCTAGATGGATATATAGCAGGCCAAGACTATCCAGCTTTTGAAGAAGTGCCTACAGGTTTGTCCTTTACTTGTGAGGACAAAATACCTGGATACTACGCGGACCCAGAGACACAGTGCCAGGTATACATTACTTTGCCTAACAAATTTTATATTTTTTTTTCGCGGAACCCCGATTTTTTTTCTAAAATAAAAGTAGTCTAAGTTACTCCTTATACTATCAGCTATCTGCCAGTGAAAGTCCCATCAAAATTGGTCTAGCCTTTTCGGAAATTAGCTGGTAGAAACGAACAGAAAAACAAAAAAATTAAAAATGTAATGAAATTTTTGTTTTTTTTTTTTATCCCCTCTTTGACCCCTTTCAAGTTTATTTTTGCAACCAAAATGTCCTACATCCTTCTCCAAGCTCCCATCCCTCTATACACCAAACTTCCTCAAAATTGGTTCAGAGGCTTAGGCGTGAAAACGTATCAGACAGACAGTGAGAATTTCACATTTATAATATTATATTAGTATGGATGGATGGTAAAGAAATACTTATTATTTTTACAGGTATGGCATTGGTGTGTACCAAGTCTGGGTGGCAACACTATGTACTCCTTCATTTGTGCCCCTGGCACTGTTTTCAACCAACAATCGAGAGTTTGTGATTGGTTCTTCAAAGTAAGTTAATTTTTCCAAATGAAAACTAAAACTTTATTTACTTTACTTAATTATATATACAAAACAAATGTACACTTAGTTATTACTGTACAAGTTATGTCCGCTTGGAATACTGGCAAAAATGTTAGCCGCATTCCCCCGCTGAATGGCAATGCCGATTCATGGGGCAGAAAACGACCCAGCTCTCCTTAAATTTATAATTACAATATTATATCACAAAACATATTAAATTAGTATTTTAAAGAGATCTTTAACTAAATACGTCTGTCTGTCTATTTATATTAAACATGTATTTTTTTATATTTTCAGGTCGACTGTCCAAGCTCTCCAGCTTATTATGGAGTCAACGAAGATCTTTATAAAGATGAAGCCGGAAATTACATAGCAGGGAAAAAATAGAATAAAATTTATTAATTTAATTAATTATAAAATATTAAGCAATACTTTTTTACAAATAATTACTTTTTATTAAGTCTAATTTAGTCTACTGACTGCATATCACATAACTGAAATAAATAAACTATATGATAAACATTAAAAAATAACCAGTTGCTCAAAAATACTAAAAAGTTAATCAAGAGTTTTGTTTTATACTGTTTTATAAGAAACTCCTGAAAATATATAATTGCAAAATTTTTGTTTCGCAAATTTACTATAAAATTTTATCAGGCGCTTTAATTTCTTCTTAAACTTATCATGTTGCTAATTAATGTCACAAATAATTCATTTTTCTATATTTTAATATTATAATCTTATTTTTTATTACTTTAAGTAAATCCGCAAAAATTCGTTAAATCAAAAGTTTCATACTGATGACTGATTTCTGGTTTCCAACCAATACCAAAACAAAATTCATTCACCAGACTTAATACAGACAAACTACAAATGTACCGATTACGACTTGAACAAACTGACCACCACGACTACATGACAAAAAATAATATACCTATTTTAAATATCAATTGTTTTCTATCCAGAGAAAAATCTATCTATCCATAAATAAAAGGTCCGTAAAAAACCCTTAAACAAAGCCAATTTGCAGCTTAATTGTCTGAAAAATAAAACTGTAATAAAATAAAATTTTATCTATAATAAAAATCGAGAGAGAGTCTTTTATAGAATACCCTTCTGGTATATGGGTGGTCTCTAATATGGAATGGATTTTATAGATACACTAGGGGCTTATTCTCGCTTCGCTCGCAAGCATAACATAGGTACGCGGATTTGGTTCGCAATTTCATTTTTTGGGTTTTAATTTTTTAGGGCGGAACCCTAATCCTTTTTCTTAAATAAAAGTAGCCTAAGATACTCCTTATAACATAAACTACCTGCCGGTGTCCCTTCAAAATCGGTCAAGCCGTTTCAAAAATTAGTCGGAACTAATAGACAGACAGACAAATATTTTTAAAGCGTTTTTTTTAATTATAAGTACCGTATACATTTAGTAAAAAGCTGTAATTTTGACATTACCTCTACAATTGACATTTGAATAGTAATTTCCAGCTCTTTTTTATCATGGTCTTAAAATACAGATGGCGCCACTCGTGTAGTTGAGTAAAATATCAAAATTCATTGTCTTAGAAAATTTTCAACGTTAACATTACTGTGTCTAAAAGCATTGTGTAATTTATTTAAGAAAAATCATTTTTACTTGATATAAATATTCAATTCCATTCAACTTTCTTATTAATAGTTTCAAAACGTGCCTGTTAAGCACATAATATAAATATTATTATTATTAATCTTTGTCTAATGGCTTTTAGACGTGTCATTTGGACACAGTTTACTTCGCCAATGTTGCGTACAACATATTAATATTTAATTCAATTATCTGGTTAATTGCTTCAAAGCGTGTCAATTGGGCACAGGCTACTTCGCCTATGTCGATATTTTTTTTTTAATTAGGCGAAAAAATATTTTTTTTTCTTCAGTGGCTTAGAGTTGTGTTAACAGACGCGATATATTCTGCCAGTGTCATGTATTGTGAGGAAGAGACGACTGAGTTTGTGCGGTAATTTTGAAATGTAGCAATTTTAATGTGAGAAAAATTATGAATAAAAAGATAATCACTCCATACAAAAATGGCACAATGATTGAAATTGAAAATACCTACATAAATATTGAGAACTATATTATAATTTAGTTTTATTATGTACGATAAATTTAACTGTTTTTTTAAATAAATGGGCTAAAAACAAGGGCTAGTAAGCATTTGGTGTAAAGGGGGAAGGAGGAGGGGGCGGGAGGTGTAGAGAGGGGTGGAGGTGGTATAGGTGGGTGTGGTTAATTTGAGAATATTATGTCATGTGTGGGAATATTTCAATTTGGGACAATTAAATAGAATATGATCAGTAGAACCCTCAATAGGTCACATTAAAAAAAAAATCATAAAATTATTCATCTTTAGAGGATTTAGCCGTTAACATTTCCTGGACAAATAACATTGAAAGAACACAATATCAATTTCATATATTTTTACGAGTACTCTCTTTTTTACACATTACAACTTTAATATAGTTTGATAATCTTATATTATCGACTAATCTCCTACGTGTCTTGTTCATTCTACGTGTGACATTGGCGAAGTAATCTGTGCCCAACTTACAAGCTTTGAAGCCATTAACAAGAGAATTGAATACTTATTTTTACAATATATACCCGGTGGCGCCACCACCGGTGAAAAGTCGTAATAAAACCTACAATGTGATTTAAAAATTACAGATAGAGATACAAATATTTTAGCTCGGGTTCGTCCCTAGCTCGCTTTCCAATACAAACTTTCATCCCAATTTTCTAAGTTCCTGAGTATGAACCTTCTCCTGACAATAACAAACACAACAAAAAAAAATAGTGAAATCGGTCCATCCGTTCACGCGTGATGGCGTGACCAAGGGAAATAGGGATTCATTTATATATAGGTATATATATATATATATATATATATATATGTGTGTGTGTGTGAGCTAAGTGAATTTCGATTACCAAAGTATAAACGGACTTTTTAATATTTTTTGTGTACAATTTTTGAATAATTTATATATATGTTTTCTTAGCATGTATGTTTTGGTATGACCTTCTTGAGCTATGACACATGGACATTTTAATTTTAATTATTTTTAAACCTGAGTTACCAATTTTATTTTTATAATGACGAATCTAATTAATTGTAAATATGAATTAAATTTTTATTTTTGTATTAAAATATATAATTTAAATTGTTTTTCATTTTTCTCATGATCTTTTTTATCTGGAAATAATTAAATATAAATATGTTGGTACATTACACACACAGCACCATCTAGTTCCATGGTAAGCTACGAGGCTAGGGTTATGGATACCAGATAGTTGATATGTGTAGTGACACATATATAACTTTAAATACATACATATAATAAATATAAACACCCATGACTGGAGTACAAATATTCGTGTTAATCACACAAATGAATGTCCCCAGCGGGATTCGAACCCGCGACCGCTGGCACAGCAAGTATACTACAAACTGAGCCAAACGTGAATCATAAAATCGTAAAATCCATATATAATAGATTATGGTGTGAGATTCATTTATAGTCTAATTTTTGGGTAATATTTTATGTAAGTATAGGTAAAAAAAGATAGTGGGAGTCCAGTGGTGACACGCTCGCTTAGGAAACCGAGTGAAGCGGGTTCAAATCCCGGGTCTCGCACCTCTGATATTTTCATGTGCGAATCATTTGCAGCATTAAACCACTTATCTCGCGGTGAAGAAAAACATCTTTAGGAAATAATATAAATTCCAATAACCGTTTTTAACTAAAAAGGTTCACTACCTCAAAATAACTTTAAAATATTTTTTTCATAATAAACTAGCTACTCACCTTCGCTTCTCTCGGGTTCGTCGCTAGGTACGTTAGCCATATAATTTTTTTTCGTTAATTTTTCATTGTCTCTCGTTATTAAAACCTTCCGTGGACCTTAAGGAACTTACAAAAAAATAAATTAGCCGAATTGGTCCAACAATTCTTGAGTTATGCGCTTACCAACACTCATTTTTATTTATATAGATTATAAAAGAAGCTTTTCTTTTCATAATGGATTATTCTAGAAATTTATATAAGAAGCTTGAGATATAACACAAAAAAAATCTAGAAAAAAAGAAACACATAGATTTACTTCAAGAGTAAGTTTTTTTCATCTGAACCTATATCGACACCGTAACAGTAGATTGGACTTTACAAACTATCTCAGAGCAAAATTTTACCAAAAATAAAAAAAATCATTTCAGAGATGATATCGTTCATATGAATTGAGTTAGAACCTCTTCCTTTTTCGTCAGTTAAAATGTGAAAGTGCCTTCATAATTTTTATTAGCCGGCTCACCCTAGCTTCGCTTGGATTCGTCCCTAGGTACGTTTTGACGGTTAGTATGAAATTGATAGATTATATATTATATTACTGCCCCGCTTCCTTGAGTAGTAGCATGATGATATAAAGCGCATAGCATTCCTTAATAAACGGGTTATCTAATGCGAAAAGAATTTTTCAAATTGGATTAGTAGTTCCTGAGATTAGCACGTTCAAACATACAAACAAACAAACAAACAAACTCTGCCTCTTTATAGTATAGACAATTTCTACCATTTCGACGTAGCCCAGATAGCTAATAGCTATGGTACCTCTTCCTTTTCCGTCGGTTAGAGTGTTCATTGAATTAATACAATGTTCATTGTGAAAGTGCCTTTATAATTTTTATAATTTCTGTCACTTTGAGGTAGCCCAAGTGGCTATAGCTGAGTAGTTAGCGAGTAGGATCGATGAAGGTCGGTCGTTTCACTGCGAGTGGATAATAAGACCTGTTTGTGCTCTTCTAGTGTTGTGATTGTTTATTTTTCTACTGGTAAATATTTTATTGGCGATTTCTTAATAAAAAAAAACTTCATTTACTTAGAATATTATGTTTTTGCGGGTTAAAGCGAATAACTAAAAAAAATTTGTTCTGTCGAAACTTATAGACGGATAGACTTTTTTATCCGGCTTCAAAAAGGATGTACTCGATTATTTTTTGTTAATACGTGTGTTACGTGATAGATAGTTTTGTTTAAATAAAAAGATTAACTCTAAGAGTAGTTCCATATATATTCCATCAATATTGCCATCTCTGTATTGTATGTATTCAGTCAATTCAACGTCCCAATGCTGGGCACAGATATCCACCTCCCTGCAATACGAGGGGGATCAGGCCATAGTCCACTACGCTGGCTAAGTGCGGGTGGACTTCACATGTCTTTCCAAAACTTGCTAGGTTCTCTCAGACTTGCAGGTTTCCTCAGGACGATTTCCTTCACCGTAAGACAATTGGTAATCATGTTGGAAACGATCTCACATGAAAATATCAGAGGTGCGAGACCCGGGATTTGAACCCACTTCACTCGGTTTCCCAAGCGAGCGCGTTACCACTTGGCTACCATTACCTTCGTCGCCATCTCTAAGGTTGAAAAAAATATGTTTAAATTAAACACTTTTTGTTTAAAAGTAACTCTATAATTGGAAATTAATATTGATATACATAAAGTTTAAGTTTTGAAATACTTTTATATGCGACTAGCGACTCACCCTCGCTCCGCTTGGATTCGTCCCTAGTTACCTTTTAACGTTTAGTATAGATTTCTCAGAAATAAGATATTCTCCCTTAGTAAAGAATATCCTATACGTTGAGTCGGATAACCAGCTATTATTGTACCAAATTTGATCAAAATCTGTTCAGCGGTTTTCTCGTGATGTGGTCACAGACAAACAGACAAAAAATCTAAAAACTATAAATTCGGCCTCTATATGGATAATAATGACTATTTCAATAAGATTTTCCAAAAAATATTTAATGTACAGATTCGACTCGGTTAGAATTTTATTATTTGTATTGATTTACATAATCAAAACTGGTTAAGTCAGGGTTAAGACAATTTTAGATTGATCAATTGTCAGCAAGAAGAATTCTTTATAGAGAACTAGCGACGACGAGCTCCTTGTGAAGAAAAGAAAACCATGGACAAACACAGCAGAAAAATAATCTGATTGGTAAAACTAACTAAAAAATATGTATCCCATCCCATATCTATACATGTAATAAAATTGTAACTTAGTAATATTTTTTAGAAAATCTTATTGAAATAGACATTATTATCGATACAGAGGCCGAATCTAGAGTTTTTTGAATTTTTGTCTGTCTGTCTGTCTGTTACCGCATCACAGAAACACCACTGGAGGGATTTTGATAAAATTTGGTATGGTGATAGCTGGTTATCCGGGTCAACATATAGGATACTTTTTACTGCGGAAAAATATCTCATATCTGAGAAATCTATACTAAACGGTAAAACATAAGTAGGGACGAACCCGAGCGGAGCGAGGGTGAATCGCTTGTTATAAATAATATAAATGCGAAAGTTTGGATGGATGTTTGTTACTCAATTACGCCAGAACTGCTGACCGGATCTGGATAAAATTTGGCACAGAGATAGATTATAGTCTGAAATAGCACATAAGTTACTATTTCTCCCGGAATAATATACAGTTTCTGTGGGATAGATTTGTTTTTGTTTTTCACTATATTCTATGAAAACAAAATATTAGCTCCTACACTAAATCAAGTTATGGTCATTGTGAAATAAGCATTTAATTTTATTGCCAATTCATATATTGTGTAAACTACACATTTTACCTACACCATACCTATACTGTACATAAAAATAAATGCATGGTTGTCAGGTTGTCTGTATATAATATGTATGTATATATGTATGTATGTATGTATGTATGTATGTATGTATTGTATTGGATGTGGTTTTTGGTTTTTTTTGTGTGTGTGGGTGAATAATGCGTGTTCGCTATAGTTAAGTATACAATATATACTTTAATAGCAATATAGATGATAAATCAGTAGGCGGTTACGGGACAGCTGGGGTTCGTGATACAATTGCTATATAGTTAAAATGTGCGCGTCAGCACTGCCACTGCACTATAATACTCTTTCGATAAGAAGGTCAATGTGGAGGGCCAAAGAACATAATTTTTCTTTGTACGTTTGACCTTTCTGCATTCCTAAAGTTAAGGAACGTATAGATGCCAAATACACATCATTTAACCATAAGGACCAGCGAAGCTAGGGTAAGCCGCTAATATCTATAAACTATATAAATTAGCAAATACTAAACAGTTCAGTACTTTTACTCTTTTATACTCTTATATACTCTTGCTCTTATATACTCTTACTCTTATATACTCTTTTTCTAGTCCAGAAGGCTTAGACAAGTGGCAAACGCTCCATATCGATTCTTCGATAAACGCTAACGCCTTGGCAATTTCCATAACAATTTGGACGTAGTCATGGTTTTGTTTGTGAACCTCATCTTGACATTGTGAAATGCACTAAAATTTAAACGTATACGAGCAACACATAGGGTTTTTAGGATTTCTTTATCAAAAATTCACTAATTATAAGGATTATTTCGCCTAGCAGTCTTTTCTACAATAACAATAAATACAATAAATAATATATATTTGTCAGACAATGACAACGGTTACCATGACAACATTTAGTCAATTAGCCAATTACAAATGCGATACGTTGAGTCAAATTTGAAGTCGTAAACATATGTCAGTCCCATACATTGATTACTCTATTCTACTAGCGTTTATGCCACTTGTCTAGGCCCTCTGTTTGTCAACCGATTTTCTTTTCTTTTTTTGTTCAGTAGCTATTGATGAGGTTTAGTTGAAAACATACATACACTTAGCAAGACTCACAGCAATATAAAATGTTTACCTTCATCAACTTATTTTCATGTTTTTAGTTTATTTTTTACGAATTTTTCTCTTTTTTAAATTATTTTTTTTATTTTGTTCAACAGTCGCGGAATAAAGTTAGTGTTTACAAACAGTTATGTAACACTTTTCGTAACTTTTTCGGAGGTACTACAAACCTGTCTCACATTCAGGTCATATGCTTTGGATGAATTGTACTTAATGCAATTGTTTTTTATTCTACACTACAGTTATATACGTGGAAGGCCAAAAGAAGTGAATTTGTAGTTTGTGAGATATATACGAGTACATACATATGTATAGGTAGTAGGGACTGACTTTAAAAGGGAGGTATTCGATACGTCTTTTTGTATGTTACTTGACATCGTCACCAAATGTGGATTGATTCTGTGAATAAAACAATCTCTTTTTAACTAAAAAAAAACCACAGATCTCATACCTGCATGGCAGATTCATTTTCAACGTATCCGAAGGTCGTGGCAGACACGAAATCTGTAGATTTTTTAAATTACGTTATTCCAGAAGGCTGATTACATATAAATTTCATAAATTTTATTATATACTGGATTACTAATAATTGTTTTTGTTGGCTTACCTTGCAAGCGGACCAACAGCAACACTTCTAAAATGAGAATACATATGTTTTTTTCCGGTATATGGTTTTTTTCCCTTTCAATTTATCATTTACGATTTTAATGCGTTTTTACTTTATATTTTTGTTCTCGACGTTTCAAATTTTGTTCAGCAGACGCAAATATTCGCGTAAATTAGAAAAAAAAAAAATATTTTTTTCGTTTATTTTTTTTTCGAACTGATTAGTACTGTGAGCTCTAATGGATTTTACAGCATTACCGGAGGATGCAGGGTGAGCTTAAAGCTCGTCCTAAATGTCCCTTACTACTTATTCCAGTAGAATCAGTGACTTTGAGGTAGCGAAAAACACAAGTACGCCTCCCGTATTACCTCGACTTGTCACTTTGTCATGGCGGGTGTATTAAAAATAAATTGCTTTTTATATGAGTACTTACATATTACGATATTGTTTTAAAGTTTCAATTTATTCGTGACAACCAACAAGTAATTTAAATAACCATTTCCGTGGTCTGGTGGTTAACATGTATCGCCGCAGATCCGATATTGGGTTCAAGTCCCGGGTCAAGCCAAGTTCAACTATTGCCTTTATTTTAAGAAATTTTCAGTAGCACCCCTGAGTTGGCAATTTGGCTGTGTTTCACCCTCTTACCTCGCTGAGCACGTTAAGCCTTCGGTCCTGCGCCTTAACTCTCACTGATCGTGTCGAAGTATCGTCCCATCGGACTTTGATAGTGAAAATGTATGGAGAGTGCACTTGTGTCTGTGATAACACTTAATATAATCTATACTTTAATATTATAAAGCTGAAAAGTTTGTTTGTTTGGTTGGTTGAACGCGCTAATCTCAGGAATTACTGGATGGAATTGAAAATTTCTTTTTGTGTTGGATAGTCTATTTATCAAGGAAGGCTTTAGGCTATACCTATATTATTCCGGAAAAATGTACGGTTCCCGTGGGATAGAGTTGCTTTTGTCTAAAGACGAACCCGAAGCGAAGCGAGGGTGAGTCGCTAGTATCTCATATACGTATAAGCATCTACTCGTATCTGTGCCGTTTTATCACTTCGCAAATCAAGATGTGTAATTTAATTGAAATTTTATATAGATATGTCACTTTTGAAAACAACTTTTATCAAAAAAAAAACTTGAAATGAAAGTTTTTATCAAGTTAATGAAACTATAATGACTTCTAGACATCTTGAAATGTTGTAATATCGCTGGAGGTCATTTTTACTTGTCGATTACAAAATAATATAGTAAGTTATTTATTCAAAGCTGTTTTTTTTTCCAAATTAATCGTGATTATGTACTAATTATTAAAATTCGAGGTAATTAATATTCAGTTTGAATTATAATTTTATGTGGCTCTTCAAGTTCTTAGAATGTAGTAGCACTCTTCTTTTTACTTAACTGTGGCGAAGCCCTAAGGAAAGTTATGTGTTTGAACTGTATGTGTATGTATGTATGTATGTCCAATCCTATGTTCCTTCATAATTACTAAACGGCTTAACCAATATTGCAGAATTATATATAATTCGCTCGGTTTCGTGCCTAGGTGCGTTTTAACTGTTAGTATGGAACAGATAGATTATATGCTATATGATATATAGTCTATAGCCTTCCTCAATAAATCGGATTAGTGGTTCCTGAGATTTACGCGTTCAAACAAACAAATACATATAAACGTTGTCTCTTTATAATAATAATATAGTATACTCGTAGATGTATGTTATATAGATACTAATTTTTCTATCTAGATTACTTCATGAGTCTAACTATCTATAAAACAAACGTATTTTTTTTTCATTTTAATTAGCTTTTCCTGACTAAAAAGAACAATAGTAAATACTTTAAACCAACGTCCTACAAATAGAGTGACAGTGAGTTTATATATATATATATATATATATATATATATATATATATATATATATATATATAATATGTATGTAATGTATATAAGTCATAAATTAAAAAGTCATTTAGCGATACTGATTATATCACAGTGAGGAGTGGAATTATTATAAATAAACACATTATTCACAATTACGCTGACAAATATAAAATGATCTATAGAAACGGTCACATATAAGCAGTGAATGGGTCAACAAAACTGGTCAACAACTACGAACCAACAGTATAAGAACTATTGCGGAATGTATACACTACATTGTTATAGTTCATGTATTTCTGGTATTGGCACATCAATAACAACCATTTTGTAAAGACCTTCAGTTGAAACCCACGTACATTGTTATACAGATCTGCACAAATTGGCTTGTATTTATCGACCAATTCCACTAGAACTGTTATTGAATTTAAACTCTATGCTGTTACAGTTCATATGTATCTGGTTGTATTAAGTCAGGCGTACACTTTCACTGAGTAAGGCCGTTTGATACGTTTAAAGTAAAACAAATAACTTCACGCTATGTTTTTTTAAAATGTCTTTTAAAACATTGTAATGTATTAGAAAATGTTATAATTATAGTATCAATAGAGTGTTTTAACAATTGGTTTATTTAGTAAGTAGTGATTCACCCTCGCTTCGATCAAGATCGTCACTATGTATATTTTATATAATATATACAGTTTTACAATAATGTATGTATGGAAGTCTGTCCGATTTGTTGACATTTATGATTACTCGGCTCCCTTGGGTGGTAACATGATGATATATAGCCTATAGCCTTCCTGAATAAGCAGGCTATGTCATGCAAAAAGAATTTTTCAAATCGGATTAATGGTTCCTGAGATTAACGCATTCAAACAAACAAAGAAACAAACATAAACAAACGGACAAAAAACCAAACTTTGCCTTTTTATAATATTAGTATAGATACAGTAAAACATGTATTTTGACTATTTGATCTTGAAAATGACAAACTGAACTTTCATCATATTCATAGTTCTGAATTTACGTTAATTAATATATAAGCGACGCTCTCTTCGCTCGAGTGCGTCCCTAGCCTATTTACTCCACAGCCCACGGTAAGATCGCTATACAAAATCCTAATTCCCGTAGGAATGGGACAATCTCCCGCAGTAAAAAGTAGCCTATGTCACTCTCCAGCCCTCCAACTATCTCCACACAAAAATCACGCCAATCCGTCACTCTGTTTCGACATGAAAGAAGGACAAACAAACAAACACACTTCCATATTTATAATATTATATATAATATGGATGTCATTAAGAAATCATAAATAACTTTTAACGTAAATTAAAAATCCAAAGAAATCAATAAATTTCTAAATCTTTCGCTTTGTTTTTATTTCTTCTTCTAATTGACATATTGATTTAAAACATCCGGATAAATTAAATAAATAAATATGTTGATACATTAACACACAGCACCATCTAATTCCATGGTAAGCTACGAGGCTTATGTTATGGATACCAGATAGTTGATAAACTATACATATATAACTTTAAATACATACATACATATTATAAATATAAACACCCATGACTGGAGCACAAACATTCGTGCTCATCACACAAATAAATGCCCCCAGCGGGAGTCGAACCGAAAGCGACCGAAGCGACCGCTGGCACAGCAAGTAGGGTCATTACATACTGAGCCAAACGTGTCGTCATCGTCGTTTGCTTACAAAATGAGAAATCCGGTTATACCCAGAAATATCAGGACTAAAGAAGAAAAATTCTTTAAATGGCTCTTGGTAAGTTCGAGTGTAGGCTTATTTGATTTGTTAGTTTAGATATATTTTATACTTTAATTTAGCCGGGCGCGAAGCCAAGAAACGTACTTGGTGGCAGTGTGCTGTACGGGTTACTCCTGGTACTTCCATGATAGCAGAGTAGACCGTGGGAGCAACCCCATGGTTGCTATGGTCTACTTCGGTAGGCCTGCCATCCATAGCTTAAAACGTGCACCTGTTATTTAAAAATCTCTTACAATATTTGACATTCTGCCACTGTCACAAAGTACAGATTAAAAATATTTAACTTTAGATTTATAGACAGATAATAAATAGGTTGCGCTTATATAAACAGTTGTGTAATATATTTTGAAACGACAACGTAACCGGTCACTCAAGGGCAGTTTGCAATATTGGTTACTAATCTAACTGTCGCATTCACTATCGCTTATCAAAAACGTTAATAGTATTATTGGGTTAGAGATTGTAGAAAAATGTATGCTTATGCAATACCGCATACAGATATAGTTACTTTTACTAAGCCCTTTATGACTTACTAGCGACTCCCCCTTACTCCGCTCGGGTTCGTCCCTACTCACGTATTAACGTTTAGTATAGATTTCTCAGAGATGAGATATTTTCCCGCAATAAAAAGTATCCTATATGTTGGCCCGGATAACCAGCTACTATCATACCAAATTTTATCAAAATCCCTCCAGTGGTTTTTCCGTGATGCAGTAACAGACAGACAGACAAAAATTTAAAAAACTGTATATTCGGTCTCTGTAATGATAATAATGTCTATTTTAATAAGATTTTCCAAAAAATATTTAATTGACAGATTCAGCTTAGATACAATTTTATTATATGTATAGATCTAACAAAAAAAGAGTAAAATGATCCGCAATCGATAGACATATTGCTTGACATACACACAAAAACAAACACACGAATTATAATCGGTCAAACCCTTCCTCATTTTTTGATATCGGTTAAAATCCCTTAAGTACAAGAAATATCTCAAGAAAATAAGAAATAACTCAAAGGCTATTTTACAGTCAACAGTACATGTATTAATATTATGCAACGTATAATTATTCTGGAGTTTCCAAGATATTTGGCCTTGGGAATGCCGATGTTTTATTATACATTTTATTGAAATAACTACAATATGAGTAACTTTTAGGGTTCCGTATATCTGATAACAAAACAAAATCCTTATAAAATCTCAGTTTGAGTCTATTTGGATTTTTTTAATTAATACATCGTGTATGAAAACCTGTTATACCTAGGAGAGTTTTCCCTTTTTTTTTCGAAAGCTTTAGTTCCTAGTTTTATTTATAATATATAATCCACAGATTTTATTCATCTATACATATAATAAAATTTTAACTCAGCCGAAACTGAACATTAAATATTTTTTGGAAAATCTTATCGAAATAGTCATTATAATAGACACAGAGTTCGAATCTATGGTTTTTAGATTTTTTTTCTGTCTATCTGTCTGTGTATCTGTTTGTCTACTTTTCTGGGAACGGATCACGAGAAAACTACTGAATAGATTTTGATGAAATTTGGTATGATGATAGTTGGTTATCCGGGTCAACATATAGAATAATTTTTCCTGCGGTAAAATATGTCATCTCTGTAAAATCTATGCTGAACCCTATAGTTCAATAATTTTTCTTTCCATATATTTTAGAGGTACAATTATTTACTATTTAATCTTTTAAAACGAAAATGTAAAAAACTGGTTTAAGTACAATAAGCACCCCCTATATATAGAACTAGATGAAACAATATGAAAATATACGCGTAATTATTTGGTTTTCTTAATAAATGAAAGATTACGTTTAATTTGTCATCATGTGGTGTACTGAATAATATAAATCATAGCTACATAATAAATAGTATTAGAACAGCACTTAAAGAAAAAACAATTATTACTTTTGTTTATTAATTTATTTAAATAATAATAAAATATCACACTGGAACGTTACTTGCACTCACACTCTCTGTCCTTATGACAATTGTGTCACATATTTTTTTAATAATCAAAAAAAAAAGAGTGTTGCCATCAATCGCGTTGTATTTATATAAATCAAATTAATAAATAATTTTTATTTAACAAACTAGCGACTCATCCTCGCTTCGCTCGGGTTCATCCCTACTTACATATTTTTTTTGAGAGAAATCCTAATTCTTTTTCTAAAATAAAAGTAGACTAAGTTACTCCTAATATCAGCTATCTGCAATTGAAAGTCCCGTTAAAATTGGTCCAGCCGTTTCGGAGATTAGCCAGAACAAAAAGACAGATAGACAAAAATTTTAAAAATTATAATTCCATATACATTTAGTACTATAAAGCTGTTATTTTGACATTACATACAGACACTTCAATTTTATTTATCCGTATAGATTATCCAAACATCACGTATTTTCCAGAAAAACTTTTACTGGGGGGGTTATATTTTACATCTACTGCACTGAATGCTAGTCATTAGATATTACAAGTAATCGTATTGACAAACGATTGCTACACGCTTTGGTCCAATGCTTATTAGAGGCAGATGAAATGCTTTCCGGAATGCAGTAGAACGATAATTTTCGTTACGATACTAAGTACTTACGATACTACTTTTAGTATTCGATTGAATTGTATTTTGTCCCTTGTTTTGTACAAAAACGTCTGTGTGTACTTATGTACGCACGTAAGAAGTTATACTTCTTTGGAGTAACAGAACAAAAATAGCTAAAGATTTCATCCCGTATGTCATAATTCTCTATAAAAGGAATGCAGCTAACATCATCATGTCGCTTTTTGGCTGTCGATGTGCGCGCGCATCGTAAAAAATTTATTCTCATATTTTTTTCCAAACGTGCCAAAAGAAGTATGACTTCAAAACCTATTTATATATACTTAACACATACATATTTCCACACATATCTAAAATCCATCGTGTTATTTGCAACTAAATTCTAAGAACATTTAAGAAATTATTTACCATTTATAAAGAAGTATACCGATAGAACATATTTTGTCCATATATGTATTTTTAATGTATGACATCGTCTATACTAATATTATAAATGTGAAAGTTTGTGAGTATGGATGTTTGTTACCATTTCACGCCAGAACGGCTGAACGGATCTGAATCAAATTTGGCACAGAGATAGATTATAGTCTGGAATAACACATAGACTACTTTTTATCCCGGAAAAATGTACGGTTCCCTTAGAATAGGTTTGTTTTCGTTTTCCTAGAGGCGAACCGAGGGTGAGACGTTAGTCTAACATAATCTCATAAATATTATAAACGCGAAAGTATGGATGGTGTTTTGTTACTCAATCACGCCAGAACAGTTGAACGGATCTGGATGGAATTTGGCACAGAGATAGATTATAGTCTGGAATAACACATAGATAACTTTTTATCCCGGAAAAATGTACAATTCGCTTCAACTTTCGTTTAACTTACAATTTTCGTTTGTGAGTCGCTAATAACTGCATATTTTTAAAGCAACCATAAAAATTCACTAGATTATAAAATGAATAAAATGTATTTTTTTTAATAATAAATAATAAAGAGGCAATTTTTCATTATTTCCATCTATTATTAGCGCATCACCTGTAAAATAGGCTAAACCAATGTATAATATCATTTTAGTAATAGTAGTCATTTTCTCTTAAGAAGGAAGAGTTTCTTTTTCCAAACAACTACTTTTCAACTACTACATGCATTTGACATATTTTTTTATTAAATCTATTACTATTATGTTATATTTATATTTATAATATGTATGTATTTAAAGTTATATATGTGTAGTGTATCAACTATCTGGTATCCATAACTCAAGCCTCGATCGAAGCTTACCACGGAACTAGATGGTGCTGTGTGTTAATGTACCAACTATTTTATGCAATATTTTTTCATTCATAATTACAAAAAAAAGCATGACAACTTCATTTTTTTATTATTTGCCAATATTGGTCTCCGTGAAGCCCCTGAGACAGTTACTTATCGAACAATATAATAAATATGCTGTATTAGAAAGAACGTTTGTATGTATGTATGTATGTATGTTTTTGTAATTGAGTTTGTAATTTGTATGAAATTTAGTGAACAGATAGATTATAACCGAATATAAGCAACCCCATGGCTATTGTGGTCATCGGCAGGCCTGCCGTCGGAGCGTTGTACTTGAGTGCGTAAGCGATCCTGCGACACCCCAATAAGACGGGGGAGGTTCCGTTGGGTTTTAGTGGGTAGTACCTACTGGCTTTACCGGTGAGTCCCGTACCTCGTGTTTAAATGCATTTCCCAATGTTAAAAAAAAAGTTTAAATCATTATTATATAAAATCACCATCTTAAATGGTAAAACCTATTGAAATTCTACAAAAATCACAAATGCCATGGATTTTAATTATATTTAACTAAATCTGTCCACACTTTCACCAGTTACGCAAAAGTAAAGCAAGCGACGCGCGCGCCGAATGCTTAAATACTATGAAACCTAATATTATTGCAGCTGCCTACTGATGATCTAACCTAAAAAAACTTTCCTATACAATGTAATTGATGTTTTAGTAATGATTAGTTTAAAATATAAAAGGAAATTAGTATTTAGAGTGCAAAAAATACACGTAATGTTACAATAACGTAGATCTTAAAACGAATTAAACGCGTATGAAGTAGATTTTTCTATATCAATTTCCTGGCTCCACCATCAGCTTGTATCGAAATTATAGATTTTACAATCGATTTTTAACACGCAAATCTCATAAAAACCTGCTAAAAACGTTTTAATATGACAATTTTCATCCTCTATATTGAAAATCGGACAGAGAATGAGAGAGAGAATCTGTATTTTTATTTATCTGTGCTTTCTATCCTTTTCTATTATCTTTAAAACTTCTTCTTGAATTTAGAATGTAAATACCGTATAGAATGTGACAATTATATGTATTCAGCCCCTTTTTTGACGTCCCACTGCTAGAAAGGGGCCTCACTTCAATACGAGGGGCGTCAGGCCATACCAGGATCTCAGACATGTAGGTTTCCTCACGATATTTTCCTTGACAGTAAAACAAGCGGTAATCATATTGGAAAATAAATCACAAATGATAATTCGAAAGGTGTGAGATTTGGGATTTGAACCCGCTTCGTTCGGTTTCCCAAGCGAGCGCGTTACCACTAAGCTACCACTGTTATAACTGTGATAGATTTTGAAAACGGTTGATTTGACTTCCTCAACATAAATAATCTCCAAACATTTTTTTTAATGTTAATATACTACTTTGACCCGATTATATTTTTTTTTAATTATATGCATGCATATAATTTTTGAATGCCAAAATCAGATAAATGCATTTTTATCTCATAATCTTAAGAGAAACAAGATTTTTTCACATGATTCATAAAATACATCGCAGAGAAGATAATGTTACGTCTGACGTTGTTTATTGTTTATATTTTAATATGGGAAGGTGGCTTTTGTTTAATTTTAAGACCCATTGGTGTAATGGTAATGTTGGAGATGACGGATTCGAATCCAGCTGAGGCTAAATAATAAAAAAGTTTGATTGACTTTAAAAGTTACTCAACCATGAGGACTTAATTGTGTGTATGTCTTTTTACTCGACTCCGAAGAAGCCAAAAAGAGGGTTTTGTGTTGAATTTGTGTTTATTTTTCATATTTGTTATGCTATACCATGGTAAGTTTTATTAGTGGCCATTGAAAATTTCCACTATTCATCATCTGACTCCATTATTAGATGGCGATGATATCAAATTATTGTTCTGACATCCGTACATACATTTTTACACAAACATAATACAATTTCACATACATATATACATAAGTTATGTAATTTTCACATAGTTTAGTTATATAAAAGTGAATCTAATGAAAGCATGTTAAAAATCTTTTCTTGTGTCAAAGAGTTACGCGAAGTATTTGCCAATTGTAAATTATTGTTCTTATTTTTAATGAATAGATGTAGCCTTCCACTTTGTACTATAATATAAACTAGCGACTTACCCTCACTTCGCTCGGGTTCGTCCCTAGGTACGATTTATTTTTTTTTGAGCGAAACTCTAATTCTTTTTCTAAAATAAAAGTAGCCTAAGTTACTCCTTACAATATCAGCTATCTGCCAGTGAAAGTCGAGTTAAAATTGGTCCAGCCGTTTCGAAAATTAGCCGGAAAAACAGACAGACACAAAATTTTAAAAATTGTGTTTTTCTTATAAGTACCGTATATAATTCCATATGCATTTAGTATAAAGCTGTTATTTTGACATTACAAACAGACACTTCAATTTTATTTATCTGTATAAATTTCACGCTGCTGAATAACCAGAAGTAAAAACATATAAAATATGATATTTTATAAAACAGGTTTTACTACAAATATTGTTATTTAGTTTACATTGTGTAAAAACCATCAGATACAATTGTATGCGCTTAAAGAATGATATCTTGATACATTCTCTATTGTTAGAATACGTTCAAAAATGGAAATTGTAGGGGAAATGTAAATAATTGATGTTCAACATAAAAAACATATTTATCTATACAGATAAATAAAATTAAAGTGTCTGTTTGTAATGTCAAAATAACAGCTTTATACTAAATGCATATGGAATTATATACGGTACTTATAAGAAAAACTTAATTTTATAAAATTTTCGTCTATCTGTCTGTTTGGTCCGGTTAATCTCCAAAACGGCTGGACTGATTTTAACGGGACTTTTACTGGCAGATAGCTTATGTTATAAGGAGTAACTTAGGCTACTTTTATTTTAGAAAAAGAATTAGGGTTCCACTCAAAAAAAAACGGACTAGAGCGGAGTGAGGGTAAATGGCTATTAAATAATAAGCTTATAATAAAGTTTATTGTTTTTAATTCAATAAATGTATGGCATACACTGCATGCATGTAAATTAGCGATAATAATAGTTTATTGTTTGAATAAAAACTTATTTATTTTTGAATTTACTAATATAATACTAATTTACTGAGATGAGTTTTTACTGTCAATTCATACAGTCATATAATACACTTATCACGAGAAAGTTATATTTTTACAGTTTAATTGCATTTTATTTTTTATACAAATTATTTTATAATGCAATACAAAGTTAACTTTCAATTAGGCTGTTAAGGCTTTTAAGTGTTTGAAATAATCATTTTATCTTAATATATATGAAATAAAATCTGAAAATGTGGGCAATTTATATAAAAACTCTATTTAAAAACACGATTAAACTCGTATGAATGGCTTAAAAAATGTCTATAAGTAAAAGTAAGTCTAGAAAAGGTAAAAATCAAAATTAAAATCGTTTCTTATACGTATAACCGAAGGCTTTACGAGGACTTTTATTGACAGTGATACGGATTCCTATAATCCCGGGTAAAAAAGGTGGGATAGAGGATATGAGAATAAAAATTAACTTTATTCACTTAGACTGAAGCAGTGTAGTATTGTTAATTAATCTATACATATAATAAAATTGTCACTAAGCCGAATCTGTACATTAAATATTTTTGGAAAATCTTATTGAAATAGACATTATTAGCGATACAGAGGCTGAATCTATAGTTTTTAGATATTTTTCTGTCTGTCTATCTGTCTGTTACTGCATCACAGAAAAACCACTGGAGGGACTTTGATGAAATTTGGTATGTTAATAGCTGGTTATCCGGGTCAACATATAGAATACTTTTTGCTGCGGGAAAATATCTCATCTCTGAGAAATCTATACTAAACTTTAAAACGTATGTAGGGACGAACCTGAGCAGAGCGAGGGTGAGTCGCTATTTTAAATAGTATAGTCGATCTATGAGGAATCTATCACCAGCTCGGAAGGCAGCTCTGCTGAAAAGAGCCAGCGAGTTACTCTACGTTTGCTCTTTTAAGACCTGAGCAACAGTATTTAATATAAAATTATAGCTATATGAGTCAATTTATCTTATTTCCACACATATTCATCAACGAGAAACTCTTGTACAGAGTAATATGCTTATAGAAAGAGGTTTAACTTAGATATGAATGAGAATTTTAATATTAAACAAGTAAGCAGAGCCGCGGGAGATAATTAGTCTGACATATATAATGTTTTAAATCGCCTATTTATCTATTTTCCATGAAATAAAACGCGTATGTTATATTCGGCTTGAATCATTTTTACGTATAGAATGTCTTAAGCATTAGAGTTCAACGAGCGCACTGCTCGCAATGCTTGTGTCTATTTTATAGAAACGAGTTTTCAAAAGTGATGTACATAATATCTTTTTTTAGATTTACGCGAATATTTGACATTTTAAATAAAATTATCTGTTCGATTTTATTCGCGGATTTATTTTTATTGCTGACGGCAACCAAATATCAAAATAAATTCGCCAAAAAATCCGAAAAGATAGTTTTATTTAAAGCTATAATCAGTTAATATTTTATACATATTACATAAACTTTATTAATTCCCAACATTATATACATACAGTTATATAATGAATTCTGATTTTCAAATTCCTACTGCTCACACTACTTGTCGTGTCTCGATAGAGGTCAGTAACCAAGCCAAGTTATCGGATTTTGAGACGACTGCAACTTGTTTGAGTAAAAACATGTGGGAGTTTATGAAATAACGAGAATTTACTAAACACTTATCAACGGAATCCCAAATGAGGTGCCAGCTAATACAAATCAAAACACACCAACTTCAAAAATATCTGATTAGGTATCTATAGTAAATGAAAACCCCCATTTAGTTATTTTTTACTTTTCAGTGCTTGGAAGTCGATTTTTATTTTTTTCTTTAAGTTTTTATATTCAATTAAGATTTCTATGTATACATATATTGATTGTGCATTCTTTTGTTATAGGTGCAAGAATTATAAAACACTATAGATTCACCCTCGCGTCGCTCAGGTTCGTCTCTACGGTACGTTTTAACGGTTAGTATGGAATAAATAGAATATATATATATATATATATATATATATATATATATATAGGTATGATAAGTTGTATTATAACCTGTTTTCCCATGGGAATGATATAATCTTCCGAAGTAAAAAGTAGCTTATGTCATTCTCCAGCCCTCCAACTATCTTCAAACAAAAAATGACGCCAATCCGTTACTCTGTTTCAACGTAAAAGAAGGATAAACAAACACATTTTCACATTTATAATTAGTATGGATTTACTACGTTTTTACATATCCTAATTTGTATTCAGCTTATTTAACATGTGGGATGTTAATGTTAATTAATGTTGAGCACGGTCCTCCCTTCAACGCTGGCCAAGTACAAGTTGGCGAACTTCACATGTCTTTTGAAAATTTCTCATGACTTCATGTCTTGTCACGACATGTCATATCAAACATGCAGGTTTCACGATGTTTTCTTTCACCGTAGAACAAGTGGCAATCATGTTAGAAATGATTGGCACATGAAAATATCAGACGTGCGAGATCCAAGATTTGAAGCTGCTTCACTCGGTTTCCTAAGTGAGCGCGTTATCACTAGGTACTCACTACCGGTATAATTTAATATAGTATAAAATACTTCTTATTTTGCTGAGTATTCTCCTTTGCGTCTTCTCCTTACGACGTGAAATTGGCGAATTAATCTATGCTCAAATGGAACGATTCGAAGCCATTATATAACAAAAAAATTAATTGAATTGACATGTGGATATTACGGACATCCCGTCTGTAAAATGTGTATAATCTAAATAAAATTAAATAATATTTCCAGTACACAGGTATCGAATTAATGATATCAAAAATAATTATCCTATGGAATCATCTCATGAAACGAATGTTTTAACGGTTACTGCGTCACAAAGATCGTATCTTTTAAAATTTACTAATTAAAAAATATTTGTTATTATATATAAATGTTTAATTTTTTCAAATGAATAAGAAAATAAACAAGTTTTTTAACCTCAAGTGTATTAGATAATATAATGTACGACAGTAGAAAGTTTGCTTTTGCTTGCGTTTGTCTCAATGTCACGCGAAATGATTCATGTGTTCAATATTAAATATAACTTTTTCAGTTATTATTTTCTATCCTTTTCTAATAAACAAAAAAAGAAAAAGCTGGCGCTATAATCGAGTTATACTATAGTTATATCATATAACTAGAGGCTCACTCACTTAGGTTACCTAGGCGTCCCTAGTAGTTTTGAAACATTCAAATTTTAAATTTAAAAAATTTTAAAGGATTTCGAATTTCGCGCTGGAACCCTACATTTTTGCAAAATAAAACACACCCTATATATAGCCCTACAAACTCCTCTGTCTTTTAATGAAGGTGCCATCACAATCGCTTTAGCCGTTCCAAAGATTACCCCAACCAAAAAGAGAGACAGACAAAAATTTTAAAACATAGTTATTTTGAATTTACAGACAGACATTTTAATTTTATTTATATGTATATACAGATACGTTGACTTTTTGTTATATTTAGAATCAATTATTAATATATTATTTATAATACAATAAAACTTTTCCTTCGTACGGAAATACAAACAGCGACTTCCGTTTTAACTCTCATAGTGAAGGTATTACCGCTTAAATAGTGTTATTGAAATAGTGTAGTAATTGTTGCTGTAAATTTATACTTGTACATAGTTATTTTTAACTGATTTTCAAAAAAGGAGGTTATTATATTAGGTGTACTTAAATATGAGGAAGAATTTTTTTACCACTAACAACTTCTTAAAGACAGTAACGAAAGTCTTATAATATCGTCATGTCCCTCTGTCTGTCTATCCGAATATCTAAGCCATTTTTGGTAAGTTTTATCGTGTAGGGTATTGTTTCATACATCAGTCGAAATTCGATCATAATCATTATTGAAAATTTGGATAAAATATATATGAATTGTATTTATCTATCTATATAAAAAACTGTTCCCATTTTTTTTTTTGCAAACGTTGAAGCTCGTCAATAGTAGCTAAAAAAAAAAGAAAGTCGATTGAAAAACAAATGAGAAAGAGGTACAGAACTATAGAGATATACCTAATGACCTTTGAGGCATCTAAAATCTTAGTCTCTCCCGTGACCATATGCGCTGTGAGGCATTCGAAATGTCGGGAATCAAAAATCAAAATAAACCGCGTAATATTCCGAAAAGATAGTTTTAAAAAATAATGAACTGTTTTCTTCCCTTATTTATATATGGATATTACGAAATGCAAATTCATGTATGCCTTTAATGTAATGAATATTTTTGATGGATACATATTTTATTCTACTTCTAACGTATGTTAAAATCTATACTAATATTATAAAACTGAAGAGTTTGTTTGTTTGTTTGGTTGAACGCGCTAATCTCAGGAACTACTAATCCGATTTGAAAAATTCTTTTTTCATGAGATAGCCCGTTAACTGAGGAAGGCTATAGGTTATATGTCATCCTAGAAAAATGATGGGATAGATTTGTTTTTGTCTAGGGACGAACTCGAAGCGAAGCGAGAGTAAGTCGCTAGTATACCATAAATTGAATATTTCTTGCTACGGAACCTCGGTATACAATTCAGATTCGTACTTGCCCGATTTTTTTACAATTCAATTTTACATATTTGTTTCAATTTCTTAAAGAAAATGTTGATTTTCTCATAATGTAATTGATGTATCAAAGCTAGTTTAGCAAGTTTTGCTATGAAACTTGTATGAGTGTTTCTGGATTTTGAATCAAGTCTTTATATGGGTCATTTCTTAATAACTATCCACATGTATTCAGCCCTTTTTAACATCCCACTGCTGGGCACGGGCCTCCCTTCAATACTAAGCTAAGCTAGCAATAATAACTAAGCTATAACTTAATATAGTTTTAACTTATAATATATATATGAGCAAGCTGTGGTCTCCTATAAGTGAAGGAGTACACATATTGTAAGTCTTAATTACTGTTACCGCATCACGGAAAAAACACTGAAGGGATTTTGATGAAATTTGGTATGATGATAGCTGGTTACACGGGTCAACACATAGCATGTTTTTTACTGCAGGAAAATATATCATCTCTGAAAAATCTATACTAAACGTTAAAACGTATTATAAGTAGGGAGGAACCCGAGCGGAGCGAGGGTGAATCGCTAGTTTAATATATTAATTAAAAAAACGTTTCTATTAACGTCTTTTTTATAATATTATAATTAAATACAGTTAGAATTATGTTGCTTTTGCCGAATGATGGCATTAAAATAATGTTTTGCGTAAAAACACTAGTTAGGAGTTATCTGAAGTTAAGTTACTTGTTGAAAGCTAAAAGGGAACAGATGAACGTACATACATACTTAGCTTGCTAAGTCATAAATCTCCGTAATTAGGTAAAAACGTGAACATACAAAGTTAAAGCGTATACACGTTATACAATCAAATATTTCCTATATTTGTTTCTAAATGGAGTTATATAAATGACTTCCTATCCCATTTCCTTGATACAACGGAATCGGTCAAGTTTCTTTTGGAGTCACGCGAAAATACTGTTCTACATATTTATATTGCAGTAATTATTATACTTAATGATGTGAATAAGGGAAAGTTTCATTCAGACTTAACATTGTTGTTGGTTTTGTCGTGTTTTTATATCGTAGTGAAGTCATTCGGCCTTGCCTCAAGGAATACTATCAAGCTATATTAGATCACTAGCGACTCACCCTCGCTCTACTCGGATTCGTCCCTACTTACGTTTTAACGTTTAGTATAGAATTCTCAGAGATGAGATATTTTCTGGCAGTAAAATGTATCTTATATGTTGATCCGGATATCCAGCTATCCTCATACCAAATTTCATTAAAATCTGTCCAGTAGTTTCCTCATTATGCTTTCCCAGACAAACATACAGATAAATTTTTTTAAAACTATAGATTCGGCCTCTGTGTTGATAAAACTGATTATTCCAAAAATATTTTTCAAAAAAAATATTTAATGTACAGATTCGACTCAGAATTTTAACATTGAAAATGTTTTTTATTATAGAATTCTTAATTTTTCGAAAGACATGTGGAATATTGATGAAAGCTCGTGCAAAGCAGTGAGACGTTAAAAAAGGGCTTAAAAATTTATAATATAGCTAGATGAAATAAATTATTTGATAATTAATGACCTCAAGGAACGAATATGTATAGATTTTACAAACCGTGTTTTGCTTTCTTTTAAGGTCTGTCGGTCTGCCTCTACTATGATATTTATAGTATAATGTTGTATTGCACTTATACTGTAACTTTAGTGCCTATATAATAATATTTAGGTACCTCAGAGCTAGTCTGACGAAAGAGCCCGAAGTTTTTCATAGAAACTGCTTGATTACACAACATATGACTTAAGTATCTTTTGAAAGGATTTTAGGTTTTTTTCAGAAAAAAATCTGGGATTTTTAAATATCATGGTCTCTAAGGTTATCAAGAGCCTCTGCCATGGTAGTACTCGTAAGTTCTCACGGAAGTTTTTCTGCTACTAATGACTATTGCACTCTATGTTGAGGCGTTACAGCGCGAAGAAAAAAAATAAATATACGTTACGAAAGAAAATAAATATACGTTAAATGAATTTATTGTTATTTGTTATAAGCTTATATTTTTCTTGGATTCTGCAATATTGTAATATAACATACCGTTTTCTTACAAAGTATAATTTAAGCAATCTATTAATTACTAACTACTCACTTTATTTAGGTTAAGTAATGTACACTTTTATGCACCATTTCCGCTCTATTCTTATATTTTCTGTATCCTTCTCTATAGGTTGCCTGTAAGAGATTGCTTTTAGTGATAAGGCCGCCCTTGCACATTTCTTTAACTGTTTTTGTTTTTCTTTCTGCATGTACCATTTTACTGTGCAATAAAGTGTTTAAATAAAATAAAATAAATACTCACCCTTGCTCCGCTCGGTTTGGTCCCTAGTTACATTTTAGCGTTTAGTATAGATGTCTCAGAGATGAGATATTTTCTCGCAGTAAAAAGTATCCTTTATGTTGACCGTGATAACCAACTATCATCATACCAAATTTCATCAAAATCTGTCCAGTGGTTTTATCGTGAATCCCAGATAGATAGTCGATAATAATGACTATTTCAATAAGATTTTCCAAAAAATATTTAATGTACAGATTCGGTTAGAATTTTATTATATGTATAGATAGATTTATTGATACTCTTTTATCAAACAAATCTCTAAATAAAATGTGTAAATCTATAGTTTTTAGGCGTCTACAAAGTAATTTCATAATGTTTGAAATAAAACTCGATCGGTGTCTTATTTATGTTAATATAAGTTTCTTGCGCAGCTACGGCTTTGTCCGACGCACGCAATCTGTAGAGGGTGCACAATGTAAAGCTATGTAGGACTGTCCTGTTTGTTTTAATTGATATTTAAAAAATGATAAATAAACGTATTTTTTTGTGGATAAGTTGTCATTCATCATTGACTAGCGACTCACCCTCGCTTCGCTCGTCTCTAGCTCGCTTCCCAATACAAACTTTTATCCCCATTTTCTAAGTTCTTGCGCAATTTTCGTAATTTTTTTTAATGTAAGAACCTCCTCCTGACAATAACGAGCACAACAAAAAAAGAATTTGTGAAATCGGTCCAGCCGTTCACGCGTGATGGCGTGACCAAGGGAAATAGGGATTCATTTTTATATAAATAGATAGGTGAATTGAAGGTTTTTGGGGATTTATATGATTTTTTGAAAATAATCACCAGGAAAGTTCTATAGTTATCGTATTATCGCCAAAGATTTATAACACGTACTATATATCGATTCCATTAAAAAAGGTTAAATTATTTATTTTTTTTGAACAAAGCCAAGTAAAAATCAGTAGATATGGTCATCCAGCATCACATTTTTGTCTTGATATCAATAACCAAAAAAATAATATAGAAATACATTGAAATAGAATCATATCAAGTACGCTTTAAGATTTATAATACATATAAGTCTAAAATAACAAGGTCATAATTTCAATCGTATTATCGGTATCACTATTGCATAACATAATTGTGTATATAAAAATGTATCTATAATATAATAATAATAATATTTATAATATTTTGGTACATTAACACACAGCACCATCTTGTTTCACGGTAAGCTATGAGGCTTGTGTTATGGATACCGGATAGTTGATACACTACACATATATAACTTTAAATACATACATATTATAAATATAAACACCCATGACTACAGTACAAACATTCGTGCTCATCACACAAATGAATGCCCCCAGCGGGACTCAAACCCGCGACCTCTGGCACAGCAAGTAGAGTTACTACAAACTGAACCAAACATGTCGTCGTCTAATTTAAACATTCTTTTAAAATTGACCAATCCATCATCGAATTTATTAGCTACGGCCATGCAATATTAAAAGAAATAATATTAATTCCATTTCCACACAAACAAAGCCATATGTAGAACCTAGTATTTATCCTCGAACATATAAAATTGTTTATCCGCATACAGTCACGTATTTAGTATTCGCCTTTCGAAGCCCATGGTCACCCTACCTCCCACTCGGCGAGACTCTGCCAGTACTCAGGGGGCCGTTTGAAAGTGCGCTCGGTTATATAGTTAGTGTTAAGGTATTTTGTGCATTTCTTTTTTTTTATGTGACATTTTATGTGATTTTTGTGGAACTTATAAGAAAAAAGGTTTGATATAATTATAATAAGTTTTTTTTTAATTATATATGTACTCATAATGAAATGGTCGTCGCTGTTGCTCTTAGATTTCATCTATGCGCATATTTTTTTTTAATATTTTGCGATATACTTGAGTTTTTCTTGCTTTTTTGATATTTTTTTACGTTTTTTTATTTTATTTTTTTTTCTTCTATTATAAATTTATTTTTTATAATAACTCCTACACAGTTCGTTAACATTTATAATTTACATTTTTAAATAACAGGAAATGATTATATAATATATAATGCTTATAACTTTTATTAATAAAAAAATAAAATAAATTATTTGAATTCATTTTATTTGTTGCGATACGTAAATATTATAAACGTTTATTTTTACTATTTCCTTCACGTATGCTTGCTCAAGCATTCATTTCTAGCAACGACTTCACTGCAGTTGTAATATATTATATACTTTATATAACACATTCAGGTATAGTGGCGTATCTGCTCAAAAAGTGAGAGGTAACAGGTTCGATTTTTGTTTTAATATAGTTATTTTTTTAGTTTAGATGTTAAAAATTAAAATATGACATACAAAATGAAATAGACTATATTTAGATTGTAATATGACTTAATTCAGATGTATATTTTTTATACAGATATTTCTATATCGTGATAAAATTTTCGTTGTTTTTTTTTTTTTTTTTTAAATAAACCAAATGTAAATTAAAAAAGAACTACTTTTCAATGGTGAAATGTACTTAGTTAACGGAATTTCACTAGTGGAAATTTAGAAATGACATAATATTATTTTACGCCAAGCGTCAAACATTTTGACGAATTATCGTGGAACATAAAGATGGCTACTTGTTATGTAATTGAATACTTAATAATTAAAAAAAAATAACTACATAGTTTCACAATTTAAGCTTAAAACTTTAAATATCTACCCTAAAAATGGTTGTGGATAATATTTTTTTAAATTATCTATACTTATATTATAAATAGGTAAAGTTTGTGAGTTTGTGAGGTTGTAAGGGGTAATCTCTGGATTTACTGAACCGATTTAGATGAAACTTGGTAAGAAGATAGTTTGAGACCTTGGGAAGGACATAGGATACTTTTTATCCCGGAAATCATCCCTTAAAGGGGATGAAAATGCTGATAAAAGTTTGTATGGGGAGTCACTAGTTATCTCATAAAATTGGAGTGGTCAAAGCAGTTGCGTAACTAGCCTTTTTGGGCCCCGATGCAAAAAAAAATGGAAGTACCTCCCTTAAAACAAGCGTGAGTTCTACCGCACTCTTAAATACTTGAATATGACAGAGACAGTTGTCTAACTTCTCATTTTTTTTCTAACCGCTCTCACAGAAGAACAAGTAGAGTAAAATTTAGTAAAAAAGCTGACCTTAGAGGACCATTCATCGTCTTATAGAACATAGGTACAATCACATTCCTCGTGGTCCTCGTAAAAAATAATAGGCGGAAATTTAGAACACTTTTTTTTGCGGTTAAATAAAATGTATGAGAACCGTCTCAAAAAATATTTTTAAATAAAAGAATCATTTATGGTTCACTGGGGCCCCCTTGAATCAGGGGCCCCAAGCTATCGCATTAGTTGCATTGGCATAGTCCACCATTGGGTCAAAGAATATTTAAACTTATGTAAAAATAAAGTCTAAGTGCAGACGAAGTCAGAAAATTCTCTAGTCCATGTAATTAATAATACACATTAACTTATTTCCGTTTCGCAAGTTGGCGTGTGATTTATTAACAATTTCTAATGAGCTGCTATAGATTTATTTTAAATTACATCATTACATTTTTATAATTAGTATTGCTAATTAAATTCATTAGTAAATGTGTTTTTTTTTCGTACATTTTTTTATATAGTGTCATGCAATATAGATTTTACAACATATCTACTGGTATCCCACGGGAAACCCTTCAAACAAACAAGAAAATACATTATGTACGCTTGCAATATCTATACATATAATAAAATTGTTACTAAGCTGAATCTGTACATTAAATATTTTTTTTTGAAAATCTTAATGAAACAGATAAATAAAGGATAAAATAAAGTCGTTCATATTTCACATTCATAATGTTATTTTTAATCCCATCAAAAACATACTTGTGAAAATGGGAGCCAAGTTCAATTAAGAATATGGGTGTTTGTCGACTTCGCCGACAAAAGAATTGAGAACTTAATGGGCACCAAGTTATGTAGATCATCCTGAAATTTATTCATAAGAACGTACAACATTCTAAAATAAATTTAAAACTCAATTTCTTGTTCTTTTTTTTCTCTGTTACAAACAGTGTTTGTATTTTAAGATTACGACCTTTGAAGGATTAGGACATTAGAAGTTCAACATTTGACTTGGCTAGTTTTTACCAGTGAACCAAATTTTTAGAAGAGTGAGACCCGTTGATCGTACAATATAAGAACAGTAACTTACGTATAGCATAAAGAAGATATAAGTGATTAGCCAAATATAAAATAGCTTGTATTCAAAAACTAGCCAACTCAATTTTCATTTTTCAGTCACACTACGCGGTTGACAAATCGAACACCACAGAGGCGCTCGCGTTTGTTTCCTTTTTGTATATATAACTTAAGTTTTTTTTTTCACTGCATGTATCTATTGTAGTTATTGTTTTTTATTATATACATGTTTAATATTCGCAAAGCGTGTAATATCTATAATTAAGATAATATTTAGACTCTTAGTGGACATTTTGAGTTTTTGACAATTTTATGTTGATGTTAATAATAAATAAATAAATAACACAATTGTTCAAAATGATGTCAGATCGCTGATCCGGCGCTGCCAGTTGCAGTTTGTGTTATTATTGGTTGTCTACATAAATATCATAAATAATCAGGTACGTATACAAAACAATAAAAGCGACCTTTCATCATAGAACCTATTCTTCTGCGAAAGAAAAAGTTTTTGCTGTTGCTATTATTGCGATTGCTATTGGTGCTATTATATTTTGAAAGGAACTAGGTGTTAATAAAAATTAATTGAAGAAACACAACTACCCACCTGGACGCCAAACTTCAACTTTCTAGGTCATATGGAAGTAGGTTAGGTTTTACTATTATATGTCAGTCAGTGATAAAAATGCCGACTTTTAGACGTTGATATCTCAATAACCGTCAGAGCTTTATTTATGTAATTGAGTATTCTAGTCAATCCAAGGGGATTTAATAAATGAACCCATGTGTTTATGTAAAATGGATTTTGAGTTATTAAGAGATCAAAAGTGGCTCCAAATGGCTCGTGTTACACTCGGTATTGCATCGCCAGTTCCTTTGGCTTGAACTTGGCTGGACACGCTACCGCTTGTCTTGGTATTTGTCGATTTTAATTCTAAACATTTTAAAATATAATAAGTATTATAATTAAATATGGAAATATAATTTATTTAACTTTAACTGTTATTATTATAAATATTACAATTTTTAAAAACTTAATTAATTAATAATATTATTCATTTATATTAAAAAAAATATAAATATTAACTATTTATTCAAGGAATAATATTGTTTTTATATGTAACTTAAAAAAATATAAATTTAGATTGCTACCTTTAAGATAAAAAATAAATAAAAATACAACAACATACAAAGAAAATATTACGTAACAAATACCTTTGCAAGTACGAATTTTTAAAATAATTGTTTATGATTTGGTCGTAGTTATGCATAATGGATCCAGCCCACGAAAACAGTATTTTGAGTTACTGTCAGAAATGGCACTTATATATCAACTTAAATACAGAAAGTAGATAAAAACACAATATTTAAGAGGAATTAAAACAACTATGGTCTTGTTATTTTGATATACAAAATTTACTAAAACTTCTTATTTTCTTAAAAGTAATTTTTCGTGGTTGCATCTACTTTGCATAACTACGTCCATTTATGATCTCTTTCAGTTGTAACTTAAATTTATTTAGTCGAATAACAAAGCATAACCGCGACTTGTTTTTTTTTATTATATACGTGTTTAATATTTGCAAAGCGTGTAATATCTATAATTAAGATAATATTTAGACTCTTAGTGGATATTTTGAGTTTTTGGTAATATCTGGTTGGTGTTAATAATAAATAAATAAATAACACAATTGTTTAAAATGATGTCAGATCGCTGAGCCGGCGCTGCCAGTTGCAGTTTGTGTTATTATTGGTTGTCTACATAAATATCATAAATAATCAGGTACGTATACAAAACGAAAAAAGCGATCTTTCATCATAGAACCTATTCTCTTGCGAAAGAAAAAGTTTTTGATGTTGCTATTATTGCGATTGCTATTGGTATTATATTTTGGTAGCCAAGGTGTTAATAAAAATTAATTGAAAAATATTTCAAATCGTAAAAATTTATTGTTTCGGTTTTTTTTTCATTTTATATACACAATTACCCACCTGGACGCCAAATTTCAACTTTCTAGGTCATCTGGAAGTGGATTAGGTTTTACTACTATATGTCAGTCAGTGATAAAAATGTCGATTTTAATATGTCAATAACCGTTTAAGCTGTATTTATGAAATTGAGTATTCTAGTTAATTTAAGAGGATTTGATAAATGAGCCCATGTATTAATGTAAAGTGGATTTTGAGTTATTAAGAGGCCAAAAGTGGCTCCAAAAGGTTCGTCTAATATATCACACACTACTGCATCGCCAGTTCCCTTGGCTTGAACTTGGCTGGACACACTACCGCGTGTCCCGATGATTTTAAAAAAGAAGGGATTATTCGATTTGCTTGTGTTTTTTATAATATCTAAATAGTATTCCCCCAGTGGTTAAAATTCAATCATAAGGATATGTTTTATTGATAACACATTGAAAGCGTCAATAGGTACCTACTAAACAAAAAAAAACTAAAATTGGGTAACAAACAGAGGAGAAAAGGGTACTAACTGTTTTGTCGTTGCCTGTTTATGTTTTGTGTTTTTTTTTTTTAATTACCAGTATCGCCTTTTTAGTAAAAAGTCATCGTATAATTTGCTCAAATATAAGTTAGAGAAATGAAAACGATTTAAGATCGTTATTATTTAATTTTTTGTGCCAGTAAAGTTACAATATTAGCTTCTTTATATAATCGAAACAAATTCGCAAGTTTTGAAATTTTATTACATAATGTATTATATTTTTAGATTTCGAAAGGCAAAGGTCAAATGTTAGATGACTACTGAATAAGTTTATTTTTTATTTATATGTTACAACTTAAAGCCTTAAACGTAATTTTCACTATCCATAGCCAAAACCAAACAAATATATATCTTTTATCTCAGCCATTGAAATGTTTCCTAAGAACATCATTGTTGAGTATCTAATATTATACTATGACTAGCGACTCACCCTCGCTTCGCTTCGGGTACGTCCCTAGACAAAAACAAATCTATCCCACGGGAACCGTACATTTTTCCGGGATAAAACTAACCTATATGATATTCCAGACTATGATCTATCTCTGTGCCTAATTTCATCCAGATCCGTTCAGCCGTTCTCGCGTGAAAGAGTAACAAACATCCATCCTCACAAATTTCCACATTTTTAAATATTAGTATGGATAGTTTGTAAAAAGTGGGTGTGTTTTTGTTACTTCTCTTCGACTTCATTTTAATTTATAAATAAATCGGTATGGAGATAGCGTATATCCTGAATAGGTTTTTTATCGAGACACCTTTCACGAGACTTGAAGTAAGCGATAGTACGTAGTTATTAAGGCATTCTCTATTTATTAGATGAAAGCAAAAATAGGAAAATACGCGTGTAAAACGGAATATATTTATTTTTTATAATCTGTATTGCTTTTGAATTAAGCCTATATTAATATTTTTTAATGTAATTTTCATTTTGACTAAGAAAATTATTTTTATAAAGTGTAAATATTGTTGGAAAATTCAAAGTGGTTGACGCAACGCCATTGGTCAGACCGAATATGACGTCAGAGTATATCATAACTGAGCGATTAGCGATTTTGTCGCTACAAATTGCTTAAGTAAAAGTCGTCATTATACTGTGTAGTGGCCTTTAAAGTACTCGTATTGGTATGATATTTTTTGTTATTTTCATACTGAATTTTCGTTTTTTGGATCTGGATATTTATTTTTCAATTATATAGCGATATAAGCTATTGTATATAAAAAAAACCACGCATATCCCCCATTCTCTACATGTTATCCCTTGTAGACTTAAAAATCCCTTGTTAGTACAAATAATATACAAATATTCGTGAACTTGTCACCTATCTAAGAAGCCAATTTATTAAATAAAAAAAATATTTATTCAATTTAATAAAAAAACAGTGTTATCAATAAAAAAAATGATAAAAGGTAGTTTTTTTTAGTATAAATAAGTATATTAAATTCTCATATTATGTTTCAATATTAATTAGTTGAATTTCGACTATTAATTTTATTAATTCCTTAGCAAATCCTCTAAAATTCAAGAGAAGGCCATTTCATTATGAGCTCGGATCAAATATTAAACGCTGCTAAAGTGTATAGATATGATACTGTAGAAATTAAATTGTACCACGTCCATCCCATGTTTTTTTATTGAGAATCTTATAAAGCGACTTAAAAAATTGCTAACTTCTTTTAATTTATGATTAAATAACACTGTCTTAGATTTACGCGAATATTTGACATTTTAAACAAAACTATATTTTCGGATTTTTCGCGTTTTTTATTTCCATTTGATTGCTTTACAGCGCACATTGTCATGGAAGAGACTAAGGTTTTAGACGTTTGTTGTCTACCCACAACTTTACAAAATGATTTCAAAAAATTCAAAAATGGCACCAAATATTGTAAGATTTTAAAGCATTCGAAACGTCTCGGGAACCAAATATCAAAATAAAACCGCAAGAAATCTATGAGATAGTTTTATTTATAATTTATGATTAAAATTAAGCGTCTCGTACTATATAGTCAAATACAGCTAGTTTATTAACATCTAATTTAGAAGAAAAAAGATACTGTATATTCACGTGTCGGTGATTTTTTTTTATATTTAAAACTAGCGACTGACCCTCGCTTCGCTCGGGTTCGTCCCTAGATTGATTCCCCGTACAAACTTTCATCCCCATTTTCACTTCCTTAAGGGATGATTTCTGGGATAAAAACTGGTTTCAAACTATCTCCTTACCAAATGTCATCTAAATCGGTTCAGTAGTTTCGGAGCCTATTCAAACAAACAAACAAACGAACGAACGAACAAACAAGCAAACAAACAATCAAATCTTACCTCTTTATAATATAAGTATAGACGTAGATAATTATTTTTATATTATATATTAAATAATCACATACTTTTCTATAAAATTTATTTCAGACGACTGAAAAATATTCATAATTCAAAATAATTTCTATAAACGACTTTAATCATAAAATTTAATATAATTAGTATTAGTATTAAATTACCTGTCTGATACTTAGATACAGACACGACAATTAAATGACTAAGTCAAGAAAAAAGCAAAAGCTGAAGATACGTTTTTTTTTAATTTACAATATTTTATATTTATTTAATTCTTAAACTTAACTATTTTTAACATGATAATTATGTATATTTCGCAGAAAAAAAAATAAATGCAAGATATCAATAAAAAAACAGGCGCTGTTCAAACTTTTTGGAACTTTCTCAAGGACTTTCTATACATTTATATAAAGTTTGTTCTATACGCTCTCGCCGTCTACGTACTGTTTTATTATTACGACGTGTATTTAGGTACTTAGTATTTTCAAACAGTTTTAGTTTATGTTTAGTGCTGTGAAGTGGGTTGTGTAGTATATTTTTGTGACAGAAAAGGATAATTTTGGTAAGTTATATAATATTTAAACTAGCAACTCACCCTCGCTCTGCTCGTGTTCATCCCTATTTACGTTTTGAGGTTTAGTATAGATTTCTCAGAGATGAGATATTTTCCCGCAGTAAAAAGTATCCTATATGTTGACCCGAATAACCAGCTATCATGATATCAAATTTCATCAAGATCTGTCCAGTGATTTTCTCGTGATGCGTTCCCAGACAGACATACAAACAGAAAAAATTCTAAAAACTATAGATTTAGTCTCTGTATCGATAATAATGACTATTTCAATAAGATTTTTCAAAAAAATATTTAATGTACAGATTCGACTCAGAATTTTATTATAATACTAGTGGCTCACCGTCACTTCGCTCGGGTTCGCCTCTAGACAAACAAAAACAAATCTATCCTACGGGAACCGTACATTTTTCCAGGATAAAAGTAGCCTATTTGTTATTCTGATGTATGAACTATATTATTGTAAAGTTACATTAAAATCCAGTCAGTACTTTTTGTGTACTAAGCTGTATAAGTTACTATAGTTTTTTAACTATCCCACGAGAACTCTTTAATTTTCCGGGATGAAGTATCTAAAATGTTGACCGGGGATATAAAGTACCACCATACAAAAATTCATTTAAATCAGTCCAACAGTTTCGGAGATTAGCCCGAACAAACAGACAGGAAACAAAAAAATTGAAAAAAAAACTGGATTTGTTCTATTTCTCTTCTTACATCCCCCTGACTCGGTTTTTAGCATTTTTTTCTATATACAGACATTCGACCTCTACAGTTTTATTATATGTATAGATGTATAGATAATTTTCAAATCGTACTTGAAATGTTTGACGTAATAAAACGACAGCATTCTATGATTACTTACAATAATATTATTTCTTAATATTTTGTAATAAAATAAATTTTAATTTAGTAAGTAAAAGCGATCTGTAGTGATATAACGGCTCCAACGCTAAATGATTCGACGCGGTGACGATTGAAGTGTTAAATTATACATTTTCGTCAAATTTTGTTTAGAAAACTATACGTTAATTTATATTTTACAGTAAGTTTTCACTTATCAATAATGGATCATCATTACCATTTGACAGATATTTTAGAAGTTATACTTCTTTTGGGACGCTTGAAAAAAATATGAGAGTAAAATTTTTACGATGCACGCGCACACCGACAGCCAGAAAGCGACATGATGAAGTTAGCTGCATTCCTTTTACAAACAGAGAGTTGTGACATACGGGATGAAATCTTTAGCTATTTTTGTTCTGTTACTCCAAAGAAGTATAACTTCTTACGTGCGTACACACACAAACACACGTTTTTTTTTTAAGTTACGAATAATTCTTCCCATATATGGTAAAAGACGTATATAAACGTTTTTGTGTAGACCACATTGAAAGTAAAAATATAACCCTGAATTTCTCAATTCAAGTCTATATGACAGATAATATCCGTTAAGATGAAAAACAATTTAAATAAAACTTTATAATTTACTAACGGCTCACCCTCGCTTCGCTCGGGTTCGTCGCTAAGTGCGTTTTACATAGATATTTAAAATAGTTATTTGCCAGCGTTAGCCATATATATATATATATATATATATATATATATATATATATATATATATATATATATGTATATATATAAAAAAACTCGTGTTAGTTACACCATTTATAACTCAAGAACGGCTGGACCGATTTTTATGATATTTGATTTTTTTTAATTTCTCTTAGTCCGGATTAGGATAATAAGTATTAAAACATCAGAAAAATTATATATATATATATATATATATATATATATATATATATATATATATATATATATATATATATATATATATATATATATATGGCTAACGCTGGCAAATAACTATTTTAAATATCTATGTAAAACGCACTTAGCGACGAACCCGAGCGAAGCGAGGGTGAGCCGTTAGTAAATTATAAAGTTTTATTTAAATTGTTTTTCATCTTAACGGATATTATCTGTCATATATTTATTTTTATTTTTCAATTATATAGCGATATAAGCTATTGTATATAAAAAAACCACGCATATCCCCCATTCTCTACATGTTATCCCTTGTAGACTTAAAAATCCCTTGTTAGTACAAATAATATACAAATATTCGTGAACTTGTCACCTATCTAAGAAGCCAATTTATGAAATAAAAAAAATATTTATTCAATTTAATAAAAAAACAGTGTTATCAATAAAAAAAATGATAAAAGGTAGTTTTTTTTAGTATAAATAAGTATATTAAATGCACATATTATGTTTCAATATTAATTAGTTGAATTTCGACTATTAATTTTATTAATTCCTTCGCAAATCCTCTAAAATTCAAGAGAAGGCCATTTCATTATGAGCTCGGATCAAATATTAAACGCTGCTAAAGTGTATAGATATGATACTGTAGAAAGTAAATTGTACATTATATTTTAGAAAAATAATGTTTTTCATCTTTTTATACGTCCATCCCATGTTTTTTTATTGAGAATCTTATAAAGCGACTTAAAAAATTGCTAACTTCTTTTAATTTATGATTAAATAACACTGTCTTAGATTTACGCGAATATTTGACATTTTAAACAAAACTATATTTTCGGATTTTTCGCGATTTTTTTTTTCCATTTTATTGCTTTACAACGCACATGGTCATGGAAGAGACTAAGGTTTTAGACGTTTGTTGTCTACCCACAACTTTACAAAATGATTTCAAAAAATTCAAAAATGGCACCAAATATTGTAAGATTTTAAAGCATTCGAAACGTCTCGGGAACCAAATATCAAAATAAAACCGCAAGAAATCTATGAGATAGTTTTATTTATAATTTATGATTAAAATTAAGCGTCTCGTACTATATAGTCAAATACAGCTAGTTTATTAACATCTAATTTAGAAGAAAAAAGATACTGTATATTCACGTGTCGGTGATTTTTTTTTATATTTAAAACTAGCGACTGACCCTCGCTTCGCTCGGGTTCGTCCCTAGATTGATTCCCCGTACAAACTTTCATCCCCATTTTCACTTCCTTAAGGGATGATTTCTGGGATAAAAACTGGTTTCAAACTATCTCCTTACCAAATGTCATCTAAATCGGTTCAGTAGTTTCGGAGCCTATTCAAACAAACAAACAAACGAACGAACGAACAAACAAGCAAACAAACAATCAAATCTTACCTCTTTATAATATAAGTATAGACGTAGATAATTATTTTTATATTATATATTAAATAATCACATACTTTTCTATAAAATTTATTTCAGACGACTGAAAAATATTCATAATTCAAAATAATTTCTATAAACGACTTTAATCATAAAATTTAATATAATTAGTATTAGTATTAAATTACCTGTCTGATACTTAGATACAGACACGACAATTAAATGACTAAGTCAAGAAAAAAGCAAAAGCTGAAGATACGTTTTTTTTTAATTTACAATATTTTATATTTATTTAATTCTTAAACTTAACTATTTTTAACATGATAATTATGTATATTTCGCAGAAAAAAAAATAAATGCAAGATATCAATAAAAAAACAGGCGCTGTTCAAACTTTTTGGAACTTTCTCAAGGACTTTCTATACATTTATATAAAGTTTGTTCTATACGCTCTCGCCGTCTACGTACTGTTTTATTATTACGACGTGTATTTAGGTACTTAGTATTTTCAAACAGTTTTAGTTTATGTTTAGTGCTGTGAAGTGGGTTGTGTAGTATATTTTTGTGACAGAAAAGGATAATTTTGGTAAGTTATATAATATTTAAACTAGCAACTCACCCTCGCTCTGCTCGTGTTCATCCCTATTTACGTTTTGAGGTTTAGTATAGATTTCTCAGAGATGAGATATTTTCCCGCAGTAAAAAGTATCCTATATGTTGACCCGAATAACCAGCTATCATGATATCAAATTTCATCAAGATCTGTCCAGTGATTTTCTCGTGATGCGTTCCCAGACAGACATACAAACAGAAAAAATTCTAAAAACTATAGATTTAGTCTCTGTATCGATAATAATGACTATTTCAATAAGATTTTTCAAAAAAATATTTAATGTACAGATTCGACTCAGAATTTTATTATAATACTAGTGGCTCACCGTCACTTCGCTCGGGTTCGCCTCTAGACAAACAAAAACAAATCTATCCTACGGGAACCGTACATTTTTCCAGGATAAAAGTAGCCTATTTGTTATTCTGATGTATGAACTATATTATTGTAAAGTTACATTAAAATCCAGTCAGTACTTTTTGTGTACTAAGCTGTATAAGTTACTATAGTTTTTTAACTATCCCACGAGAACTCTTTAATTTTCCGGGATGAAGTATCTAAAATGTTGACCGGGGATATAAAGTACCACCATACAAAAATTCATTTAAATCAGTCCAACAGTTTCGGAGATTAGCCCGAACAAACAGACAGGAAACAAAAAAATTGAAAAAAAAACTGGATTTGTTCTATTTCTCTTCTTACATCCCCCTGACTCGGTTTTTAGCATTTTTTTCTATATACAGACATTCGACCTCTACAGTTTTATTATATGTATAGATGTATAGATAATTTTCAAATCGTACTTGAAATGTTTGACGTAATAAAACGACAGCATTCTATGATTACTTACAATAATATTATTTCTTAATATTTTGTAATAAAATAAATTTTAATTTAGTAAGTAAAAGCGATCTGTAGTGATATAACGGCTCCAACGCTAAATGATTCGACGCGGTGACGATTGAAGTGTTAAATTATACATTTTCGTCAAATTTTGTTTAGAAAACTATACGTTAATTTATATTTTACAGTAAGTTTTCACTTATCAATAATGGATCATCATTACCATTTGACAGATATTTTAGAAGTTATACTTCTTTTGGGACGCTTGAAAAAAATATGAGAGTAAAATTTTTACGATGCACGCGCACACCGACAGCCAGAAAGCGACATGATGAAGTTAGCTGCATTCCTTTTACAAACAGAGAGTTGTGACATACGGGATGAAATCTTTAGCTATTTTTGTTCTGTTACTCCAAAGAAGTATAACTTCTTACGTGCGTACACACACAAACACACGTTTTTTTTTTAAGTTACGAATAATTCTTCCCATATATGGTAAAAGACGTATATAAACGTTTTTGTGTAGACCACATTGAAAGTAAAAATATAACCCTGAATTTCTCAATTCAAGTCTATATGACAGATAATATCCGTTAAGATGAAAAACAATTTAAATAAAACTTTATAATTTACTAACGGCTCACCCTCGCTTCGCTCGGGTTCGTCGCTAAGTGCGTTTTACATAGATATTTAAAATAGTTATTTGCCAGCGTTAGCCATATATATATATATATATATATATATATATATATATATATATATATATATATGGCTAACGCTGGCAAATAACTATTTTAAATATCTATGTAAAACGCACTTAGCGACGAACCCGAGCGAAGCGAGGGTGAGCCGTTAGTAAATTATAAAGTTTTATTTAAATTGTTTTTCATCTTAACGGATATTATCTGTCATATAGACTTGAATTGAGAAATTCAGGGTTATATTTTTACTTTCAATGTGGTCTACACAAAAACGTTTATATACGTCTTTTACCATATATGGGAAGAATTATTCGTAACTTAAAAAAAAAACGTGTGTTTGTGTGTGTACGCACGTAAGAAGTTATACTTCTTTGGAGTAACAGAACAAAAATAGCTAAAGATTTCATCCCGTATGTCACAACTCTCTGTTTGTAAAAGGAATGCAGCTAACTTCATCATGTCGCTTTCTGGCTGTCGGTGTGCGCGTGCATCGTAAAAATTTTACTCTCATATTTTTTTCAAGCGTCCCAAAAGAAGTATAACTTCTAAAATATCTGTCAAATGGTAATGATGATCCATTATTGATAAGTGAAAACTTACTGTAAAATATAAATTAACGTATAGTTTTCTAAACAAAATTTGACGAAAATGTATAATTTAACACTTCAATCGTCACCGCGTCGAATCATTTAGCGTTGGAGCCGTTATATCACTACAGATCGCTTTTACTTACTAAATTAAAATTTATTTTATTACAAAATATTAAGAAATAATATTATTGTAAGTAATCATAGAATGCTGTCGTTTTATTACGTCAAACATTTCAAGTACGATTTGAAAATTATCTATACATCTATACATATAATAAAACTGTAGAGGTCGAATGTCTGTATATAGAAAAAAATGCTAAAAACCGAGTCAGGGGGATGTAAGAAGAGAAATAGAACAAATCCAGTTTTTTTTTCAATTTTTTTGTTTCCTGTCTGTTTGTTCGGGCTAATCTCCGAAACTGTTGGACTGATTTAAATGAATTTTTGTATGGTGGTACTTTATATCCCCGGTCAACATTTTAGATACTTCATCCCGGAAAATTAAAGAGTTCTCGTGGGATAGTTAAAAAACTATAGTAACTTATACAGCTTAGTACACAAAAAGTACTGACTGGATTTTAATGTAACTTTACAATAATATAGTTCATACATCAGAATAACAAATAGGCTACTTTTATCCTGGAAAAATGTACGGTTCCCGTAGGATAGATTTGTTTTTGTTTGTCTAGAGGCGAACCCGAGCGAAGTGACGGTGAGCCACTAGTATTATAATAAAATTCTGAGTCGAATCTGTAAATTAAATATTTTTTTGAAAAATCTTATTGAAATAGTCATTATTATCGATACAGAGACTAAATCTATAGTTTTTAGAATTTTTTCTGTTTGTATGTCTGTCTGGGAACGCATCACGAGAAAATCACTGGACAGATCTTGATGAAATTTGATATCATGATAGCTGGTTATTCGGGTCAACATATAGGATACTTTTTACTGCGGGAAAATATCTCATCTCTGAGAAATCTATACTAAACCTCAAAACGTAAATAGGGATGAACACGAGCAGAGCGAGGGTGAGTTGCTAGTTTAAATATTATATAACTTACCAAAATTATCCTTTTCTGTCACAAAAATATACTACACAACCCACTTCACAGCACTAAACATAAACTAAAACTGTTTGAAAATACTAAGTACCTAAATACACGTCGTAATAATAAAACAGTACGTAGACGGCGAGAGCGTATAGAACAAACTTTATATAAATGTATAGAAAGTCCTTGAGAAAGTTCCAAAAAGTTTGAACAGCGCCTGTTTTTTTATTGATATCTTGCATTTATTTTTTTTTCTGCGAAATATACATAATTATCATGTTAAAAATAGTTAAGTTTAAGAATTAAATAAATATAAAATATTGTAAATTAAAAAAAAACGTATCTTCAGCTTTTGCTTTTTTCTTGACTTAGTCATTTAATTGTCGTGTCTGTATCTAAGTATCAGACAGGTAATTTAATACTAATACTAATTATATTAAATTTTATGATTAAAGTCGTTTATAGAAATTATTTTGAATTATGAATATTTTTCAGTCGTCTGAAATAAATTTTATAGAAAAGTATGTGATTATTTAATATATAATATAAAAATAATTATCTACGTCTATACTTATATTATAAAGAGGTAAGATTTGATTGTTTGTTTGCTTGTTTGTTCGTTCGTTCGTTTGTTTGTTTGTTTGAATAGGCTCCGAAACTACTGAACCGATTTAGATGACATTTGGTAAGGAGATAGTTTGAAACCAGTTTTTATCCCAGAAATCATCCCTTAAGGAAGTGAAAATGGGGATGAAAGTTTGTACGGGGAATCAATCTAGGGACGAACCCGAGCGAAGCGAGGGTCAGTCGCTAGTTTTAAATATAAAAAAAAATCACCGACACGTGAATATACAGTATCTTTTTTCTTCTAAATTAGATGTTAATAAACTAGCTGTATTTGACTATATAGTACGAGACGCTTAATTTTAATCATAAATTATAAATAAAACTATCTCATAGATTTCTTGCGGTTTTATTTTGATATTTGGTTCCCGAGACGTTTCGAATGCTTTAAAATCTTACAATATTTGGTGCCATTTTTGAATTTTTTGAAATCATTTTGTAAAGTTGTGGGTAGACAACAAACGTCTAAAACCTTAGTCTCTTCCATGACCATGTGCGTTGTAAAGCAATAAAATGGAAAAAAAAAATCGCGAAAAATCCGAAAATATAGTTTTGTTTAAAATGTCAAATATTCGCGTAAATCTAAGACAGTGTTATTTAATCATAAATTAAAAGAAGTTAGCAATTTTTTAAGTCGCTTTATAAGATTCTCAATAAAAAAACATGGGATGGACGTATAAAAAGATGAAAAACATTATTTTTCTAAAATATAATGTACAATTTACTTTCTACAGTATCATATCTATACACTTTAGCAGCGTTTAATATTTGATCCGAGCTCATAATGAAATGGCCTTCTCTTGAATTTTAGAGGATTTGCGAAGGAATTAATAAAATTAATAGTCGAAATTCAACTAATTAATATTGAAACATAATATGTGCATTTAATATACTTATTTATACTAAAAAAAACTACCTTTTATCATTTTTTTTATTGATAACACTGTTTTTTTATTAAATTGAATAAATATTTTTTTTATTTCATAAATTGGCTTCTTAGATAGGTGACAAGTTCACGAATATTTGTATATTATTTGTACTAACAAGGGATTTTTAAGTCTACAAGGGATAACATGTAGAGAATGGGGGATATGCGTGGTTTTTTTATATACAATAGCTTATATCGCTATATAATTGAAAAATAAAAATAAATATATGACAGATAATATCCGTTAAGATGAAAAACAATTTAAATAAAACTTTATAATTTACTAACGGCTCACCCTCGCTTCGCTCGGGTTCGTCGCTAAGTGCGTTTTACATAGATATTTAAAATAGTTATTTGCCAGCGTTAGCCATATATATATATATATATATATATATATATATATATATATATAATTTTTCTGATGTTTTAATACTTATTATCCTAATCCGGACTAAGAGAAATTAAAAAAAATCAAATATCATAAAAATCGGTCCAGCCGTTCTTGAGTTATAAATGGTGTAACTAACACGAGTTTTTTTATATATATACATATATATATATATATATATATATATATATATATATATATATGGAGAGTTATGTTCAACCAAACATTACATCTCAGTTTTATAAACGAACCTGTAGATTAGCTTTTTGTCATCGTCATCATCAGATCAGCTCTGGTGCCATAACATTACCAGAGACGTGCTTACACAACATCTTAGCTTAATGAGGGCATTTCTGGTGGCACCAGTTGGCGCCACTGGCGAGTAAGGTCTGTCTGTCGAAGTATTTGTTAGTGCGGCTGGGCCATAAACTATATATAATAATAATTGTTATCGCGAAACCAGTTTATCAGGATTTTGTTTTACATAATTAATGTATAATAACCAAATAGATAAATAGATTTTTTCTTAGCTCTTCTTTTGAAGCTATAACATTTGTTGAGTTGTACCGTGTCTGCCATAATTGATCAGAAATTGCACAATGCTTACAATAATCTATACTAATATTATAAAGAAGAAGGATTTGATTGTTTGTTTGTTTGCACCGAATAGGCTCCGAAACTACTGAACCGATTACGATGAAATTTGGTAAGAAGATAGTTTGAGTCCCTGAGAAGGATATAGGATACATTTTATCCCGGAAATCATCCCTTAAGGGAGTGAAAATGGGGATGAAAGTTTGTATGGGGAATCAACCTAGGGACGAACCCGGGCGAAGCGAGGGTGAATAATTAGTGAAGTCCGCGATAAAAATCTTGCAAACAGTAAACTTTCAGTGTCATATGACATTTATAGAAACCTCACTCTACACTAGCGCCTCTTGCGGCAAAATCAAGCACTATGATCATTGAAAGTCAATCATCAGCCAGTGGCAAATCTTTTAATCAGAAATCTATATATATATATATATATATATATATATATATATATATACTATATTTATATATATACATATATATATATATATATATATATATATATATATATATAGAACGAAGATATAAAGAAGCAAGTGAAATTAATTCCTGTAAAAAATATTAACTAAAGATGCTGACGGTACTATTGAACTAAAAATAGCAAGATACTGGTTAAATAAATTTCAATAAAAAGACGGAAGCTCGCCGAGTTTTATTTTATGTCTCGAAAACTCCAAAAGGCCACTTGTTCAAGATCGTTTAAGCGCTCTACGTTTTTGATTACCGTATGTATATATATATATGGATGTATGTGTGTAATTTTCACAGTTTGGCATATTTTGTCTGGCGTTAATTAAAATGCTAGTTATCCTAAATTAAATTTATAACCATGTTTGAATTGATCATACATATATTACCTCTATTCTGATTAAGTCAAAAAAAAATAATAATTAAAGCCAAATCAAACTCGCGTATAAACTTGTTTTTTTTTTGTAAAATAAGAATGAGGTTCTATATCTCATATGTAATTTTATTCAAATTTCGAAGCTCACTAGTAACAGTAAATAGAGAGGGGTGCAAATAGTAGGAGAGGGGTTTGTAACAATAGACACACGGTCCTATAAAGGTCACTCTAAAAAGTTTAACGGCGGAACCCTAAAAAAATATGGAAAGGATTAATAACAAGGATGTATGTTGAATGACCTTTTTAACTTCCATAAATTAAGCAGTGGGAGCAAAGTGGTAACGCGCTCGCTTGGGAAACCAAGCTATTAAAGCGGGTTAAATCCCGGGTCTCGCACCTCTGATTTTTTCATGTGCGAATCATTTCCAACATGATTACCACTTGTCTTACGATGAAGGAAAACAGCTTTTCTGAGAGAACCTAGCAATGTGCAGTCAGTCAACCCACACTTGGCCAGCGTGGTGGACTATGGCCTGATCCCCCTCGTATTGAAGGGAGGCCCACAGCAGTGGGACGTTAAAAAGGGCTGAATACAAATTAAGCAAATTGCAAATACATGTCATATCAATTTGTAAAATAATCGATTTTACTATGTCACATCTACAATTAAAATAAACTTTGAAATATGATCTTAAGGAAAGCCTTGCCAACGTAATATCTCGAGATTATAGATTTTATACATATGTGACTAATTACTACAGCTTCTTCGATACGTATATCGTGTTGGCCTTTGCACTATCCATTTTGTTCAGATCATCTTTACTGGTTTGATAACCAGATTGATGATTATCTATACACATAAATAAAACTGGAGTGTCTGTTTGTAATATTAAAATAACCGCTTTTTACTAAATGCATATGGATGTATACACGGTACATATACCAAAACAACATTTTTTACAATTTTTGTGTCTGTCTGTCTGTTTGTTCCGGCTAATCTCTGAAACAGCTGAACCGGTTTTGACGGTACTTTCATTGGCAGATAGTTGATATTATAAGGAGTAACTTAGGCTACTTTTATTTAAGAAAAAAAATAGGGTCCCACGAAAAAAAAATTTAAAAAAGTTTGTTTTGGAAAGCAACCTAGGGACGAAGCGGAGCGAAGCGAGGGTAAGTCGCTAGTAAATTATAAATTAAAGTGCTGCACCGAGAATGTAATTGTTCGGGATAATCTCAGAATCTACTGTATTTTTCATACGGTTGTCACTACTAGAAAGCGGGATATATAAATTACAAAACTTGAATGTACCGTTGGAGCTAATGTAATGTAATGTAATGTAATGTAAATTGGACTCGTTTTCCGCACTTAGACTCGCATTCGGTCCGTTGTACGTCGCGAATCCTGGCTAATTCAGCCAGCCCAACTCCGTCCAAAAGCGCAGAAGTTTCCTGGGAACTTCACAGGCTTCACGGAGCGACCTCACTGGTCCGAGGATTTCGTTTCGTTGACAAGTTACTGCAACGCATTCCAGGATTACGTGAGCAACTGATTCTACGGCGCTGAAACATCCTCTACACAGAGGACTGTCCGTTGCACCGATGTTAAACAAATGTTTGTTCAAGGGATAGTGGCCCGTTATCGTCCCTATCATTATTTTGAGATTGGTTCTATTTAGGCTTAGTAACCTTTTAGTTAGACGCGGGTTTACTGCGGGTAGAGCCGATCTGGCTTGCCTGCAGTCTACCATTTGCGACCATTTGTTGTTTTGAAGTGTCATGGATCTTTGGCGGATCCAGGTGCGAATCTGCGAAAAAGGTAGGGGAAGAAGTGGATATGGGCCATTTACTTCTAAATTTGACCCCCTCTTTGCAAGTTCGTCAGCTGCATCATTGCCAAGTGAACCGCTATGCCCCTTGATCCATTGAATCGTGACATAATTAGTCGATGCTAATGTATCAAGGGCATGGTGACACTCGATTATTAGTCTGTTGTTGGTTTGTTTATTTGTTAATGCCTGCAGGACAGCCGCGCTGTCGGAGAGGATTTTTATATTGTTAGTATTTACTTCTCGTCTATGCACGGCTCTTGCGGCTTCTGTTATGGCTACACATTCGCATTGAAAGATCGAGCTGTGTATGCCTAGTGGTATGTGTATGTTTATGTTTAGGTCGAGAGAGAATATCCCAGCTCCAGAGCCTTTCTGTGTCTTGGAGCCATCAGTATAGACTCGTAGCTCATTTGCTGATGATTGGTCTTTTCTCTCTTCGTTCATGTTTATGTTATTTTTTTTGTTAAAGATATGTTTATTATGTGTTCTATCACACGGGGCGGCAATAAGCGGTTGTTGCTTAATTGCTCTGTCCAGAATGGATGCGTGTGGGCTGTTGTTGTTTTTCCCCCATAGGCCTAGATGCATCAGCCTAATGGCAGCCATAGTTGCCTCTTGCTGTATATATAGGTCCAGGGGTGTTATTTGGAGCGCTATCTCTATAGCTGCTGTGGGGGTCGTTTTCATGCAGCCACTGGTTGCGGATAGTGCCAACCTTTGGAAGCGTCCTAGTTTGGTGATGACAGTCCGGAGTTCCGTTCTGGTCCACCAAACTAGGGCCCCGTAGGTTAGCATCGGTCTTACTACAGCAGTGTATAGCCACATAGTTATTTTCGGAGAAAGTCCCCATTTGTTACCTAGCATCCTTTTGCATTGGTAAAACGCAATGGTTGCTTTATTAAGCTTGTACTCAAGGTGTTTATTCCACAACAGTTTGCTGTCTAGAATTATACCTAAGTACTTAACTGTTTCTTTAAGTTTCAGTTCAGTGTTGAAGAGTTTCGGGAGTTTGTGTGGTCCGGGAGCTCTTCGGTTGCTGAACATGATCAATTCCGTTTTCATGGGAGTAACAGAGAGTTCGTGCTTCAAGCACCAGTTCTCCGTTATTTTGAAAGCTTTCCTCATGAGATCACATAGGATGCCTTCAAAGTTACCCGATATTAAGATGGCTATGTCGTCAGCGTACCCTATCGTGTCAAGGTTGTTGTCGTTGAGCTCTGTTATGAGCTCATTCACAACAAGATTCCACAAGAGCGGGGACAGAACTCCGCCTTGTGGGCAACCTCTACTTACGATGCCACGCGTTGTGGTATTTACGGTAAACTGTATAGCTCGTTGTTTTAACATGTTGTTTATCCATTCTATTAGTGTTGGGTCTACACCACTTCTATGCAGAGCTCTGCTTATACTGGTGAAGTTAGTTTTATCGAAGGCTCCTTCTATGTCAATGAAGGCTCCTAGGGTTGGTTGTTTCTGGTTCAACGATCCTCCAATGCGGGATATTACGCTGTGGAGTGCCGATTCTGTTGATACCGTTGGAGCTAATAAACATATTGAAATTTTTTTACGAGTCACAAACAAACAGGGTGAAGTGGGCGGATTCTTACTCAGACTCATATCACCTTGAGTGCGGGGTTAGGCAGGGTGGGTTAACATCTCCTGCTCTGTTTAATATTTATATTAACCAGCTGATTGATGAGCTTGGCGAGACCGGTATCGGCTGCTCTATTGATGGTAAGATTATTAATAACATAAGCTATGCAGACGATATGGTATTGCTGACCCCATCTATCAGCGCACTCAGAAGGCTTCTTAAGATATGTGAATCCTATGCTACAGCACATGGACTAATATATAATGTTAAAAAAAGTGAGCTACTCATATTTAAGAGTAAAGGATCAAATGTATATAATAATCCGCCTGTAATTCTAAATGGTGTCGAGCTTATGCGAGTAACAGAATTTAAATATCTGGGGCACATTGTGACAGAGGATATGTCTGACGTTAAAGACATTGACAGGGAACGTAGGGCATTGGCGGTCCGATGCAATATGCTGGCCCACAGGTTTGCTCGTTGCAATAAGGAAGTAAAGCTCACTCTTTTTAAAGCTTATTGTCAAACCTTTTATACGTGCAGCCTGTGGGTGTCGTATACGCGTAGGGCCTACAGTGACCTACGTGTACAGTATAATAATGGTTTCAGAATGCTGATGGGGCTGCCGCGCTACTGTAGTGCGTCGCAGATGTTTGCGGAGGCTCGTACTGACGATTTTTATGCAATAATAAGAAAAAGATCTGCATCTATGATGAGTAGAGTGTGCGGGAGCTCTAACAGCATTCTAAAATCATTATCAGATAAATGGGATAATCCGTTTAAAAAGAGTTGGGTCAACATGCATACATACTCCAAGGGCCCAACGAAGTATTTAAATTAATTGATTGATTATTATATTTTATATTTTTATTAAATTAATCGAATTAATTAATAATGTATTAAAGTATTTCAATTTTTATTTAAATTAAGATATTTATATTATAACTCATTATAAAATATAAAAATGAATTAATTGATAATAACTCTATACACTAACATAGTATTTTAAGGCTAAATTGTTTTATTACTAACAAATATGGATGTAATATCTGAATTAAATTATTATTATTATTATTATTATTATTATTATTTAGCGAAAATGAACTGCCAGTAAGATGATATACGTATATAAATTAATTTAAAATTGTCTGTTCTGGCGCACTCGGATGAAGCGAAGGTAAGCCACTAATGATCCGTACATTATACACAACTATTCAGGTTGTATTTTCGATATCCATTATCAATTGAAATAGTAACAAAACTGTCAAATTAATTTTTCCAATTTTTCCCAAAAAAGCCACATTTTTCCCGGAAAAAGTTCTCGCTGGATAAGCGATAGAAGTTTACAAATATTTTGGCTTACATCGCTAGTGGATATGATTCTGCCTCAACTAGTAATCAAATTTACTATCTTCAGTTAACTCGACATAAGTAACGACGTTAGTTCACACCGTAATCAAATGGTTGCCGGATAGGACTTTTTGCTTAAAATATGTAACCTCCAGTGTTACTTAATACATTCAGGAAGACAGCTCTAAATTATACTATGACATAAACTTTACTATATACATATAATAAATATAAAAGGAGTTGCGTATGTTGAATTTATTTTGTATAAAACTCTTTATAACAAGTATTTTTTAACCTACATCCAAAAAGGAGGAAGTTTTATGTTCGTCAAAATTTTTTTTTGAGAAAAAGGTTGAGTTAGTTAATCTAGGTTATGTTTTTGTGTTACGCTATATCTATTTAATTAATAGATAATTATGGATGTCTCCATTTAATTTTTTCGAAAAACCACTAATGATATCATTTTTTTTTTGGTTCACCGAGATTTTTTTAATGACAACTACCTAGCTTTTGTATCCCATTCTATTGGACTATAAAAGTCACATAGTGACTGCTAGTCTCAATAATAATAGACTTTGGGTAGAGATCGAAATAAGTAAGAAGAATATTAAGTAAAAAAAAAAAACTATTTCCAAATTTTTCATTAATAACACTAAAGCTCGTCAATAACGGTTGACAAACAGATGAGAAAAAGGTATGAATAGATAAATGATGATTTACTATAGGTATACCAATACAGCGATTATTAATGAAATTTCTCATTTATAGTTTTTAAAGACAAACATTCCATACCAAGTCATCGAACCTAGTACCCCATTCGACTTTAAAACACAATACCCTCCTGTAAAAGTCGGTTATTAAAAAGTCATTGTGTCTTACGGAAACATTACATTGTCCCTACGTTATGTAATATTACATAACTTTGTAAGTCGGTCAAGTATTGATAGGCGAGCTTTTGTAAAATGTGAGTGGTGCAGTTGCAGCATGTCTGGTTACTATAGTAAATAAAAAATCCGCCAAGTGCGAATCGGACTCGCGCACAAAAGGTTCCGTACCATTATCTATAAAAACGGCAAAAAAATCATGTCTGTTCTATGGGAGCCCCCTTTAATATTTGTTTTATTTTAATTTAATTATTTATTTTTTAAGTGAATATATAACTAAATATTCTGTGAATATTTCAAGCGTCTACCTGTTGCCGTTATCAATATCGAGCAAAAACGAGCTATAAAATCACGTTTGTTGTATGGGAGGCCCCTTAATTATTTATTTTATATTGTTTTTTAGTATATTTTGTTATAGCGGCAATAGAAATACATCATCTGTGAAAATTTCAAATGTCTAACTATCGCGGTTCATGAGATACAGCCTGGTGACAGACGGACAGACATAAAGACAGACAGACAGACGGACGGACAGCGAAGTCTTAGTAATAGGGTCCCGTTTTACCCTTTGGGTACGGAACCCTAAAAAAGGATATAAAGATGATGGACCTAGATTTTATTTCTATGTCAGAGGTCGCGAGTTCGTGTTCCGCTTGAAGCAAATATGTCGCTCGCAGTTATTTGTCGCCATTTGGATGTATTTCTGCGTATTCCAAGCTTTGTGTATGCCCTATACAGAGTACAATGGTTACAAAATAATAATAAAGTAAACTGTTATGACTAATAATATAATAAAACTATCAACTCACCTTCGCTACGCTCGGGTTCGTCCCTAGTTACATTTTAACGTTTAATATAGATTTCTTAGAGATAAGATATTTTCGCGTAGTAAAAAGTATCCTATATGTTGACCCGGATTACCAGTTATTATCATACCAAATTTTATCAAAATCCCTCCAATAGATTTTTCGTGATGCGGTCACAAACAGACAGACAAAAGTTCAAAAAAACTATAGATTCTCCCTTTGTATTGATAATAATGACTATTTCAATAAGATTTTCCAAAAAATATTTAATGTACAGATTCTCAGTTAGAATTTTATTATATTTATAGATAGTTTATTTAAGTAAATACTCGCGATATTAGCAAAGTAGAGTTCTAAAGCTTAGAATGAAACTGTTTAAATTTTTGCCGATCTAACGTTAAATATGAAAAAAATCCATAAAAAAATGATTTATCACACTTTAACGCTGTATATTTTATTAACTTATTGTATGAATATTTATATTTTTCACAATTTCCTGTTTTAAAATCCTCACTCAACCATAATTTATGAAGCAAATAGATTTAAAAAAACCTTGTCCCAGACTAGTCATTTTGATTGCAAAAATCAACAAACTTATATAATATAGTATTGGCATTTAAAAATAACGTAACACATCTGACACCTTAACCCACTTTGCGCAAATTGAGTTATGTTGATGCGTACATATTGTTTTATTTTACCATCTGGAGGCAGTTTTAGGATATGCGGAGAAAAAATAGTGAATTCTCTTTCTTGTTTTTTCTCTTTCTACTAGAATTAAGATACTTTATGGTAGATGGTTCCAAATAACATAATTTACGTTAAGCCAGCACAACCAAGGGGTTGCTCCCATGGTCCACTCTGCTGTCAGAGAAGTACCAGGAGCAACCAACATGGTACACCGCCCACCGAAGTGGGGCACTTCCCAGACTGTCGCTTGGTTTCGCGCCCGGCTGGGTTGCCGGACGATAACCTAACCGTGATATACGTATCTTTATCGTATCTTTTATTTAAGGTAATAATATAATTTCTAGGTAAAATTACCAAATACGTACATGCAGCATTAAGTATCTAGATTACAAAAAATATTGCGAAAATACAATATAGTATAATAGAGCGCAATAATTGTAGGTAATTACTTAATATGAACTGGTTTATATTAAATTTTAAAGCTATTTAATAGAAATAATGAAATCCATATTTATTATACTATTATTAAATTCAAATTTAAATATCAGAATTTGTTTTTTCTTTTAACTAAGATATAGTACGAAGTAAAGTATAATTTATACATTTTGGTAATTGAGAAAATGCGTCTAAAGCAAAATGAAGGACAGAGAGGTACGGAGGTTATATAAATATTAAGTTATTTTTAGATGTACCTATAGAGTCCTAATAGGGCGAAATTTTTACTCAAGTGTATAATTGTCAACTGAAAAAAATTTTTTATCATGAACTGTCAAAAAAAATGTTTTATCTGTGTGATAGTCATTAATGAGTGTGGCAGGTGTCTGTTTAAAGATGTATTCAGCCCTTCTTAACGTCCCACTGCTGGGAGTGGGCATCCCTTCAGTACCAGAGGGATCAGACCATAGTCCACTCTGGCCAAGTGCGAGCGGACTGCACATGTCTTTCGAAAACTGGCCAAGTGCGGACGGACTGAGCATTTCTTTCGAAAACTTGCTAGGTTCTCAGACATGCAGGTTTCCTCACGATGCTTTCAATCACCGTAAGACATGTGGTAATCATGTTGGAATTGAGCTTTAAAATAGATCCCTAATATTTCAAACAATAACTTTACTATGATAAATGCAAAAATTTGTATGTGTGCGAAAAAGAAACAAGTACATTGTTTTTCCTTCGCACTGAAATGGCTGGAGGGTATTTAGTATACATACATACATAGTAACATATATGTAGGTTACTGTTAATCACATATTGACACACCTCGCTAGTAAATAAATACGTAAATGAGACTTCTGTTTTTCCTCACAAGCTGCAACCAATCATGACGAAATATATTCCACTCCATCAGGCAGTTCCCGTGAGATAATAATATTTTCCAATACTTCAAGTCTTGCTACATGTATGTTTGTAATAGTTCGAGTAATGCTCATAGTAAAAAAGAATTTGGAGAAGATATGTGTACTTCTTCCATTTTTTTTTTTTGGGTATGTTAGAAAATTATGGAAAAAATACAACTGTTTTTTATATACCACTCGCTCACCCTCGCTTCGCTCTAATTCGTCGCTAGGTACATTTTACATAGATATTTAAAATAGTTATTTGCCAGCGTTAGCCATATAATTTTTTTTTTTGTATTTTTCTTATGTTTGTTTTAATACTTATTATCCTATTCCGGACTAAGAGAAATCCAAAAAATCAAATATCGCAAAAATCGGCCATTGAGTTATAAATGGTGTAACTAACACGACTTTGTTTTATATATATAGATATTTGTACAAATTCTATGATTACAAACACAATCGGGACAGGGCAAAGTCTATCAGGTTAGTATTATCAACTTAGCTCAATCCTAAAGCACTTTTGTATAGTGGAATTGCCTTTGGATATCATTATTATGGACTTACAATTAATTCCGGAGAATAAAAAAACTGTGATGACCTTAAAATATGCGTCAAAATGAATACAGCAGTGTTATAACTTACACTAAAATCGAAGGAAACAACAAATTTACTGATAAAATGATATTATTATTTATATATCACTTAGGAAATTCATTGCCAAGCGACACAAGTTTCGTTACAAAACGTCGTCAATAATACACGTATTGAGGTCAGCGTATTTCAAAACTGTTTTTGCCACTTGAAAGTCGATAGGCAGGGAACATTCACTCTGTGATATTATACGTAATCTATCCTTCATATATGTATAATATTTAAAGTTTCATCAAAATATGAGCATCAATTTGGAGTATTCCATCAGGTGACATGTAAAATATGCCAACTGAAGTATTATATTTTGTATAGAGATGAGCCCAAACCCGAAGATTTTCAGCAATTGAAGAGTTCCACTATCCATTTGTATTCAGCCCTTTTTAACGTCTGAGTGCTGGGCACGGGCCTCCCTTCAATACGAGGGGGATCAGGTCATAGTCTACCATACTGGCCAAGTGCGGGTTGGCGGACTTCACATGACTTTTGAAAACTTGCTAGGTTCTCTGAGACATGCAGGTTTCCTCACGATGTTTTCCTTCACCATATGGCAAGTGGTAATCATGTTAAAAATTATTCGCACGTGAAAATATCAGAGGTGCGAGACCGGGGATTTGAACTCGCTTCACTCGGTTTCCCAAGCGAGCGCGTTACCGCTGGGCTACCACTGCAACTAGCCATCTACAGCACAATAATAGCATCGATAGTCCAGTGGTAACGAGCTAGCTTGATAAACCAAGTTGAATCTTGGGTATTCAAAATAATTACCACTTGTCTTACTATAAAGGAAAACTTCGTGAGGAGACCTACATATCTGAGAGAACCTAGCAAGTTTTCGAAAAACATGCTCAGTCCGCCCACACTTGGCCAGTATGGTGGACTATTATCTCCCTCTTCGTATTTTTTTTACAAATAGGTTAAAATCGACTTCCAAGATCTGATAACGTAGTTATTTCAGCTTCACTAGAATAATAACGTATTAAAAATAGATGCAAACATTATGCATTACCTTGCAATCCACGTAGATACTTAATGCATTCACCTTTTTATCGTTTACCTTACCTTTGTCCTGCCTGTGCATGCTTAAGTTATTTTCTTGGTATCTATAAAATATGGCCCTTTGTGCGGTCAACAAGTGGAATCTCATTTAGTTTTATATTTTATATAAAAGTTTCACTACGATTTATTTGTTGAGACAGGTTTATTTTAAACTATCTTTTGTCTGTAGTTCTATAGTTGGTTCGACGAACCTTTCCCTTGGTGGACATTACTTGAAATTAATGCCACTCTTTCGGTATGATCTATTCATCAGAACTGCCTCGGTGGTGTAGTGGCTGGCATGTAGGGCTGTACATTTGAAGGTCCTGGATTCGAGTTCCGAGTCAGGCCAAGTTTAATTATTGAGTTTTTCTGTTTAGTAAGCCTCAGTAACAGTCCGGAGTTGGGAAGTTGGCGGTGTTTCACCCCCTCAGAGAGTACGTAAAGCCATCAATCCTGTCATCCCACCGGAGTATGAGAGTGACAGGAATAGAGAGTGCACGTTGTGTCTGCACTATAACATCTCAAGGTCACTCTCAATGAGATTGGCCACCGTGGCCGAAATCAGTTGGGAGGACATTATTATTATTCATCAGAAAATACCTCCTCTTTTTGAGTCGGTCAATATATTACTCCGCCCGCACTTGGCCAGTATGGCCATACTGGTGATGAACTTACGGTGAAGGAAAACATCATGACGAAATCTGCATGTCTGAGAAAACCTAGCAAGTTTTCGAAAGACATGTGAAGTCCGCCAACCCGCACTTGGCCAGCGTGTTGGACTATGGCTCACCCCCTCGTATTGAAGGGAGGCCCACCCCCAGCAGTGGGACGTTAAAAAGGGCTAAATACAATATATTACTGAATAGGCAAATCTTGTGATTGTAATTACTTTTAAAATGATTTTAAAATTGATCTTCGCATATCAATAAACAAGTCTACATAAAGACCTTCACCTTATAACAGTCAACATAGATGATATACCTACAGTATATCTCCGGTTCAAATAAACAGGTTTTTATGAGTTTTAAAAAGATATTATAAAATCTTTACATTTATTATAAATATTAAATGTTAAAGATGTTAATAATCCTACGCACTATGTCTTCAGATTTTTTAACTGGCGTATTTGATTTGAGATCTCCAATCCGTATTTGTTTGGCTCAGTTTGTAGTGAGTATTTGCTGTGCCAGCGGTCGCGGGTTCGAGTTCCGCTGGGTGCATTTGTTTTTTTGATGAGCACGAATGTTTGTACTCCAGTCATGGGTGTTTATATTTATAATATGTATGTATTTAAAGTTATATATGTGTAGTGTATCAACTATCTGATATCCATAACACAAGCCTCGTAGCTTACCATGGAACTAGATGGTGTTGTGTTAATGCCCGCTGAAACTTTAAAGCTATTTACTGCTTGGAAATTGTATGGCTTTAATTTGTTAGCTTTTCTGATAGCGAAGCTCAGTGGCATATTGGGCCTTCAACGAGATATTTATGTTGTAATCGTTTTATAATAGTAATTATAATAAATACCATAATCACGAACAAAAATTATAATAATAATAGAAAATTTCTTACATTTGACCATGCAAATATAATATCTCTTTTGGAAGACAGAGTAAAATACCGCATACCTGAGTGATACAATCAGACAAACAAGTGAAACAAATAGATATTTACTTACCACTTAGTTTTTATCTATCTAATTTCCGGCTTCATTTAATTCTGGAGAATTCTAAAACTTTATTTTATATTTATTTTGTTATGATTATATTATAACGTCGTATACTCTGATTATTTCAGTTATATTGATGTTTTTGTTAAAACTGTCCTTTGGGAGACTGACTATTTTTGTGTCATCAGCAAAGTATAATTTAAAAACTTCCTTATTAGGTTACATACCTTACTTTTTTATTAAAAACTATCGATTTTACCTCGCTTTGCTCGAGTGCGTCCCTCAGTTTGAATAGTTTAGGAACGCATAAAAGAAAAAAAATCTAAGATAAATTCTTTTTTTATAGCCAGAAACCTTTGCACGCGTTATAAAATAACTCGCCAGAGTTTTATCATAATCCGACCAATAATTTAGGAACCTTTAGAGGACTAACGTACGAACAATTATTTTTATCTATATAAATCATGTAAAAGATTAGTGCGTGTGAAGTGACATTTTTGTAAATTGTACCCAACATATATAAAAATGGTATAAACTGATATCCTTATTTTTAATTAATAACGTAATTTGACTTCATCATGTTATTTTCCAACTAATAAAATTTTACACTTAAACTATTATGAATAACTAGATTTAGCCCGCGGTTTCGCTCGCGTGATAAGTAAGGCGGGGATCAAAGGCAACCTATATCCCCAAGATGTAATCTATATTCTTGCCAAAATCTGTAAGCGTGAAACGGCAACAGACAGAATTACTTTCAAATTTATAATATTAGTATGGATTTCTTAATCTTTTTTTTTTTTAGTTTTTCTTGACCCAACCTGTATTTATAACCTACTATTACTTTATTCAGTACACACTGTACTTATTGAGGTCTCATCTATATTAGGACGAGCTATTAACCCACAAACTAGGTGGTTATGGTCCTTCCTAGGTCACTGAGGTACATCAAAACATACTTAATTTTATACTCTTCATAGTCAAGTACAAGTACATACTTTAATATTACTGGAAAATGCGGAAAACATTTTTTAGGTATTTCATGTTTTAATGTCTGAACCATTTAAACGAATCGTGCAAGTAATTTGAAACAGCAATATTATCTATATATAAATAAACAAAGACAAAACATTTCAGTACTTTTTTCTTCTCTGTTTGTCGAATGATTTTCTTTTTCTTTTTTGATACTAGCTATTGTTACCATTAAAAAAAATATTATGGTCAAATTTTGACCACTTTACAAAGTTAATCATTATTTTTATATTGACCAAAGCGACTCACCCTCGCTTCGCTCGGGTTCGTCCCTAGCTGGGATATAGTAACATGGATATATTTCTTTTTTTCTTTTTTTTAAGTATTAAAACCTTCCGTGGACCTTAAGGAACATACAAAAAAATAAATTAGCCGAATTGGTTCAGCCATTCTTGAGTTATGCACTTACCAACATTCATTTTTATTTATATAGATAAGTCTCTTCGTTGGGAGATGAAATAAATTAATAGTATATTTTTTACCGGATTAAAATAAAACATAGCACTAAGTAATATAGATTCACATCACTATACTATGAGGATTTAAAAAAGTACGGCCTTATACTTTAAATTATTTTTTTTTTTTAATTTTTAGGCGAGTAAAAAAATAACAATAAAATTAAAGCATACCTAATTTTTGAAATCGGTATAACCATTTACGAACATTTCTATATATACATTATAAATAAATAAATATATTGTGACATTAACACACAGCACCATCTAGGTCCATTGTAAGTTACGATACTTGTGTTATGGATACCAGATAGTTGATACACTACACATATATAACTTTTAAATACATACATATTATAAATATAGACACCCATGACTGGAGTACAAACATTCGTACTCATCACACAAATGAATGCCCCCAGCGGGACTCGAACCCGCGACCGCTGACACAGCAAGTAGGATCCACTGAACTGAGCCAAACGTGTCGTCATTTCCACAAAAGAAACCCCTTTGAAGTAACCGAAAGTACCAAACCTAAAGCGGTACCAACCATTTTTTAAAATCACTGCCCAAAACAATATTACAATATCAAAAACCCATACAAAATCACAACTCCATATCACATAAGTATACAGTTATGCAACGTGACAGACAGACGGTAGACGTGACCAGCCTGCGGGTTGAGACCTACATTGTAAAACAAAATATATTATTAGTTCCGCCATTTTAACCATTTTTAGTGAATAATGACATGTTTTAAATAGAATTTCGTTACATGGTGAAAACAACAGGTTCAATTCTTACGTTAAGTAAATATGTAAATATTTGTGTTATGAGAAATTTTTAAGTAATAACCGCTTACATTATTGATTGATAATGGAAATGATATCTATTCTCATCATTTTTGAAAATACTTAATTTTATCTTCTTTAATCATGAACCGACTCTAAACTTAATGAACAGGCTATGACTTAACTACATTGGTCTTAAATCTATACATATAATAAAATTCTAACACTGTACATTAAATATTTTTTGGAAAATCTTATTGAAATAGTCATTATTATCGATGCAGTGGCCGAATTTATAGTTTTTAGAATTTTGTCTGTCTGTCTGTGACCGTATCGAGGAAAAACCACTGGACAGATTTTGATGTAACTTGGTATGATGATAGCTGGTTATCCGGGTCAACATATAGGATACTTATTCAATTAAACTTATACAAGCACTTCAGAATACAATTCATCCCTCGAAAATAAATAAAAGTAATTTTACAGCTGTGTATCTTCTTAATTTACTCGTACATAAAAAGACACTCTGTCCCTCTGTTAGTTTGTCCGTCTGTGCGGCTATAAGACGAGAACATGGTCTATTTACATAATTCTGGTTTTAGTATGGAAAGATTAATCATTAGGTTTTAGTACGAAGGTACTTAGGTTAGGTATAAATTAGAATTTGTATATTGTAAAGTATAAGCGAAGTCAGGGCGGATCGCTAGTACTTCCACTTCAAAAACGATATCACATTTTGCAAAACAATATTAATATAGATTAATGAATGTTTACATTTAACACGCAAAGGTTGTCTAGTTCTCAAGAAAAAAACGTTATTGACACGTCGTTTGTTTGAATTAATGTTTCAAGTTAATTGCTTTTGGTGTCATAAAGGTCCATGAGATCCATGGGTAATTTTCCATGAGCTCTATGGGAGTAACCAAATTTAAAACAATCTAACAATCGTCATAAATATATGATTCAATAGTGACTTACCCTTGCTTCGCTCGGGAGCGTCCCTAGGTACGTTTTAATTTTTTTGAGCGAACATTTGAAAGAATTTGACGACTCGTTTGGCTCAGTTTGTAGTGACCCTGCTTGCTGTGCCAGCGGTCGCGGGTTCGAGTCCCGCTGGGCCATTCATTTGTGTGACGAACACGAATGTTTGTACTCCAGTCATGGGTGTTTATATTTATAATATGTATGTATTTAAAGTTATATATGTGTAGTGTATCAACTATCTGGTATCCATAACACAAGCCTCGTAGCTTATCATGGAACTAGATGGTGCTGTGTGTTAATGTACCAACGTATTTACAACGTATTTATAAAATCAAGTAGATCCAATAATTTTCTTCAATTCTAAACGTTTTTATAAATTATAGTTAATAATTTACAAAAGTGTAGCGTAAAACAAATATAAATAAAAATACATACAAACGAATATAGAACCTTCTTTTTGGAAGTCGGTTAAAAAATAATAATTAAATCTACTTTAAGAGACTTACAACGCAAGATTTAATCTTAATGGAAATTTTCATTTATATTTTATAATAGACTTAATCAGATACATATTTTTGGACTCAGCCAACAATCCTATTAATATTATAAACGCGAAAGTTTGTAAGAATGTATGTATGGATGTATGATTGTTACTCTGTCACGCAAAAACTACTGAATGAATTTGAAGAAACTTTATAATAATATAGCTTATATATCAGAATAACACATAAGCTACTTTTTATCCCGGAAAAATGTACGGTTCCCGTCGGATAGGTTTGTTACTCTTTCACACCAGAACGGCTAAACGGATCTGGATGAAATTTGGCACAGAGATAGATTATAGTCTGGAATAACACATAAGTTACCTTTTATCCCGGAAAAATTACGGTTCCCGTGGGATAGATTTGTTTTTGTTTTTCTAAAGGAGCCGCTAGTATACCATAATTTGAAGCTGCACACTTTACATTCTAGGACATGTGTCAATGTGACATCACTAGTTAGTCAATATTGTATGTCAAGGCAACTAATTATTGTCAAATGTTTACATAATACCTGTTTTAAGCGTATTTTAGTGAATATTCGATATTGATATTTCATGTAGCAAAAAATACTAAAGTTAACTAAATATTTAAATAATTACTAGCGACTCACCCTCGCTTCGCTTAAGTTCGTCATTAGGTACGTTTTATTGTTTAGTATAAATTTCTCAGAGATGAGATATTTTCTTGCAGTAAAAGTATCCTATATGTTGACCCGGATAACCATCATCATACCAAATTTCATCAAAATATGTCTAGTGGTTGTCTCGTAATGCGTTCCCAGATAGACAGACAAAAATTCTTAAAACTATAGATTCGGTCTCTGTATCCATAATAATGACTATTTCAATAAGATTTTCCAAAAAATATTTAATGTACAGATTGGACTCAGAATTTTATTATATGTATAGATAATTATTATTACTAATACTCGTCCAGTGGTAGAAATTCTACCACAATCTTTATTGAATTTTAGGAAAACATATACTTATGAATAATATTTACCTATCTAAAGAAAACCGTTTCCAAATTTGTTTTTATTGATAACAATAATATAAACTCGTCAATGGTTACTAAATAAAAAAAAAAAAGAAATTTGGTTGACCAACAGAGGAGAAAAAGGTACTGAACTGCTTTGGCGAGCACTAGAAATCTATATAAATAAAAATGAATGTTTGTCCTTTAAGCGTTACTAAACCATTGATTTGATTTTGATGAAACTCTGGTGGGTTATTCTATATACGACTGCATAAGTTTCTGGCGTAATAAAAAAAAAAAAACAATTTCATTTTGTATAAAATCTCTTTGGTTGTTTGCCTTTTATGCATTCCTAAACCATTCAAGCTTAAGGACGTACCCGAGCAAAGCCAGGGTGAGTCGCTAGTAATAAATAATAATGAACACTCTTCTCTATATACATACTTTCTACATACATATATTATAAAGGATTACATCTCACAGTTGATCTGTGCATTGCGATAGAGTGAAAGTGTGCGGCGGAGCATTGTACACTGTTCCCATTCTACACATTGTTGATAGATTATTTGGGATAAAAATAGATAATTATCTTTTATGTTATCTTAAAATCTTTTAAAATATGATAAGAAAGATCATGCTATAACTTTAACATTTAAATCTATACATGGTATTATTAGCGGATTACCCTCACTTCGCTCGGGTTCTCCCCTAGGTACGTTTTAACAGTAACTATGGAATAGATAGGTTATGTATTATATAACGTGTTTTCCCGTGGGAATGAGATAATTTTCCGCGGTAAAAAGTAGCCTTTGTCACTCTCCATCTCTCCAACTATCTTCACACAAAAAATCACGCCAATCCGTCACTCCGTTTCGACGTGAAAGAAGGACAAACAAACACACTTTCACATTTATGATATTAGTATGGATATTTGGTATTCTAAATATAATAGTCTTATATCATTTTAGACTCTAATACGTTAGGGGTACACTATAAGTTTAAATTTAAACTTTATTTAGCCTTCAGGTTTTTAATAGTTATTATTAGTAATTAAAAAAATAATTTAAATCACTGAATACATTGCATATTTTATGCATAAAAAACAAATAGCCAAATCGAGAGTCGATCTTTTTTAGAAGTCGGTAAAACACAAATTTTGATTAAAATGTCGTAACGAGTCGTCATATTTTCTGTACAATGGAAACAGACTTATCTAAACCGTTTGATGCGGACGACCTCGCTTTGTATAACGCATTACAAAATTATTACATATAATATTCTATTATATAATTTTACATGTTTAGCTTTAATGCGAATTTGTTATCTTTTGTTGCTAGTTTTCAAAAAAAAAACGCTTAATTAAAAGCGAGATATTAATTATTAAAAACAAAAACAAATATATCCCACGGGAACCGTACATTTTTTCGGGGTATAAAGTCTATAGGATAAATAGCCTATGTGCTATTCCAGACTATAATCTATCTCTGTGCCAAATTTCATCCAGATCCGTTCAGTCGTTCTAACGTGATTGAGTAACAAGCATCTAACCAAACATCTAAACTTTTATATTTAGAATACTAAATCCCTCCAGTGGTTTTTTCGTGATGCGGTAACAGACAGACAAATATACAGACAGACAGACAAACAGACAAAAATTCTAAAAACTATAGATTCGGCCTCTGTATTGATAATAAAATCTATTTAAATAAGATTTTCCAAAAAATATTTAATGTACAGATTCGACTCTATTAGAATTTTATTATATGTATAGATATTAGATATTAGTAAGATTATTATAAAAAAATTATAGAAGGCAAATTGGGGGGAGGGGGAGGGGGGGGGGGATATTTTGAAGATTGATCGTGCTTTGTTATACCACAGATCGTTTAATACTATACTAGGTTATACTTAGATACTTGGAGAAGGTCATTCGTGTCTTCTCCATTTAAACGTGACATTGGCGAATTGCGTGAATCTGTGCTCAAATGACACACTTTGAAGTCTTTAACAAGATAATTGATTGATTAAAAATATTAATAAATATCAATAAAAGTGTCAAAAATCTAAGGACACATCAATGAACAGTGTCAATAAATTATGACAATTGAAGAAGAGATAAGTTCATAGAAGAACGTTTCACACTCTATTCTGTTTAAATATATGTATGTATGTATGTATGTATGTATCTAATGGAATATTGCACCATATATGCAAATAAATGATAGTTAGATAATATTGTGTGAAGTTAAAAAAAATATATTTTTTTACTTTACTAGATATTCGTATCCACTTTCATAAAAGACAAACGTTTAAAATCGATTCAAATTTTTCGAATTGTATAATTAATAATTTCAATACTTTCTTTTATTTATCAATCGCTTGAATGGATTTCAAAATATTAGTTGAGCTCCAAACTATATGCGCATTCATATAAAATAGGGGTCGTGTTTATTGGCGTTTAGCTCAGATATGAGATATTTTCCCGCAGTAAAAAGTATCCTATATGTTGACCCGGATAACCAGCTATCATCATACCAAATTTCATCAAAATCTGTCTAGTGGTTTTCTCGTAATGTGTTCCCAGACAGACAGACAAAAATCTGAAAACTATAGATTCGGCCTCTGTAACTATAATAATGACTATTTTAATAATATTTTCCAAAAAATATTTAATGTACAGATTTGACTCAGAATTTTATTGTATGTATAGATATAATTATTATTACTAATACTCGTCCAGTGGTGTAACTTTTACCACAATCTTTATTGAAAATTTGAGGAAAACCTATACTTATGAATAATATTTACCCGGATAACCAGCTATCATCGCACCAAATCTCATCAAAATCCCGCCAGTGGTTTTTTGATACGGTCACAGTTAGACAGATAGACAAAAATTCTAAAAACTATAGATTCGGCCTCTGTATCAATAATAATGTCTATTTCAATAAGATTTTCCAAAAAATATTTAATGTACAGATTCGACTCAGAATTTTATTATATGTATAGATAGATATACTGATGCCTAACAAAATTTGGAGTTATATTTAAAAACTTGTTAGCCAAATTGTATCATTTGTAGAACTTGCTATACTATATTATCTTAGAACAAAAAGTAAAAGTAAGGGCAAGCCAAGGTGAACGACCCAGCTTTTTTGTTATAATGGAAATTAACAAGTCTGAGAAGCTAGAGTTTGCTATGTGGGAGGACTTGGATATTTATATATATAATGTAAAGAGGCAGTTGTAGCCCAGTGGTGATGCGCTTGGATAACTGAGTGAAGCGGGTTCAAATCGAGTCTCGCACCTATGATATTTTCATTTGCGAATCATATTCAACATGATTACCACTTGTCTTACGGTGAAGGAAAACATCGTGAGGAAACCTGCATGTCTGAGAGAATCTAGCAAGTTTTCGAAAGACATGTGAAATCAAGAAGTGGTGGGTTATGTGCCTAGAAGTGGGACGTCAAAAAGGACTGAATACTATAATGTAAATTAGCCATACCTCTTGCTGGTCAAACATAGGTTAGTTTTACTTAGCAGCATGCAAAACTATAATTTCTTTATAACTAAAATACACTGTATGCCGAATTGCAAAACAATTTTAAAGTATTTTTTAAGACATACGGGTATATGCTTAAGATATAAACTGTTAATTAAAAAAAAGTTTATTTTTTCATTTATTAAAGATCCAACCAAATCAAATATTTTCGGAGTCGGTACCAACGTCTTTTGGTGGTGGTGTTCCTCTATTTTGGAAGTCGGTTTAAAAAGAATCATGTCAACATATTTATCTATACGAGTAATCGCATATTATGTCCGTATGTATGTAAAATATTGATAAAATAAGTCGGTTTTAAATTAGTCAAAGAAAAAAATATATGACCACAAAATAAAATACTCTTCGTCACAAAAAAATGATTTCTTTCTTGAAAGTGGGTCTTTTTCACTTAAGGGTATCCTTGTCATATTGACGTTTGATAATCATGAAGCATGGTTCAGGTGTCCTATTTTGACATTGTGCGATATTTTCTTAATGGGGTATATTTTTAAGTCACACTCGTAAATCTATACATATAATAAAACTGTAGAGGTCGAATGTCTGTACATAGAAAAAAACATGCTAAAAACTCAGTCAGGGGGGTGTAAGAAGAGAAATAGAACAAATCCAGGTTTTTTTCATTTTTTTTTGTTTCTCTGTCTTTTTGTCTGTTTGTACAGGCTAATCTCCGAAATTGTTTGACCGATTTAAATGAAATTTTGCTTTGTGTACCTTATATCCCCAGTCAACATTTTAGATACTTTACATCCCGAAAAATTAAAGAGTTCCCATGGGATAGTTAAAAAACTATTGTAACTTATACAGCTTAGTACCTACACAAAAACTACTGATTGGTTTTTAATGAAACTTTACAATAATATAGTTCATACATCACAATAACAAATAGGCTACTTTTTATCCCGGAAAAATGTACGGTTCCCGTGGGATAGATTTGTTTTTGTTTATCTAGAGGCGTACCCGAGCGAAGCGAAGGTGAGCCGCTAGTATGAACATAAAGTATTAAATTTTAAGCCATTAAAAATTTACAACAGTACTACAATAGTAATAATCAAGTAATACTCTATAGTATTACAAAAAAACAAAGCCGGAAAGAGCCATACATTGTGTCATTGAATGCGATTCGTACAATAAGAAACCCTCTCAGTTTACACCCACACTAATGTGAGTTCTATAGATTCGTTTTCACAGCGGGACTAATTTCAAAGTGTATAACCGCTACCGTAATCACTATGCTAGAGGTCATAGGTTCGAGTCCGGGTGGAAATAAAATTTCAAGTCAAAAGTCTTTTTTATAGTTTTGACCGATTTCAAAAAGATGTTACTAAATACTTGGTAATATTTTCACATGTCTCAAATGTCGTATATAAATTTTAAGAAAAATGTCAATTATATCTATACATATAATAAAATTGTAACTGATCGCTGTCTGTACATGGAAGATATTTGAGAAAAATTATATAATATTATTGGGGGTCTTTATTGACGCAATAGTACCCAAAACAATGATTTTTAAAATGTTTGTCTGTTTGTCTGTGCGTTTGTGCGCACTAATCTCAGAAACGGCTAAATCGATTTAGGTGCGGTTTTCACTTACTACTGTGGTAAATTTCACTTAACATTTAGTATTTGTTTTATTTCAATCGGTTCATAAATAAAAAAAGTTATGTCAATTTAAAGAATCACATAGGGACGAAGCCGAGCGAAGCGAGGGGCTAGTGTTTAAATAAGTAGCAAGTCTTTTGATATTAAACTTAGTTACTTTGCAATGTAATTTTCATAAGAATGAGTATCATGCCTAATATTTGTTGCCTAAAAAGTATAATAAAGATTATTTTAATAACAAACATCCTGATGTTAAGAAACGTGATATGTTTTTAGGTTACCTTCAATAAAGTAAATGGTATACGTTTATTTTAGAAGGGATTTTGATGATTAGAAGGGCTTCATTCAGATCCTCGATTCATCTTTAAAATCCCAATATCACGATATAAATTCATACTGATATTTTAAATGCCAATATTTAAATATTTGAAATTTAAACACACGCGCTCGCTTGGGAAACCGAGTGAAGCGGGTTCAAATCCCGGGTCTCACATCTCTGATATTGACATGTTCGAATCATTTCCATCATGATTACCACTTGTCTTACGGTGAAGAAAAACATCGTGAGGAAACCTGCATGTCTGAGAGAAGAGTTTTTAAAAGACATGCTCAGTCCGGACGCAATTGTTCAGCGTAGTGGACTATAGCCTTATCCCTTTCGTATTAAAGGGAGGTCCACCCCCAGCAGTGGGACGTTAAAATATACTGAAAACAAATACTTGGAATCGATCACAACACTCAGTAGCAATGAGATGCATATAGATAACTTTTTGCAATTTTCATTGGAATGGCTTAGAATGATTGAATAAATAAATATGTTCGAACACAGCATTGTCTAGTTCCATGGTAAGCTACGAGGCCTGTGTTATGGATACCAGATAGTTGATACGCTACACATATATAACTTTTAAATACATATATATTATACATGAAAACACCCATGACTGGAGAACAAACATTCGTACTCATCACACAAATGAATGCCCCCAGCGTTACTCGAACCCGCGACCGCTGGCACAGTGAATAACATATATTACAATGAAATTGTATTTTATCCTTAAAATTACGGTAGGTTTTTACAAGGATATAAAACTCGACCCTTCACGGCATATTAGTTTTATAACCAAACAGCTTCCATTGTAAAATATTTTTTTGATCCAAACAAAGGATTCTTTACAATAGATAATGACGTAAAGTATTCAAGAAACAGTACTGTGATATATCATTGTCTTAATGGGAGTCTAGATGACCTATTGAATGTTAAAAGAGTTAAATTGTTAAGTTATCTTTAACTAGCGACTCACCCTCGCTTCGCTTCGGGTTCGTCCCTAGACAATAACAAATCTGTCCCACGGGAACCGTACATTTTTCCGGGATGATATATAGCCTAAAGCCTTCCTCGATAAATGGACTATCCAACACAAAAAGAATTTTTCAATTCTAACCAGTAGTTCCTGAGATTAGCGCGTTCAACCAAACAAACAATCAAACAAACTCTTCAGCTTTATAATGTTATTATAGATAAGGAATAACGTGAAGGTATAGTAGCGTGAAGATATTGTAGCGTGAAAATATGTTCGTGTTTACTTTCTCAAGCATTTTTTAATTTATTTTCTTAATCTAACGTTGTTAACGTTGATGTTGAATGGGATGTAGATGAAAATTAATGAAAATTTTGTATTTGTTTCAGGTGAAACACAATGAAGCGTTCCCGACATAGATGGCTGGGATTTACTTTATTTTGTAAGTATTTAGATTTCACATATATTTGATGTATCAAATTATTATGATAACGTAAAATATTAAAATATACGTAATAATATTTATTAACTAGCGACTCACCCTTGTTCCGCTCGGGTTTTTCCCTAGTTACGTCTTAACGTTTAGTATAGATTTCTCAGAGATGAGATATTTTCCCGCAGTAAAAAGTATACTATATATTAACCCTTAACCGGATAATCAGCTATCATCATACCAAATTTCATCAAAATCTGTCTAGTGGTTTTCTCGTGATGCGTTTCCACAAAGACAGACAAAAATTCTAAAAACTATAGATTCGGCCTCTATATCGATAATAATGACTATTTCAATAAGATTTTCCAAAAAAATATTTAATGTACAGATTCGACTCAGTTAGAATTTTATAGTAACGAACACGAGCGGAGCAAGGACGAGTCGCTAGGCTATACATATTATAAAATTCTAACTAAGCCGAATCTGTACATTAAATATTTTTTAGAAAATCTTATTGAAATACACATTATTATCGATGCAGAGGCCGAATCTATAGTTTTTAGAATTTTTGTCTGTCTGTCTGTTACCGCATCACAGCAAAACCACTGGAGGGATTTTGATGAAATTTGGTATGATGATAGCTGGTTATCCGGGTCAACATATAGGATACTTTTTACCGCGAAAAAATATCTCATTTCTGAAAAAAAATACAAAAACTGATAGGAACAAAATCACGATGAGACTATTTGTAAACAGTTTAGCAAGGTAACTTACAAAATATCGTAAAAACTATAAAAATAGCTTATCTTGAAAATCAAATTATCAATAGCGCTATTTTATTCATTAAAATAGTTATTTTAATGAAAATTTATTTATGTGTTATTTAGATATTTGACAATAGATGTCGCCATGTATTTTTAAAATACGTAGTTTTAATCGAAAAAAAAATGTACAGATATAACCTTTCTATGACTTTATTATAATTACTACTAATTTACCCGCGGCCCTGCCCGTGGGTAAATGTTTAATAAAACAAACTTTTTGCCTTTATAAATTAGTAATAAATTATTTTGTTGGTCGAAACAATTTTCAAATGAGAATATTTGTAAATTTTTATTGTTTAGTAAATAATGTTAATGTTTTTTAATATTTTAATGTAAAAATTGGGCAAATGCAAATTCAACTCGCGCATTATAGGTTTCGTATAGCAAAATACTATGTTGATTTTCTTACTTACGTGTTTTCTTAGGTTAACACTAAAATAAATACGAATAATATTTGCGTTTCCACAATATCTACTCATTTTTTCAACCATAAAAATAAGTTTGATTTATATCATTTTATAACATTTTATGTAAAACAAGTTTATGGCTGTTAAACTGCCAAAGCGGGTAACTAAAAATATTTCATATCTCAAAAACTATGAAAAAGTATTTTAGGAACTGTTATACCTCAACTTATTCACTTTTTCTTGACACCTTTTTGGAAGGTAAAGGCTTAAAGGGCACAATAAAATGCTTACGACTTTAATCATATTAGCCGAACCATATGAAATAATAAAAAGTATTTGCTTAGAATTATTTACTTATTAAACTTTCTTTTAAAAATCGCTTTGGAAAATATTACTAATAAGAAAAGTTATCATTATATAATTTAAATAATCAGCTAAATATTAAATTAATCAATAGCTGTCTATTAGTAAAAAATGATTAAAATTAATTCCGTAATTTGAGAGTTTATCGCCCAAAACTAAAAAAAACAAAAAAAACGAAGTATAGACATACATAAATGTTATTGCAAAAACAAAAAGTGCAATTTAACGGAGGAACCTTTGTGGTATTGTCAATCACTGCCATTATTTACCAATCGTGCGGTGCGCAATGAAAGTGGTATATGTAAGAGTATACTAATGTGCAAAACCTAAGAATTTGGTTTTTGATTATCTGAACGCGGGCGGAGCCGCGGGAAATGCTAGTAAAAGTATAACTTTACTTAATGTATTTACACTTTTATTCACCGACTTTTTAAATGAAATAAGATCCCGACAGTATAAATACATGCTACTAGGCCCCTAATATAGAAATAAAATTAAACTTATATTACTTTACACCTTGAAAGTTTTGTAGTTTATTTGATATAATTAAAGATAGATCGATATACACCACATCTTTTATTATATTTAATGGGTGTAAAGTGGGTGGTGGGTTGGGTTTAATGGGTGTAACTTTGATTTTATCACAGCACACTAGAAATACACAATACCCTTGAAATATCAATGTTTTCTGAACAAACTTAGTTCTAGTGTTTTTAGTATTAATAACTCTATTGCTATCAAAAACATGTTTAAAAATACTTGTATCATTCAAAACCAGTGCAATTTATGGTATGTTAAATGATATAATTTAAATTATAACATTATACACATAAGAACTTAATTGTGGCTAATGATATAAGTCTAGTTTTTTTTTCAATTATCTCAGATTCTTATTTTTTTCAACACAATCAATGCTTATCCGATATACAAATACCAATTTCCAATTGATAAAAGTCAAGACATAAGAAAAAATCTCCGTAATAAAAAAATTGTAGCCGTTTAAAAATTGCAAAACTTTGTATTCATTTTTCTCGAAACGAGGTTTTCTGACTTATACCACCTTTCACTAAAGGTACAGAATTTATACATATAATAAAATTCTAATTGAGTCGAATCTGTACATTATTTATATTTTTTGGAAAATCTTATTGAAATAGTCATTATTATCTGTGTGTATTAATCCGTCCGTCTGTCCGTTTGTCTGTCTCTATCTAAGTCTTGGCTCCTACCACCTGTCTTTCTTTCTCCAATCATGTTCCATCTATACAGATAAATAAAATTGAAGTGTCCGTTTGTAATATCAAAATAACAGCTTTATACTAAACGCATATGGAATTATATACGGTAATCAATCACTTTCATGTTCATTATATTCTAAAAGCAGACAGTCTTTTATTTGCTCTTCATTTAGGGGAAAATATGACATCTTGATATTCCAAAAACAAAAAAACAATTTGAAACAAAATAAAAATAATAAAACGCAAATAGTCGCTACCGGGTAAAAAATACCCTTAGGCACTTTTTACCTCTGATGCCTCTGATGTAGCTGAACACAGTGCACCAACTGGCCCTCAATTCAAAATAGTGAATTGTCGTACCTCTGTCGAAAGGTACCTAAAATGAAATTGCATAAAAATAAGCAGAAAAATAAATATTTACGAAATTATGCACTATGTGGTAAATTTTACCCGGTAGCGCCTCCTGCCGTGTTAATATAATTTATTGTAGCTACCTACTATTGATTATAATACATACAGAATATTTTTATAAAACGAATATTTTTCTTTTACTTTTATTTTTACGTGGAATTGCTGAAAGTAGCTGAAGTTCTCATACATTCCTTCGGCGAAGACGACGATGATATTGAGCGTTATAAGATTATACATAGGCATATTAAGTTAAATAATGTTTTTTTATTCAATAGTTTAAATACGTTAACTGGCACAAAATACTCGTAGTGTTGAATGGTTTGGTATGAACTAGCTCCCACCCGCTACCGACTGAAGGCTGTTTTTATGCCTTTAATAGAAAACATACTAACTTAAAAGCTTTTTGAAAATAATTTCAACTTTGAGTGAAAAACAACTTTTCATTTAAAATTAAATAAATTGAAAATTAAGTTGTAAAACTAAAAAACAAAAGCGATTGATGAAGTGAAAGATATGACCCCGCCAGGACTCGAACCTGGACTCTCTGATTGAAGTCAGATGCGTTACCAATTACGCCACAGGGTCTCATGTACAATTGGCGAAATATCCTACTTATTCAAGTCTCATCTACATGTTTTTACAAATAAAAGGGTCTTTTTGAATAAAAAAATATATTTCAACGTATTTGTTTCATTTTGAAATTAAAATAGGTCCCTTTTATATCAAAACAGCTGCTTGTTGCAGTGCGAATAAAAAAACTAAGATATAAAATAAAGCAAGTAAATTTCTGGCTTTCTGCAGTCCTTCTCCAAATAAACTTTAACTATGCCAAAGCTCCTCCTTACGCGTAAGATGCTTAAAATGGCGTAAAAAGTTTTTTCTTCACGCATTACACATATCTACCACAGCGCCACCTATCGACCCTAGACTGTGACATTATGAAACATATTCGCGATGCCTGAACGACACTTTGGTGAATTAGGATACAACCCTTATTAATTCGAACAACGCCATCTCCTGAACACAAGACAAAACTCATATGATGCGTATTTTCGTTTCACAAATAATTTATTAATATAATAAAATTCTAATTATTATATTGAGTCGAATCTGTACATTATATATTTTTTGGAAAATCTTATTGAAATAGTCATTATTATCTGTCTATCTTTATCTAAGTCTTGGCTCCTATTACCTGCCTTTCTTTCTCCAATCATGTTCCATCTATACAGATAAATAAAATTGAAGTGTCTATTTGTAATATCAAAATAACAGCTTTATACTAAATACATATGGAATTATATACGATACCTATAAGAAAAACCTTAAAAAACAACTGCCTCGGTGGTGTAGTGGCTAGCATGTACGGCTGCACATCCTGAGGTCCTGGGTTCGAGTCCCGGGTCAGGCCAAGTTTAGTTATTGAGTCTTTCTGTATAGTAAGCCTCAGTAACAGCCCGGAGTTGGGAAGTTGGCGGTGTTTCACCCCCGTGCCTCGGAGAGCACGTAAAGCCGTCGGTCCTGCGCCTTAACTCTCACCGGTCGTGTCGAATAGTCGTCCCACCGGAGTATGAGAGTGACAGGAATAGAGTGTGCACTTGTGTCTGCGCGTACACTTGTGCACTATAATATCTCCTGCGCAGTTGGCTAGTCTCAATGAGTCTCAATGAATCGGTCAGGAGGACATTATTATTATTATAAGAAAAACACAATTTTTAAAATTTTTGTCTGTCTGTCTGTTCCGGCTAATCTCCGAAACGGCTGGACCAATTTTAACGGGACTTTCACTGGCAGATAGCTGATATTATAAGGAGTAACTTAGGCGGTACTTTCATTATAGAAAAAAGAATTAGGGATTCGCTCAAAAAAATTAAAACGTACCTAGGAATGAACCCGAGCGAAGCGAGGGTAAGTCGCTAGTCATTTATAAATTCAAATGTCTTTAAAGTTAATTTTAAATGGTAAATTTTAATGTCAAGCGTCACATTAATACCAAGGCTGTGATTGAGGCCATTTTGGCAATCTAGCTTGTATCTAACTGCATACATAATTTTTTTTCTGTTATTTCGTAATAAATTAATCATTTTTTTTTTTTCATGTTTATTTATCCGGGTTATATTTTTGTGTGTTATGTAAAAGTTTAAAAATATCATTCTATACTTAATACATTAAAAGAACAGTAACATTATTATACGTAACTAGCGACTCACCCTCGCTTCGCTCGGGTGCGTCCCTTGCTTTATTTCCCATACAAACTTTCATCCCCATTTTCACCCCCTTAAGGAATGATTTCCGGGATACAAAGTATCCTATGCCGTTCCCAGGACCTCAAACTATCTACTTACCAAATTTCATCCAAATCGGTTCAGTAGATGCAGAGATTACCCCCTACAACATCACAAACTCACAAACTTTACCTCTTTATAATATTAGTATAAATGAATAATTTCGATGTCTAAGTGAATTAATATGAAATTATGAATATAAAAATCGATAAATAAATAGGTTAATGTATAAATCTATACATATAATAAAATTGTAACTAATCCAAATCTGTACATTAAATATTTTTTGGAAAATCTTATTGAAATAGACTTTATTATCGATACCGAAGCCAAATCTATAGTTTTTAGAATTTTTGTCTGTCTGTCTGTCTGTTTGTCTGTCTGTCTGTCTGTTACCGCATCACGGGAAAACCACTGGATAGATTTTGATGAAATTTGGTATGAAGATAGCTGGTTATCCGGGTCAACATATAGGATACTTTTTACTGCGGGAAAATATCTCATCTCTGAGCTAAACGTTAAAACGTAACTAGAGACGAACCCGAGCGGAGCGAGGGTGAGTTGCTAGTTAATGATAAATCTATACTAATATTATAAAGAGGCAGAGTTTGTTTGTTTGAACGCGCTAATCTCAGGAACTACTAATCCGATTTGAAAAATTCTTTTTGCATTAGATAGCCCGTTTATTGAGAAAAGCTATAGGCTATATATCATTAAAAAAATGTACGATTCCTGTGGGATAGGTTTGTTTTCGTCTAAGGAGGAATCTAAGCGAAGCGAGTAAAAAGTTAATAATGAAAGAATGAATTCTATAATCATTAATAGATTTATTTTGATGAGTGTTATATAAAAAAGTATTGGAAAATATGAGATATATTATTTTTATTATTAATCCACATCCAGCTATATTATATACATAAATAAAACGGAAGTAATGTTATATATAAGATAATGTCCTCAAGGATTACATAAAAGACCGTTATTTGATACTTTTTTATCAATTTAGTATTGTTTTACAAAACTTAAAAAAGACTTATTGTTCAAACTATAATGTATAGAGCTTATATAAAAACCTTAAAAAATAAAATAAAAACCGACTTAAAAAAAAACACTAAAAAGTACTCGTAAAAAAATAACTGATTGGTAGTTTACATTTACTATAGATATCTAATCAAATATTTTCGTCAGTGTGCTTTGATTGACTTTTTAAAAAAAGTGTTTTTGTTTTTATGTAGACATATGTAGTAGTAGCAAAATAAGAAGAAAGTATTTTAAAAACTCAGTAGGTGAAAAATCAATCATCCCCTATTTTCTACACTTATGGGAGGAATTTTTTTTCAAATTTAAATGGGACCAACTTTGAGGTATACTCTTCCAATAAAATACTGATCATTGGTAACAACGAGCAGCATTTGATTTTTATGTATAAATACTAGTCTCTAGTTTCAGATTCACTCTACGTTACGTTTCAACGTTTAGTATAAATTTCTCAGAGATGAAATATTTTCCAACAGTAAAAAGTATCCTATATGTAGACCCGGATAACCAGCTATCATCATACAAAAATTTCATCAAAATCCCTCCAGTGGTTTTTCCGTGATACGGTAACAGACAGACAGACAAAAATTCTAAAAACTAATATATTCGGCCTCTGTATCGATAATAATGACTATTTCAATAAGGTTTTCCAAAAAAATATTTAATGTACAGATTCGACTCAGAATTTTATATGTATAGATTATACATGAATAGATTAAACAGCTAAACAAAATATAAGTTATGAGCAAACATCAAAAGTCAAGGATTAAAGAGCGGTGTGACATTTTAATAATATTAGGTTAAATGCATTGAAATTGATGCAAAAACATAAAATTTTATAACTCATATTATAAAATTTTGCTATGTTATTTTTCTTGCTTTGGCTGTATATTAAAACTTATGAAATTTCTTCCCGAAAACATCATCACTTTCAACCGAATCCTCTAAACTATCTCTCAATCAATTCTTCTTCTTTATTCTTCTTCTCTCCTTTGTCACGTGATTCTTTTCTATTTACCGGAAAAAAACAGCCTACATTCTTCTCTACATTAGTTTCTTATCTAATATATTTAAACGAGCAATTCTTGTATATTTATTTATTTATATATATTTATTTATTTATTTATACCGGCGATATCGGAAAAGGCTCTAACGATTTCGCTGAAATTTGGTATATAGGGTTTTTCGGGACGAATAATCGATCTAGCTTAGTCTTATGTCTGGAAAAACGCGTGTTTTCGAGTTTTCATGCGATTTTCTTTCGCATTATTCCACGCAGAATATGGTCGATAATTTTTTACACAATGCATATCGTGGTCAAGCGACCTAGGTGCAAGATTAACAATCACAGGTGTCCGAGTTCGGATCTCGAGCGGATACAAAATTTTTGATTCTGTTTTTTATTTTGGTTCAAGTTTATCTTATTTATTCAAGTTTATTCAAGTTTTTAGTTTTTTTTATTTAAAAAATACGATATAAGAAAAAAGAACTCCGAGCGAAGCTCGGTCGCTCACATACTATAAATAGATACAAACAGTTTTTTCGCCAAAGCATCTGCAATATGCAATTATCATAGAGAACTAGTTTTTAATTTAGATTTTGCAAGAATTATCATAATTATGACGTAATATAACGAATATAAAGTACTTAACAGTAAATAAAATCAACAGGATTTTTCCTTTAGAATATAAAATCAGATATTTTTTGATTTGATACCAACTAATAGAAGAATTGATTTACGCGAATATTCGGCATTTTAAATAAAACTATATTTTAGAGTTTTTTTTTTGAGAATTTTTGGCAACCGACATTTCGGTCATGGTCACAGAAGAGAAAGACATATACGTATATATGTACATGTTTAATACTTGCTGTTATATGTATGTTTGTTCATCAATTTCTTTTCGACAATTTAGTCCGGTTTTCACAAATTCGGGATGTTCTTTCGGGATATAAGAAAATTCTAACTGAGTCGAATTTGTACATTAAATATTTTTTGTAAAATCTTATTGAAATAGTCATTAGTATCGACACAGAGGCCGAATCCTATAATTTTCTTCCTATAGATTGCACCACGAGAAAACCACTGGACCAACTTTGATAAAATTAGGTTTGATGATAGCTGGTTATCCGGGTTAACATATAGGATACTTTTTACAGCGGAAAAATATCTCATCCCTAAGAAATCTATACTAACCGTTAAAACTGTTTATATGTTCATGTCATTCGATTCCCTTAACTTATCAATTTTCATTATACCTCAAAGCGGTCTCATATATGTAATTTCAAAAAATATTAAGTTAGCTTAAAAAGAAGATTCATCTGATTCTGAATAATTTAAATGTTAAAAATTATTACAATTCAAAGCAGGTATTGACCTTCGGATTATCCTCTTAAAATAACAAGAAATCGTTCAATGACACAAAATTCGTGTATTTTGTTAATATTTGTAATAAAATAAGGACAATCTTGCTAATGATGTCGTAATATTTTATTATGAATCCATATTGATATTTTAAAGATGTAGTTTTGTGACTCAAAATTGATTTTTGGTATTTAAAGCTAAATAAAATAGGAATTTTTAATTTTTTGTTTTTGTTTAGAGGCTATAGCTATTGACGAATTTTAGTGTATTATTAATAAAAAACGTATATGTGTACTTATGTACGTACGTAAGAAGTTATACTTCTTTGGCGTAACAGAACAAAAATAGCTAAAGATTTCATCCCGTATGTCACAACTGTCTGTTTGTAAAAGGAACGCAGCTAACTTCATCATGTCGCTTTCAGCTAACTTCATCATGTCGCTTTTTGGCTGTCGGTGTGCGCGCGCATCGTAAAAATTTTACCCTCATAATTTTTCCAAACATCCCAAAAGAAGTATAACTTCAAAAATGATCATGGTTGAATTTTGATGAGTGAGCGAACATTAGTTAATAGCAAAGCCCAATAACTCTTCTTGTCCGACCCGGAAATCGAAACTTTGCCTCGATCTACAACCGTGCATGCTAGCCAGCAGACTAAGCAATGAACTATAAGACGTATCGGAATAAAAACTATTATTTTCCATATAACTTTCACTTACCTTAACCCCTTAGGGGTTGAATTTCCAAAGAAAGAACCATTCATGTTATTATAATAATAGGCTGTGTTTCAACACCTAGGACTATTAGATTGGCTTAGAAGTCAATGAATTAAGTAATTTTCATAATAAACAACTCATGTCATTTACAGGTGCAACATTGCTATGTCTATCAGCGGATCTACCAACAACATCAGCAGTGAGAGCTACGAAGTTAATCTTCTCAAAAACCAGTACTACCACCGCAGTACCGGAAGAAGAATCGACAGGCCCCGAAGATGAAAATCAAGAGGTACAGTATCTTGCTAGCTGTTGTACTAGCTCTATAAAAACAAAAACAATTCTATCCCACGGGAACCGTACGTTTTTCCGGGATAAAAAGTAGCCTATGTATTATTCTGATTATTTTTTCCATATTTCTGAGCTATATTATTGCAAAGTTTCGTTAAAATCCATTCATTAGTTTTTGCGTGAAAGAGTAACAAACATCCATACATCCATACATCCAGACATCCTCACAAATTTTCGGATTACTTTAACATTAATGTTTCTTTGCGTGTTTGTACTCTTTGTGTTTCTAAACGATTTATCCAATTTAGATGAAATTTTGGTTGTTCTGCTTACGCCTCCGAAGGTTACTGGCCCAGAAAAATAATTCCTTCGATCCTAAGAGTCCATAAAAGTTTTATACTGCGAATCTTGCTACATGTCTAGCTCCGACTGCATAATAATACTATGTTCCTTCGCCAACTTGTTTCCATCTTTTTTTCGTACGTATATTTTTGTGCAATCTTTATATTATATCTTTGAATCACGACGACGACACGTTTGGCTCAGTGTGTAGTGACCCTACTTGCTGTGCCAGCGATCGCGGGAACGAGTTCCGCTGGGGGCACTCATTTGTGTGATTAGCACGTATGTTTGTACTCCAGTCATGGGTGTTTATATTTATAATATGTATGTATTTAAAGTTATATATGTGTAGTTTATCACCTATCTGGTATCCATAACATAAGCCTCGTACCTTACCATGGAACTAAATGGTGCTGTGTGTTAATGTCCCAAGATATTTATTTATTAAATCTATTTTCTATGTTTCAAATGAATCAGTTATATATCAATGCTATATATAACACTAGTACATTAGAAGGATCAACGGAATATTTTTTCTAGGTGACAAGACTAATTATGTACATATCGATTAAAATCTAAATAAATCACATATTACAATATTTATTAGGTTCGTGTTTCAAATGGGTTGTATAACCACGGAAGAGGAAAATATATTAGCATTGTTAATTGGTAAATCGATAGTTCTTAGGCCTTGATCCATTTCACATATTAATAGAAGTAATATATAGACTCCATTTTTCTTCCTTATTTGGTACACAAAGGAAACCCACTGCTTTCACGAGCATAATGGGGATAGACCAAGTTTACCTTATTGTCTTTGGAAAACTCCAAACTAGACATATACATACCTACATAGTTTTATCTAGGCAATTATTAGACATCTGTATGAAAACCTGCGTTTCCTCACAATGTTTTGTCCTCGACATGTTACCAAGTGGTAATCATGTTGAAATTTGAACATGAAATTTCAGAAAAAAGTGGAGTTTTGAGCAATATGCTAGCAATACTGTTTGAATTATTCTAGTCTGAACGTATATATCATATTCATTATAACTGAGAATAACAAATGAAGGCAAAAGAAAATACCGGAAATTTTGCAACTTTTATAATCGTATAGGAAATTGTACATACTGGATTCCTTTAGCTGGTTATCAAGGTCGATCGCTCATTTCCTCTTATAACGTGGACTTCTGAATAAAAATAACATTGCTTATTAGTACTTAGCTCAATTCGATGATCGTATACTAGTTTATTCTATTAATGTTTATGCAGTAATATTGTTTTAATTACTAAGAGCGGCTCACTCTCGCTTCGCTCGGGTTCGCTAGATGATTCTTCAAATTGGCATAACTTTTTTATTTAGGAACCGATTGAAATAAAACAAATACTAAATGTTAAGTGAAGCTTACCACAATACATTAATGAAAACCGCACCCAAATCGGTTAAGCCGTTTCTAAGATTAGCGTGCACAAACGCACAGACAAACAGACAGACAAAAAAACCAAAAATCATTGTATATCTTCCATGTACAGACAGCGATCAGTTACAATTTTATTATATGTATAAATGTATAGAAACATGCCAATATAGTGTCATTTGTTCTTCATATTCTGTTTTAACGCTTCTCTTTCGGACAATGATGGATAGATGAAATTCCTAATTATTTTATTGAAAACTTTATTAAATTTATATATATTTTAGATGGAAGTAACAGCCGAAGATGCTGAAACCAATAAAACATCGAAACTATCAGGAATACCACAAATAGATTATATCTATGATCCAAATTTGCCACGAGAGTTAAATGGATATAATTTATCAGAGTATCCATTCTATGAAACTGTTCCACCACCAGAAAAAATGGACTTTAAGTGTGACGGATTGCATGATGGTTTCTACGCATCTATACCTCATAAATGTCAGGTATGTTGGGCTATGTAAAGAATATCTTGCTAAAAGAATACAATTCATGGCATGACCACTGACTAAACTATTTTATCCAAGTTTTTGGGCAGACTAAAATGTTAAAACTTTACTGATAAGCCACTCATCTTAAACTATATATTTGTGTTCTTATTTCTTTGAAAAATTACTTCAGTTATTATATACTTACTAGCTGACCCGGCAAACGTTGTTTTGCCATATAAATAATTTCCTTTTACTAAAATGGCTATTAAAAAATAAGGGTTGATCGTAGAAGGGTGAAAATTGAGGATTGTATGTATTTTTGTATGTTGTATCATAAAAAAATAGAAATTAAAAATTTTGTCTAAAAAATAAAAAAAAAATTTAGGGGTGGACTACCCCTAACATTTAGGGGGATGAAAAATAGATGTTGGCCGATTCTCATAGATACCGGATAAGCACAAAAAATTTCATCAAAATCGGTCAAGCCGTTTCGGAGGAGTATGGCAACGAAAACTGTGACACGAGAATTTTATATATTAGATTAGTTTATTTACTTTATATTTATACGTTTGTTTTTTTGAAAATTTCAGGTCTACCATCATTGTCTATTCGGTACACGATATGACTTCTTGTGCGCTAATTACACAGCATTTGATCAGAAAACTTTTATATGTCAATTTGTATCTGAAGTTGATTGTAAAAATTCAGCAAATTATTTTAGCAGGTAAGGCGACAGGTTGATATGGTTTTAAAGTCAATGTACGAGTACCTGGTTACGTAAAAAGTTATAACGAGTGAAATAGATTTGAAGTATAGTTTAAATTATTACTATACACTAATTTTTTTTTTAAATGATTTAGTAATACTTTGTTAGATTTACGCGAATATTTGACATTTTAAATAAAACTATCTTTTCGGATTATTTCGCAAATTTATTTTGATTTTTGGTTCCCGACGTTTCGAAAGCTTTACAGCAATCATGGTCACGGGAGAGACTAAGATAAGCATACGAAACGTTGGGAACAAAAAATCTAAATAAATCCGCGAAATAATCCGAAAAGATAGTTTTATTTAAAATGATTTAGTAAATTGAGATTTTTATTTGTATAACCTATAGCTACCCTAAATTGAATTCTTTATGAATTATTTCCATAGGCCCAACAATCTTATATCAGGCAAATAACTATATTGGCTTAAAATGATCAAGTATAGTTTTAAAAAATGTCTATGTTCTAGAATTTCAATTACTTTATTATTACCGAATATAGTAGCTCACAAAACGTGGAAGAGAATCAAAATAGATACAAAAATACTATGTTACTATGTTTATTGTGAAAGATAGATAGTGTATAAGATTAATCTGATTATATATAAATACGAGGATTGGATTAATAAAAAATCAATTAACTTCATAAGGCCTATATAACTGGATAGATTAAAATAAATCATAGACTGCCTAGACTATACCCTATGGATGATAGGACGTGCATTATTTTAAATAATAGTATAAAATACAAATATGTTTATTTTAGGAATGAAGCTCTGTATAAGGCTGCATCAACAGAACCACCACCAAAACCGTCAACTACAACAACAACTACAACTACTACCACAGCGCGACCACCCGGTGGACGACCCGGTGGTCGTCGTCGACCACCATCAAGATACGATTATTATGACGATGACTATTATTATCCTGCGAGAGATGATTATGATTACGAAGAAAGGTAAAACTATTTCAGTTAATCTATAAAATTTTTAGGTCCCGTACTTTGAAGGATCACAAATCAGTTCCCTATAAGACCATATGTGGTTTTGTCTTTGTGTCTCTGTGTATGTTATAACCTTTTTCTAAGAATGTTATAGCTGAACAACAAACTCGGATTTTGAGTACTTTTTAGATGCAATGCTTTTTCAGTATACTCTCCACTCTCATGTTCTCTTGACCAGATTTATTCTGCCTAAAATAATATAAAATTTTATACTAAGCAAATATTTTCGAAGTTTCTACATATAGATAATAATTATTCTCACACTTTACGATATGCATAAATTATTCTTTGCTTTCAGAGGTGGTAGAAGGAGCAGGCCCAGAAGACCGGGCAAACGTAGACCTCATGATGATTATGATGACAGGTATTAATTGCTTATATTATATTATTAATATTAGTAGTTAACGATACTTTTATCATTTATTATAAAAATATTAAAAAATAACATCTACTTATTTGTCAACAAGGCCTTATTCATAATTACATACTTAGCATGACCACATTAGTTAAGTTTTCTAGACATCTAGGCAAAGTCAAAAATTAAAATCAAAGTTAGGTACCTAGAAAGATATATTATGTTTAAAAATTGGGTGGGGCTGTGTCGGGGCACACCGCCGTTGGTTTAATGTCAAACGTCTATTTCAGCGAGAAACAAGAAACACAGTTCCTTTTTTTTATACGTACTCTACGCAAGATATAACGCAAAATTTACGTTCAATTTCAAGGAAGTAGCTAATAATGTAACGTTTCACACACGTTTGATATATTATTAGCAATTAAAGTACTCTGATAGTTGAAAATTTATTTAGGTGTACTGATTAGAAATACATCAAGTATTTTAGTTTACTATTATTTTTCTAACTATGTCATTGTTAAATGATGTTAGTGAAATATAAAAAAAAACAATAATTTATTTTGTTATCTTTTTTCAGGTATGAAACTCGCTCAAGACCCCGTGATGAACCAGAAGAGGATTATGAAGAAAGAAGGCCATATGAAAGACCGAGACCTAACAAAAGACCATATCCTGATAACAGAAGACCTTACGATGACGAAGATAGAAGACCTTACAAAGCTGGTAGAAGACCAAGTCGACCACGTGATAATGAAGAAGATAGGTACCGGCCTAAAGATGACGAAGAAGATAGGCCACGAGGTAACAAGAGGGGGGAGCTTAGACCCAGAGATAAACTTAGACCGCGAGACGAAGATGAAATTAAACCAAGAGATGAAACAAGAATGAGAGATGAAATAAGGCCTAGAGATGAAATAAAATCCAGCAGAGACGAATCTCGTTTAAGAGATGAGATAAGACCACGAGATGAAATTAAGTCAAAAGATGAAGTTATGTTAAGAGATGAAAAAAGACCTAGAGATGAAATAAGATCAAGAGATGATATAAGATCAAGAGATGACATAAGATCAAGAGATGATATAAGACCAAGAGACGAGATAAGACCTAGAGACGAGATACGACCAAGAGACGAAATAAGATCCAGAGATGAAATCAGGCCCAGAGATGAAATAAGACCATTAAAAGATGAACTTCCCGAATCCGAAATTAAACCCAGGGAAAGAAGTAGAGATGACCGTTATCAACAAAATGAAGGTAGAAGACTTTTTGATCGGCCTTACAGAAATCGAGATGATAGGCCATATTTGAAGCCTGAAAAGAATATTGAAGGCGAAGAAAGAGTGCAAGAAGAAAAAAGGCAAGCTCCGACAGCTCCGGAAGGTCAACCTTTAGTCAAACCCAATGGACATGGAATTTTCGGCAAACCAAGAATGCCGCCAAAAATTAAGAGACCAGTACCAATAAGCGAAAAAGATAAATATGAATATGTCGTTATCACAACTACAAAAGCACCGTCGAAAAATGATGAAGAATATTATGATGATTACGAAGAAGAAGATACAAGAAAACCCTCTCCTTCGGCGAAAACAAGTACTGTTCAGCAAAGGCCGAGGTTAGATCCTATTGAAAAAGAAAAGTTCAAACCTTTACGGCCTCATTATACCTCAGATGATAAAGCAAAAAGGATAAAGGCGAAGGATCAAATAGAATATGACGAAGAAGAATATTATGACGAACCTCCAGTCAGGTCTCAAAAATATACTTCTCAAAGAACCATAGACGAACGTCCATCAAAAGTTAAAGATGATGATTATTACTACGACGAAAAACGTGACAAACAGAAGAGAAATAATGAAGAGGATATTACTACTAAAGTCAAAGATTTAAAACCTAATGTTAAAGTTGTAAGGAGGCCTTTTTTACCATCTAGGGGTGGGAGTCCTTATCTTCCAAGAGGATTGCAGCCTGTTGCTGGAAGAGATTTGAACTCACCACCCAATACCACCCCTAAACCTACTACTTCTACTACTACCACTACGACAACTACAACTACTACTACATCAGAACCTCCAACAACAATTAGGAGCACAACAACAGAAAAAATAACAACAACAATTGCTACACAAAAACCAACAACTTCAACTCTACCAGAAGAAGAGTATGAATATTACGATGAAGAGGATATCGAATATGAATCAAAAGATAAAAAAGAACCAACAACAACAGTAGAAATTAAACCTGCCCTTGTTAAAGAATCCACAACAGATTCAAGTGCGTCTCAAGAGGTAACTACAGAAGATAAAGCTAAAAACCTTGCTACTAAAGTTCTTAGAAATTTCAATGATAATTACGCAGCAATTAAAGAACAACTTGCATCTACGCTTACACCAGGTGACTATCTTAAGCCATACCTTGGAGCCGCAATAAAAACAACTAAACCAGAGCCAAATCCTGAAATATCAAAAGGATACACTGCTACTGGAAAACCATTAAAAATACCAGATATAAAGCAAAACTTAGCTGATTCTATTGAAAACGATTATGATGTGAGATTAAATGAAGCTGTAAGCCCAAATATAAGAATACCGAGTGGTTTTATAGTTCCTGAAAGAGAATTTACGTTTTCAAGATTCAGAAATAATGTTCATTCCGAACCGCAATTCGCAGCATCAGAAATAAGTCACTATCAAATTAGAAAACGTCCACAAATTTCGGGAGTTTCCATCAGAACTCCCTCCTCCTACTACATTCAACCCCAAAGGATAATTTATGATGATCATGTGAGACCACCACGACACTTGCTGTACAGGATAGGTGACATATTCTAATTCATTTAACGGTAACCTTTGAGAGATAAAAAACCTTTTGAAGTCTTCTTAGGACGTCTTTAGGTTTTGAAATGAGAATATATTGGATTATATGCTGTACATGGGATATATGTACATATTTCTATGATGAATTTTTAATATTATATATTTATATTTAGACTGAATTCCGAAACTTGCAATTTTTGCAAATAATTCAGAGTCTAGAGATTAATTGTAATGATATGTTAATAATAAATGCAATATTACAAAATATATTACTTGTATTGTAACTAAATTAATTTTTTGAGAGCAATTAGGTGCAAGGGTTTCCATTTTTGGTACCAAATTTGATTTTAACAATATTGACTTATGTTAATATCTACAATACTATTCAGAACATATTAAAGCTAAATGTAAGCTATTCAGCGACTCCCAAGTTGAAGACTATTTTTGTGCCAAAATTTTATCAAAATCGGTTATTTAATAATTAATGAAACCTTTTTCAATTATTTAATATATTTAATTAATTATTTAATAATTATAGTAAAATAGCGGCTTACCCTCGCTTAGTTTGATTCACCTCTAGAAAAACAAAAACAAATCTATCCCACGGGAACCGTACATTTTTCCGGGATAAAAAGCCTATGTGCTATTCCAGACTATAATCTATCTGTGTTAAATTTCACCCAGATTTGTTCAGCCGTTCTGGCGTAATTGAGTAACAAACATCCAAACATCTAAACTTTCACATATATAATATTAGTGCAATGTACACAAACCTTACATCACTGCCAATTTTGTTATAAACACTTAAACATATAAACTTTCTTTTATATTTTTTATTTCTTCAATAACATTGAAATATAACCAACGATAGTTTAAATTATTAATATAACTGATAAAATATACATTATTACTTTTTTCAGATATTAGATAATTATAATATAAATACTCTTAGTTACCCATTATTTTTAAGCAAAATTTTGATGATAGTGTGTGGAATTGCGCTTTATTGGGAAAAAAGCGATACCACTCTTAAAAAAAATTAAATAATCTGTATAGGCAATACAAAAAAATCCATGAAAAGCAGACAGATGCTGCCACTGTTAAAACGAATGTCAGTATTTTTCAAAGGTTACCACCAGAGGAACCGAACGAAGTATTTTGAGCAATTGTCATATAATACTTTTTTCGATTCCACAAATCTCAAATTATTGGTTAAAACAATTGTAATTATTCATATTTTATAAGAATTTTTGTATAAATTTTAATAAAAATAATACAATATAATAATTTTCCTTTTGAACTCCTCAATTCCTTTAATCGTCACAATGACAATTTCATCCATACAGATAAATAAAATTGAAGTTTCTGTTTGTAATGTTAAAATAACAGCTTAATACTAAATGGATATGGAATTATATACGGTAGTTATACGAAAAACACAAATTTTAAAATTTTCGTCTGTCTGTCTGTTTGTTCCGGCTAATCTCCGAAACGGCTGAACCAATTTTAACGGAACTTTCACTGGCAGATAGCTGATATTATAAGGAGTAACTTGGGCTACTTTTATTTTAGAAAAAGAATTAGGGTTTCGCTCAAAAAAATTAAAACTTACCTAGGGACGAACCCGAGCGAAGCGAGGATGAGTTGCTTGTTACAAAATATATTTATATCTGTTGAATACCATATTTTAGGGACATTTATGTATAAAAATAATACAACAAAAATCCAGTCTCAAATCCATTTATTTTCTAATACAATTAAATATCAACTACATATTAAAAACCTTAACCTATTTTTACTTTGACGACTTTAATCTAAAAATTTATTCTCGACTATACACGATGTACATCGCTTTGACTAATTATTTTTATTTTTGTTTAATAATTATTTCAATAAAGTCACCCAAATCATCTATCATATTAGAAAACATAGTCTCAACAAAGTGACATCTAAAAATCCTTCCAAGAATTGTGAAAGAAAAAAGGATATTTTAAATATCTTTTTCAAATTTAAAATAATTCAATCATAATCAAATGAAACATCCCCAGTCTATAACGTGCTAGATACATATATCCAATATTGTAATTTTTTTAATTAATATTATTTAATGTATTTGACAAACAATTCTTATGCGTATTTTTAACGCAAGTTTAAAGAATAAATTATATGATTAAATAAATACATTCAAATATTTTCTAATAAATATTCAAAGTTAAAACGGTCTGGTGACAACAAAAATTTAAAATAAATATAATATTAAATAATTAATATTAATAAGAATTTAGTAAAAGCAATTCTTCTATATATTATGATTCATTTGCACCTAGCCATTCCGATCTATGTGGGGCAAATTTTTGGTGACAACCCCCCTTTTTTTAAATTTTCAAAAATGTGTTTACGCGTACCACCTGTAAAATAGAGGGGTGACAACCCCTCTCCACCCCAGGGTTATGTTGGTTAATATGTTTTATGGTTTAAAAACAATCGTCAAAGAGTGAGGGATCCACCTCATAGATCGGGATCTCCTTCTATGATATGATTACGTCTGACAAGAAAAGAAACATAACTTAAAAAAAACTCATATTTCAAATTAACTTTAAAAATAAACTAAGCCCAATTTATTTCAGGTAAAAAATCATAGTTTTTAAGTTACACCAATTTTCTTCAATCAAACTTACTCATATAATTAAGTATTCAGCTGACATATTATCTTATTCCCTTACCTTTGAACTGTTATCAAAATAATTTATGGCCTATGTATTTAAATGTAAGACGGTAAAACTTTGCTATGTTTCCATCAAGATAACATGTCAGCAATGATAAACTAACACACGAAATCATTTTATTAACATTAATATCATTAATTTCATAAATATTATCACAATCTGGAATTTTCGAATTGATTCTTAATACTTCTAAATTTTATACTCCAAGATTTGGTTGAGAACGGTGGAGTTTTCAAGTCTGTGATAACTTTGGCGTTTTCTTTTGTATCATTATTCTTTATATTTTCATTAAGTTTAATACTACTGTCGTCGTTATCTTCTATTTGTTCGTTTTGTTCGTTACTTTTAACATTTTCTTCTTTACCGTGGAAAATTCTGTTTACTGGAAACTGCATTCTGTAGAAGAAATACATCATACCCCATATTGCGAGTTGATATAAGCACACTTGCCACCAATTCATCGTTCCAAAGACTTGGTACAACCAACGGTTTGTGGCGAAGTAGATGGTGTAGTACCTGGAAGAAAAGTGAGTGTGAAATATGCAATCTTATAATTAGTAATTCTTCTATATATGTATATGTATATAAATTTATTTCGTGTATCTCGGAAACAACTATAAGGATTTGGACCAAATTTTGTATCTAGATAAGGTTTTGTTTTTTAAGTTTATCTATATACTTATGGGTAATTTCAGAAAAACGAAATTTTTACTCTTTTCCGAAAAACGCCCAGCGAAGAATGATCGCCCAGGTGCTTGAGATTTAATGGCATTAATTTGTGTGATGAGTACAAATGTTTGTACTCCAGTCATGAGTGTTTATATTTATAATATGTATGTATTTAAAGTTATATAATATGTGTAGTGTATCAACTATCTGGTATCCATAACACAAGCCTCGTAGCTTACCATGGGACCAGATGGTGCTGTGTGTCCTAACATATTTATTATTTATTATCATTATACACAACCCATTTTAAAACAACTTCTTTTCTCATCAGAATAATCGAGGTTGTATTGAGCATATTATATATGTACCTATAGATATAATAGTGTTGTTGCACATACGTTTGCATATTCAATAAGTTTTTACACATTCATGTTAATTAATGACTTAGGAATTTAGTTTTTTTTTAAATTAACATAGCGATGTATATTCCTTAACAAAGCTAAAAAACTTTAAATTTTGACTAACAATGTGTTATTTTTTCTGATATAATTGATTATATGACCGGTTTTGAAAGAAAAAGCCTCAGACTTTAGAAGAGGAATTTAATGGGCTTAGACAATTTTTATTTTCTTTTTATATAAACTTTTTTATTCATCTATACAGATAAATAAAATTGAAGTGTCTGTTTGTAATGTCAAAATAACAGATTCTTACTAAAGGCATATGACATATATACAGTGCTTAAAAGAAAAACATAATTTTTAAAATATTTGTATGTCTGTCTGTTTATTCCGGCTAATTTCCAAAACGGCTGGACTGATTTAGACGAGACTTTCACTGGCAGATAGCTGATGGTATAAAAAATAACTTAGGAATACTACTTTATTTTTAGAAAAAGAATTAGGGTTCCGCTCAAAAAAAAAATTACCTAGGAACGCAACCGAGAAAAAGCGAGGGTGAGTTGCTTAATAATAATACTCACACAATAGCGTAAATTATCGCAATGACCAAATATAAGATCAGTTCCAGCTTCATGTCTGTAGGTTTTCTTCTGGCTTGTAATAATGTCTCGACAATAATTACAATGGTAATATTTGTATGGACGCAATGATTAAACCACCATGGGACGACTTGATCATATATCTGGGGGAACACCAGCTCCCTGTCTATAGCGTATACACACCAAAACATCGTAGTTACAAACTGTAATAGAAAAATTATATATTATAATATTAAATGAGTTATTTTCATATATATTATGTATCTATACTATTATTGTAAAGAGAAAACATTTTTTGTTTGTTTGTTTGTACCAAATAAGCTCTGAAACTACAGAACCGATTTAGATGAAATTTGGTAAGAAGATAGTTTGAGACCCTGGGAAAGACAAGGAATAGCTTTTATCCCGGAAAACATCCTTTAAGGGGGTTAAAGTGGGAATGAAAATTTGTATGGGAAAGCAACCTAGGGACAACCCGAGGGTGAGTCGCTAGTGTATATATTTTATTTCGTGTATCTCAGAAACGGCTCTAATGATTTGGACCTTTTGTATTGATACAGTTTGGCTATTTAAATATATCTAGGTGTTTTTTTTTTTTCAATTTGTACATATTTTCTGAAAAAAAAAATAATTTACATAACTCTAGTATAAACTTTTGTGTAAATTATACTGTTTTCCAAATCCCTTAACATGTTAATCTGTAACTCTGCCACAATTAGTTTTTTGTAATAAGTCATTGAAATTTTAGTACGAACAATTTGCTACAATTTGGGTGACAAAGTTATTATGTTTTTCTGTGGGAATGACATTTTTTTCTGAGTAACTAGTTATCGTTACATAAATTTTAGTTGATATCCGTCCAGCATTTTTTGCAATAAACAAGAAAACAAAAACTCCAACAACTAATTTTTTGGGGTCTATGTTCTATATACGATACGTATGTATAACCTTCAGTCATTGTTTTTAAAAAATATTTCATGTTACAGATTTCACTATATTTTTTATTAAATGTATAGATGCAGCCTTTCCCCATGTTATAGTCTATTTGTGTATTAAATTTCATTCGAATTCATCCATTTCTATACACATACACACATGCACACGCACACAAGTACACACGCATGTTACGGAACTTGAATCGCCGCATCAGCTTTACTCTGCAAACCTCGCGCGGCGACGACAAGACTAGGTCAGGCGCAAGTGCAAGTGCAGCAGATACCTACATTTCGTCAATGCCAATGCCACAACTTCCTACAATAATTGTTGTATAAAAGGCGTTACCTGGCTGCATCTTCACTGATTCAATCTAACATCAATCGACAGTCATTTTAGTTGTAAGGACTTATAGTTAATAAATAAATTTTAAGTTAATTTGCATTTCTTTGCATCCCCCGGCTGCCCCCAACGTAATTCGCACGTACGCACGCACGCACTCGCACACACGTAAACACGCACACACGTACCCACGTTTATAATACTAGTCTTGATTAAATTTTATTTACCAAAGTGCACGGCACCACCATGCCACAGAAGATCACATCTCGCCAGTATTTTATCTTCTCACCCAAGCTACTTTTGTCCTTATCAAGCCATTCTAACACATCATGGACAAGAGATATTCCAAGGAAAACGGTTTGGAAGACCTGTAAGAAAAGAAATATTGTTACATTAAATATATAATATTTAAAATTTTAACGCTGTATATAATAAAAACCATCTAAAACATACTAGCGACACACCCTCGCTCCGCTTGGGTTCGTCCCTAGTTACGTTTTGACGTTTATTGTTAGTGTAGATTTCTCAGAGATGAGATATTTTCCCGCAGTAAAAAGTATCCTATATGTTAACCCGGATAACCAGCTATCATCATACCAAATTTAATCAAAATATGTTTAGTGGTTTTATCGTGATGAGGTCACAGACAGACAGACAGTCAAAGATTCTAAAAACTATAGATTCGGCCGGCCTCTGTATCGATAATAATGACCAAATCCAAAAAATATTTAATGTACAGATTCCACTCCGAATTTTATTATATGTATAGATTACACAAAAAACACTTAATAAAGACCAGAAATACTTGTGGTACATTACTATACGTGCGCTTTAAGTAATCCATTATTGCACGGCGTAAGTCAGCCATGCATTAATAGACTAACTTAAGTCACGAGTATCGTATATTGTTTATAGCTCGTGTGACATAAGCCCGCCATCTTCATAATACCAAAGATCTAACTTTGATAGATTGCCAACGTTTTAGTATTCTTGACGTCTTTCCCTTGAATTTTTATATTTATCCAACTGCGCGACGCAAAGTAGGGTAATGTGTTTATCAGTCTATGAATGTATGTAGGTTTGTAACTTTGTGGTATACGTGTGTAACCAAACGCATGGGCCGATTTTGATAAATAATACATCGTTTGATTTGTCATGACAGCGCGAATGTCATGTATGCATTCAGCCCTTTTTAACGTTCCACTGCGGGGCACGGGCCTCCCTTCAATACGACGGGGATCAGGCCTTAGTCCACCACGCTGGCCAAGTTCAGATTTGCGAACTTCACACGTCTTTCGAAAACTTGCTAGGTTCTCTCAGACATGCAGGTTTCCTCACGATGTTTTCCTTCACCATAAGGCAAGTGGTAATCATGTTAAAAATGAACCCGCTTCACTCGGTTTTCCAAGCGAGCGCGTTACCACTGGGCTACCACTGCCTTTTTGCGAATGTCATAGAAAGCATAAAAATTTAGGAAATCCAAATGGCCTATTTTGGACGTCATAATGTGAAAAAGAAAAAATGAAAATCGACGAACTATGTCAAGTATTTAAAAATCATTTTTAGATTTCTTCCATCATTTTTCATCATATATAATGATTTAAAGTTGGTTAACAACCGTAACCATTCTCGCTAATTTTACAACTTAAAAATATTTAAAAAGCTGTAAATAAATAAATAAATATATTATTATAAAAATAAAAAAACCGACTGCATAAAAGTTATTTTTTTAGTTAGTTTTTATGCAGTCGGCATATTTTATGTAGTTCGTAAGTAAAAAGATAGCTTTTATGCAGTCGGGTTTTTTTATTTTATAATATTTTTATTTATTTAATATTATTTTTTTAGTTTTTTTATCCGACTCGCTAAGCCGATTTTGATAAAAAAAAATGTATGTAATGTTGTATGTGTGGAATATAATAAACAATTTCTAACCAACTAGGTATAAGGTTAGTATTTATCAGTGACTAATTACAAGAGACGGGCGACCTTACTTATCTAAATGGCATTTTCGTCTGACCGTCTATTACATAAAACGTACTTCCCGGTTAATATTCGTCATTCTGTCTGTTTATATTGCACTCTAATTTCAACAACGGCTGAACAATTTTGAATATAGTTTTGAGGGTTCCGTACCCTAAGGGTGCCAACAGGAATCGCTGTCCGTCCGTCTGCCAGCTGCCTGTATCTCATGGATCGTAAAAAGTTGAAATTTTCACAGAGTTTATATTTCTATTACCGCTATAACAACCAATAATAAAAAACCAAGATGGCGAATTTCAAAATGGCCGCCATGCAAATTAAAAAATATCGATTAGAACATAGTGTTTATATCTTGTACGATAGTATGAAACCCTTTGTGTGCGAGCGCGACTCGCACTTGATCGGTTTTTTACAGGAAGATTTATGGTGTATTTAAAATTGCCCTAAAACTTATAGGAGCTGATTATTGTCGGTACTTGGTATTAGACCATCAGAGATAAAAGTGCCGCTTGGTTACTTATGCCGTATGGTCGCTAACGAAATGGTTGCATATACCTAAGTAAAAACAATGCATGGCAAATATTTAAATTAAATACATTATTAATAAATAAAACTATCTTTTCGGTTTTTTTCGCGGATTTATTTTGATTTTTGGTTCCCGACGTTTTGAATGCTTTACAGCTATCATGGCCACGGGAAAGACCATCGGGAACCAAAAATCAAAATAAATCCGCGAAAAAATCCGAAAAGATAGTTTTATTTAAAATGTCAAATATTCGTGTAAATCTAAGAAAATATTACATTATTAATAGTTCTCCAAAATATTTTGCAATACCATACTATATAAATTTAACATTTTAGCACATTTATTTTCTTTAATGTACAAAAAACTATTGACTCCCCCACGCTTCGCTCGGGTTCATCCCTAGATACGTTTAACGGTTAATATGGAATAGATAGACGATCTCTTACTCTGTGGAAAAACAAAAAAAATCTCTCCCACGGGAACCGTAGATTTTTCCGGGATAAAAGTAACCTATGTGCTATTCCAGACTATATCTGTGCCTTTCATCGATATCCATTCAACCGTTCTGGAGTGAGTAACAAACATCCGTCCACCCAAACTTTCGCATTTATAATATTTATTATGGGGTAATTAATAAATAATTTATTTATTTTATTTTATTTTAATGTACGTATATATCCATTATCCATTGTAATCTAAACTAATATTATAAAAAAATATATTACTTTATGCTCAAGTAATATTTATCTGAATATCTGAATAATATTCATCTTTATAGGAAATACACTATTTCATCATCTCAATCAAGTACTTAACAATGATAAAGTTTGCCCTTTATATTATTTATATTTATATCATTTGATTATATATTATATAATAAAAAAAATACCAGTGCGTATGTAGTTGTTTCGTGAAGCATCTGTTGGCACTTTGTTTGTTGGACTTTACATCACCAAAAAAAAAAAATTGATCCAAAAAACCAATCGAGTTTCATGATGTTATTAATATCATATTTAACGCAATGGATATATAATATTGATCAAAAGTAATAAATCGGTAAAAAAAAATTTTTGAAACCTAATGATTAAAAAATTAATTGTACTATTTCATTTTTAACAACATTTCACTGGAGTGTGAAGTAATTTTACCTAACTGAGATCATCGCACTATTAAATATCACCCAATAGCTCAATCTTACTAATATTATAAAAAGTTATAAAGTTTAGATGTTTGGATGTTTGTTACTCAATCACGTCAGAACGGCTGAACGGATCTGGATGAAATTTGGTAAAAATATACATTATAGTCTGAAATAGCATATAGGCTACTTTTTATCCCGGAAAATGTACGATTACCGTGGGATAGATTTGTTTTTATTTTTCTAGAGGTGAATGAAAGTTACACGTGGGCTCTCGCGCTTTTCCTAGTTATTTTACGTGCAACTACATGTTTATTTATTGTTAGTGTTATTTTTGATTTCAATTCCGGTCGTTCAGGTCGCGTGACATCAGGAAGTTAGTCTGACAAGCGCAACTTTAAACTGTAATAACTTTTTCATTCGTTAAGATATCTATATATTAATACGTGAAGAGAAAACTTTGAACCCCTTTTTAAGCATAATATATGCAATATGTTATGTACGGATTAGTATGAGCTTTGGCATAGTTAAAGTTTATATAGAGAAGGACTGCAGAAAGCCAAAATTAATTGACTTTCTTTTACCCGCGAATCCGCTCGCGTATTTTATTTATATATAATTACTTCACTGCTAAAAGATGTAGTATGATGTTAGATAACCTTCATCAATATACGAGTACTTACATATTACATAATATATAGATGAAAAGTTTATTTGTCTATACGTGCAAAACTCTGAATCTATGGGTCCGTTTGAAAATTCTTTTAGATTTTACAGGTTATCTATATAACTTTGAAAAAATAACCTCAATATCGATCAAACTTAATGAATTATGGTTGATTTTCAACCAAAGGATGATCACTAGTTTTAATTATAATTTTTTAATATTTTTGTTATATTTTACTTAAATTATAATTAACACAAACAAAAATTGGAAATTTCGCCATTGGTCTGCTGCTACCTGATAAATTACTATTAAAAAAATTTTGAGTCCATATAACCTTTGCAATGGCCTCTTATATGAGGTAATGCTCTTAAGCCATATCAAATCAAGAAAAATTATCGTTTCTATAAATCATACGGACTACGTTGCGGGCAAAATAAAAAAACCAGACATCATAAAAATAATCTTTCCGTATAAAAATGAAGGTTATTCTTGTTTAGTTTTATGAATATAACATATCCTTTTGATACCCACCTTTAGGTAAAAAGTAGTAAATAATGTAAAATTTAGGAGCAGAGCAAATATATACTAATATTATAAAGAGACAGAGTTTGTTTGTTTGAACGCCCTAATCTCAGAAACTACTGATCCGATTTCAAAAATCTTTTTTCATTATATAGCCCGTTTATTGATGAAGACTATAGGCTATATATCATCATGCTACTACTCAATGGAGCGGAGCAGTAATCATAAATGTCAACAAATCGGGCAGACTTCCATACATTATTGTAAAACTGATGTTTATATCGGAAGCGTAAACGCGGGCGTAGCCGCGGGTACTGCTAGTCTATATAATATATAAAACCAAGTCGGGTTAGTTACGTACACCATTTATAACTCAAGAACTGCTAAACCAATTTTTATAATCTTCGATTTGTTGAATTTGTCTCTGCCGAATCCAACAAATCGAAGCTGAAAATTCATGAAAAAATAATAATTAAAATTTACACGGATAACGCTGCTTTATAACTACTTTTTTTTTAAACATACTCAGGGACGCACCCAAGCGAAGCAAGGTTAAGTTGCTAGTTTTATATAAGTAAGAAACATACTAGGTAATCCGACCAAATGCCATTAGGAAGTTTCAACCCCTAGATACCGGCTTCATCATAGAATCAACTTGAGGGTACGATTATATTTCATTGTCACCAAAATTACATAAATATACCAAATTTTACCACAATTGTATATCAGGAAGTGGTTGAAAAAAAAGTTTGCAAATTTTAAATGCGAATATTGCAAGTTAATAAAAATCATTTAATTTATAGCGAGCAGAGCCGCGGAGAAACACTAGTATATTATATACAGTTGTAATTACACATGTGGTGCCTTATCAAAAAGGTCGACGGTCGAAGTCTACATTTCTGACACGTGATAACAATTAATGATAAACTGATAAGAATATTTAGGGTAGTTTCGACACCCCCCAAGATAAAATGTGAACGGAAATAAACATATGATAGTATAGGAAGTATGGTCTCATTACTTAATATAGGATGAAAGGGGTTACATAATAATTGTTTTTGAATTTAAACTATAAAAACACGTTTCTGATCCAAATTTAGTGCTCATTATTGAAAATTTAGTATAGATTTCTCAGAGATGAGATATTTTCTTACAGTAAAAAGTATCCTATATGTTGACCCGGATAACCAGCTATCGCCATACCAAATTTCATCAAAATCTGTTCATAAATTTATTTCTAATAGAAATTAGATATAAAATATCTAATTTCTGGGAAATGTATACGAACCTGAGCGAAGCGGTAATGAGTCGCTAGTATAATATATAATAATATAAATATAATAACACCTTTAAGTGATTTTCGAAGTCAGTATACCCTTTTTGTTAATCATAGTTTATAATCGACCTTTGTAGTTGTTTTAGATAGAAGAACTACAAAGGTCAATTAGATATTTGACCTCTTAAGTTAATTATCTTTATCGTAAAAGTACTCTTATTTGTGATTGATTCTGGGATGTGGCGTGATTTCACTTCATGTATATATAATAACGTCTGTTTGTCTGTTTGTAGGTTTTTATATTTGAACAATATTAGAAATTATTGAATTCTACAAAACTTCTTCTTACTTGTAACTAGCGACTTAGATGCACTGTGTTTATTCCAAAAATAAACCTATGTGTTAGTTCAGGTCATAGTCATCTGTACACTAAAAAGCCAAACCCATCGATAAAAAAATTACTAGATACACTATCAGCGACAAAAAATGTCCTCACCGAATGAGCGCTCGTTTGAACATTTGAGTGCGCTTTTAATTTAAAAAACGTCTTGTGAAATCAACTTTAAACATTGCATGTAAGGATCAATTTTCATTGCTGTATATTTATTTCAACTATAATAATTACCTAAACACAATCGGTGACAGTTTTAAGAGAACTTTTACATGGGATTGTATATCTAGTACTTTTTTGTTCGATGGCCAAACCTGAGAATAACATAACAAACATTCACACAAACACTTATATAAATTCGAATTAATAAATCGCAATAATTAAAAATCGCATTGCTGATAATCCGATTAGCGAAAATTCCTCACTTCATTTGTATTCATTGGAGGTAGGATTAAAATCTATACATATAATAAAACTGTAGAGGTTGAATGTCTGTACATAGAAAAAATGCTAAAAACCGAGTCAGGGGGATGTAAGAAGAGAAATAGAACAAATTCATATTTTATTCAATTTATTTCTTAATCTGTCTGTTTGTCTGTTTGTACAGGCTAATCTCCGAAACGGTGGACCGATTTAAATGAAATTTTCTATGGTGGTCCCTTATATCCCCGGTCAACTTTGGTGACAACCCCCTTTTTTTAATGTTGGGAAATGCATTTACGCATACCACCTGTAGACATATATGTGGTCATATGGGACTCCCCGGCTAGGAAAGCCAGTACTACCCACTAAAACCCAACAAAACCTCCTCCGTCTTGGGGCGTCCCAGGATCGCTTACGTAGTGACAACCCCCTGGGTCTTAATAATATTAAAAAATATATTTCACCAGAAAAATGAGTGAGGGTACACCACATAGATCGGGATCTCTTATTAATTTAGCGATTTGAACACTTTAATTTTATTAATATACTAGCGACTCACCCTCACCTCGCTCGGGTTCGTCCCTAGGTTGCTTTCCAAAAGAAAATTAATTAATTAATTTGGTTTTAATTTTTTTTCGTGGGACCCTATTTTTTTTTCTAAAATAAAAGTAGCCTTAGATAATCCTTATAACATCAGCTGTCTGCCAGTGAAAGTCCCGTCAAAATCGGTCCAGCCGTTTCGGAGATTAGCCGGAACAAACAGACAGACAGAATAAAATTGTAAAAAATGTTGTTTTAGTATGTACCGTGTATACATTCATATGCATTTAGTAAAAAGCGGTTATTTTAATATTACAAATAGACACTCCAATTTTATTTATCTGTATAGATTTAATATGTTCGAAGTTCATGTAATTATAGTATATTTAGAACTCAACAAAATAAAATAAAAATATAGCATTTTTAATTTGCAAAATTAAAATTTAAAACCTTTGTTAAAAATTAACATAATATAAAAATTAAACACAAAACAAAAAGTATAACAAAAAATTTTAAATTCATAAATAATTGTTAAAGCAGTTTCTCATTATTATTAAATGTCTTATACTGTACTTATTTATAAAAACTAGCAACTCACCCTCGCTCCGCTCGGGTTCGTTCCTCGTTACGTTTTAACGTTTAGCTCAGAGATGAAATATTTTCCCGCAATAAAAAGTATCCTATATGTTGACCCGGATAACTAGCTATCATCATACCAAATTTCATCAAAATCTGTCCATTGGTTTTCCCGTGATGCGGTAACAGACAGACAGACCAAAAAATCTAAAAACTATAGATTTGGCTTCTGTATCGATAATAAAGTCTATTTCAATAAGATTTTCCAAAAAATATTTAATGTACAGATTCGGCATTAATATATATATATATATATATATATATATATATATATATATTATATGAGTATATCTGTTACGCGGAAACGGCTGGAATAACATATGGGATAATGTCAGGCACTTTGTTTGGTAGTATGTTGGTTTGTTAAGCACTTAGGGACGTAAGTAAGATATAAATCGCTAGTCTATACTATAAATATATATTATATAGGCGGAGTTTGTTTGTTTGTTAGAACGCACTAATCTCAGAAACTACTAATCTGATTTGAAAAATTCTTTTTGTATTAGATAGCCCGTTTATTGAGGAAGGCTATAGGCTATATATCATATAATATATAATCTATCTATTCTGTACTAACCGTTAAAACGTATCTTGGGTCAAAACTGAGCGAAGCGAGGGTAAGTAAAGTAATACAGTTAGTTATGTAGATTGTAAATGTTACTTCGCTCTTAAGTCTTATACAATACAAAAAGAAATTTTCAAATCGATTTGGTACTTCTAGCTTAGCTCAAACAAACAAACAAATCTTCTCATGTTTTAAATATTGCTATAAAATATATATATATACATATACATATATATATATATATATATATATATATATATTGTATTTAGATATCACTTACGAAGTTCCACCCAGTTAAATATCCAGCACGATATGTATATAATGCTCGAATATCTGGTATTTCACTATGTTCAATGCCCAATGTTGTTCCAAAAAATCCTATATAGGTATGATGGAGAATGGCAAAAATATGAAAAACAGTCCTCCAATACAAATTCGAATCGCTTCTATCAAAAAACTTCTCATTCTCGGTGATCAAAAAACACAAAACGTTATAAAATATATTTGTATCCTTCCACAATTCTTCCATTTTATATTTTTCTACAATAACTTTATAAAATTAACTTATAATTATAATTTTAAAATATAAAGTAATGAAAATGTATTAAAAAAAAAACTATAATATGGTTTAGACGCCCGTAGTAGTTTTGGGGCGACTGTTGGTACTTATTTTGTTTGGGGGTTATAATACTAAATAGAACAGTATTGCCCTATTTTTAAAATTACCCTCAAATTTAATTATTATTAAAAATATTAATGCTGTTAAAATTTCTTTTTATTTGATTTTGTTATTAATTTTATGTACATTGTCTGATTTTTTTTTCATATTTTTTAACTCTTATTATTTTATACTAATGACTTACACTGGCTTCGCTTGGGTGCGTCCTTACGTACGTTTTAAATAGATATGAATAGTTATTCCGATATTAGAGGAAAGACTTATGCTATTGTAGATTTTTCTGTAGTTTTATTGAGACCTACTATTTTCTACTACATTGTTTTGATGTATCTCTTAAGGTTTAGCCAGCGTTAGACATGTCTAAGAACAACTTGATAGAACCAGTGTTTGTGTTTTCCCGTGGGAATTAAAGATTTTCCTGTAGTAAAACGTATCTTAAATGTTGATCCGAGTAATAAGTTATCACTACACAAAATTTAATTAAAATCGGTTCAGTACTTCATATTATTCAGTACTTTATCTTAAAAAGTACTCCACATATCTTTCTCAAAATAATTTTCGCTAACGATATTTTAGATGTTTTTTTATCAACCTTACCATGCATACCATCTATTCTAAACACATTCATCTCGTAGGAATCGAATCCCGAACCTATGCAGTATCTACTGCCATAAAACATACTATTCGCATGAGTCAGTGCTAATAATTGTAAGCCAAGTTTCGTAAATTATATTTGATAAACCGGATACCAATTGATTCGCTTAAAACACGCTCGTAGTGAGGTCACTGCTTAATAAATTATCTTTAATAACTTTATTGCAAAGTACCTCACTATTTATACAATATTCATTATTTCCATGAATTTTACGAGATATTTACCTGACTGAGGCGAAGCGTAAAGAATTTTATGGGCTATATGTATATTACTAAAAATTAAAATGGCGGATTTGAGCTGCCAATTTGTGCATCTTGAGAAAAAAAATCTTCTTAAGCTATCGAGTGCGGTATGGAAAAGAAGGGAAATATAACTAACTAGCGACTCATCCTCACTTCGCTCAGGTTCGTCCCTAGCTTGCTTCCCCATACAAACTTTCATCCCCATTCTTACCCCCTTAAGGGACTATTTCCGGGAAAACTATTTCACTCACTCACTGATTTTAAAAAACAGAATTTAGTTTTTTTTTCTTTTAATTTTCTTATATACAAAACTTGTGCTCACAATAACAAACACAAAAAAAAGTATTATCCAATTTGGTGCAGTCGATCGGAAGTTATGCGCGTACATACCTTACGGTGATTCATTTTTATTTATATAGATTATATGACATTCCAGTCGTTAAATTTCATAAGCAAAAAAATCATATCGAACATTTTTTCTGCGTTAAAGGCACAACAACTAACACTCACTTTTTCTAAATTAAAAATATAAATTCTAAATTTCCCTAAAAATTGGGAAGCTATTTAATTATAAAATGTCAACATTATGTTTCTCAACTTATTGATAGTGTTATCAACGCCTAATGCAGTGTGACTTACTGCTTTCTTTGTGTAATAGGAATAAATGTTATCTATACTAATATTATAAAGAGGCAGAGTTTGTTTGTTTGTTTGAACGCGTTAATCTCAAGAACTACTAATGCGATTTGAATTTTATTTTTGGAATTAGATAGCCCCTTTTAAGAAAAGCTATAAGAATATATATCATCATCCAGATGTCAACAAATCGGGCAGACTTCCATACATTATTGTGAAACTGATATTTATAATCAAACAAATTTAATGCGGGTGAAACCGCAGGGCACAGCTAGTAATTTATAAAACTATATCTACACATACAATAAAATTGTAACGGCATTAACGGTGTATTATAATATTCTAATTTTTACTGCGGATACGATTGTGTGTTGGGTTTATTGATAACTAGCGACTCACCCTCGCTTTGCTCGGGTTTGTTCATAGATCAACCTATAGAGATATACAAATTTTCATCCCAATTTTCACCCTCTTAAGGGATGATTTCCGGGATAGAAACTATCTTATGTCCTTCCCAGGATCTCAAACTGTCTTCTTACCATATTTCGTCTAAATCGGTCCAGTAGTTTCGAAGCTTATTCGGTACAAACAAACAAACAAAAATATTTATCCTCTTTATAACATTAGTATAGAGTACCTACAGATAAAAAAATTTAGTTACAGAAATAAAAAAACCTGACTGCGCAAGAAGCCAACAAAAAGGCGGAAACAAGAGGATGAAAGAATATTGTATTATGCAGACATATATACATACATACATACATTATACATACATATATACATACATACATTATACATACATATATACATACATACATTCATTACACAACAAGGACGAAACATGTATTCAACAGTCTTCAACTACATAATGCTATGCTCTTTCGTCCACTCGTTTCGACCTTTATAGTTCACAAACATATACAAAATGTCGCTAACTATAAATAATTTTATAAAAAATAATACTTTTTTAGATTTACGCGAATATTTGACATCTATACATATAATAAAATTGTAACTAAGCCTAATCTGTACATTTTTTGGATAATCTTATTGAAATAATTATTATTATCGATACAGAGGCCGAATCTATAGTTTTTAGAATTATTGTCTGTCTGTCTGTTACCGCATCACGGAAAAACCACTAGAGGGATTTTGATGAAATTTAGTATGATAATAGCTGGTTATCCGGGTCAACATATAGGGTAAATTTTACTGCGGAAAAATATCTCATCTCTGAGAAATCTTTACTAAACGTTAAAACATAGCTAGGGGTGAACCCCAGCGGAGCGAGGATGAATCGCTAGTACACCTATAAAGATAAACTTAAAAAGCAAAACCGTATCTAAACACGATCCGAATCATTACAATCGTTTTTTTATAAATAAAATTACAAACACACTAAATAAATTTATATATACTCGTATTGCCCACTTAATATTATAAGAATACCTGGGCGACCGAGCTTCGCTCGGAGTTCTCTTTTGTTATATAGTATTTTTTAGATAAAAAAAAAACTAAAAACTTGATTAAACATAAAAAAACAAAAATTAAAACTTCGTCCGACCGGGATTCGAACCCGGATACCTGTGATTGTCAATTTTTCACCTTGGCCGCTTGACCACGATGCTTATGCCAGAGCGTAAGAAATTAGCGACCATATTTTGCGTGGAATAATACTAAAGAAAACCGCGTGAAAACTCGAAAACACTTGTTTTCCCAGACATAAGACTAATTTACATCGATTTTTCGCCCCAGAAAACCCAGACACACCAAATTTCAGCGAAATCGTTAGAGCCGTTTCCGAGATCGCCGGTACAAATAAATAAATAGACAAGAATTGCTCGTTTAAATATATTAGATATAGCATTAGGAAATATATTCGCAAGTGGAGCTGCGGGCAAAAGCAAATCAATAAACAATGGCTTCGAATAATACTTCGCAAAATCACAAAGCTCATATTCCTCCGTACGCTTAATATGCTTATAAAGTTTTTGCTTATAAAGAGTTACAAAGTTTTCGCTTCAAGCATTAATATCAACAACAATCGTCCAGTCGAAAATCAACCATAATTCATTAAGTTTGATCGATATTGAGGTTCTTTTTTCAAAGTTATATAAATAAAGCCTATAAAATCAGGAAACGGGCCCATAGATTCAGAGATTTGCACGTACAGACAAACTTTTCATCTTTATATTATGTGAGTACTCGTATAATATTGATGAAGGTTATCTAACATCATGCTGCATCTTTTAGCAGTGAAGTGATATACGAAGAAGGTCTGTGTATGTACATATATAATTTGTAAATATTTTGCACAAAATGGCTGAACTATGATTTTTATGGCAAACGACGGCTAAATCTGAAGAGATACATAAAAACAATGTATTAGAAAATTGTACGTCTTAAAAACCCCTAATAGATAGATAGATAGTGTATCTCCTAAAGTACACACACAATAACTAATAATAATAATATGTTGGGACATTAACACACAGCACCATCTAGATCCATGGTAAGTTACGAGGCCTGTGTTATGGATACCAGATAGTTGATACACTACACATAATATATAACTTTAAATATATACATGTTATAAATATAAACACCCATGACTGGATTACAAACATTCGTGCTCATCTCACAAATGAATGCCTCCAGCGGGACCCAAACCCGCGACCGCTGGCATAGCGAGTAGGTTCACTACAAACTGAGCTAAACGTGTCGTTAATTATTTTTATCTATTTAAAACGTATCTAGGGACGCACAGAGCAATGCGAGAGTAAGTCGCCAGTTTTAAATATAACATAATATGTTAACTGTGTAGAATTACTAAATAAAGAAATTTTAAAGATTTTAATTAATAGTATTAATAATTTAATGGTGCAAAAGTTGATGTGATTCAGCACCAGCTAGTGGCGTAGTCTTCCATGTTAAAACACTTCAGTTGACTGCATGTTATATATAAATTTTACCAATTATGAGCTAGTAAAGTTTTTCTTTCCACCCTGGAGGCTCAGATCTATACATATAATAAAACTGTAGAGGTCGAATGTCTGTACATAGAAAAAAATGCTGAAAACCGAGTCAGGGGGTTGTAAGAAGAGAAATAGGACAAATCCAGGTTTTTCATCAATTTTTTGTTTCTGTCTGTCTGTTTGTACGGGCTAATCTCCGAAACTATTGGACCGATTTGAATGAAATGTTGCATGGTGGTACTTTATATCCCTGGTCAATATTTTAGTTACTTTTCATCCCGGAAAATTAAAGAGTTCCCGTGGGATAGTTAAAAAACTATAGTAACTTATACAGCTTAGTACATAACAACTTATGCACCTAATTAAGTAAAATTTGGCATGCTGATACCTTATACCGGAAAAATGTATGTTTCCCGTGGGATAGATTTGTTTTTGTTTTCCTAGAGGCGAACCCGAGCGAAGCGAGGGTGAGTCGCTAGTTATTAAATAAAAGCGTATTGAAAATGGTTTACAGTCGCACATTTCATTCTTGCCACGAAATATACATATGTCTCCTCATATTTATGCCTCCGACTGCAGAATACTGTATTCCTTCGTCAACTTGTTTTCATCTTTTTAGTTAGCTTTTATGCAGTCACTTTTTTTTTTAAAATATATATTTTTTTACAGCTTTTTAGTTTTTGCCAATTAATAGATATTTGACGTTACATTTGGCAACTTTTATCCTTAATTACTTTTAAACAAGTTATATATATTTTTGTGATCGCCTCTTAAAAACCTTTATTTTGATACCCCACTCGATGGGTTTGAAAGATTTTTTTTAAAGACACATATTGGCGGCTGAAATCCGCCATTTTAATTTCTAACTATTTTTATATATGACACCAGGCGAATCTAACGACGTAATAATCATCAAAATCCGTCCACGCGTTTGGTCTCTAGAACTCCACATAAGAACATACACACATATATATGTACATACATAAATAGGCTGATAAACACATTACCCTATTTTGCGTCGCGCAGTCGGGTAAAAAACAACTGTAACAGCAAAGATATTGCTACTTCCTGTATTCAAATGGTTTAAAAAAATTTGCAGGAGATTTGTCTGCGCAGACGCCATATTTAAACAAATAGAACATTTATGTTAAAAAAATTATGTTATCAAAAAAAAAAACAAACGTACCAAATTCCAATTGGTTAGATACGCCCAAGAGTAATATTTCACGTTATAGACAGGTTCGGAGGACGTCAGATTCAATTCTATCCGAAAAACGACAACTAAGCCATACAACGAAACGAATGACATACACGAAAACTCAGCTAAATGAAAAATTGTTTTGACACACAGCAAAAAAATATCAATACACATTTTTCGACTGCTCGTGATCAAGTCTGAAATATAACTAAATTATACTTTAGCAAGAACGTTAGTTTTTTTTTCAAGAAAAAACTATGTATGCAGTTCCTTTATAATTAATTAATATTTTAATGTACATATAATAAAATTGAGAGGTCAAGAACATGGCCAGATGTTGTCTAGATTTTAGTATTGTGCTCTTTTAACGTAATTAATATATTATTATATAATTAATATGTTATTACACTAGCGACTCACCGTCGCTCCGCTCGGTTACGTTTTAACATTTAGTATAGATTTCTCAGAGATGAGATATTTTCCCGCAGTAAAAAGTATCCTACGTGTTGATCCGGATAATAAGCTTGGTATAAACCAAACATCAAAATCCCTCCAGTGGACAGACAGACATTAGGTAAGATTAACAGACAAATAGACAAAGATTCTAAAAACTATAGATTTGGCCTCTGTATTGATAATGTTGTCTTTTTCAATCAGATTTTCCAAAAAATATTTAATGTACAGATTCGGCTTAATTACAATTTTATTATATGTATAGATAGCGACTCACCCTCGCTTCGCTTCGGGTTCGTCCCTAAACAAAAACAAATCTATCCCACGGGAGCCGTACATTTTTCCGGGATCATATATGGGTCGTTCTTCTTTTCTTGCGACAATGAATTGGTGTTTCTCAGTTTTTCGAGTTTTTCAAGTAACAATATTTTGATTTCAGTGTTAGATATTTTTTTGCAAATGTATTTAATTTTCATTTGGATCATTTAATCTTTATTTTCATGCCCGTAATGTTGTTTGTTTTGTGGCGATTTTCGAAAAAACACTGTGACAGAGTGGTTCTTTTTCGGTAGGACATCATTATGAATTACTGCTCTGTCAGGGTATTTAATGAAAAATAAACACATGCAAAAAAACTATTGGCTACAGAAAGTTAGAAATTATTTAGTATTAAAAGGTATGAAGCGATGAGGATGTAAATTCGAACAAGCAATACATAATAATCTATACTCTAATATGACACTAAATGAGGTGAGGGACAGGTCATTGTCGCTAGAAAAGAAGAACGACCCATATAGCCTATAGCCTCAGTTAACAGGCTATCTAATGCAAAAAGAATTTTTCGAATCGGATTAGTAGTTCCTAAGATTAGCGCGTTCAACCAAACAAACAAACAAACAAACAAACTCTTCAGCTTTATAATATTAGTATAGATAGTATCTTAAACATGCTTCTGGTCATATATGACTATAAAAGTCTTGTATCCAAGGATGCAGATCAAGAAGATTATGGATTGCAGGCCCGAATAATAAACGTGCTTGTAAGGAAACCGAGTGAAGCGGGTTCAAATCCCGGGTCTCGTGCCTCTGATATTTTCATGTGCGAATCATTTCCAACATGATTACCACCTGTCTTTCGGTGAAGGAAAACATCGTGAGAAAACCTGCATGTCTGAGAGAACCTTAAAAGCTAAGAAAGGCCTGTCATCAGAGTCACAGGAACCATTTGCCGGATATTATATTCCGTACTTAATCGGAACATGTCTACTTTACAATACAATAAAATTTCACAACTCACTCAATAAATACGTGTTTTTATTTTTAAATGAAATAGTGCACTCTTATTGAGACACCCTGTATGATGGATGTTACGTCCAAAAATGGTAAATTTTTTAAAATATGAGTGTTTTAATGAAAAATAATTATATATTTTTTTTAACGATGCATCTATGAAGCATTTACTTATGTGACCTTGGCTGATAGGATCGTATTGTAAAAATAAAATTGTGTAATTCATTATTTAAAAGAGCATCTGTGGGTTTCTCGGCAGCTCTAACTGCTTTTGATATGATGGCAGCTTCCACACAGACAGACGTACTGACAAATTAAGTTGATGTTGCAAAAGTATTCGTATTTAATATATATAAGGTAGGTATATCTCGAAGTTTTATTAGTGTCATAATACAGTTGTTTTCGAAATTTTCCTTGATATACCTATTATAAATAGACAGTACTTGGGCGACCGAGCTTCGCTCGGAGTTTTTGGCCATAAGTACAATTTTCTTTTTTTTTTAACTAAAAACTTGAATAAATAAAAAAAAAACAAAAATAAAACCTTTCAATCCGACCGAGACTCGAACCCGGAAACCTATGATTGTCAATTTTGCGCTTTAGCTGCTTGACCACGATGCTTACGCCAGAGCGTGCGAAATTAGCGACCACATTTTGCGTGGAATAATGCAAAAAACCGCATGAAAACTCGAAAACTCGCGTTTTCCCAGATATAAGACTAATCTACATCGATTTTTCGCCACCGAAAACCCCCACATACCAAATTTCAGCGAAATCGTTAGACCCGTTTCCGAGATCGCCGGTATAAATAAATAAATAAATATACAAGAATTAATCATTTAAAGGTATTAGACGTAAACATTGCTTTATTTATGCCATTGCGCTGTACCAACGTCATCAACAACCAAAAACGAACACTCTAATTTGATAAACAAATAAAATGGAGATACTGTCTATCAAGGATAAAAATACGCAGACATCCAGCATTTGCATTGAATTATAACTATATTTATTATAATGAAACTTCTATAAGCTATCAATAAAACTAAATAAACGGAAAGGTGTTAGGTGTTATTATATCAAAAGATTTAAAAAATATAGTATCATCTTATTTCGTACAAGCTGTTCGTCTCTAGAAAAACAAAAACAAATCTATCCCACGGGAACTGTACATTTTTTCGGGATAAAAAGTAGTCTATGTGTTATTCTGATGTATGAGCTATATTATTGTAAAGTTTCATTTACATCTAATATACTGTGAATGGGTGGTGAATATGAACACGGCGTCTAAATAATTTAACTTATTACGGGTTCGTCCTTAGTTTGCTTCCCCATACAAACTTTCATCCCCATTTTCACCCCCTTAAGCGATGTTTCGCAGGATAAAAAGTAACCTATGTCCTTCCCAGGGTCTCAAACTATCTTCTTACCAAATTTCATCTAAATCGGTTCAGTAGATCCAGAGATTACCCCCTACAACCTCACAAACTCACAAACATTACCTCTTTATAATATTAGTATAGACTAGCGACTCACCCTTGCTTCGCTTGCGTTCGTCCCTAGGTACGTTTTAATTTTTTTGAGCGAAACCCTAATTCTTTTTCTGAAATAAAAGTAGCCTAAGTTACTCCTTATAATATCAGCTATCTGCTAGTAGAAGTCCCGTTAAAATTGATCCAGCTGTTTCGGAGATTACCCGGTACAAACAGACAGACAGACAGACAAAAAATTAAAAAATTGTGTTTTTCTTTTAAGTACCGTATATAATTGACATTATACATATGCATTTAGTATAAAACTGTTATTTTGACATTACAAACAGACACTTCAATTTTATTTATCTGTATAGATATAATTTATACAATATTTTTTGCAAACACTTTTTACGAATTAACTTTAAGCTGTGAGTTTTTGAATAATTGGAAGTTTCTAGTAGTAATTTTAATTATAAAAACTCGTTTATTTTTTTTGTAAGTAAGCAGTACACATATGTATATATTTTTTCCACTTGTTGGTTTTATGTTGTTTTGTACGTTATTTTTTCGTAGGTTCTGGTTTCAATGTATGGTGTAGATTAAGTTTTGAAAACTAATTTTAACTTCTTCTTACCCGACTGTGACGAAGGTCAAAGAACTATCTTTGAACTGTATGTATGTATGATACGTGTGTTTATGTCTCCGATTCAGTCGAGTTTCTTTTTATAAATATTTTTGAAGTTATTCTTCTTTTGGGACGTTTGGAAAAAGATATGAGAGTAAAATTTTTACGATGCACGCGCACAGCGACAGCCAAAAAGCGACATGATGAAGTTAGCTGAAAGCGACATGATGAAGTTAGCTGCGTTCCTTATACAAACAGACAGTTGAGACATACAGTATGAAATCTTAAGCTATTTTTGTTCTGTTACGGCAAAGAGTATAACTTCATACGTGCGTACATAAGTACACACACACACGTTTTTTTTCTAATTACAGCGAAGCTTAGAGATACGGAATAATACGGAAACATTGCAAGTTAAATAACAGCTTGTAACATGCTAGAAATCACCAGTTTTGTTGTGTTATTAAGTAACTAGCAACTCACCACCGCTTCGCTTCAGCTTCTTTCCTAGATAAAAACAAATCTATCCCACGGGAACCGTATTTTTTTCGGGATGATATATAGCCTATAGCCTTCCTCAGTTAACGAGCTATCAAATGCAAAAAGAATTTTTCAAATCGGATTAGTAGTTCCTGAGATTAGCGCGTTCAACCAAACAAACAAACAAACTCTTCAGCTTTATAATATTAGTATAAATTGAAGAAAATTTATATGGATGGTTTAGTATATGTATGGTATATGAACTCCACATTTAGCTTTAACCAAATCTATGAAATTGTAGATAAATGTTTCTAAATCTACAAATATCAACAATTGCCTTTAATAGATTTAACCATAAAAAAAATACAATTTAATTGGTTTTTTATGCCTTTTTAACAAATATTTATAGCAAATATTTATTATATCAGGAACTACTTATAGGAAGAGTCTTACTTAAACAATAAGTACTGGTGATCGCCGCGTGGTTGAAAATCAACCATAATTCATTAAGTTATATATTTATTGTCTTGCGTATATTACAATATTACATCTATCTGCAATTTGACCACAGACTTTAACAATAAACAAAAGAGTATATGCGTGTGTGTATCAAATACTTTGTAGTGTGTGCAATGTTTTTTTTTTTTTATTGATTTAGTGTATTTTTTAGGCGTAATTAAAAAAAAATATTAGCATTCTGCACTCCTTCTCTATATAAACTATAAGTGTGGGAAATTTCATACTCCTGCGTCCGCGCAATTTTCGTAAAAAGTGGTACAAAGTTTTTGCTTCACGTATTAATATATAGATATACTTACCCCATTTAGACTTGATGCTGATGAAATAAAACAGGCTGTTTCCGGGATCTTTAAATCTTGACTGTAAACCGCGTAAAGTGTATAACATAGCCAAAAATTAACACTTGTAATCCAAGCGAATTCAAAAAGATGGAAATTTAATCTCAAATATAGCGAAAATTTCATTTTTCTTTACTAAACAATTATTGGGTTCTTACTTTAAAGGATATTAATTGTATACTAAAATAATTTTGTCAAACAATATGTGTCTATACATTCGATATACGTAAGCATAGGTTACATGACTTCAACTTCAACAAAAACTACGCTTTGAAAATGAAACTCTATACAGATAAATAAAATTGAAGTGTATGTTTGTAATGTCAAAATAACATACAGATATTTATACTAAAGCCTATGAAAGTTTATTCGATACTTATAAGAAAACAACAATTTTTAAAATTTCTTTCTGTCTGTTTGTACCGGCTAATCTCCGAAACGGCTGGGCTGATTTTGACGGGACTTTCACTGGCAGATAGCTGACGTAATAAGGAATAACTTAGGCCACTTTTACTTTAGAAAAAGAATTAGGGTTCCGCTTAAAACAATTAAAACGTAACTAGGGACGCACCCGAGCGAATCGAGGGTTAGTCGTTAGTTAAAAATAAATATAATGTAGCCTTTAACCCATCTGCAGTTTGCGACCAACTCTAGGAATAATAAAGACAGTGTCATAGAACTAAACATGGAGCTAAACAATAGTTTTAAAATAGTATACAAATGACAAATTGTATACTGAGTGATCTATACAGATAAATAAAATTGAAGTGTCTTTTTGTAATGTCAAAATAACAGCTTTATACTAAGTGCATATGGAATTATATACGGAACTTATAAGAAAAACAAAATTTTTAAAGTGTTTGTCTGTCTGTCTGTCTGTTCCGGCTAATCTCCGAAACGGCTGGACCGATTTTGACGGTACTTTCACTGGCAGATAGCTGATATTATAAGGAGTAACTTAGGCTACTTTTATTTTAGGAAAAGAATCAGGGTTCCGCGAAAAAAAGTTAAAACTTATAAAATTGTGAACAAAATCCGCGTACGGCGTACGCACCCGAGCTAAGTAAGGATAAATCGCTATATAATTTAAATGAATATCTTAGGAGTAGCAAGCTACTATTTATGTATAAACATAGCTAACCGTGAAAACTAACGTATTTTATTATGATAAAGAAAATCTAATGCGAAGAGAACTTAAATATGTACATCCATCCATCATTTTGTAACATGATATTTTAAAGTTTATTATTGCTCATATTTGGAATTAGCTTTTATCCAAACACATAATTTCCATCGAGCGTTATTACTTTGAAAAAAAAAAGTATCCTCGTGACGAGTGGGTAATACCAGCTTCAATAAAAAATGTTCGAAACCTTTTAAAAACACACTCGTTGTTAATAATGAAAATAAATATGTATATGATTTCGTTATAATGGACGATTCAAAAGTTTTAAAGACTTGCTGTGCCTGTGGTCGCGGGTTCAATTCCCGCTGGGGGCATTCATTTGTGTGATGAGCACGAATATTTCTACTCCAGTCATGGGTGTTTATATTTATAATATGTATGTATTTAAAGTTATATATGTGTAGTGTATCAACTATCTAGTATCTATAACACAAGCCTCGTAGCTTACCATGGAACTAGATGGTGCTGTGTGTTAATGTCCCAACATATTTATTTATTTTGTTAAATGCTTGAATGATATTTAATTTAATTTGAAATAGTATATTAAAACTGCAATTTTATTTTTATAGCACAATTTGAATTACTCAAGATACGATGGTCAACCTTAACGATGTATAATCCATACTAATATAATAAAGTAAGTAACTCTGTCTGTTACCACACACTTAAGCCGCTGAACAGATTTTGATAAAATTTTTTAGGACATAGATTCCATTCTTGGGTCGGACAAAGGCTAATTTTCATCCCTGTACCGCTTATCACGCGAGTAAAACCACGGGCTAAACTAGTTTTACTATAGATACGCCATTTATATGGCTTTAATATTGACTTAGTAAACTCAGCTAGTAGCAGTCATACGCGATAATATGTAGGTAATCCTGTCAACAACCTGCTAAGTACTGGGACCACATGACATAGTAAAAGGATGCCATATTAGTACTATTTTTACTACGGAATCCTCTACTATGTTTATTTGAAACTAGCGACTCAACCTCGGTTCGCTCGGGTTCGTCTATAGGTTGATTCCCCATACAAACTTTCATCCCCATTTTCACTCCCTTAAGTGATGATTTCCGGGATAAATACTATCATATATCCTTTCCAGGGTCTCATACTATCTTCTTACCAAATTTCATCTTAATCGGTTCAGTAGTTTCGAAGCCTATTCGGCGCAAACAAACGAACAAAAATCAATTCCTACCTCTTTATAATATTATTATGGATAAATCAATTTATTATTATCCTTTTGTGGTAAAATCACGTTTTGCTAAATAATTTTAATCTATATAAATAAAAATGAATGTTCGTGTGTTTGTCCTCGATGCGTTCTTAAACCATTGATTCGGTTGTGATGAAACTCTAGTGGGTTATTCTGTATATGCATGTACAGATTCCTTGTAAAAAAAATAATCTTTGGACGTTTCTCTTTTATGTGTTTCTAAACCATTCAACTTTAGGGGCGCACCCGAGTAAAGCCAGGTCACAAGTTATACATATTAATATCTATATACATATAATAAAATTCGAACTGAGTCGAATCTGTAGGTACATAAAAGATTATTTTTTTGGAAAATCTTATTAAAATAGTCATTATTATTAATACAGAGGCCGATTCTATACTTTTTAGAATTTTTTTCTGTCTGTTTTTTTGGGAAAGCATCACGAGAAAACCGCTGGACAGTTTTTGATGAAATTTGGTATGATGATTGATGATAGCTATCCGGGTCAACATATAAGATACTTTTTACTACGGGAAAATATATCACCTCTGAGAAATCTATGCTAAACGTTAAAAAGTTATCTAAGGACAAGAGTCGTTAGTTTAAAAATATAATAAACAAGTAATCCATATTAAATAATCTAATAAATAATATAAGTGCTTGCCCTAGGTTTGAAATTCAACCATAACCGTTGTATTAAAAAAAAACTGTTCAGATTTTTTTATTGATAACAACTACAGCGCGTCTACTTCGTTACTAAACAAAAAAAAAAGAAAATCGGTTGACAAACAGAAGAATATACTACTGAACATATATATATATATAAACATATAGATATATATACATATAGATAATATTCTAGGCTAGAGGAGTCAATACTATTAAAAAAACTAACTTTACTCGAATTGCTGTAGCCGTTTAACAAAACGCCTGACAATAATTTATAGCAATAACTCCTACAGCACACAATATAATTGCTAACTTAATTTGTAAACAAATATATATTATAACCGTACATACATAATATGTATGTAAGTCTTCTTAACTCAATATTTATGTAATACATGTTACAGGTATACTGCATAATTATACAAAACACAAATCTATACATATAATAAAACTGTAGAGGTCGAATGTCTGTACATAGAAAAAAAATGCTAAAAACCGAGTCATGGGGATGTAATAAAGGGAGAAATAGAATAAATCCAGTATTTTTCTAATTTTTGTTTCCCTGTCTGTTTGTCTGTTTGTATGGGCTAATCTTCGAAACTGTTGGATCCATGGTGGTACCTTGTATCCCCGGTCAACATCTCAGATACTTTTCATCCCGGAAAAATGTACGGTTCCCGTGGGATAGATTTGTTTTTGTTTGCCTAGAGGCGAACCTGAGCGAAGCAAGGGTGAGCCGTTAGTTACTACTAAAAAAAACCCTTATATTAATATTGTACCTAGCGTATATATCGCCAACTGCATCATACTATGTTCCTACGTCAATTTATAAGTTTAACGTCTGTCTGTCTGCTTGTGTGTCTGTCTGTGGCATCGTAGCGCCCAAATGAATGAACCGATTTCATAAGTTTAACCATTTGCAAGCCATCAGCTCTTTTCTAGACGGTAAAAGGATATTAATAACTTCCACAGATCTAATCAATTCGACGTGCTGCATCGTCACCTGGAATCTTCAAGATACTCGACTCTTTACTAAAATACTGTAGAGATATCGTGTTTAGTAAGCCTCATTTAAATGGCCTCAAGGTTATTGTGTTGGTTTTTCTTTAACTTTTAGTTTAATTTCTTATTATTGCCATAGAGCTATAATGAAAATTATCAAGAAAATGTAGTTTCCTGTTAGGAAAATGAAGACGTTACTCTGTAATTACTGAATTACTATCAATTTTCCTATGTCATGCAACAATGTTACTATGAGGCTGACCTTGCAATGCCGTTATAAAATTACAACAACATCGATGTGCAATTTTTTCTTATAGTAGGTACGTAATCTATACGTACATATAATAAAACTGTAGAGGTTGAATGTCTGTACATAGAAAAAAAATGCTAAAAACCGAGTCAGAGGAATGTAAGAAGAAATCCAGATTTTATTCAAATTTATTGTTTCTATGTCTGTTTGTCTGTTTTCTGTTTGTACGGTCTAATCTCCGAAACTGTTGTACCGATTTAAATTAAATTTTGTATGGTGGTACCTTATATCCCCGGTCAACATGTTAGATACCTTTTATCGTGGAAAATTAAAGAATTCCCGTGGAATAGCTAAAAAACTATAGTAACTTGTACAGCTTAGTACACAAAAACTACTGATTGGATTTTAATGAAACTTTACAATAATATAGTTCATACACCAGAATAACAAATAGGCTACTTTTTATCCCGGAAAAATGTGGCGAACTCGAGCGAAGCCAGGTTGAGCCGCTAGTCTTAAAATATAAGTATAAAGGAAAGACAGAAAACTGAAATTATAACAAAGAAATATCTACAAACTACTTTGTAGATAATAAAATTCTTTAATAAATGGTATAAGTAAAATATATAAAAAAAACATCTACAAATTAATCCGTATCCTATACTAGTAACTTACCTCTTTTCGCTCGGGTGCGTCTCTAGGTACGATTTTGTTCACATATCATGGGTTTTAATTCTAACTCTATTTCTAAAATAAAATTAGCCTAAGTGACACCTTATAACATCAGCTATCTGCCAGTGAAAGTCCCGTCAAAATCGGTCTATCCGTTTCGGAGAGTAGCCGGAACAAACATAAAGACAGCCATATAAAAATTTTAAAAATTGTTTTTTTTCTTATATTAAGAAGAAAAACCGTATTTACACATATACGTGTACCTACAACCATGTAAAAAACTGTTATTTTGACATAACAAACAGACACTTCAATTTTATTTATCTATATAGATAATTAATATCCTTATATGATAACTATGTGTTTGTTTGTCCGTGGGTATCACATCATACATATTTTTTTAAGTGTAATAATAAAATTAAGCAAAATTATGTAAATTTTAATCAAATAGCCTTTGCAATAAATAATATAACTTATTATGTAATTTAGTTTAATTTATACTGTAATTTAATTTATTATATAGTTTTCCAAGTTATTTTAAAAATTAATTTAATGTAGTTCTTTTAAAAAATCATAGTGTTTTATTATCAACTAGCGACTTACCCTCGCTTTGCTCGGGTGCGTCCTTAGCACGTTACATTTTTTTTTTGAGGGGAATCCTAATTCTTTTCTAAAATAAAAGTAGCCTAAGTTACTCTTTATAACACCAGCTATCTGTCCGTGAAAGTCCCGTCAAAATTGGTCCAGCCATTTCAGAGATTAGCCAGAACAAACAGACAGACACAAAAAATTTTAAAACTATGTTTTTCTTATAAGTACCGTATATAATTCCATATGCATTTAGTATAAAGCTGTTATTTTTACATTACAAACAGACGTTTTAATTTTATTTATCTGTATATATGTAGTAACTTCGGTTGAAAATCCATATAAAAAAATATACATAAAATTTTAATTTTACGACCTCATTATAATTTTATTATTAGTATGATACATACTTATATTTAATATTTATTTCTGTTTTTTAAGACAATGTGTATACAAAGTGTATACAAAGTATATATAAAGTATATAAATTTGTCGACACGTTTGGCTCAGTTTGTAGTGACCCTACTTGCCGTGCCAGCGGTCGCGGGTTCGAGTCCCGCTGGGGTATTCATTTGTGTGATAAGCCCGAATGTTTGTACTCCAGTCATGGGTGTTTATATTTATAATATGTATGTATTTAAAGTTATATATGTGTAGTGTATCAACTATCCGGTATCCATAACACAAGCCTCGTAGCTTACCATGGAACTAGATGGTGCTGTGTGTTAATGTCCCAACATAATATAGGTACATTGTACAGTGTAAATTCCTTAGTAAATTAACTATTGTCTATTCTGCGAGGCAAAAGTGAAAGACTTAGCAGAGTTTTCGTTACATATCCAATATTCTAAAATACATTCTTAGATTAACTCCAATATGAATCTATACAGATAAATAAAATTGAAGTGTCTGTTTGTAATGTCAAAATAACAACTTTTTACTAAATGCATATGGAATTATTTACGGTACTTATAAGAAAAATACAATTTTTAAAATTTTTGTCTGTCTGTCTGTCTGTTTGTTCCGGCTAATCTCCGAAACGGCTGGACTGATTTTAACGGAACTTCCACTGATAGATAACTGATATTATAAGGAGTAACTTAGGCTACTTTTATTGTAGAAAAAGAATTAGAATAATGCTAAAGAAATTTGAAACCCATGAAATTGTGAACAAAATCGTACCTAGAGACGCACCCGAGCGCAGCGAGGTAAGTAACTGTAAGTGGCTAGTCTTATTATATTAAACAAGCAATTATATATATATATATATATATATATATATATATATGTATATATATGTATGTATATATATATATATGTATGTATATATATATATATAAAATCTCGTGTATCTCGGAAACGGCTTTAACGATTTGAATCCTATTTTTTATTTAGATAAGGTTTTGCTTTTTAAGTTTATCTAATTCTCTACATACTCGTAGGTGTGTTTTCAGAACATAACGCAATTTATATACATCTTTTTACCAAAAAACGCTGAGCGAAGCTCGATACTCCAGGCAATAATATTTTAAATGAAGATTTTTTGTCGATAAGCCTTTGAAACGTTGGAAACCAAAAAGTGGAAGTCCATGATAAAGTAGAAGAAACTTGGCATTACAAAATTTCTAGCTTCGCTTGGATTCGTCCCTAGTGAATAACAAAAACAAATCTATCCCACGGAAACCGTACATTTTACCGGGATAAAAAGTAGCCTATGTGCTATTCCAGACTATAATCTATCTCTGTGCCAAATTTCATCCAGATCCGTTCAGCCGTTCTGACGTGAAACTTTCACATTTATAATATTATTATGGATTAAAATTTAAGCTGAACCGATAGTATTGTCCATTTCAAGTTCAATGAATGTTTCAAAAGTTCAAAAATATTATAGAAAAATTTTCATTTTCAGTTTTTAGCGAATTTCCCAATTTTGCGAGGGTACTTTTCCAACATATATCCAAACAATTACAAACACTTTAAAAAAAATCCCAATATATATATATATATATATATATATATATATATATATATATATATATATGGCAAGAAATTCTCAATAGCAGCTAAGTCAAGTTGAAAAATTGAGAGATGTTTATGTGAACATCATTATCATCATCAATTTTATTTTGTTTCCTTCTAATTTCATTCTTTAAGTTACCAAGATGGTGTGATAATATTCACCTTACATACTAATAACTTTGTGCTTAAACTGTATTTTTATTATATTTGTAACGATGTCGGATTACCAAATCTATAGTATTATTATAAAGAGGCAGTTTGTTTGTTTGTTTGGTTGAACGCGCTAATTTCAGAAACTACTAATCCGATTTGAAAAATTCTTTTTGCATTTGATAGCCCGTTTATTGAGGAAGGCTATAGGCTATATATCATCATGCTACTACCCAAGGGAGCGAAGCAGTAATCATAAATGTCAACAAATCGAGCAGACTTCCATACATTGTTGTAAAACTAATGTTTGTAATATGCTACTGAGCCCATTCCAAAAATGTTTTTTGCATAAAGCAAAAAAGGTTTTTTATTTAGTTTTAGTGCGAGCAAAGCCACGGGGATCTGCTAGTAAATAAATAAGATGGAGGTGTTACATGTCCATATCAAGGTACTTTGTAAAGCCAAGTGCAATGTCATATTTCCTGCACAGTTATCTTTTCTTAGTACCGCCTCCATCAAGTAAATCGGTTAGAAGGACAGGATCGCCTATAGTATAAGGCAGTGGTAGCCCAGTGGTAACACGCTCGCTTGGGAAACCGAGTAGAGCGATTTCAAATCCCGTATCTCGCACCTCTGATATTTTCATGTGTGAATCATTTCCAACATTATTACCACTAGTCTTACGGTGAAGGAAAGCATCATGAGAAAACCTGCATATCTGAATGAACCTAGCAAGTTGTCGAAAGACATGCTCAGTCCGCCCGCACTTGGCCAGCGTGGTGGGCTATGGCCTGATCCCCCTCGTGTAGAAAGGAGGCCCACACCCAACAGTGGGACGTTAAAAAAGCTGTATCGTCCATATACATTAGTTACTTTATACCATATCGTCGGCCTTATTCGTTTACCTGCTAAGTCCATTTTTGAGCAATTTTACTTTTTATGCTGTTCAAAAAGTTTAGACCTACATTATGTTAAAGGAATAGCGACGATATCAGTATAAAAAAGTCAGAAAAATATCAGGAACTTATAACAGTACTTTCAGAATTTTGATTTTTAAAAATGAAATTATATAATTGAGTTTTTTCTTCATCCTGTAAACTATGCAGAAATACGCTTAGCAGGTTAACGAAATAGGCCGACATTATATTTCTTTAAACTTCACGTCTCTTTTACTATAAACGTATTATGGTCGTAGCGGCAATGTATTATTATTTTCCTCTATTTTGTTGGATATATAAATAAAATAATTGCATTGAATTATAAGCCTTTTAATGTCAATACTTTTTCTCATAAGTCACAAATATTATTTATAAAAAAAAAGGTTAGTAAAATTTAATTAATTTAAATTTAACTTAATATAAAATGGACAAGTATAAAAAAGGATGTATATATATAATAATAATAATAATAATAATAATAAGCCTTTGAGCCCGTGAATTCCAAAGAGATACAAATAATAATAATAATGTCCTCCTGACCGATTCCGGCCACGGCGGCCAATCTCATTGAGACTAGCCAACTGGGCAGGAGATATTATAGTGCACAAATGTACGCGCAGACACAGGTACACTCTCTATTCCTGTCACTCTCATACTCCGGTGGGACGACACGAGACACAACCAGTGAGAGTTAAGGCGCAGGACCGACGGCTTTACGTGCTCTCCGAGGCACGGGGGTGAAACACCGCCAACTCCCCAACTCCGGGCTGTTACTGAGGCTTACTATACAGAAAGACACAATAACTAAACTTGGCCCGACCCGGGACTCGAACCCAGGACCTCTGGGTGTGCAGCCGTACATGCTAGCCACTACATCACCGAGGCAGTCATATATATATATATATATATATATATATATATATATATATATATATATATATATATATATATATATATATTTGTGTGTGTACATTTGTGCCTACAGTATGAACATGCTATGGCAGTGTAAATAATTACTTAATATCTATAATTACCATTTATTAATGACCAAATCATTTAGTAACGGTGCGAATCGCTAATGATTTTTAAATAAATAATTTGTACAAACGAAACTTTCACATTACTAGAAAGACATTTTTTACAGTATGTATAAGATATAATGGAAGAAATTCCTTATATAGGAAGGTGGGGTAAAACCGGGACGCTAAGGAAAATATTAAATTTAATAAAAAAATATTTCAAAACTTTATTAGACTTCGTTTACTTTTAGCCATTAATTACATATTTAGTCAACGAGATGACTGTTTTCATTACGGTAGGTAAAAAGAAATTCATTTTCAACAGTTAACTATTTATGGTTTTTCACCTTACCTGGTCCAAAACCGGATATACCCACGTTTTATACCCGACTTTGCCCCTTAACAACCTTCTATGGATCCTTGTATATTGGGTACCCAGGGACCACCCTGAATACCTAACAAGGATCCATCGTCAATATCAAAAGTAAGATGAAACTATCTTTCTTTCAATAAATTCTGTACTTTGTCGGCATTCCTCAAAAACGGAGCAGAATGAGATATTAATGGAGCTAAAGAGATTTGCCATGGTCGTAATCCGTTTAGGAGTGCATAGACTTTATTTTTTTAAATGTACCAAAATTAGCAGATTTTCAATACTTTTATTTTTATTATAAACGATTAGTATAGATTTCTCAGAGATAAGATATTTAACCGCAATAAAAAGTATCCTATATGTTGACACGGATAACCAGCTATCGTTGTACCAAATTTCATCAAAATCTGTCCAGTGGTTTTCTCGCGATGTGCTCCCAGACAGACAGACAAAAATTCTAAAATCTTATTCGGCCTCTGTATCAATAATAATAACTATTTCAATAAGATCTTCCAAAAAATATTCAATGTACAGATTCGACTCAGAATTTTATTATATGTATAGAAGAAGAAAGATTAATTCATGTAGTTAATATCTTTATTTTAAATAGCCTTTTTTATTCACTTCTAATATATAAATACTTAATCATAATGCTTAGCATTTATTGCCATGACACACTAGACACCTTTAATAGTGGTTAAGTAACTTTTCGAAACCTTGATACTGCAAAAGAGCCTCACAACTCGCATACCTATAGCATCAACCAATAGTAGGATTTAGTGGGGCTTCACAATTTCATTGATAGTGTATTTTATTTCTCGTTTACTTCTTATTAGGGTAACAGTAACAAATTTTGGAAGAAGAATTTGGTACCATTGAGCTGGTCTGATGATGGAGCCTTTGGACAATGGAACTCTGCAATGACTCCTAAGACATCTTTCGAGTTTGGGTCCATTTGGTTTGTTTTAACAGTACCCTGACATAGTTATTAGTCAAGTGTGTTTTTAGTTTTTAAAACTATACCAATTTTTATTCATATCGTAAACTTTAACGATACTGTTTTGATTTTAGCTTTATCTATGCAATCTACGCTAATCCATACTAATATTATAAATATGAAAGTTTGTTTGTTTGTTTGTCCTCTTCCACGTCGAAACAGAGTGACGGATTGGCGTGATTTTTTGTATCGAGATAGTTGGAGGGCTGGAGAGTGACATAGGCTACTTTTTACGGAGATTATTTCATACTGACGGGGAAATACGTTATAATATAACCCAAAAAAATATTTATGATCAGAATTACTTGAAACGATATTAATTCTGTTCAATACAATTAAATAAATACGTGTTTTAGCATTTTTCGAAATTCATCCCATAAGGGAGTAAAATAGGGGATTAAAGTTTGTATGAAACTTACAAATTTAAAGTGTTTTTTTTTTGTAATTTTAGCGCGAGCGAAGCCGCGGGTTCTGCTAGTATAATATATACTGAATAGATTTTTTTTTTCTTATTTTTTTTTTATTTTTCATTAAAAAAAATGCTTATTGAATTTTAAAGCCCACTTACCAAGGAAAGTTATTTGTTTTGGAGTTACTAATATTACTCGAACAGTGTCCTACTTTCAGAGAGTGGCCTTAGAGAGTTTTATTGAAAAATAATAATTGAAAAACAAATACCATCGGTACAAATTAATTGATGTGTTCGCTTTATTATTCAATAGATTCAACCCGAGGGTTCGCTCATGTGGTTTAATTATATTTAATTGCTCAACTCAGTGTTGTAGCGGTATATTTTAACCTAAATTAATAAATCTTTAATACATATAATAAAATTCTAATTGAGTCAAATCTGTACACCACATATTTTTTGGAAAGTCTTATTGAAATAGTAATTATTATCGATACAGAGGCCGAATCTATAGTTTTTTAAATGTTTGTCTTTCTGCCTGTCGACGAGTAAAACCACTGGACAGATTTTGATAAAATTTGATATGATGATAGCTGGTTATCCGGGTCAACATATAGGATACTTATTACTGCGGGAAAATATCTCTGAGAAATCTATACTAACCGTTAAAATGTTCCTAGGGACGAACCCGAGCGAAGCGTAGTGAGGCGATAGTAGGCTATAACATGCATAAAGATTTTTTCGAATCTGAGTGATAGTTACAAGTGAGTTTAAACAAACAACAACAGAAATTTTTTAGCTTTATAATATTTGAATTGATAACATTAACATTCAATATCATCAATCAATAAGGCAGTGGTAGCCCAGTGGTAACGCGCTCGCTTGGGTAACCGAGTGAAGCGGGTTCAAATCCCGGGTCTCGCACCTCTGATATTTTCATATGCGAATCATTTCTAACATGATTACCACTTGCCTTACGGTGAAGGAAAACATCGTGAGGAAACCTGCATGTCTGAGAGAACCTAGCAAGTTTTCGAAAGACATGTGAAGTCCGTCAACCCGCACTTGGCCATCGTGCTGGACTATGGCCTGATCCCCCCTCGTATTGAAGGGAGGTCCGTGCCCAGTAGTGGGACGTTAAAAAGGGCTGAATACAATAGCATCAATGCGTTTCTTAAATTAGTAAGTGCAATAAGTATATTTTGTATGTAACAAGCCTACACTTGTTTATGAATAATATAACCGGTTTTTTATTAATAACGACTGGTTTCATCAAGTACAATGCATATACAATTTACATATAATCTATTATTCTTATAAAAATGTATAAAAAGTACCTTTCCTATACAGCCTTCGCTTGGGACTTTAGCCTTGGCACGTGGAAATTTGTCCACTTAGCAAAAATTTTTCATACTGGTAATCGAGGATTTGATTCTTATGACTTATCCCATGTAAATACAAATATAGTTGACGACACGTTTGGCTCAGTTTGTAGTGCTACTTGCTGTGCCAGTCGCGGATTCGAGTCCTGCTGGGGGCATTCATTTGTGTGATGAGCATAAAGTTTGTACTCCAGTCATGGGTGTTTATATTTATAATATGTATGTATTTAAAGTTATATATGTGTAGTGTATCAACTATCTGGTATCCATAACAAGCCTCGTAGGTTACCATGGAACTAGATGGTGCTGTGTGTTAATGTACCAACATATTAAAAAAAATTTAATACATATTTATATTAAAAATATATATAGATATTTTTCTAAGTCTAGTTTAGAATAATTATTACGGAGTTATATACCTACTGTGTAGCCCTTTATTATTTTAAACGATTTAAAGAAGAAGAAGGTAGTTATGGCTGAATTCGTAATTTTCGTATGAAACCTACTCAATATTTTCCCCATTTGGACATATATGGTTAAAACTCAGGAATCCCATGTAAAAGTCAAAAATTAGTCAAATATTTACTTTTAAGTGATTTTGAACTCAAAATTCTTTCTTTGATTAAATTTTTTTTGGAGATTTGTTGGAGAGAGCGATATATTACTGATTTTATACTAATGTAGTAAGCAGGATGTATGATAATAATCACACAGAGGTATAACACGCGTGTCGCAGAGATAAAAGAAAAAGTATGGGGGAGGAAAAGGATAGCGACATTTTTTTTAAAGTCCTGTCTTTGTCCCTTTCTCGATTCACTTCTTCTCTCCTCACTCCCTAACATATTATAACTACTTCTAATACGTGCTTCAGTAACATGTTCAACGCTCAAACAGGAAGAGGTAGTTCATTCGTCTGTATTTTTTGTAGGTGTACGAAATCTTCGCCACTTTTAATTAATTTAGGTAATTCCTCTATAGAGATAAGTAAAATTGAAGTGTATATTTGTAATGTCAAAATAACAGCTTTATACTAAATGCATATGGAATTATATACGGTACTTATAGAAAAACACAATTTTTAAAATTTTTGTCTCTGTTTGTCTGTCCGTATGTTTATTCCGGCTAAGCTCTGAAACGGTTGGACCAATTTTAACGGGACTTTCATTGGTAGATAGCTGATATTATAAGGAGTAAGCTAGGCTACTTTTATTTTAGAAAAAGAATTAGGGTTTCGTTAAAAAAAATTAAAACGTACCTAGTGACGAACCCGAGCGAAGCGAGGGTGAGTCTAGAAATAGTTTTTTAATAAATCCATACTAATATTATAAATGTTCATGTAACTCTGTCTAATACCTTTTCTCGCCTAAACCGCTGAACAGATTTGGATAAAATTTGACAAGGACAAAAATTGCATCCTGGAAACGGACAGAAACCTTTGATGGCTTAACATGGCCCACCACGCGAGTAAAGCCACGGGAAAATACTAGTGGGTACTTTAGGAGTTATACGATTTGTTTTAATTTTTCATTACAATGCACTACCGACCTGTTTTGACCTTAACAATAAAAATCTGATTAAACTTTAACTGATTGTACGTGATAAAACAACATTATACTTATAAAAATTTATTTCCGTCATCATTAAAGAATGCAACCAAGGCACGTAATTATGAGAGCACTATTATTCAATACCAACGCCATTTATATGCAATTTTAATTAATTATCTTTAATTGTTAACTGGGCAGTGGTAGCCCAGTGGTAACCCGCTCGCTTAGGAAACCGAGTGAAGCGAGTTCAAATCCCGGGTCTCGCACCTCTGATATTTTCATGTGCGAATCATTTCTAACATGATGGAAAACATCGTGAGGAAACCTGCATGTTTGAGAAAACCTATCAAGTTTTCGAAAGACATGTGAAGTCCGCCAATCCGCACTTGGCCAGTGTGGTGGACAACGGCCTGTTCCCCCTCGTATTGAAGGGAGGCCCGTGCCCAGAAGTGGGACGTTAAAAAGGGATAAATACATACATACGAGTATGTACATACAATTGCTAACTATAAATAAAAAAAAATAATAATAACGTGAATACTATAGAATAAACGTAAATACTAATGTTAGCGAGCGGTTTCGCTCGAATTAATAATACTCCGCCAACCCGCACTTGGTCAGCGTGGTGGATTATGGCCAGATTTTTATAATAAAGGGAGGCCCACCCCCAATAGTGGAACGGTAAAAAGTGTTGAATACATACATACATTTATTTTTTTAATTTGTATAATAGCCCATATTAAAATTGAATCTTAAAAAAATACTCTTAAGTAAAACTCCTTAAAATTTATAACTGAGCCTTGATTTATAAAAAAATATGAATTTAGAAATACCTCCTTTTTGTAGTCGTTTAATTAAGAAGCTATTTTTTTCTATTACAACTTAATACAAATAAAAAAAAATCTCAAGACAAAATAAATAAAAAAAAAATAGAAATTTAATATTACACTTATGTGCCTATTAATAAAAAAAATATATTAAAAAAAAATAAACTTACAAAATTCCAATTGGTAAAAAAGAATGGAGTCAAGATCTTCAAGTCTTTCAAAGTAGCGTTCTCCGCTTGTTTATCATCTATGGTAAACCATATCATGCAACCCCATGACAACACAAAAACAAACAAAACAAAGGAAAAACCATGGAATATACTTCGTAAAAAACGATTTATGGTGAAATGATTTTTTAATCTGGCCAAAGAGCTTTGAGATTCAACGTCGTTCATTTTTAAATCACATAAAAAATTCGCCACCAAAACTCAATTGTTAACTAAACACACGAATAAATTAAAAAAAAACTATACTAATAAATTCATTTTTAATTTTTTTTATATATATTTAAAATATTATGTTATGTATATATTGTTTCCGTCAAAAAAGATATATATATTTTTTTTTAATAATATTTTTGATACGTCTGTTTGCTTAAAAGTCGCGTACATTTATGAATGTTACAGATCCAGTTTATGCGACCTTATGACAGTACGGCTTCATTAGCAGAGTACCACAAAAATGTTAAAAATCACTCAGCTCTTATTCTATTTCAGGTGTTCCTTATTATATGACGACACGTTTGGCTCAGTTTGTAACGACCCTACTTGCTGTGCCAGCGGTCGTGAGTTCGAGTCCCGCTGCATTCATTTGTGTGATAAGCACGAATGTTTGTACTCCAGACATGGGTGTTTATATTTATAATATGTATGCATTTATAGTTATATAAGTGTAGCGTATCAACTATCTGGTATCCATAACACAAGCCTCGTAGCTTATCATGGAACTAGATGGTACTGTGTGTTAATGTACCAACGTATTTATTAAAAAAAACCTAAAGAATAAGATTTTAATAGTGAAGTGAAGGGATAGTGAACTGTGCTAAGTGCATGAATTAAGCAGGTAATGTGAGCGTGAATTGTTACAACTGATTCTCATATTTGCAACCGTACATTACTTATTTGCCTACATCAATGAGGCACTTAAAAACACTAATAGGCTATTTTGTACAGTAGGAGATCTTAATCTATGTGGTGGACCCCTCATTCTTTTTTTAGACAAAATATATTTTTTAAACAATACATATTAACATATTAACCCATCATTAACATTAGCCCAGTGGTAACGCGCTCGCTTGGGAAACCGAGTGAAGCGGGTTCAAATCCCGGGTCTCGCACCTCTAATATTTTCATGTGCGAATCATTTCTAACATGATTACCACTTGCCTTACGGTGAAGAAAAACATCGTGAGGAAACTTGCATGTCTGAGAAAACCTAGCAAGTTTTCGAAAGACATGTGAAGTCCGCCAATCCGCACTTGGCCAGCGTGGTGGAATATGGCCTGATCCCCCTAGTATTGAAGGGTGGTCCGTGCCCAGCAGTAGGACGTTAAAAAGGGCTGAATACGTATACACATACATATTAACAAACGCGAACCAGGGGGGTTGTCACCAAAAATTTACTTGAGGCTATTTTTAATATCTTAATCGATTTTTTTTAGAGTACAAGAACTCTTTTTCTATGACAAATTAGGATCAATCGAAGGTAAAAGACTTGTAGAAAATGTCATCATACGGTTGTTGGCCTTTTTCGAACACGTTACCTGACATCCAGGTATAAACAGGTAAATTGAAGTATTAATATTGCTCGTAGGTTAATTTTATTATTTGCCAGATGCGATGGCCGAGTCATTCTATTTATTAAAGATATAAATATATCTAATATTGATACGGTCACTATAAAATGTTGATATTAAAAATATTAAAAAGCAAAACTTTATCTAAATATAACGTTTGATCCAAATCGTTAGAGCCGTTTTCGAGATGCACGAAATAAATCTATACTAATATTATAAAGCTGAAGAGTTTGTTTCATTGTTTGTTTGTTTGGTTGAACGCGCTAATCTCAGGAACTACTGGTTGGAATTGAAAAATTCTTTTTGCATTAGATAGCTCGTTAACGAAGGAAGGCTATAGGCTATATATTATCCCGGAAAAATATACGGTTCCCGTGGGATAGATTTGTTTTTGTCTAGGGACGAACCCGAAGCGAAGCGAGGGTGAGTCGCTAGTTTAACATAATAAGATGAGGTAAGAAGAAGGTTTAAAGTTTGAGCCATATTTTTTTTTTCATGGGTAATTTTAATGACTGAGAAATTATAATTAAGTTATGAGAAAAACGGAATACCACATCTATTAATTAAATATAATGATGTATATAATTTAAAAGTCAGATAAATGTTTAGTTTTAATTTATAATTATACTACCAAGTTATCTTCGTTCCGCTTGATTTCGTCCCTACTAACGTTTTAACGGTTAGTATAGATTTCTTAGAGATGACATATTTTCCTACAGTAAAAAGTTTCCTATATGTTGACCCGGACAACCAGCTATCATGATACCAAATTTCATTAAAATCTGTCCAGTAGTTTTCTCGTGATGCGTTCCCAGACAAACAGACAAAAATTCTAAATACTATAGATTCGGCATCTGTATCGGTAATAATGACTGTTTCAATAAGATTTTCCAAAAAATATTTAATGTACAGATTAGACTCAGGATTTTATTATATGTATGTAGGATATTAAAGATTGGAAAAACCGTATATGTAATATATTTAAACGATTCAATTCTTGTATATTTATTTATTTATTTATATACCGGCGATCTCGGAAACGACTCTAATGATTTCACTGAAATTTGGTATGTGGGGGTTTTCGGGGGCGAAAAATCGATCTAGGATCTAGGTCTGTACTGTCTAATGTCTAGGAAAACGCGTGTTTTCATGCGGTTTTCTTTCGATTTATTACACGTAAAATATAGTTGATAATTCCACACGCTCTGGCATAACCATTGTGGTCACGCGGTCAAGGCGCAAGATTGACAATCACAGTTGACCGGGTTCGAATCCTAGTCGGATACAAAGTTTTTACTTTTTTTTGTATGTATTCAAGTTTTTAGTTTTTTTTTTTATCTAAAAAATACGAGGTATTGACTTTAAAAATAGCTATAGCTACAAATAGGGCCTTTGCATACGAAGACATTGTCGACGCTTGTTTGACGTGCGTTTATCATACAAACACGAGTAATCTGCATTTTTAAAAGTTTATAAAGCAGAATAATATGCAAAAACGGAGAATTTATTAATTAATTTTCTCAGACATGCAGGTTTCCTCACGATGTTTTCCTTCACCGTAAGGCAAGTGGTAATCATGTTAGAAATGAATATTAGTAATTAAATATACCAAAATGTGGCGCTAAATCTATATATACATAAAATGCTTTGTCCTGACTGACTGACTGATCGATCAACGCACAGCCTAAACCGCTGGTCGTAGAAACGTGAAATTTGGAGGACATATTCCTTATACAATGTAGGCATCCGCTAAGAAAGGAATTTTCAAAATTCATCCCCTAAGGGGGTAAAATAGGGGATAAATGATTGTATGAAACTCTGTCATTCTTAACGCGAATGGCACGGAAAGTGGTATTTAGCTTTAAGATAAAAAATAAGAAATATATGTATTAGATTTTTTTCGAAATTCGTCCCTTAAAAAGGTAAAAAGGGGTAATAAAGTTTATATGGGTAAGCAATTATTTATGATCAGAATTACTTGAAACTTAGTATTAATGCTCTTCAATACAATTAAATAAATACGTATTTTAGCATTTTTTGAAATTCCTCCCATAAGGCTGTCAAATAGGGGATGAAAGTTTGTATAAAACTCTGTAATTGATGAATGGAAAATGGTTTTTAATGGAAATTTACCTTTAAAATGAAAACTAAAACAATACAAATATCATTTTTTTCGAAATTCATCCCTTAAAAGGATAAAAGGGGGTTGTGCTGTTTATATAAGGAAAAAATTGTTTATGATCAGAATTATGTGAAACTGGGTATTAATGCTCTTTAATACAATTAAACAAACATGTTTTGTAGATTTTTTTTTACATTCAGCCCCTAGGTGGGTAAAACTGGGCAGTGAAGTTTGAGTTGTTGAATATATTTAAAAAGAGTAACATGGCTCAAGTGTGGGATATAGAGTAAATTTATTTACAGAATATATGTACACTTAACATCTTATACATATTTTTGCAAGTAATAAAGTATAATATGTGTTGCGAAAAAGTTTATTTTTTTCGTAGTTTCATCGCGGGCGAAGCCGCGGGTTCTGCTAGTATATAATATTATCAATGCCAAACACACGTAAGTAAAGATGAATTATAAAAACAATAACGGAATAACACTGAACATATAACTATTACAAAATAAATTTAGATTCAGAAAAAACATTATAACGAGTAAGTACGTTAGAACGTAGAAAAAATTTTAGAAGGTACCTTCCTCACAAGGTAAAAAAATCTGCCTCCAGCGACCGAATCGTAATTAGCATTTTTATACAATTGATGTTTTGTTATTAGAATTTTGGAATATCTGTTTAGATACAAAGTTCAAAAATATATCAAAAATTATTATTAACTAGACTCACCCGACCCGACTGTTTGTTTGTTTGTTTGAACGCGCTAATCTCAGGAACTACTAATACGATTTGAAAAGTTCTTTTTGCATTAGATAGACCGTTCATTGAGAAAGGCTATAGGCTATATATAGGGTGAGTCGCTAATATACTATAAAAAGGCATATTAATTCTCATACATACATATATAAAATACATACATCCTCCTTGCAAAAGTTTACAATTTCTTTAAAATAATGACAAACAATGTAAAAAGTAAGAAGATAAATAGGAAATGGAGGCAAAAAAAAACATATATATGCAACTTATTTGACCCGCTGGTTTTTGTTTTGTTTTGATATAAGCAACGTGGGGTATCGTAAATGACAAAGAAAAATTAGTTTATATACATTTTAATAGATGGCGTTAAATGAATCGATTTGTTTAGAAATATTAAGAACAGATTTAAAAATGGGATACCATCGGTAATGCCGTCTCATGGACTATCAGTTTAAGGGGTTCAAATATAAGACTCGTTGTTGAGATTTCTATGTGCGAATCATCTATAGGGGAGACCGGGGCTGGTTGACCAAGTTTCAGCTTAAAGGTTTCTATTTCTATTTCTTTAGAGTATATTAATTTAAAAACGGGTTCAGTTCATAGATTAACTATTAAGCTTTGCAAAAAAGTTGCAAAAAGCACGTTATTCATTATGATATAGAGTACAGGCCAGTTTTTGTAGAATAGGAAAAACTGGTCAACCTACCCCATGCTTGGGGTAGGTTGACTATTCACCTGGGGTTAGTTGACCTATGAAGTTGTAAGGGCAAAATCTACGAGGAAATAGGATAAAAGACACAAAAATGTATTACTCAATTTTTTTATTGAAACCAAGGCGATCTTCCGCTACATCAATTAAACACAATTAAATTCAAATTATAAGAATAAACAATCAGACATGTAAACATTAGGCAATTTGAGTACCTAAAAATAAACAAAGTTTTTTCACAAAACACAAAACACTTTCTCATTAAGTATTTAAAACAAAATGAAATAATTTCTTGCAAACTTTAACCATTTGGTAACAAATTATCATATCTATCTAATATACAGGGTGGATTTTTGAGACGGGACAGTAAGGGCAGGTACCTTAAATACTATAGTTACAAGAAAACGTTCCTAGGAGACCATCCATAACTTTTTGAGATATTCTGAACTGCATTCACAGATTTTGGAAAAAATGTACAGTCAGCGAGAAAAATGCTAAAATACGAAAAAAAAATTTTTCACGTCAATCGATCCTATTTCATGTAGGAATCAAAAGACTCTATGGGACCATTTAAGGTTTGAGTACTAGAAATGACAGAAATCGCCAAAATCTTTTCCCATACATTTTGTATGGAAAAACGTTTAAACAACTCGAAATATTTTTTGTTGCCAAACGATCCTATTTTTTAATGTGATCAAAAGACCCTTTGAGGCCAACAAAAGTTTGAGTATAGAAACACTAAAAAAAAATTTCTTATGCCCGCTGCATAAAATGCCTGCGTGCAAACCCGATCTTATGACTTACCGTAGTTTCTGTACGCAAACTTCAGTTGGCCTCAAAGGGTCTTTTGATCACATTAAAAATAGGACCGTTTGGCAACAAAAAATATTTCAAAAAATATTTTTTGGTGATTTCTGTCATTTCTAGTACTCATACCTTAAATGGTCCCATAGAGTCTTTTGATCCCTACATGAAATAGGATCGATTGACATAAAAATTTTTTTTTGGTATATTAGCATTTTTCTCGTGGACTGTAATTTTTTTCCAAAATCTGTGAATGCAGTTCAGAATATCTCAAAAAGTTATGGATGGTCTCCTAGGAACGTTTTCCTGTAACTATAGTATTTAAGGTACCTGCCCTTACTGTCCCGTCTCAAAAATCCATCCTGTATATAAGTATATATATATATTCGTGTATATGTTATAGGTATATTATTTTATTAATAAAATAAATTATTTTGGGATCATACTATCCAATTAGTCTTCTAAATCGGAGGTGCAATTTTTGCATTCATAGAACAATATGTTCCCGTTTACACATTTTGTGTGTGCCCGCAACTTGCACACAGTGCACTGAACCCATTCTTCTCCAAAAATACTGGAGCGATAGGATTCAGTGCACTCCATACAAAATGTTTCATCCACATCACTTTTCTATTACATATTTGGATGTACTCCCTCTATTAGTCTTTCTTTTGTAAGTTCGCATGGTCCTGAAACAATATCCATAATATTATGTTGCTGGTTGACCAGGTGGTCAACCAACCCCGTTATACATTAGTCTACTAGCCCCGAACCACTTTTTAACTTTTAACCACATTCCATAACCTCAAAACTGCGACGAAATCAAATAGAATAATACATAAAAGAAAGAACATGAATCAAACATTCGTTATAAACTCTTTGACAATCAATAACCATGAACAAATAGGCATTATTACAAATAATATTAGGACAAAAGAAATTACTTACGTGTGTTGTTTTTCAATATTACATTCTTTCTCTCAAACGACGTGCGTGCGCGACGCCGCGTTCCCGGTGGCTGAGCGGGGGGAGCTGACGGACTCTCGTGTCTCACTGATTAGCTCAAGGCTATTGCCTCGGACGAGTTTTTGATAGTTAGTCAACCTACCCCTATAGTCAACTAGCCCCGGTCTCCCCTACAGATAAATAAAATTGAAGTGTCTGTTTGTAATATCAAAATAACAGCTTTTTACTAAAGGCATATAGAATTATATACGGTATAAAAAAACACAATCGTTAATTTTTTTTGTCTGTCTGTCTGTTTGTTCTGGCTAATCTTCGAAACAGCTGGACCGATTTTGATGAGACTTTCACTGGCAGATAGCTGATGTTATAAGGAGTGACTTAGACTACTTTTATTTTAGAAAAACAATCAAGTTTCCGCTCAAAAAATTAAAACATTCTTAGAGACGCACCCAAGCAAAGTGAGGGTAAATCGCTAGTTTTATATATAATTGTTACTTGCTAATACTATTAAGGTAAATATAAGGAAAGAAAACCTGTGCCTGTTAGGAAAAATAACTAGTTTTGAAAGACATGTGAAATCAGTGAATCCGCATTCAGCCAACGTAGTGGGTTATAGAATGTACTCCCACGAAAAAGAGAATTGTACAGCCACAATAAAAATTTTAAAAATAATAATTTTAGAATAAATTAGCTGTGACATACAGACAGATAAACAGATGGGTAGATGGACATGTCACTCTTCAGCTCTCACACTATCTCCACACAAAAAATCACGCCAATCCATCACTCTGTTTCGACGTTAAAGAAGGACAAACACACAATCACAACATATACATACACACATATAATAAAATTCTGAGTCGAATCTGTACGTTAAATATTTTTTGGAAAATCTTATTAAAATAGTCATTATTATCGATACATATTTTGTCTGTTTATCTCGGAATGCATCACGAGAAACCGCTGGACAGTTTTCCTAAAATTTGGTATGATGCTAGCTGGGTCTGGCTGGCTATCCAGGTCAACATATAGGATACTTTTTACTCCAAGAAAATATCTCATCTCTGAGAAATTTATACTAAACGTTAAAAACGAACCCGAGCGGAGCAAGGGTGAGACGCTAGTTTTCATTATAATAATACTTTTACATACTCATACTCATAGCAAGTGTCACAGCCCGTTGGTAATGTATGTAATTAGCATCAAAGAAAGTGTGTCCATAGAAAATTGATTATTATATACAATTATGTATTTATAGGTGTATAAATCACGCACTGTCTTCTTATATAAATATAATAAAATATTAACGGTGTCCCGTTTGTACATACAGAATTATACAGTAGATTTTATTAATGTTTTCGCACACACCTAACGGTTTCCTTGTTGTTGTGTTGGGAATAGGTTCGTGAAAGTAGCTTATATAAATATTTATCGAATACTAACGACTCAGCCTCGCTCCGCTTGGGTTCGTCCCTAGTTATGTTTTAACGTTTAATATAGATTTCTCAGAAATGAGATATTTCCCGCAGTTGACCCGGATAACCAGCTATCATCATACCAAACCAAACTTTATCAAAATCTATCCAGTGGCTCTATCTTGATGTGTCCCAGACAGACAGACAAACAAAAATTCTTAAAACTATAAATTCGGCCTCTGTATCGATAATAATGACTTTTTCAATAAGATTTTCCAAAAATATTTCATGTACAGATTCAGCTCAGTTAAAATTTTATTATATGTTTATCGAATAATAAAACAAATACCCTGATAAATAACCTATATGGTTATATAAACTAGACCACCGAGGAAGTAGATTAATATTAAGATGTGAAAAATGTTAATAGTTTTACTCCCATACATTTATAATATAGAACCTCCTTTTTTATAAACCTACCAACTTAGCTGTGAAGTGACAGAATTTGAAACTACGGTCGCCATATTGGAAACGTCATTCAACTGTCATTTGTGTTCGAGTTTGCGTCATTTTTAACCGACTTCCAAAAAGGATGAGGTTTAATCTTCGTTTGTATGTTTTTTTTTCTTTTTATGTATGTTCAACGATTTCTCGGAGACGACTTGACAGATTTTGCTACTTTTACTACTTTTTACTACTTTTTTGACATATAGTACCTACACCGTTTTCTAATCTTAGAAAGTATTATTATAATCTATTCATAAAAAATTAAAATCTCATACATCAATTGAGAATTTCCTTATCGAAGTTATACTTCTTTTCGCACGTTTAGAAAAAACTATGAGAGTAAAATTTTTACGATGCGCGCGCACATCGGCAGCGAATAAGCGACATGATGAAGTTAGCTGAAAGCGACATGATGAAATTAGCTGAAAGCGACATGATGAAGTTAGCTGCATTACTTTTACAGAGAGTTTTGACATACGGGATGAAATCTTTAGCTATTTTTGTTCTGTTACGTCAAAGAAGTATAACTTCTTACGTGCGTACATAAGTAAATACGCACTTTTTTTTTGAATTGATGAACTTCAAATGATAAATAGCATAAGGTTTTTCCTCCAAAAGAAATAATTACAATAATTACTGTAACTTTGAAGTCAGACAAAAAATTAAAATAAGTTTTTTTACATGTATATTCATAACTTCACTAGAACATCGCATCTGGTTTGAGCCAAAATAGATTCTGGCTTTATAGTACAGTCCCCGAATTGGAAAGTCGATATTTACACTACCACGCCCTGTAAAATACGTTAAGCCGCTTATCCTGCGCCTTATATCTCACCGGTTGTGTGGTATTGTGTTATGTGGTTAGTGGATCAGGGAAGCCCATATCCGTCCTAAGGGAACAATAGTAAAACCTCTTTAAATCGAACCTCAATAAGTCGAAAACCTTCCGAACTCAAAAAAATTTTGTATTCCCTTCCCTTTAAGCCCCAAAACCTATATTACTCAAAATCTGAACCCTTTATAAGTGGAATAATTAGTGAGTCAAGTAAATTCAGTACATATTTTCTCTCTATAATTGGAAAAATAAAGACCTTTGCATCTCGAATATAGCAATGGTCGATTTTACAAACTTTACAATTCGATTATTTGGAACAATTTAACTCTATAGCTCAAAGGAAAATAAGATACCGACTTTAAGAATATGTAGATAAAGTACATAATTGTTTTTAAGTTTCTTTCTAATTAGTTGGAATAAAACTTAACCTCCACAAGTAGAACATTTCCTGACAAAATTCGCTTAAGTCGAAATCCTCCAAAAGTAGAAAACTCTATACTTCAAATTTTTTGGCGTCTGCCTTCAAGTTTGACTTAAAGAGGTCCTACATATTTGGCAAATTTTATCAAAATCTGTTCAGGAGGTTTAAGCGTGAAAAGATAACAGACAGAGTTATTTTTACATTTATTATATTAGTATGATTGTAATAGAGAATTAAAATTAAAGGGATAGAGGGCACTTATGTGTTTATCACTACACTTTAATCTCATCCGTACTAATATTATAAATGTGAAAGTTTATGTGGATGTTTGGGTGTTTGTTACTCAATCACGCCAGAACGTCTGAATCTGGATGAAATTTGGCACAGAGATAGATTATAGTATGAAATAGCACATAAATTACTTTTTATCCCGGAAAATGTACGGTTCTCGAGGGATAGATTTGTTTTTGTTTTTCACTAGGGACGAACCCGAGCGAAGCGAGAATTAATCGCTACAATATACATACATATGTATGTCCCATGCAGTTGGCTAGTCTTAATTCGAAACCAAAATCAATTCGGGGGCATTATTATAAGTATACTATCGACTCACCCTCGCTTCGCTGGGGTTCGTCTATATATACGTATATATAAATATATATAGGTATGATGAGTTTTATGTACATATATCCCTTACTTGATAAATGATTGATTCCCCATACAAAGTTCCACCCCCCCTTTTCACCCTCTTCAGAAATGATTTCCGGGGTAAAAACTATGCTATGTCCTTTCCAGGGTCTAAAACTATCTCCATACCTCGTCTAAATCGGTTCAGCGGATTAAACGTGACAAGGAGACAGACACACAGAGTTACTTTCGCATTTATAATATTATTATGAATTATTATTTAGTCAAAATATGATTTTATGTAAAAACGTATACCTAAAATAAATATTAACAAAATTTTTGGTTCTTACAATGGAAATAAAACGTAACGTCAATCAAATTAAAACGTACAAGTTAGTTTTATAACAATCGGTAGAGCATATCCAATGATGTCATCGGTTCACGTATTTACCTACGCATAACGTGAAGGTCATGTTTCGTGAATAAAATAGACGTAAACGCAACAAAAACCATAGACAAGACTTAATACTTTTTTAGATTTACGGGAATATTATATATATATATATATATATATATATATATATATATATATATATATATATATATATTGTAATATTTATAATAATAACAGCTAAAATTAAACAAATAATATTTAATTATAATACTTATTAAACTTTTTTTAAATATGTTTAGAATTAAAATCAACAAATATTGTAAGGTACTCTGGTGCCATTTTTGAATTTTCAAAATCATTTTTCTAAATTATGGGTAGGCACTGTTTGTAACAAGTATATAACGCCTTTGAGATGTCTAACACTTTAGTCTCTCCCATGACCATGATTGCTGTAAAGCATTCGAAACGTCGGGAACCAAAAATCAAAATAAATCCGCGAAATAATCCGAAAAGATAGTTTTATTTAAAAGACAAGACCTAGTTAATTAATATTAATTCTTATTTCTATAAAAAAAGTTGTATGTATAATTAAAGACTGTACTTATAAATATTAAGACTCGCTTTTTCCCTTTTGTTGGTAATGATATTATCGTCAGGGTATGAAAATTACTTTTACTTTACACAAAAGTTAAATTTTCTCTTAACTTATGAAAGGTGTTAAGCTTATCCTTTAAAATTAAATGAGCAATTCTTGTATATATATAAAGTAGCGACTCAACCTCGCTTCGCTCGGGTTCGTCCCTAGGTACGTTTTAATTTTTAATTTTCTAATTCCTAATTCTTTTTCTAAAATAAAAGTAGCCTAAGTTACTCCTTATAATATCAGCTATCTGCCAGTGAAAGTCCCGTTTAAAATTGGTCCAGCCGTTTCGGAGATTTATCTAGTATATCTCGGAAACAGGTCTAACGATTTGCATCAAATTTTGTATATATCTACATATAGTCTTTTACTAAAAAAACGCAAGTTTTCACAAAATGAAATGATTTTTTTATAACTGATAGCGAGTCACCCTCGCTTCGCTTCGGGGTCGTCCCTAGACAAAAACAAATCTATTCCACCGGAACCGTACAATTTTCCGGGAAGATATATAGCCTATAGCCTTCCTCAGTTAACGGGCTATCTAATGCAATAATAATTTTTCAAATCGGATTAGTAGTTCCTGAGATTAGTGCGTTCAACCAAACAAACAAACAAGCAAACTCTTCAGCTTTATAGTATTAGTATAGATTAAAATTAGAGCCTTTCACTATCTGCTCTCACGCTGACAATGTCACATAACGCCATCTCGTGAATTCACACACACATTCATATGTGCGGTACTTGTATTGTCGCCAATTGATGACAACCTATTAAACGAACAACTACGACTTGCTACTATCGGTCGTCCAGATACTAGGTATCCCTAAAAGTTACTTTCGAAGAAAACTTCTTTCCTGGGAAAAACTCAAAAGTATTAAGTTGGTTTTTACAAGTTTATTCTCCACCCTTCAACGCAAGTGTCGATTAAAAAACATATTTAATTGTATAAAGATTAACTACCTGGGCGACCAAGCTTCGCTCGGCGTTTTTGGACAAAAGAACAACTTAAACAAATGCAAAAAAAAAAAAAAAAACAAAAATATTTTTTGTATCCGACCTGGATTCAAACCCGGACACCTGCGATTGTCAATCTTGCGCCTCGACAGCTTAACCTTCCAGCTTTCGGAAGACAATCTACACGAAACCGTATCAAAACCGTTGCGTGGATTAAAAGAAGTCACCGGTGAAACAGACAGACGAAAATAACGACTTTATGCTATACCTACATATAGATATTTCACCGACATTAAAAAGTACTAATTTTACAAGCTTTTATTTAACTTGCAATGTTTGTATGAATGTTTGTTCGACATTGCATGGTTAGTAAATGACGTCATTCTAAATTTAACATGGCGGACTTCCAACGATAGCGGACTATTTTTTTTATGCACCTCCATGATGTAATACTAATAAGTACCTAAAAAATAAAAAATAAACTTTAAATCAAATCAAACCCATTTATTACATCTATAGATACATATAATATACCTAATTGTAACTAAGCCTAATCTGTACATTAAATATTTTTTGGAAAATCTTATTGAAATAGACATTATTATCGATACAGAGGCCGAATATATTATAGGTTTTAGAATTTTTGTCTGTCTGTCTATTACCGCATCACAGAAAAACCACAGGGGGGATTTTGATGAAATTCGGTATGGTGATAGCTGCTTATCCGGGTCAACATATAGGATTCTTTTTACTGCGGGAAATTACCTCATCTCTGAGAAATCTATACTAAACGTTAAAACGTAACTAGGGACGAACCCAAGCGAAGCGAGGGTGAGTCGCTAGTTACACAATATGATATAAAAGCTTGTTTTTAAAAACGTTTTTGTAATATTCTTTTATTATCTGTAGTGCCTACTTTTAGTGCGTACGTTTCGTATATTTCGCAGAGTGAAAGTAAATAACTACAAAGGTCATTCTCGTATGAACTTCAAAATAATCCCAGATGGAATACATAATAACTTTTAACTAATTATGAAGTCAGTAGGTTATATATATATATATATATATATATATATATATATATATATATATATATATATATATATATATATATATATTTTCATACATTTATCTTATATCTATTTATATTATATATATTATTATATGATTATATAAATAAATTCTCAATTTATCTATACATATAATAAAGTTCTGAGTCGAATCTGTACATTAAATATTTTTTGGAAAATCTTATGAAATAGTTATATTATCGATACAGAAGCCGAATCTCTATAGATTCGGCTTCTGTAAAACTATTTTTAATAATTAAATAAATTAAAACTATTTTTAAGAATTTTTGTTTGTCTGTGTGTCTGACGTAAGGTTTTATAAAAAATATTATCATACTACCGATCTCTAAGTAATTGACGCGGGCAAATCAAATCAAACACATTAGTGAAACACATAAAATTAAATGGTTTAATTAAACACCAAAAGAAAGTAGTACGGTATGACTCGTATCATATTGAATTAAAACTAAAAGAGAGAGATAGCGAATATTTAAATTACATTAATTTAATAATTTAAATATATCTAAAAAGTTTTTCTCTAATTTTTTTTTATAATATTTTAACTGTAATTAAATATAAAAATATAATTTTTATGCCATCTCTTTTTAGCACAAAACCTATATACCCCCACGTGTGGAACCGACATCATTACACATAGTGTTATAAACTCAACTTTCACACGAAGCGCGCAGTTCAACCTTGAACGTGAAAGCATTAGCACTTATCTTAAAATTAAAAAAAAAAAGTTGTCATTTTTGACGTCGAAAATGGCGTCAAAAATATATTTAATATTTTTTGTGTTATTTATTAATTCAGTACACAGTGCTTCGATAATAGAACGGTCATATGAATATGTAATGAATTTGGGTAAAAATTTGGCGCCAAGCTTTATGTCGATTTTGGATTGCTTCGGTGAAGACGATGCGTGGATTTGCGCGAGAGAAAAAGCTGGGAAGATATTCGATGGTTGGGACAAAGAAGTTGAAAAGCAAAGGACAATTTGGGCAGGTGAGTGTCTACTAAAAACATACATACATACATGTTATTTGACATCTTTAACCTACTTCAAAAAGGAGGAGGTTCTTAATTCAGCTGTATTTTTTTTTATGTTACTTCAGAACCCGTCATTAACCGATATGGACAAATTTTTGGTTTGTTTGAAAGTGTATACTTCCAGATTGGTCCCATTTAAATTAAAAAAATATATAGCACCGTTAAGGGTGGAAAAGCTAATGAAAATTTTACCTACTTCTAAATAACATATTGACTTGAAACTTTGCAAGTTTTTCTATTGCCGTTATAATGTATGGATACGGTATCATCGATCTGATCTGATAGCCGACTCTTCAACGGCTAATATTAGATACTTTGAGTATGGATTTTTGTTTGATTTGACAAACCAAATACGTTAGAATTGGATTTTAGAGTCTGATTTTTAGTGTTACTAATAAAAGCGAATTTTAATTTATCAATATTCATAGAAAAATTGGCATCAAACTTAAACGGCTTAAGCGAATATTTTATTAAAATATTTTCTTCTTATTTTGCCACTATTAAGTCTACACTAAAAATGAAAAAAATAAAAACTTTTATAAAACAAAACAAAACCGACTTCAAAAATAAAACACTAAAAAGTAAAAAATAATAGATTGATAGGTATATTTCAATTAGGTACTATAGATACGTAATCAAATATTTTCCAAGTCGATGCCAGCCGATATAAATCAAAGCCCACCGACTTCAAAAATATCTGATTAGGTATCTATAGTAAATGAAAACTACCAATCAGTTATTTTTTACTTATTGGTGTTTTTTTTTTTTTTTTGAAGTCGATTTTTTTTAAGTTTTTTTATTGTTATTTTAAAATTTAATGATATTATGTATTATAATACGTAAAAAATAACATTTTTTGAGGATTCCGGAGAGCATATTTAATACGAAAAACAATTAAGTTTTTCCGATAAATAACTTTATAATAAAATAGATTAATGTAGATATTCAAGACATAACCAGGCCAAAGTGATGTACGGCCATATTGGTTTACTTAACTTAATTAATTGCAAGCGTTCTTCTTATATACCTAAGTTATAACTTATAAGTGTTTTATTGAAGAATAGGTAGTGTACTTTTAAATTAATTAAAAAATTCCAATCAGTTCATTAATTCCAAAGAATATTCCAGTTTTACTGTAAAAAGACTTTTCGTTTATTGCTTTATTGCATAGGTTCCTTCCCCATACAAATTTTTATCCCCATTTTCAACCTCTTAAGGAATCATTTCCGGGATAAAAACTATCCTATGTCTTTCCCAGGATCTCAAACTATCTTCTTACCAAATTTTATCTAAATCGGTTCATTAGTTTCGGAGCTTATTTAGTACAAACAAACAAACAGAAAAATCTTAATATTAGTATAGATTACCTACTGCTGCATAATTGTGTGTTCCTTCGTCAACTTGTTATCATCTTTTTAGATCGCTTTTTACGCAGTCGGGTTCTTTATTTTTGTAAATGAATGAATTTTTCTTCTCTGTTTGTCAATCAAATTATCTTTGTTTAGTAACTACTAACGACTCACCCTCGCTTCGCTCGGGTTCGTCCCTACATACGTTTTAATTTTTTTGAGCGAAACTCTATTTCTCTTTCTAAAATAAAAGTAGTCTAAGTTACTCCTTATAATATCATCTATCTGTCAGTGAAAGTCCCGTTAAAATTGGTCCAGCCGTTTCGGAGATTAGCCGGAACAAACACACAGACAGACGAACAGACAGGCAGACAAAAATTTTAAAAATTGAGTTTTTCTTATAAGTACCGTATATAATTCCATATGCATTTAGTATAAAGCTGTTATTTTGACATTACAAACAGACACTTCGATTTTATTTATCTGTATGTATAGATTGACGAGCTTTAGTGTTATCAATTTAAAAAAATAAGCACAGTTAGTTATTATTATATGTACCTATATTATGTTTTTATAGATAGGTAAACTCAATTTATATAAATTTTCCTCCCAATAATAATTATGGTCGTATATCGACCACTGGGCGACCATCCATATAATGTAATAAATGTGAAAGTGTGTTTGTTTGTTTGTCCTTCTTTCATGACGAAACGGAGTGACGGTTTGACGTGATTTTTTGTATAAAGATAGTTGGAAGGCTGAAAAGTGACATACGCTACTTTTTACCGCGAGAGATTATTTCATTCCCACGGGAAAAAAACGTTATAATACAACCGAAAAAAGTATTTATGATCTCAATTACTTGAAACTGAGTAATTAAGTTTAATGCTCTTTAATACAATTAAATAAATACATATTTTAACATTTTTCTAAATTCATCCCAGCTTCGCAAGCATTTTGCGGTTATGTTAACGTATTATCTTACTAATTTTGTAAACGCGATAAACTACTGACTGAATTTTGATGAAACTTTAAATTAATATAGCTTATACATCAGAGTAATATTTAGGCTATAATTTATACAGATACTAGCCTCGACAGACTCTCGATTCGCTCGGGTTCATCCCTAGATACATTTTAACGGTTAGTATGGAGATAAACTATATAAAATTCAAATCGGTCCAGCCATTTTTGAGTTTTAACAAAAACAAATCTATCCCACGGGAATCGTACATTTTTCCATGATGTGAATCTTTCTATAGCCTTCCTCAGTTAACGGGCTATCTAATGCAAAAAGAATTTTTCAATCGGATTAGTAGTTCCTAAGATTAGCGCGTTCAACCAAACAAACAAACAAACTCTTCAGCTTTATAATATTAGTATAGATTAGTATGTTACTAAATATTTGTGCTACGTGAATTATGAAAGTACAAAACTAAATGTTTGTCTGAGAAATTCAAACTGATCTTGTTATAGAAAACAGGAAGTTGAATAGAAAGTGGTTCCTTATAGAAACCGTATGCTAATTATAATGTGTTATATGGCTGCAACGTGATATATTTTATTGCTACTCTTTTAGCGTATGTACATGTATGAGGAAGGCTATAGGCTATATATCATCCCGGAAAAATGTACGGTTCCCGTGGGATAGATTTGTTATAGTCTAGGGACGAACCCGAAGCGAAGCGAGGGTGAGTCGCCAGTTACAGCTAAAGATATATATGTATACGTATGTATGTATGTATATATATGCTTATATATACATATGTATGCATGTACGTAAATTATACGTATTCTTGGTACAATAATTTTTTGGGATGTCAGGAAAAAAGTAGAGGCAGATTTTAAGGTTCTCTTTTAAAATTTTTATTACCTGACTAGCGACTCACCCTCGCTTCGCTCTGGTTCGTCCCTTTCAACTTCCATCCTCATTTTCACCCACTTAAGGAATGATTTCCGGAATAAAAAATATCCTATGTCCTTCCCAGGATCTCAAACTGTCTTCTTACCAAATTTCATATAAATCGGTCCAGTAGTTTTTGAGTTTATTCGTTACAAACACACAAAACTACAAAATACAAATCTTTCCTCTTTATAATATTATTAAGCTAATTAGGTTATTAGTAGATAAACTTGGAAAGGAAAAAAAACTCTCGGGAAAACCGAGTGAAGAGGGTTCAAATCCCAGGTCTCGCACTTCTGATATTTTCATGTGCGAATCATTTCCAACCTGATTACCACTTGAATTGCGGTGATGGAAAATATCATGAGGAAACCTGCATGTCTGAGAGAATCTAGCAAGTTTACGAAAGACGTGTAGTCCGCACGCACTTTGCCAGCGTGGTGGACTATATCCCCCTCATATTGACAGAAGGCCCACCCCCAGCAGTGGGACGTTAAAAAGGGCTGAATACATATATTATTACTTGATTAATTATTGATTGTTATAATATTGTGCCTGGTTATTTCTCAAATTATCCAATATAACTCACGCGCCAGCTTTTGTACCTTGGAAGTACCATAGTATAATAAAAAAAATAGATACAGTAGATACGGCAGCTGCCTTTGATCTTAAAAGGGTTGTCAATTAATAACTCCTTCTAAGTGGCGCGAAAAGTGGGGAGTTATATGTACATTTAGTATGTGTTTCTATTTGTCTGTGTATCTGTCTGTGGCATCGTAGCGCCCAAATGGGTGAAGCGACTTTTTTTTTTTTAGTTTGACACGTGACTTAACCGAGAGTATTCATTCTGAGTAATGATGTTACAAATGTTTGATTTTTATTTATTAACCAGCTATCATCATACCAAATTTCATCAAAATCCCTCCAGTGGTTTTTCTGTGATGCGGTAACAGACAGACAGACAAAAATTCTAAAAACTATATATTCGGCCTCTGCATCGATAATAATGTCTATTTCAATAAGATTTTCCAAAAAATATTTAATGTACAGATTCGGCTTAGTTAGAATTTTATTATACGTATAGATTATCTTTATTATTAATATCCATCTCCAATATTCGCAAATGCGAATGTTGGCTTAACTTAATTTTATTTACAAATAGTTTAGTTAAATAGTAATTATTTTGTTTTTTTTTTGCATTTATATCTCATTATCTTTAATTGTTAGAAAAAAATATATAATGGAATGGAAAAATATATAATTGAGGCCAAAGTTATATAACATTTTGGATATATTTGGATAAATATGTATGTATTTAAAGTTATATATGTGTAGTGTATCAACTATCCAGTACCCATAACACAAGCCTCGTAGCTTACCATGGAACTAGATGGTGCTGTGTGTTAATGTCCCAATACATTTATTTATTATTAATTTATATGTACAGATGCAATCGATACAAACATACAACTAGTAATATTAATTTTATTACATTTTCTAATAAAGATATCATTGTTAAAGAAAAACTATCTGATACTTAAGATGCATTTCATACTACAGCGTTAAATAGAAATTCTGCGGCTTAACCGCCGTGACTTGAAAATTGATGGTTCATATAAACGTTCTTCAAACAAATAGCTGTTAGTGATCTTTATTATCAAACACATAGAGGTTAATTTAATAAAACTTTACTTGTTGTTTTTCTGAGCTAAGCGTGCTAGTAGATTGGCATCTGCCGTTTTCATAATAAGCGTAGTTGTTAAAATGTGAAAAAAATGCAAGATTCTTCCTACACTAGCTTTTTGGCTATGGCTTTGCCCTGCTTTTTAACCGATTTCAATAAAAAGTAGTTATTTTAAATAAATCTTTTTGGATTTTTTCGCAGATTTATTTCTACTTCTGACTAGTGATCGCTCCGCGGTTGAAAATCAACCATAATTCATTAAGTTTGATCGATATTGAGGTTATTTTTTCAAAGTTATATAGATAGCCTATAAAAACCAAAAGAATTTTCAAACAGGCCCATAGGTTCAGAGATTTGCACGTATAGACGAATAAACTTTTCAGCTATATATTATGTAAGTACTCGTATAATATTGATGAAGGTTATCTAACATCATACTACATCTTTTTACAGTGAAGTAATTATATATAAATAAAATACGCAAGCGGATCCGCGGGTAAAAGAAAGTCAATAAATTTTAGCTTTCTGCAGTCCTTCTCTATATAAACTTTAACTATGCCAAAGCTCATACTCCTACGTACATGCAATATGCTTAAAAAGGGGTTCAAAGTTTTCTCTTCACGTATTAATATATAGATTTTTGCTTCCCGACGCGACGTTTCGAATGCTTTACAGCAATCATGATCACGGGAGAGACTAAGGTTTTAGACGTCTCAAAGGTATTATATAGTTGTTGCAGACAGCCTACTCACACAATAACAAAATGAATTCAAAAAATTTAAAAATGGCACCAAAGTACCTTAGATTATTTGTTAAGAAAGTTTTGTAAAAAGTAGGTACATAATTCGAATGTGTTTAAGAAATAGTTTTGTCAATTGTGAAACGGATTTAAAGTTCTTTTTAGGGTTCCATAGCAAAAAAGCTAACATTTGACTCTTAAAAATGCAAAAAATTAAAAAATGAAGTAGCACTTCATACATACTTTTATATTTTTAAGCTTAAATAAATATGTGGCGTGACTGTAATCTTTGGAATTTAGATACAAAAAAAAACACTATTTTTTTATTTATATAGATATATAATCTTACTTTTTTTTTAAATCGAACTGCTAGGTCAAGATAGCGCATTAAAATAAAATTAATAAACAAACAAACAACAAGAACTGTTTTCAGCTGTATAATTATAAATATATATAAAATGATTTCATATGATGACTAGCGACTCACCCTCGCTTCGCTTCGGGTTCGTCCCTCGACAAAAACAAATCTATCCCACGGGAACTATACATTTTATCGGAATAATATATAGCCTATAGCTTTTCTCAGTTAACGGGCTATCTAATGCAAAAAGAATTTTTCAAATCGGATTAGTAGTTCCTGAGATTAGTGCGTTCAACCAAACAAACAAACAAACTGATCAGCTTTATAATATTAATATTAATATATTAGTATAGATATAATATTTATACGTAATAAAATGTACATTATTCATCTTATACTTTGTCATTAGTGTTTTCACTCCAACGTGATAAAAACTTTTTTTAAAATAACATAAGCAAACTTACAAAGTAAGGTTAAAATGATCGAACAAGTGCGAGTCTGACGCGTACACCGACGGTTCCGTAGGATATATTAGTTAAATTTGAAATATATATGTATACATATCGAAGATATTAACCCATCTGCTATATTTGTTTATGTTATTCAGAAATCTTAATTCCTATATTTTACGGGATCAGATTTGCATATAGATATAACATTTGTTCATTACACATCTATACATTTAATAAAATTGTAACCGATCGCTGTCTGTACATGGAAGATATTTGAGAAAAACTATTATTGGAGATCTTTATTAACGCAATAGAACCCAAAACAATGATTTTTAGTTTTTTTGTCTGTTTGTCTGTGCGTTTGTGCGAGCTAATCTTAGAAACAGCTTAACCGATTTGGGTAAGATTTTCATCAATGTAATGTGTGTAAACTCCACTTAACGTTTAGTATTTGTTTTATTTTAATTCTGTATAAGTCTTATAGAACCTGGGCGACCGATATTCACTCGTCGTAGGCGCTCGTCCAGTAGGTTATTGTCCATTGGCGATAATTCAAGAAAACACAAATTAACGCGATGGCGCTATATCACATTGTCAGCGTGAGAGCAGATAGAATAAGGCTCTAATATAATTGGTTTTCTTTTTTGTGATAAATTGCGTTTTTCTAGGAAAGAACTTAAAAACTTAAAAAGTAAAAGCTTATCTCAATACAAAATTTGATCCAAATCGTTACAGCCGTTTCCGAGATACACATTATAAGATATTTTTTTGCATACACTGTATAAAGTCTAGTCGCAGTGAGTATAAACTGTTATATGAAGACGAGATTCAAGTAATAATGTACGTCATAAGTAAGGTATATGTTGGTACATTAACACACAGCACCATCTAGTTCCATGGTAAGCTACGAGGCTTGTGTTATGGATACCAGATAGTTGATACACTACACAATACACATATCTAATATATTTAAACGAGCAATTCTTGTATATTTATGTATTTATACCGGCGATCTCCGAAACGGCTCTAACGATTTCGCTGAAATTTGGTATGTCGGAGTTTTCGGGGGCGAAAAATCGATCTAGATTAGCCTTATGTCTGGGAAAACGCGTGTTTTCGAGTTTTCATACGGTTTTCTTTTGTACAATTCCACGCACGATATGGTCGATAATTTCTTACGTTTAGGTATAAAGTATTGTGGTTAAGCGGCCAAGACTCAAGATTGATACTCACAGATGTTCGTCCGGTTTCGAATTCCGGTCGGCTATAAAGTTTTCACTTTCATTTTTTTTTGTATTTATTCAAGTTTTTATTTTTTTTTTTCTAAAAGATAAAATTGTTATTTTGACCAAAAACTCCGAGCTAAGCTCCGTCGCCCAGGTACTATAGCTTTAAATATATACATACATATTATAAATATAAACACTCGTGACTGGAGTACAAACAGTCGTGCTCATCACACAAATGAATATCCCCAACGGGACTCGAACCAGCGACCTGGCACAGCAAGTAGGATCACTACAAACTGAGCCAAACGTGTCGTCATCAAAATCCATCAAGACTTCGATTTTTAAGGTAAATCGTTGAAACAACTTTCACCGCAGTAAGCTCATATTACTTTAAACAAAAAATATATTCATTCAGCTTGTGGCCATATTTACTAATGTCCATACAAGGTCAGGTAAAGGTCTCGAAAGATTTCCAAAGAATTTACGTTAAAAGTATGTTAATAAATTAAAAATTTCACAAAAAAAAAACCGGTGTTCTAAGAGAAAGTTTTTATTCTTTCGTTTGTAATTAGGATGAAAGTTGAATGACGTGAATCATGAAGGATGGAAAGTGTATTTTTTTAACGTCTCGATTTATAAGAATTTAGTGATAGGGTAAATTCTTAGTCTATACATATAATAAAATTCTGAGTCGAGTCTGTACATTAAATATTTTTTGGATAATCTTATTGAATTAAACATTATTATAGGTACAGAGGCCGAATCTATAGTTTTTAGAATTTTTATCTGTCTATCTGGAAATGCTTGACGAGAAAACCACTGGACAGATTTTGATGAAATTTGGTATGATGATAGCTGGTTATCCGTGTCAACATATAGGATACTTTTTACTGCGGGAAAATATTTCATCTCTGAGAAATCTATACTAAACGTTGAAACGTAACTAGGGATGAACCCGAGCGGAGTGTGGGTGAGTCGCTAGTTAAATATAAGTTACTTGAGCACACAGTTAACTGTAAACATAAATTTTGTTATTTGCCATGTGCGAAGGCCAAGTCTTACTATTTATTAGAAAAATAAATATATCTCATATTGATACGGTCACTATAAAATGTTACTTAACTAATTGGACAACTCATGACAAAGTTATTGGTTAGATGCTTCCATAGATAAGTGCTGAATAAATTAAACTCGGTTTTACATTAGATCTCAAAAGTTTTTGCAGTAGAACTGCGTTTCGAGACTTGCATTTTTTTACATGTTATGTTTTTCATGGTATATTATCTACCTTTAGCAATCTGACGTGAAGCCTAAGGGATGTTTATTATCGCTTTATAAAATAATAAGTTATTTGTTCATACAGTTAAATTTTCACTTTATAATTTTCTGTAATAAGACGTATAATAAATTGTACTCTCACTTTGAATGCCTAAAGCAAAAGATGTAATACTTAAAACTGCTTTCTATAGGGTGGGCCCACATCGTTCTACATGCGGCCATTACTCATGGCATAATCATTAAGGACTGGAAAACCCATGGAGTGTAATTTTGCTTTTTCCAAAACTTATTTTAGGATTCCGTCCATCTCAAACACTTAGGGTTCCGTAGAATAAAAAATAAAATTTCTGTTTTGTTTTTACGTTATTTTATTACTTATATGGGACCAAGCCATTGATTGAATTATGACGCGTACTTAATAAAAAAAAAACATAGAGGAATTAAGTACTTCCTTTTTAAAGTCGGTCAAATCTATACTAATATTATAAAGCTGAAGAGTTTGTTTGTTTGGTTAAACGCGCTGATCTCAGGAACTACTTATCCGATTTGAAAAATTATTTTTGCAATAGATAGCCCGTTAACTGAGGAAGGCTATAGGCTATATATCATCCCGGAAAAATATACGGTTCCCGCGGGATAGATTTGTTTTTGTCTAGGAACGAACTCGAAGCGAAGCGATGGTGAATCGCTAGTGTCTTTATATAGGTAAATAGCAAAAGTTAAAACAGTTCTTCTTCTGTTTTTCCTTTTTCTTCTGTTAGTCAATTGGTTTTTTTTTGTTTTTTTTTTTTTGTAGTGGCTTTAAACGAGCGTTAGTCATCAATAAAATAAATTTGGAAACAGTTTTTTTTAGTGTATACCAGTAAATTCTATTCACATAAGTTTTCCTTAATTTTTCAATAATGATTATGATTGTATACCTATTTATAATATGTATGTATTTAAAGTTATATATGTGTAGTGTATCAACTATCTGGTATCCATAACACGAGCCTCGTAGCTTACCATGGAACTAGATGGTGCTGTGTGTTAATGTCCCAACATATCTATTTATTTATTGAATTTCGATCGCTTCGTGAACAAGTAATTATTACATGCCAAGGTTTATTGATCACTCTTGAATTAAAATTTGAAAAAAAAAACCCTAACAAAATAACCTGTATATTGAGGCCATTGGCCATCAATGGTTACCATATCATTGCAATGCCATAAAAGTAATATAAAGCTATACCGAGTTACGAATCGATTAGATTTGTGGAAGTTGTTTATATCCTTTTACCGTCAAAAGAGCTGATAGCCTACAAACGGCTGAATGGACTTTCTTGATTTATAGCTAAGAGCACTCTAGATCAAGCAACCTTTGAACCAAAAAAACTAAATTAAAATTGGTTCATCCCTATGGGACACATGCCACAGACAGACACACATATACACACATTAAGCTTATAACTCCCCATAAAAAAGATAAATTATGTTTTAAAGCGTTGATGACGACAATGAAAGTCGAATTGAATTTTAAAATAATCCAAATAAACATATCAGTACAACTAAATTCCTCTTTTAGTGAGCCTGAGTCTTTTTCATGGTGTAACGGCTTCATGACTCAAGTAATAATACTTTCGTAGATTTACGCGAATATTTGACATATATACATATAATAAAATTTTAACCGAGTAGAATCTGTACATTAAATATTTTTTGGAAAATCTTATTGAAATAGTCATTATTATCGATACAGAGACCGAATCTATAGTTTTTAGAATTTTTGTCTGTCTGTCCGTCTGTCACGGAAAAACCACTGAAGGGATTTTGATGAAATTTGGTATGATGATAGCTGGTTATCCGAGTCAACATATAGGATACTTTTTACTGCGCGAAAATATCTCATCTCTGAGAAATCTATACTAAACGTTAAAACGTTACTAGGGAAGAACCCGAGCTAAGCGAGGGTGAGTCGCTAGTTATATATAATTGATTTATTATATATGGGAGAGACTCTTCCGTGACCATGATTGCTGTAAAGCATTCTAAACGTCGGGAACCAAAAACCAAAATAAATCCGCGAAATAATCCTAAAACATAGGTACTTTTATTTAAAACTCATATGAATTTTAAGCTACGCTAAGTAAATGTTAAAAAATAAATTTATTTGTAGTTTTTATTTATTATATTCATTTAAATAGCACAAAGGCTAACTGGTACAACATTCACTTTTTTTTAAAAATTGTCTCGTTATTATTATAAATGTTGAAAATGTTTATAAAAATCAATTATTTAACGTTCATTAAAACTGAGTCAAAGGTAGGTCAATGGTAACGCACTCGTTTGGAAAACCAAGTGAAGCGGGTTCAAATCCCGGGTCGAGATACCTGATATTTTCATGTACCAATCATTTTCAACATTATAACAAAACGTAAGGAAACCTGCATGTCTGAGAGAAGTTACGGCTTTCCCTCTATACGAGGGGCGATCAGGTCCTAGTCCATCACGATGGCCAAGTGCGGGTTAGGGAACATGTCATAAGAAAACTTGCCTGGTTCTCTCAAACATGCAGGTTAATTCACGATGTTATCGAAAACTAGAACAACAAAAACAAATCTATCCCACGGGAACTGTAAATTTTTCCAGGACAAAAAGTAACCTATGTGCTATTCCAGACTATAATCTATCTCTGTGCCAAATTTCATCCAGATCCGTTCAGCCGTTCTGGCGTGATTGAGTAACAAACATCCATACATCTAAACTTTCACATTTATAATATTAGTAAAATTAAGATTGTAAAACATTAGACAATTAGACACTACCAAAGAGAAATCAGGCTCAGGATTGACCGCGATACATGCTCTACTATACAATAACTTTATATATTTCAAAGATACCACCAACTGCTAAATCTATCTATACTAGTAAAATTGTAACTAAGCCGAATCTGTACATTAAATATTTTTTGGAAAATCTTATTAAAATAGACATTATTATCGATACAGAAGCCGAATCTATAGTTTTTAGAATTTTTGTCTGTCTGTCTGTCTGTCTGTCTGTTACCGCATCACGGAAAAACCACTTTAGGGATTTTGATGAAATTTGGTATGATGACAGCTGGGTTATCCGGGTCAACATATAGGATACTCTTTACTGCGGGAAAATACCTCATCTCTGAGAAATCTATACTAAACATTAAAACATAAGTAGGGACGAACCCGAGCCGAGCGAGGGTGAGTCACTATTTCAGAGTATTTGCTAAAAAACCCGATTCGGCAATCGAACCCAAGACCGTAATAATTTACATCCGTACATACTCAATATATCATAAGATGATTATAATAAATCGTGCTCATACTTTACGTGTAATATTAGTAAACAACACGCATGTACCGGTTTCAAAACCCATTTTCCATATACCGTGAGTTATTAACATCAAATTATTTACACATGAATTGCTTTACAATAGTAATGTATCGATCTAAATCGGCAGCCAGTGTTTGATTAGAAGGGATATTAATGCAGAAATAAAAAAACTTGTCGTCGCCATCGTCTGTGCTTATTTGTCCAAACAATAAATTTACCGAAACAGTTTTTAATACAGATCTAGTGACTTACCCTCGCTCCGTTCGGATTCGTCCCTACTTACATTTTGACGTTTAGTATTGATTCCTCAGAGGTGAGATATTTTCCCGCAATAAAAAGTATCCTATATTTTAAATAAAACTATCTTTTCGGATTATTTCGCGGATTTATTTTGATTTTTGGTTCCCGACGTTTCGAATGCTTTACAGCAATCATGGTCACGGGAGAGACTGACGTGACCATGATTGCTGTAAAGCATTCGAAACGTCGGGAACCAAAAATCAAAATAAATCCGCGAAATAATCCGAAAAGATAGTTTTATTTAAAATGTCAAATATTCGCGTAAATCTAAGAAAGTATTATAGTATCCTATATGTTGACCCGGATAACCAGCTATCATCATACCAAATTTCATCAAAATCTCTCCAGTGGTTTTTCCGTGATGCAGTAACAGACAGACAAACAAAAATTCTAAAAACTATAGATTCGGTCACTGTATCGATAATAATGTCTATTTCAATAAGATTTTCCAAAAAATATTCAATGAACAGATTCGACTCAGAATTTTAATATATGTGTAGATAACAACAAAAACAGCATAGTCTTGTAATTTTATTGTTATTATGAAAACGATTATTTTTTTTATTATGATATTATCCCGACTTCGAAATAAAGAAAATTATATGTAATTAAATATATATATATATATATATATATATATATTATTTAATTTTTTATTCACTTCAAAAGCAATTATTAAGATCATGAAAATCCCTTAATAATGGATTTTAAACTTTTTTTTTTTTATTCGTTGTTTACATCGTCGTAGTATGTATTATGAAAAATATGAATTTTGGAAACATTGTAATTAATTTTTGATGAAATACAAGAGTAGGTACGAAGATTTTTGGTCGGTTCAAACACAACCATGCTGACGGGTTTGAAATTACGTCGCACTACGTCTATGCTAATATCACTACTTGCTTTATTCGATGAAATTACCTAAGCATCCACTCTAATACATTATGTACACACACACACACACAGACACACTAACTATTTTTGCTAATATTTATAAGTTTTGGTTAATATTATAAAACTATTGAGTTGTAAAATATTTAAGAAATATTCTACGGAAGAGCGGGACACCCTGGCACGGGTATATATTTACTTAAAAGGGTGTCCCAACAACGGACTTAATGTATTTGAAAAACTCATTTATTAATAAATCATTTTTCATTTTCTTTTTCACTACATAGTATAACACAAAAGGCAGTGGTAGCCCAGTGGTAACGCGCTTGCTTGGGAAACCAAGTGAAACGGGTTCAAATCCCGGGTCTCGCACCTCTGATATTTTCACGTGCAAATAATTTCCAACATGATTACCTCTTGCCTTACGCTGAAGGAAAACATCGTGAGAAAACCTGCATGTCTGAGAGAGCTTACTAAGTTTTCGAAAGACATGTGTAGTCCTCCAAGTCGCACTTGGTCAGCGTGGTGGACTATGGCCTGATCCCCCTCGTATTGAAGGGAGGCCCACACCCAGCAGTGGGACGTTAAAAAGGGCTGAACACACTGTAAGACAAAGTCGCTTCCCGCTGTCTGTCTATCCCTATGTATGCTTAGATCTTTAAAACTACGCAACGGATTTTGATGCGGTTCTTTCAATATATATAGAGTGATTTAAGAGGAAGGCTTTAGTTTATAATTTGTTAAATTTTTGTATACATTGCCCAAAATATAACAATGTTTGTTGGTGGTGTTGGAAACAAATAAACTTTCTGGGAACTTTCAACGAAAACACTGTCTAAACCCTTTGAGATATAACAAAATAATGTATGGTGGAATTGTGTATCTTATATAGGTCTACAGAAAAGTCCGCGATGGCATATGTCTATCTCTTAAGGATAACTACGAGTATATCCATTTTAATATTTTAAAAAATTGTCAATTATAAAAGCTAATTACACAAATACGGTATTAATTTCTAATAAAAAACCCATGTATGTACATTGTACATATATATACACACACACACATACATATCAATATGTATATATATCGATAGTTACATATAAATGTGATAAGCTTAGATGTGTTTCCTCAAGGTGTTGGAATCGACAAACTGTAAGAGGGAAGAGGTGTGAACAATATAGCACAAAAAAAAAAACAAGAAATAATAATAATAATACAATAACAACAATAATTAATTTTTTAATGCTATAAATTTTACATATCAAAAATACATACATACATATGTGATGAGATGATGTCCTCCTGACCGATTCCGGCCACGGCGGCCAATCTCATTGAGACTAGCCAACTGCGCAGGAGATATTATAGTGCGCAAGTGTACGCGCAGACACAAGTGCACTCTCTATTCCTGTCACTCTCATACTCCGGTGGGACGACTATTCGACACGACCGGTGAGAGTTAAGGCGCAGGACCGACGGCTTTACGTGCTCTCCGAGGCACGGGGGTGAAACACCGCCAACTTCCCAACTCCGGGCTGCTACTGAGGCTTACTAGACAGAAAGACTCAGTAACTAAACTTGGCCCGACCCGGGACTCGAACCCAGGACCTCCGGGTGTGCAGCCGTCCATGCTAGCCACTACACCACTGAGGCAGTCATACATATGTATGTACATAATAATAATAATAATATAAATAATGAGTACATAAGTATTTATATATCATATTAAATGAATAATAATACTACATGTAAGTAAAAATGACATAAAAAAAAATATTTATTTACTAGCGACTCACCCTCGCTTCGTTCGGGTTCGTCCCTAGCTTGGATATAGTAACGTGGATATATATTTTTTTCTTTTTTTTTTTAAGTATTAAAACCTTCCGTGGACCTTAAGGAGCATACAAAAAAATAAATTAGCCGAATTGGTCCAGCCATTCTTGAGTTATGCGCTTACCAACATTCATTTTTATTTATACAGAAGACTAGCGAGTCATCCTCGCTTCGCTTCGGGTTCGTCCCTAGACTAAAACAAATCTATCCCACAGGAACCGTACATTTTTCCGGGGTGATATATAGCCTATAGCCTTCCTTAGTTGACGGGCTGTCCAAGGATTTTTCAAATCGGATTAGTAGTTCCTGAGATTAGCGCGTTCAATCAAACAAACAAACAAACTCTTCAGCTTTATAATATTAGTATAGATTTATTAAGATCCACCAGTAGTAATTACAATGTTAAAGTAATAATTATGCTATGTTACAAAGTTCTTTTTGCTAAATACATTACCTTTTAAGATGAATATCGCATGCGAAAATAAGTGTGAAATAGTAATACATTAAAACAATTCTACATACAAAGATGGTAAACAGATTTGGGTTGAAACAGAGTGGAAATACAGTTTTAAACGGTTTTCAAAAGAATTATACGTTTTGGCGCCTCTAACGCTCAAAGGAAGATACGTAATTCCAACGTCAGAAACAAAATGGATGGCATAAAAATCTTTTCCAAATCGATATTTCAAAGTGTTCTGTGAAAAACTTTCTAGATTTGCAGATTTGCAAAAAGCGAACATATACATTTTCACACAGATAGATATTCTTTTATTAAAATTGTAACTAAGTCGAATCTGTACATTAAACATTTTTTGTAAAATCTTGTTAAAATAGACATCATTATCGATACAGAGGCAAAATCTGTAGTTTTTAGAATTTTTGTCTGTCTGTCTGTCTGTCTGTCTGTTACCGCATCACGGAAAAACCACTTTAGGGATTTTGATGAAATTTGGTATGATGATAGCTGGTTATCCTTGTCAACATATAGGATACATTTTACTGCGGGAAAATATCTCATCTCTGAGAAATCTATACTAAACGTTAAAACGTAAGTAGGGACGAATCCGAGCGGAGCGAGGGTTAGTCGCTAGTAAACTATATAAAATTATTCTTATGTTATACATTCGTGTTTACAACAATGAACAAATAGCGCTATTATGAAAAAATAATTGTTATATGCGATTCAAGGAAAATATTCCCATCTATTGAATCCATGCACTTTCAGTTTCACTTATTTCTCATTTATTGTCAACAAGCCTTACAATTGTCACTCGCAACATATTACAAATGCGAAAGTGTGTTTATTGGTTTGTAGGTTTGTTGGTTTGTTCTTCTTTGAAATAACAAACAACAGTGGTCGAGGGAGATAGACTTCTTTCTTTCTTTCATCTAAAAAAATCTTTTATCCTTTAATTCTGAGCAAATTTTTTTTTTCGCTAGCTAGACAAAAACTGTAGGTTGGTAGCCCAGTGGCAACGCGCTTGTCTGGGAATCTTAATGAAGCAGGTTCAAATTCGGGGTATTCATTCTCTGATATACTCATGTGCGAATTAAATTCAATGTGTTTAATGAAAGAAAACGTCGCGAGGAGACTGCAAGTCTCTTAGACATGGAATTTCCTCACGATGTTCCGAGAATCTAGCAAGTTTTCCAAAGACATGTGACACCAAACCCGCCCTTGGCCAGCGTGGTTAAGTATGGCCTGATTGCACCTAACATATAATAACAGTATCCAGATAATTTACAGATAGATCAGTCTAAGACCTGTAAATACTTAATTCAATCAATTTATTTCTTACTAGCGACTTATAGTCCAAGCGAAATGCAGTTTGAGAACAAAATATTGAAAACCTGCAGTTTTATGATTTTAAAATGTTGGCAGGTATATAAGGAATAGAAATTCATAAAATGCCCCCGATGCCCAGCCACCCCCGAGAAATGGGGGGACGCAAAGCGTTGAAAAATAGTTTTTTTCAATTTCCGGCTTACTGTGACGTTCTATCGAAAAATGTTTTCTACAAAAGTTGTAGGTCTAGTAAAAATCTACAACTTTTATTAATAACACTTTTTATAACAACCTCAAAGTTTTCGAGATATTTGCAAAAAACTCAGTTTTTAATTTTTTCTTGGTTTTTTATTTTTAATTTCTAGAATAATCTTTTAATTCTCATGAAACTAAGGTGATGTAATATACAATATATATATAATAAATGAAAAAAAAATTGAAATTGAAATGTTCAGCCATTTCCGAGAAAAGTATGTTTTATGATCTCGAGAGGCCGAAAATCACTCCCAACTTCAAGTGGACGTTTACATTTAAAAATTTTTTTGTACAATTTTCAGATAGGGCTCATTCTTTTCGTCTTGAACTCTACTTTTTGAAGAAATAAAAATATTGTATGGTCGCCCTGTGAGAACACTCTTAAAAATTGAAAACATTGGAGAAATCGATAATTTTGACTTTGTAAACTACATTTTTTTTAATTATCATTGGAAAAGTGTACTTTATTGACCAATTTTTTATAAACTGATTATACCAGTGTATTTTTCGGGAAAAAACGAAAGAAATGGTATTCTTAAGTTTTTAATTTGACGCTTATTATTTATACAATATCGTCGTAAACATTCCAACTTTGCAATTTGACGAGTCGTGAAGAAATAATAAAAATTGGAATTCACGTAAAGTACACTTGTTTCTTTTGTATTTTTTCCAGTAGAATCTATTTATGTTATTATTTTTGTGAATTTAGCGATGTTTTATCAATTTTTGATCGATTTTGGAGTTAAATTTATTAACTTTTTCTAAAAAATCAGATTTTAAGGTAATTACAGAAAGAAATGAAATTCATTCGTAGTCTAATCTTGTTTATTCATTAGTTAAATGTGTAATTTAAAAAAATTAAGTTTATATTTACAAAATTTTGTCATCGTTATGTTAAAAAAATAAAAAAATAAAAAATAATAATAATTAATAACAAAAAAAAGTACATTAAAGGGTAATTATTATTTATATTGATGATAAAAAAGAAAAGGATGCCTTTTTATTGAAAGTCGAATATTTCAGGAAAAAATCGACGTAAAGAGTGTAGTAAAAACTTTTTTTTTCATTTAATACATTTTTTTATGATTTTTTTAACATAACGATGACAAAATTTTGTAAATATAAACTTAATTTTTTTAAATTACACATTTAACTAATGAATAAACAAGATTAGACTACGAATGAATTTCATTTCTTTCTGTAATTACCTTAAAATCTGATTTTTTAGAAAAAGTTAATAAATTTAACTCCAAAATCGATCAAAAATTGATAAAACATCGCTAAATTCACAAAAATAATAACATAAATAGATTCTACTGGAAAAAATACAAAAGAAACAAGTGTACTTTACGTGAATTCCAATTTTTATTATTTCTTCACGACTCGTCAAATTGCAAAGTTGGAATGTTTACGACGATATTGTATAAATAATAAGCGTCAAATTAAAAACTTAAGAATACCATTTCTTTCGTTTTTTCCCGAAAAATACACTGGTATAATCAGTTTATAAAAAATTGGTCAATAAAGTACACTTTTCCAATGATAATTAAAAAAAATGTAGTTTACAAAGTCAAAATTATCGATTTCTCCAATGTTTTCAATTTTTAAGAGTGTTCTCACAGGGCGACCATACAATATTTTTATTTCTTCAAAAAGTAGAGTTCAAGACGAAAAGAATGAGCCCTATCTGAAAATTGTACAAAAAAATTTTTAAATGTAAACGTCCACTTGAAGTTGGGAGTGATTTTCGGCCTCTCGAGATCATAAAACATACTTTTCTCGGAAATGGCTGAACATTTCAATTTCAATTTTTTTTTCATTTATTATATATATATTGTATATTACATCACCTTAGTTTCATGAGAATTAAAAGATTATTCTAGAAATTAAAAATAAAAAACCAAGAAAAAATTAAAAACTGAGTTTTTTGCAAATATCTCGAAAACTTTGAGGTTGTTATAAAAAGTGTTATTAATAAAAGTTGTAGATTTTTACTAGACCTACAACTTTTGTAGAAAACATTTTTCGATAGAACGTCACAGTAAGCCGGAAATTGAAAAAAACTATTTTTCAACGCTTTGCGTCCCCCCATTTCTCGGGGGTGGCTGGGCATCGGGGGCATTTTATGAATTTCTATTCCTTATATACCTGCCAACATTTTAAAATCATAAAACTTCAGGTTTTCAATATTTTATTTTTTCTTAAAAATAACTGCATTTCGCTTGGACTATTAGATACGTTTTAATTTTTTTGAGCGGAACCTTAATTCTTTTTCTAAAATAGAAGTAGCCTAAGTTACTCCGTATAATATCAGCTATCTGCCAGTGAAAGTCCCATTAAAATTGGTCCAGCCGAAATTAGCCGGAACAAACAGACAGACAGAAGGACAAAAATTTTAAAAATTGTGTTTTACTTATAAGTACTCTATACAATTACATATGCATTTAGTATAAAGCTGTTATTTTGACATTACAAACAGACACTCCAATTTTATTTATCTGTATAGATGTATAGAAATATTTCCTTAATAAAATCTAATGCCTATTTTTGGCCTCATAACAAATTTAGAACTCAAAATAAGAAAGTACATCAATCATAGAAAGACCTGACGATGGAACATATCACGAAATATTTTAATATATTATTTAAAACATTTAGGACCAAAATATCGAGTTAAACATATATTAATAAAACAATTACTTTATTTTAGATGAAGCGGATGCTGAGATAAAATCATCTGGGCGATCTTTCGAGGAGCTACCATCGAAACTCGGCAAAGAGATCGAGCTTGCACTTACTGGTGTATCAGACCTTGTACAAAAGGGGATGGCTAGGTAAGTACTTTGATGGTTATTCATTAAGAAATAAAACGTCAAAATTATTTTACAAAGGGGAATAACCGCGTTTTTTGTTTAATTTTTTAATTATTAGCTAACATCGTTATATTTAAAGCGCAAAAAATATCCAGTTCCAAAAAACTAAAATTTGGTATATATTCATACATAGAAAAGTGACGACTGTAGTTTGTAGCGACAAAATCGCTAATCGCTCTGTTATGATATACTCTGACGTCACATTCGGTCTGACCAATGGCGTGCGTTTCAGCTACTTTGAATTTCTCACCTATATTTGCACTTTTTAATATTTATTATTAATTATTTTCTTAATCAAAATGAAGTTATATTAAAAAATATTGATATAGACCTAATCCAAAAGCAATAAATATTATTAAAAAAAAAATTATCACTTTTATTTAAATCACACGCATATTCTCTATAAGCGATAACATGCATAAACAAATTTATACAACAATTAAACCTAATAGTTTTGAAGTCGATCAAAAATAAGACTTTAACTGTGCTGAACTGGTACGTTTTGAAGCCATTAACTAGAATATTGAAATTGAAGACTTTAAATTTAGTTAATTCAATTTTGAAAGTTCTATCTATATATAAACTAGCGGCTCACCATCGCTTCGCTCGGGTTCGTCGCTAGGTACGTTTTACGTAGATATTTAAAATAGTTATTTGCCAGCGTTAGCCATATAAATTGTTTTTTTTTTTAATTATTCTTATGTTTTAATACTTATTATCCTATTCCGGACTTAGAGAAATCCAAAAAATCAAATATCATAAAAATCGGTCCAGCCATTCTTGAGTTATAAATGGTGTAACTAACACGACTTTTTTTTATATATATATATATATATATATATATATATATATATATATATATATACAGGGTGGAACAAATCGATGGGACATGGAAGAAAAGTACCTTAAATATTGAAGTTATCAAGATTTACTCAAAGGAAACATTTCTTTATTTTCAAAAGTAATAATAACTGCATTTAAATTTTTTTAAAAAAAGGTTACCTGAACCGGGAATCGAACAAGATAAAAATGCAAAAAAGGACACCGTCACTATTTTATCGAATTAATCGATAGGGTCTATGGTAAGGATAAAATCTCTCGAACAAACATTGCGTCTTAGAATTAAAGAAAACGATGAAAACTTACAAATTATACATATCGACTCTAACATCGTGGAACAAAAGCATAAGACAAGGAAGAAAAGTGTTTTAGACACTGAAAATATCAAGTTTCACTCCAAAGAAACATTATTTTATTTTTAGAAAATGATAAACTGGATTTAATTTTTTTTTAAAAGAGGTGACCCGAACCGGTAATCGAACCAACAAAATATGCAAAAAGGTACACCGTCAGTTACTGTTTTATCGAATTAGTAGATAGACAGGATGAAATGTTTCGAACGAAAATTGTATGTTACAATTGATGAAAACGATGAAATCTTACAATTTATACATACATGTCGACTCTAATTAACATTGTGGAACAAACGCATAGAATGTGGAAAACACTTTTCTTCAGTTTTCTACAATTTTCGTCGATAAAATAGTGACGGTGTACCTTTTTGCATTTTTATTTTGTTCGATTCCCGGTTCAGGTAAGCTTTTTTTAAAAAAAATTAATGCAGATATTATTATTTTTAAAAATAAAGAAATATTTCCTTTGAGTAAATCTTGATAACTTCAATATTTAAGGTACTTTTCTTCCATGTCCCATCGATTTGTTCCACCCTGTATATATATATATATATATATATATATATATATATATATATATATATATATATATAGATTATCAAGTCAGTCAGGTCTTAAATTGTCCAAATTTAGTAATTTCCTCGTTACGTTTGTATTTCAATAACTTGTTATATCCAAGAATATTTTCAAGCATACATTGTCTGTATGCAAAATCTTACAAATGACCTGTGAAATAAACGGGCGGATAAATTCTTTGTTTTTGCTTAGTACATATTTTTATTTACTCTAGCTGGTCCAACAAAAGTCGTCTTGTCCAAATCTTATCACTTTTAATCCTAAAGAATAAAACACTTGTAAGTTTTTTTTTGTAGTAGGCAGTGGTAGCCCAGTGGTGATGCGCTCGCTTGAGCAACCGAGTGAAGCGAGTTCAAATCCCGGGTCTCGCACCTCTATTATTTTAATGTGTGAATCATTTTCAACATAATTACCACTTATTTTACGGTGAAGGAAAACATCGTGAGGAAACCTGCATGTCTGAGATAGCCTAACATTTCGAAAAACATGTGAAGGGAGGCCCGTGCCCAGTAGTGGGACGTCAAAAACAAGGCTGAATACAAGTTTTTTTTTTTAATTTTGAGGGGGCAACTTTCTCAGTTTTAGTTCTATTGTGACGACAAGTTTGGCTCAGTTTGCAGTGATCCTACTTGCTGTGCCAGCGGTCATGGGTTCGAGAGCTGGGAGCATTCATTTATGTGATGAGCACGGATGTATGAGCACGGATACCTCCACTCATAGGTGTATCTATAATATATATGTACTTAAAGTTATATATCGATACCTTAATTCGCAAACCAGCCAACTCCACATTTCGCCAAAAAATATTTTTTGGTTTAGATTGTACGCAACAGTAATTCAGTAGGATTATTTTAGTAGGATTTTACAGTATCAAAAAAACAGCTTACAATATTATCTACCAACGATATTTTAGATTTTTAATAAGTAGTGTACAAAAAAATATTATAAAGTTTTAAGTGTCGCCTGAAAAATTTGCTCATATGGAGTTAGCTGGTTTGCGAATTAAGGTATCGATATGTGTAGTGTATCGACTATCTGGTATCCATAACACAAGCCTCGTAGCTTACCACGGAACTAGATGGTGCTGTGTATTAATGTCCTAACATATTTACATTTATATTTTATTTTATAACATTTTAAAAAATTAAATTAGCTGTATTGATTTAGCCGGTCTGAAGTTATAGATGCGCTTAACGTCTCAACGCGAATATGGAGCCCTTCATGTTCGTCTGACACAGCAGTAAAATGTTACTCGATTATTTGAGTACTCGATTATTTGAGATATTTGTATACATAACTGACCTCGGTGATCTAGTAGTTATCATGTACGGCCGCATATTCGTAAGTTCTGGGTTCGAGTCCCGTCTCTGTATTAATAATTTCTGTCAATGAAATACACAGTAACAGCCATAAATTGGAAAGTTGGCGGTGTTTCACCCCCGTGCCTCAGAGACCATGTAAAGCCGTCGGTCCTGCGTCTTCACTCTCACCGGTCGTATCGAAGTATCGTCTCGGACTTTGAGAGTGACAGGAATAGAGAGTGCACGTTGTGTCTGCACTATACTATATAATATCTCCTGCGCGGACTACTCTCAGTGAGACTGGCCGATGTGACCAAAATCGGTCGGGAGGACATTATTATATGTAAAATAAATAAAGTAAAATAAGCCTTTACTGCTGTTTTACAATTGTTACAATACAATACATGGGTATTAAATTTGTTACTGACGGTCGGTTTTTTCCACAACAGCTTGTCCTTCGACGAAGGTCTCCTCCAAAGATTTCCATCTATCTCTGTCTCTTGCAGTTCTGATCCACTCTTTTGAAGTCGTCTTCTCAGCGTTTCATTTGTCGACCTTTACTTCTTTTGCTATCCCTGGCGTAATTATTATAAGTAATTGCAATTTAATAAATAGGTGTCTCATGTAAGGCAACTAAAAAATTGTTTAGTCAAATTAAAAAAAAATGTATTGGTAGCATCCATACAAAAAACTGAAGGTTGGAAAAAAATTGAATCCACTTCCGTGTGCGGAGTAGTTGTATATAAAGATATTTAATCTTTTTTCAATATTGAGATAAACAAGAAGCTAAATGATTATATTCAGAAGTACAAAAATAAGTTTCTTTTTTTTTGCTGTCGATAAAATGAATATCAAAGATGAGTTAATAATCTATTTTAATGAAACAAATAAGTATTCTTCAACACAATATTAATTTAATGTTATGAACATTTTTTTTTTGATATGTAACTAGTTTGCTGTTTGGATTTTTCCATTTATTTGTGCTTATGTAATATCTTATAAAATGGTTCTTGCCTTTCATGATTCTAGATCTGACCTAAAATTGCAGACCTGAGTATTTGCTATTAATTTCAATTTGATACCTCCACGCTTTCCTGAGAAAAAGGGTCTTGAAAGACAGACAGACAGACAGACAGACAGACAGACAGACAGACATACAGAGAATAACGAAGAAATCCTATAAGCCACGGAATCCGAAAAAATAATAACGTGGAGTTTTGTAGTGATAACGTTATAGTCCTAGCGTATACTTCATCTGCACGGGCCTACTTTTTTTGTGCTGTCATCGTGACAAAACTTACAGCTCGCTAAAGGAAGGGAATGAAAGTCGCAAAGTATGCCAGAGAAACTCGAAGCGCTCGAATCCTTTAGAAAATATGAGAAAATACGAATTTGCTTCAATTTTAAATAGAAAGTAAATTATCAGTCATTCTGTATCTATACATACAGTTAAAGTTTAAACGGGGTCAACACTTTATATGGAATTTGTTTAAAACTAGCGACCTCTCCTCGCTTCGCTTGGGTGAGTCCCTAGCTCATTAACAGTACCTTACGTGTTACTCAGTGGCGTAGGTATGCCAATGCAACCAATGCGGTCGCATGGGGCCCCTGATTCAAGGGGGCCCAAGCCACAAATTTTTCGTTCAACTCGAAAGTCCACATTCGTTTTCATAATAGGTAAAGGCCTTTCCATTTTTTACATTGGGGCCCAAAAAGGGCCACTGGTATTACTACAGTTCATAGTTTATCTATGCACTAAATTTCATGATTTAGAAAAGCATTTTATAATATACTCGTCAAGCTATAATAATGTGAATCAAAACCATAAGAGACAGACAGACACACTAAGTTTTTCCGGGATAAAAAGTAACCTATGTGCTATTCCAGACTATAATCTATATCTGTGCCAAATCTCATTCAAATCCGTTCAGCCGTTCTGGTGTAATTGATCAACAAACATCCATCCAAACTTTCTCATTTATAATATTAATAACCGTATTAATGGGATATACAAGAATTGCTTATTTAATATAAGGCACTAGCGACTCACCCTCGCTTCGCTTCGGGTTCGTCTCTAGATAATAACAACTCTATCCCACGGGAACCGTACATTTTTCCGGGATGATATATAGTCTAAAGCCTTCCTCGATAAATGGACTATCCAACACAAAAATAATTTTTCAATTCCATCCAGTAGTTCCTGAGATTAGCGCGTTCAACCAAACAAACAAACAAACAAACTCTTCAACTTTATAATATTAGTATAGATTTAAATAAAATATTTAAAACAAACATCAGCTTCCTTGTGCTTTTCATTGAATGCATTTAATTGAATAGAGCCTTGATGTTTGATTTATGTAGATTAACTTCCGTAACTAAACACTATAATAAGATATTACTTACATCATTGGCATTGTTTTATGTATGCTGAAGGCTATTGTATTATAATTTTTTTAATTTAGCTATTGCATAACTGGTTTCCAGTTAAGATGCGCGTGCGCAGATATTTTACTTCACAGATATATATAACACCTTGTCTGATTTTCATGCCACATATATTAGGGAGAGCTATTTTTAAATCAATCTATTTGCTATTCAACTACAGATATATTATAACTCTACAAATAAAACAAATAAAATATTTAGTTTTTTTTTTCATAATCTCTTTTTTTTCCTTAAATCATATTCGATACTAGCAACTCACTCACGGGAACCGTACATTTTTCAGTGATAATAAGTAACCTATGTGCTATTCCAGACTATAATTTATATCTGTGCCAAATTTCATCCAGATCCGTTCAGCTGTTCTGACGTGATTGAGTAACAAACAGCCATACATCCATCTAAACTTTCACATTTAGAAATAAAATAGGCTCTACCTACTTGGAATTTGATATATAAAAAACATATAAATTTCAAGAAAAAAAATCAATCTTAAGAATGGAAAATTACTCGTAATTTTAACTCACTTTTCAGTCCAAAAGTAATAATTCATAAACTAGCGACTCACCCACGCTTCGCTCGGGTTCATCCCTAAGTTGCTTCTTAAAACAAAATTAATTAATTAATTTGGTTTTAATTTTTTTTTCGTGGGACCCTATTTCTTTTTCTAAAATAGAAGTAGCCAAGTTACTCCTTATTACATCAGCTATCTGCCAGTGAAATTCCCATCAAAATCGGTCCAGCCATTTCAGAGATTAGCCGGAACAAACAAACAAACAGACAGACAGACAAAAATTGTAATTTTTTTTTTTTGTATATGTACCGTGTATACATTATTTTAATATTACAAACAGACACTCCAATTTTATTTATCTGTATATAGATAAATTATTTTTTAAGTAACATTGGGTATTTTTTAATTTACATACATAACCGGATATCCATGAAACCCACATATATCCACCTCTCAGTTAGTGCCAATTTAATCAGAAGCGCTTGAAGATCGTCAATTTAATATGTTTCCTTATATAACAACAAAATTTGAATCTCCAAAAAGAATATGGTGACCTCTAGAATAAGCCTTTTTTCTAACCTCATTTTGTACATAAATTGTCAAGAATCATGAATATATTCATTAAACAACTTCTAAAAGCGAGAAGGTTATATCTTCACCTGTATGTATTTTTTTGTGTATGTATTCAGCCCTTTTTAACGGCCCACTGCTGGGCATGGGTCTCCCTTCAATACGAAGGGGGATCAGGGCATAGTCCACCACGCTGGACAAGTGCGAATTGGCGGACTGCACATGACTTTCGAAAACTTGTTAAATTCTCTCAGACATGCAGGTTTCCTCACGACGTTTTCCTTCACCGTAAGGCAATTAGTAATCGTATTGGAAATGATGCGCGAATGAAAATATCAGTGGTGTGAGGCCCGAGATTTTAACCCGCGAGAGCCAAGCGAGCGCGTTACCACTGGGCTACCACTGGTTTTATTACACTTTTTTCCACTCTTTGGCTACTTTAAACTGTATTCCATTAAGGTAAGTTGTGGTAAATTAAGCAATTAATAGCCTAAAATTTTGAAGGTATCAAAGTATCTCATATGGATCGCATTTTTAACCGACTTCCAAAAAGGAGGAGGTTCTCAATTCGTCGGAATCTTTTTTTTTTATGTATGTTCACGGATTTCTCGAAGACGGCTGAACCGATTTGGAAAATTTTTTTTTTGTTTCAAAGAGTATTCTTCCCCGGTGGTCCCATATAAATTTTATCGAAATCGGTCAAGCGGTTTTTAAATAAATGGCTTAATCGAATATTATGTTTTTATTAAAAATCTTTCTTCTTACAAATTACTTGCTTATTACGTCTACACTAAAAATGGAAAAATAAAAACTTTAAAAAAAAAAATAAAAACCGACTTCCTGGTACTGAAAAGTAAAAAAAATAACTAAACAGAGGTTTTCATTTAAAATAGATACCTAATCAGATATTTTCGAAGTCGGTGCCAGCCAATACAAATCAAAGCACACCGACTACGAAAATATCTGATTAGGTATCTATTTTAAATGAAAACCTCTGTTTAGTTATTTTTTACTTTTCAGTACCAGGAAGTCGGTTTTTATTTTTTTTTAATATTAATTCTTCAAAATCATGAAATATTAACAAATGCTGTCGATACGCGGCGCGAGTAGATTTAAAAAAAAAATGCTATCTGTTTCATACCGCTCGCTTAGCCAACCCGTATGGTGCGATAGAGAGAGTTGCAAATCTTAGAGGCAATTACCTACATTTCCTGTTTGAAATATTATTTCGGGCGATAACGTTTTCACCCCCCTAAACATTTACGTGATGAGACAATTATGGTCTCATTAGATTCAGTACACCTTAATCTAAGTCTGTACGTTTTTCTTTTTTAGTTAGTTACGCTCGAGGAAGTTTTTAAGTCAAAAATATAAATATTTAGATGCTAATAACTTCTATCGTACGCAATATTTCTTTAAAATAAAAACGTACGGACCTAGTTTTTCATTATATCTACAACATTTCCAAAAATTATGAGAATTAGACTATGTTAATGGGGGGAAAAACGTTATCGCTTTGTGTATGAAAATTTACAGCTTCAAGATCCTTTTTACTTATGTACATATACATACTATGTATTTAAATAGATGACGAAAACTAATTACGTTTATCTTGAATAGTCTCTTTAAATAGCTGAGTATTTTTTGAGATTGATATATATATATATATATATATATATATATATATATATATATATATATTGATATATATATATATATATATATATATATATATATATATATATATATATACTTGTTTTTCATTTTAAAAGAGCTTAATATAATTTTATTTATGCACTAGCGACTTAACTTCGCTTCGCTCGGGTTCGTCCCTGCTTACGTTTTAACGTTTAGTATAGATTTCTCAGAGATGAGATATTATCCAGCAGTAAAAACCATCCTATATGTTGACCCGGATAGCCAGCTATCATCTTACCAAATTTCATCAAATTCTGTCCAGTGGTTTTCTCGTCAAGCGTTTCCAGATAGACAGACAAAAATTCTAAAAACTATAGATTTGGCCTCTATATCGATAATAATGACTATTTCAATAAGATTTTCCAAAAAATATTAATATTTAATGTACAGATTCAGCTCAGTTAGAATTTTATTATACGAGTATGTATAGCCTAAAATGAATATTGTAGGTGGGTAAATATTTTGTTATCTTGAATCTAACAAATCGTGTAGTCTACACAGATAAATAAAATTGAAGTGTCTGTATGTAATGTCAAAATAACAGCTTTATACTAAATGCATATGGAATTATATACGGTACTTATAAAAAAAATACAATTATTAAAATTATTGTCTGTCTGTTTGTTCCGGCTAATCTCCGAAACGGCTTGACCGATTTTGACGGGACTTTCACTGGCAGATAGCTGATGTTATAAGGAGTAACTTAAGCTACTTTTATTTTAGAAAAAGAATTAGGTTTACACGCACTCTTTAATTTATTTTTTATTTTTTGTGTAGTAGTTTTAGTGCGTTAAATTTCAACTTCTGAGCAACCAGTTATTAGGTTGTTTCTAGGTACATTCAAAAGTAAAACAGTATTATAATTAATATGTGAATCGAGTAGACAGTGAAAGCTGACTGACGGTCGTCTCGAATATCGATGAAGGTTCGATTTCCGCTTCGTGTGTCATACTTAGCGCTTATAATTCGACGTATTGCCCTCATATTTTATGAGAAAGCCTTACTATATTGCCTATCTATATGTATTATCTATATTTTATTGACCGAGTTAGGCAGACTTTAGGCATTGGTAGCCCAGTGTTGACGCGCTCGCTTGGGAAACCGAGTGAAGCGGATTCAAATCCCGAGTTTCGCACCTCTGATATTTTCATGTGCGAATCATTTCTAACATGATTACCACTTGCCTTACGGTGAAGGAAAACATCGTGAGGCAACCTGCATGTCTGAGAGAACCTAGCAAGTTTTCGAAAGACATATGAAGTCCGCCCGCAGTCGGCCAGTAGTGGACTATGGCCTGATCACCCTCGTATTGAAGGGAGGCCCACCCCCAGCAGTGAGACGTTAAAAAGTGCTGAATTGACCGACTTAAAAAAAAATAGGTTCAAAGTCCACAATGGAGTAGTTTCATGATGTTAATATTATTAATATTAAACATAATGAAATTATAATATAGGTCAAAACTAATAAATCAGTGATTTTTTTTTAAAACTATCAATGAATGACTGAGATATTAATATAAATTCCGGTCAGATCGTGTGACGTCACGGAATTATTGTTACAAGCGCAACTTTAAAGTGTCGGAACTTTTTCATTTGTTGAGATATTTAAATATTTTTTTTTTCATATTTTTGTTATATTTTACTTAATTTTTTATAATTAATACATAAGAAAATTGAAAACTTCTCCATTGTCTCAAAAGTTTTTGAGGATGTCTGGATGTCTGAATGTATGGATGTATAGAAGTTGGTTACTCTTTCACGCAAAAACTACTGAATGGATTTTAATGAAACTTTACAATAATATAGCTCATACATCAAATAAACGCATAGGCTGATTTTATCCCGGAAAAATGTTGGGTTCCCGTGGTTGTGTTTTCCTAGAGACGAACCGCTAAAACGCTATAAACACAACAACAGTTTTGTTGCCATATTTTTCGGCTCACTATGTCCTAAAGGGAAAGTTTCCAAAAGCTCCACATAATTTTGCTCAAGGCTAAGGCTGGTTTGCTAATTTATACACGCGCAGTATAATATTTTGTTTTAAACAAAAACTTAGAATGTATAATAGCATTGTTTGTACGCCATATTGTGTACAAGCGTTTTCCGTGGTTTTTGGTGGTTTTTTTGTCAACCCGAACTTGGTCGGCATGGTGGACTATGGCCTGATCCCCCTTGTATTGAAGGGAGGCCCACCCCCAGCAGCAGTCTTTCGAAATCTCACTAGGTTCTCTTAAACATGCAGGTTTTCTCACGATGTTTTCCTTAACCGTAAGGCAAGTGGTAATCATGTTAGAAATGATTCGCACATGAAAATATCAGAGGTGCGAGACCCGGGATTTGAACCCGCTTCACTCTGTTTCCCAAGCGAGCGCGTTACCACTGGACTACCACTGCCTAAAGTTATATTTGAAGTGACATTATTTAACTTTCGGTTCTAGTTTCATAGAGAAATCTACGCTACACTAAATACTATGCTCACGTACGTTATTTAATCAGTACGCGTGAATTCTGACACTTATAAGCAAATATTTGTGCTATACAGCGTGTTGGTAACTCTCTACGAGAGAAATCGCCAGAATAAAGGATTTGCACTCGTTTATTATTTTAAATAGTCATTTTGATTTGTTTTCTGAAAAAAAAATACTTGGAAGTTTAATAATGGAGGTCAATTTGATTGTTTGAACTGTTTTAGCTAAGTATTTTTTTTTTAAATCTAAGAGAAACACATTGATAATATTATTTCAGCCTCAAAAGCCATTAAAGCCTAATTTGACATAGTTATTTTTACATTAAAAAAAAACCGACTTCCAGGCGCTGAAAAGTAAAAAATAACTAAACGGGGGTTTTCATTTACAATAGATACCTAATCAGATATTTTCGAATTGTGACCGTCCTCCTTTTTGGAAGTCGGTTGAAAATAGATCCAACCACTAAAACTTTCTTTTGAGAAAACAGGAGTTTTAGTAAAATTGGTATATCAAAATAAAAAGAACGTGGTTGTTTTTTGAAATTCCTCTTATATATTGGACATTTTATCTACTTTCTGTATATAAGTTGATATGTACGTAGGTGCCATTTATGGCAGTAACTCAAAAAAATGTTTTCGTGGGCTAAATCCATTTTGCATAACTACATCCAATTTATATTACGTAATTTTTGCCACTTAATATGGTGTCGGTTTCTAGAAAGAACTAATTTTAAATAATAAGTACCTGGGCACTCGGAGTTTTTGGTCAAAGGTACAATTTTCTTTTTAATTTGGCTTAAAAACAAAAACAAATAAAAATTTGAATAAATACAAAAAAAAACTAAAGTAAAAACTTTGTATCTGACCGGTATTCGAACCCGGACACCTGTTATAACCAATTTTGCGCCTTGGCCGCTTGACAATGACGCATATGCCTAAGTGTGCCAAATTATTAACATATTTCACGTGAAATAATGCGAAAGAAAACCTAAAATGAAATGAAAACCCGAAAATACGCGTTTTCCCAGACATGAGACTAATCTAGATCGATTTTTCGCCCCCGAAAACCCCCACATACCAAATTTCAGCGAAATCGTTAGAACCGTTTCCGAGATCGCCGGAATAAATAAATAAATTTATAAACATACAATATTTGCTCGTTTAAATATAATAGATTATAACACCCTTCACTTATATCTTACTTTTTAACACCTTGAAGTTCATTTTCTTTCATTTTAATTTTAGTGTAAACGTTATTGTAGCGAATGTCATTCATTTTTATTATAACCTCCACTTATATTTTTTTTATATCAATAACATTTTAAACAAACTTTCCTGTTATTAGGCCGTTTACCGGAACTTAACATACAAAAAATAATGATAAACCTAAAACATTTTTTTTTATTTCAGAGCAATGTCTAGAAAGAAGCATGATGACAGCAGTGGGATAGACCTAACAATTTCTCCATCTAGTAGTGACAAAAAGAAGAAAATGAAGAAGAAGAAGCAGAAGCCACCAAAGATCCACTTTGTCCAGCCAATGATGGTGCCGATGAAGAAGATGGAAGACAAAGGTCGTGGTTTCGGCAAAGTTCAGACTTGGGTCGTAGGAAATGTCACCGGAGGGAAAGGGAGGGGTTTTGTCTCGGATGTATTGGATGTAGGAGAAAAAGCATTAGATGCAGTAGCAGAGCATGTGATAGAGAAGGAGAATACAGAAAATGGAGTAATAGATCGCAGTTCTGTTGAAGGTGATGGTGCATGATGTATTAGATTAGATTTAGTTGTTGTTCTTCTTTAGAGAAGAAATACTTTCGATCTAGATCAAGATATTTTTTAAAGATGTTTTCAGAAAAACAAACTTTTTCCAAATTATATAAAAAAAATTAAAGTCAGAAAGAATATTTTCGAAGTACTCGTAATAATTATTTTCGTCTTAGATTAGGTTTAAAAAAAAATTATGTAATATTTTGATCGAGATCAAGTTTTTTTTTTATTATAGACATTTTCTAAGAAAAATTTTTTTTCCAAATTCCAAGAAATTTTCAAAAAGGATATTTTCATAGTATTCATAATAATTATTTTCGTTACGTTAATTGTTAATATTCTTTGTTTTTTCAGACTACAGAGAAATTACGAATTGGTAAATCTTGGATTTGTTAGATAGAGCATGTCATTTAAATTCTTGCACGTTTTATATAGACTTTGTTTCACAAAACTTAGTTTAGTCTGAAATGGCGTTGGCCTATAATTATAACAGATAAAGGAGTTTGAGTAATAAAAAGCTTGTAGTCGTGTCCTTTCAAGAATTTCGATTATAATTAGTGTTTAGAAGAAAAATATATATTGGCTGCAAATTCATTTTTACTGATCGCTTGGCTCAGTTTGTAGTGGCCCTACTTGCTGTGCCAGCTGTCGCGGGTTCGAGACCCTCTGGGGGCATTAATTTGTGTGATGAGCACGAATGTTTGTACTCCAGTCATAGGTGTTTATATTTATAATATGTATGTATTTAAAGTTATATATGTGTAGTGTATCAACTATCTGGTATCCATAACACGCACCTCGTAGCTTATTATGGAACTAGATGGTGCTGTGTGTTAATGTTTATTTATTTTGTCTCTCTCGAAATAATTTAAGGTTCTATCTATAAAAAAAAACAGAGTTTATTCAAATAACACAATAGATTGTGTTTACAATCTACAGAATAAATATCGGAAGGCCAGTCCTCATATGTTTTTTTTCCCTTTTCATCATTTTTTCTTCCGACACACGTACATATATATACGTAATATTATATACGTATTATACATAGCTTACGTCTTTCCCACTAGAATCCTCGAGTGTGCAGTCCCATATACTCGTATATGACTAGCGATTCACCCTCGCTCTGCTCGGGTTCATCAATAGGTTGCTTCCCAAAACAAAATTAATTAATTAATTTACTTTTAATCTTTTTTCGTAGGACCCTATTTTTTTTTCTAATATAAAAGTAGCCTGAGTTACTCCTTATTACAGTGAAAGTCCTGTCAAAATCGGTCCAGCCATTTCAGATATTAGCCGGAACAAACAGACAGACAGACAGACAAAAAATTATAAAAAACGTTGTTTTAATATATGTACCGTGTATACATCCATATAAATTTAGTAAAAAACGGTTATTTTAATATTACAAACAGACACTCCAATTTTATTTATCTCTATAGATAAATAATCAGATGAGTTAAACTTTTATGTTAGAACTATTTAAGGACGCTAGCAGAAGTATGTTACGGAGACCACGATCAACGGGTATCATTTAAAATTAGTAACGCATGATCATATAAAGTGATGATTTCTTAGGAATCTGGGTTTTCTTTTACGGAGATCGTATTCTTCTAGTATTTCGTAGTTATAGTTATAGAAGTAAGTAGACCACTGTAGTTGTATCATATAGTATTTGAAGAACCAATAATAAAGTATGTAGAATTCTATGTTCAATGTAGTATGTAATTGAAACAAACATATTTCCTGTATTAAAAAAAAAGATTTGAAAAAGGTATCCTATATGTTGACCCGGATAACCAGCTATCATCATACCAAATTTCATCAAAATCCCTCCAGTGGTTTTCCCGTGATGCGGTAACAGACAGACAGCCATACAGAAAGACAGACAAAAAATCTAAAAACTATAGATTCGGCCTCTGTATCGATAATAATGTCTATTTTGAATAAGATTTTCAAAAAAATATTTAGTGTACAGATTCGACTTAGATAAAATTTGTATAGATATAGATATGTATATGAGAATACTTTATATACTTTACTAACAGAAAATTGATACTTTAGAACAAAGAGGCAAAAAGAAGAAGAAGAAGAAGGCCATCCTCAAACTTTTGATCCTCGGAGCTGTACTTAAAGCCAAAATCGGAACATTATTACAAATTTTATCATTCAAATTGCAGGTAATAATGTAAATTCATAATGTTTTTTATCACTTTAATGTATAATTAAAACTTGAGTTATAAAATTAAAGCCTAAAGTATCTAGGCCGATCTAGATTGTCCTGGGCTTAACTAGTGTATCCTGACATACTTAGGATGAACTAGTTTGGCCTACGACAATCTAGTTTGCCCTGAAATCGGGTTTGGCCGGTAACAAATGAATACAATAAAACAAAAAAGTTTAGTAACTATATGAATTTTATAATAACAGTTACTAAAAAATAATGCCATTATCAAAAAGTATTATAATTGTTATTATTTCACAAATTTTAGGTCAAATTCTTCATCATAGCACTGATTGGTCTCGCTATCAACTTGGCAAGATTCTGGGTCGAGTTGAAGAATAAACACAAAGAACAACCTCAAAAGGTAAGTAAATAATATATGTATATAAAGATCTTTAAGATTTTTGCCCAAATATTATATATTAATATGGTACCATATACTTATAGGGTTGATATGTTAAGTGTTACTAGCGGCTTATCCTAGCTTCGTCCCTCGGTACGTTTTAATTTTTTTGAAGAAAACCCTAATTCTTTTTCTGATATAAAAAGTCAGTCCAGACGTATTTTTTCAGCTCATCAGTTTCCGAGGTTAGCCGGGACAAACAGACAGAGCAAAACTTAAAAAAATGCGTTTTTCTTAGAAGTATCATATATAATTCCATAAACATGTAGTAAAAAGCTGTTTGTATTATTGCATGATTTAATAAATATACATTTAGTAAAAATTGTTATTATGACATTACTAACGGCAGCCACGTCTAATAGGCAGTGGTAGCCCGGTGGTAACGCGTTCGCTTGGGAAACCGAGTGAAGTGGGTTCAAATCCCGGGTCTCACGCGTCTGATATTTTCATGTGCGAATCATTTCTAACATGGTTACCACTTGCCTTACGGTGAAGGAAAACATCGTGAGGAAACCTGCATGTCTGAGAGAACCTAGCAAGTTTTCGAAAGACGTGTGAATTCCGCCAACTCGCACTTGGCCAGCGTGGTGGAATATGGCCTGATCCCCCTCGTATTGAAGGGAGGCCCACCCCCAGCAGTGGGACGTTAAAAAGGGCTGAATACAACCACGTCTAAACTAGATACTAGCCTGTACTATACTGAAGGTGAAATGCGCAAGCACGAGACCGTCAAAAGTGTGATAACGAACAGTTCGATTCAAAAAATTCATCGGCAATTAACGAATAAAATAAAAATTTGGTACGCGACAAAAAATGTATGGATGTAAACACTAATTGTGGGTTATACGAGAATTTACGTAAAGAAACTTTGGTTGAGTAGGTATAATTAAAAAGAAAGCTAAATTTTTACATCGACCTAGATCTTAATGCGTCTGTGGATAACTGAAATGAATTAATTATCTGTAATTGACAGTCGTGGGACGACGTGACGTTGTAACATTTTTTTTAGGTTATAAAATCAAGAATACTAGAATTCTATGCTGTCCCAAACTTCTGTAACCTCTCTATGACTCCGTTCCTTCTAAAGCCACCGTCCCATTAACGTTAATTGTTTGTTGATGTTTATATTTAGTCCAGTAGATTTCTGTCTACGTATATTAAATATTTATATATTGTCTGTCTGTTTGTTCCGGCTAATCTCAATAACGGCTGGACTGATTTTGACGGGAGTTTTACTGGCAGATAGCCGATGTTATAAGTAACTTAGGTTACTTTTATTTTAGAAAAAAATGAGGGTTTCGCTCAAAAAAATCGAAGCGTAGGTAAGTCGCTTGTTATATGTAGAAATCAAGTTTATTCTTTGCCCCTTATGCTCGACAAAAGAAGGGCAAGTTAACAAATCGACAAACACACTTTCGCATCCGTAATCTTGTACGGGCTTCACTTTCTTATTTAGATTTACACCAGTCAAGGAGATGTATATTTTATTTTAGTCATTTACCTAATGCTTATCCATTTGTAAATCTAAAGTCGTCTGTCCGTAGTTCACAATAATTTTATCAGAGACTATTGGTTACTATAATTTATAGATGAAATTTTGAACAAGGTGTTTCATGTGAATCGTTATTCAATATTTTATTTTTACCCTTAATAATAATGTCCTAATGACCGATTTCGGCCATGGCGGCCAATCTCACTAAGACTAGCCCGCGCAGGAGACACTATATAGTATAGTACAGACACAACGCGCACTCTCTACTCCTGTCACTCACATACTCCGGTAGGACGACTGCTAGACACGACCGGTGAGAGTTAAGGCGCAGGACCGACGGTTTTATATGCTCTCCGAGGCACGGGGGTGAAACACCGCCAACTTCCCAACTTACTGAGACTTGCTTAACATAAACACTCAATAACTAAATTTAACCCGAACCAGGACTCGAACTTAGGACTTTCGGATGTGCAGCCGTACTTAATAGATACTAGACCACCAAAGCAGTTACCCCTACTCTAAACAATAGTGTAAGTTCAAACATAACAGTGTTTGATAAAGAACTCATGGTGCACGAACTAGATTCGCACTTGTCCGATTTATTGACCTTCTTACCAGGGAATCAGCCCACTATATATATATATATATATATATATATATATATATATATATATATATATATATATATATATTACGATAAATATTCCTGTCTTAAAATAATCGATGGGAAGTAGATAGCTATACGATGTTCTAACGGGTACTGGTTGTTCACACAAATGATTGCAATTTGCTTAACATTCTTGAGTAATTCCTTACAATTTATTACAATGTATGGAATTATAGCCGTTGCTGTATATTCGTTTGGTGAATCTATTTTATTTGTAATCCATACTAATATTATAAAGCTGAAGAGTTTGTTTGTTTGTTTGTTTGTTTGTTTGGTTGAACGCGCTAATCTCAGGAACTACTAATCCGATTTGAAAAATTCTTTTTGCATTAGATTGCCCGTTAACTGAGGAAGGCTATAGGCTATATATCGTCCCGGGAAAATGTACGGTTCCCGTGGGATAGATTTGTTTTGCCTAGGGACGAACCCGAAGCGAAGCGAGGGTGAGTCGCTAGTATATACATATAGGTCAAACACATAACACTTTTGTTTAGGCTTCACCACAATCGAGTAAAAATGTAGATGCTTCTTGAAAGTCTTAGGTCTTATAAACAATATCTACTGAGTACTATATCTAGATTCTAGATCGATATGTCTATAACCAGTATTTTCTGTAATCGAAACTCGATTATTTATGTCAATACCGCGTTAACAGCATACTTTAAACGAGTTATACGGTTATATGAGCACACTGAGCTCCGTTAAAATGCAAATATGTGCTTAAGCATGTTTGTACTATGAGTGTATGTATGTTTTAGAGAAATAACTAGTTACAAGACCCCTCTTTGTATTGCTCGATTGTGTGTTATTGAAAACTAGCGGCTTACCCTCGCTTCGCTCCTTTGCGTCTCTAGGTACGCGGATTTTGTTCACAATTTCATGGGTTTTAGGCTTTTTGCACGGAATCCTAATTATTTTTCTAAAATAAAAGCAGCCTAAGTTATTCCTTATAACATCAGCTATCTGCCAGTGAAAGTTTCGTCAAAATCGGTCCAGCCGTTTCGGAGATTAGCCGGAACAAACAGACAGACAAAAATTATAAGTACCTTATATACTTTCATATGCATTTAGTATAAAGCTGTTATTTTGACATTACGAACAGACACTTCAATTTTATTTATTTGTATAGACAAATAATTTAGGTATGCGTATTTAATAACTTACCCTCGCTTCGCTCGGATTCGTCTCTAGGTACGTTTTATTTTTTTTGAGCGAAACCCTAATTCTTTTCCAAAATAAAAGTAGCCTAAGTTACTCCTTATAACGTCAGCAATCTGCCAGTGAAAATCGCCCCGTCACCGGACAGATTCTGATGAAATTTGATATGACGATACCTGGTTATCCGGGTCAACATATAGGATACTTTTTACTGCGGGAAAATATCTCGTCTCTGAGAAATCTATATTAAACGTTAAAAATTACATACCAAGGGTCAGACCCGAGCGGTTGTAAATAATACGAATTCACTTTCTAACCCTAAACTTTCAAATTCATCTTTTAAGTTACTGACGAGATCAAACGAGATATGATATAATTTGGACAATATTCACTTTCTCCTTAATGTGCCGACAATTTAAAGAACAATAATTTAAATTACAAACATACCTACATACAATTATTATAATATTATTATCAAAGCTAAGAGCGCTCGTCTAACTATAAAAGAGTGAAAGTTTTATAAAAATGTGTTAATCTTGCAAATATTTTGATCGTATTACAAAAGTCGCTAACTAATCATAATTGCGAATATTTGTATGTGTGTTACACCCACTATTTGGATAAAATTTAGGATTATTATTATATTATAATATTATTACACTAGCGACTCAAAACAAAATTAATTAATTAATTTGCTTTTAATTTTTTTTCGTGGGACCCTATTTTTTTTTCTAAAATAAAAGTAGCCTAAGTTACTCCTTAGTACATCAGCTATCTGCCAGTGAAAGTCCCGTGAAAATCAGTCCAGCCATTTCAGAGATTAGCCGGAACAAACAGACATACAGACAGACAGACAGAAATTGTAAAAAATGTTGTTTTGGTATACGTACCGTATATACATCCATATGCATTTAGTAAAAACCGGTTCTTTTTAATATTACAAACAGACACTTCAATTTTATTTATCTGTATAGATTAGGAGGATTTAGGACGGAGATAAATTATAACCTAGAGTTATACATAGGTATCCTAAGCGCAGCCTAGCGAAGTAAAGGTCTCTTGTATGCTATAAGATATATACATATGTATAGAATCACATAATCTATACAAATTAGTGATGTAGCGAATAGTCGATTTTTCATATTCGCATATGCGAAATACAAAGGCGAATGCGAATGCAAATGCGAATTCATGTTCAATATTTGCGAATGCGATTGTTGACTTTTTTTTAAGTTGTGCTGGACTTCTTTACGCACGTCACCGAAACAGTCTGCATGAAGAAAGAGCTTCGGTAAAAGAAATTTATTTTTGGTTCAAACATTATTTTTTTTGTTTTCTGTAAAAAGAAATTATAAGCTTTATTTAAAAATAGTAGTTATAATGTGTTGAATAAGTAAAAAATAAAAAAACTTACACGATTGTAACACTACTTATTAGACCTAGATATTATTATTAATTTGATTAGACCTCTGAAGTTCTTTTTTCACAAAAGATATTATAATCTGGAATTTGTTTTTTTTTTATTTAAGGAAGGATATTCATTTTTTTTTAGTTTAGTTGTGATTTTTTTAATATCTTAGACTAAAAATAACAAAAGAGAAAGTGTTTCTGATTTAGTTGCCTAACTCAAGACTGTTCCATAATCATTTTTTTATTCAAATATTGTAAGTAAATATAAATCTTATCAGTTACATTATCATTCCATATATAATTTTGTTTTTGTTTGAATACGAATGCGAATGTCAAAAAATATGCGAATATATGCGAATGCGAATACTCGTTACGTCACTAATACAAATAAATAAAATTTAAGTGTCTGTTTGTAATGTCAAAATAACATCTTTTGACTTAATGCATATGAAAGTAAAGACGGTACTAATAAGAAAAAAACATTTTTTATATTTTTTGTCTGTCTGTTTGTTCCTGCTAAACTCGGAAACGGCTCGACTGATTTAGACGGGACTTTCACTGGCAGATAGCTGATGTTATAAGGAGTAACTTAGGCTACATTTATTTTAGAAAAATAATTAGGGTTTAGTAAAATGTGAACAAGATCCGAGTAAGTAGGGAGCGAAACGAGGATAAGTCACTAATATATGCAAAATTATAGTACAAAAGCTCACTCCTCTTTTTCAAAATTGGTAAATTGTATGCATCAAAGTAAACAAGTGTATGATTATTGATGAACGTGAATAGGTTGAGTATTAAGGTTAGTGAAAGTGACCTCCGACCGGCTTTTAATATACTGACTTAAGTACCTGTAGCAGCGGAAGCCTTTGTATCTAGGCTGCTGCAAGAGAGGCCTCGCCTCGCGGCTATTTTTATGTAAAAGTTGAAATATTTGTGTATGGGTGTATGTATGTATGTACTTTTATTGAATTCAATTTATTCGTTATAACCCCCGACGCAAAAAGAGGGATGTTATAAGTTTGAAGTGTCTGTCTGTCTGTGTATTTGTGTGTCTGTCTGTGGAATCGTAACTCCCTAAAGAAATGGACCAATTTTGTTGCGTTTTTTAGCACTGATTATGAGTAAGAAGGCAATAGTAGCCCAGTGGTAACGCGCTTACTTAAGAAATTAAGTGAAACGGGTTAAAATTTCGGGCATTGCGTCTCTGATATCACGAATCATTTCCAACTTGATTATCACTTGTCTTATGGTGAAGGAAAATATCATGAGCAAATCTGCATGTCTGAGAGAACCTACCAAGTTTTCGAAAGACATGCTCAATCCGCCCGCACTTGGCCAGCGTGGTGGACTATGGCCTGATCCCCCTCGTATTGAAACGAGACCCGTGTCCAGCAGTGGGACGTTAAAAAAAAGAGCTGAATACTCATTTCTGATTTCGGGTGTATATCTTCGCGTCTTATAAATCAATTTATTGATTCTTTTTTTAATGAATAGGTCATATCTCTAAGGCCTAGGCTTTCTAGACCTAGAGACCTAATTTACAAAAACAATCACCCTAATTGTTGGAATTCCGTTTAAAGTGATATTGAAGTATTGAAGTTAACAAGGATCCGTTTGTTTCAGGTAATATATTACGAGCATGCACAGCATCAACACCACTATGAACACGAGGACGAGCCGGGATGGGGACCGTGGTCCAGGAGTATTGAACCTGAGGTAAATATATATATATTAGTATGTATGTTTGTATTCAGCCCTTATTAACGTCCCACTGCTGGGGGTGGGCCTATGGTAAGTACTAGGATAACCGTTGTGCTAATAAAAGAAGTAAGATCTGGCTCGACATCAAATTCTTTCTATGTTACTGTCATACACAACGTTATCCCGTAGCTTAACGAAAGAAAACAATACTCAAATTGTACTACACTTGTAAGACTGATGCACCTAGGCCTATGGGGGAAAAACAATAACAGTCCACACACATCCATTTTGGATAGGGCAATAAAGCAAACACCGCTCATTGCTGCCCCGTGTGATAGAACATACAATAAACATATTTTCAACAAAAAATTCAACATAAATCTGATCGAAGAGAGACTAGACCAATCAGCAGCCAATGAGCTATGTATCTATACTGATGGCTCCAAAACACAAAGTGGCTCTGGAGATGGGATATTTTCTTTCGATCTTAATATAAACTTACACATACCATTAGGCATGCACAGTTCGATCTTCCAATGCGAATGTGTAGCCATAACGGAAGCCGCAAGAGCCGTGCATAGACGGGAGGTAAACAACTGTAATATAAAAATCCTCTCCGACAGCGCGGCCGTTCTGCAGGCGTTAGATAACGAACAAACCAACAACAAATTAATAATCGAGTGTCACCATGCCCTTGATAGAATAGCATCGACCAATCGTGTCACTATTCAATGGATCAAGGGACACAGCGGTTCACTTGGAAACGATGCAGCTGATGAACTTGCAAAAAGGGGATCGAAACTAGAAGTAATAGGCCCGCATCCACTCCTACTCCTACCCTTTTCACAGGTTCGCACCTGGATCCGCCAAAGAACGCTGACACTTCAAAATAACAGATGGTCACAAACGGTAGACTGCAAGCAGGCTAGGTCAGCTCTGCCTGCAGTAAACCCACGTCTCACCAAACGCCTACTAAGCTTAAACAGAACTCATCTCAAAATAATGATAGGGACGATGACGGGCCACTGTCCCTTAAATAAACACTTATTTAACATCGGCGCAACGGACAGCCCTCTGTGCAGAGGGTGTTTCAGCGCTGAAGAATCAGTCGCTCACGTAGTCCTGGAATGCGTAGCGGTAACTTCTCAACGCAATGAAATCCTCGGAACAATTAGGTCGCTCCGCGAAGCCTGTGAAGTCCCCAGGAAACTTCTGCGCTTCTGGACGGAGTTAGGCTGGCTAAACTAGCCAGGATTCGCATGACGTACAACGGACCAAATGCGAGTCTAAGTACGGAAAACGAGTCCAACATACAATACTCAAATTGTTCTCTTTAATACTCAAGTACCTGGGCGAACGAGCTTCGCCCTTAGTTTTTTGGCAAAAGTACAATTTTCTTTTTTATTTGACTTAAAAACAAAAACTAAAAACTTGAATAAATACAAAAAAAATAAAAGTAAAAACTTTGTATCAAACCGGGATTCGAACCCGGATACCTGTGAGTGTCAATCTTGCACCTTGGCCGCTTGACCACGATGCTTATGCCCGAGCATGCAAAATTAGCGACCATATTTTGCGTGGAAAAATACGAAAGAGTACGGTATGGAAACTCGAAAACACGCGTTTTCCTAGACATAAGATTAATTTAGATCGATCTTTCGCCCCCGAAAACCTCCACATACCAAATTTCAGCGAAATCGCTAGAGCCGTTTCCGAGATCGCCGGTATGTATAAATAAATATACAAGAATTGCTTGTTTAAAGGTATTAGATATTGAATATATACAGGTATAGAAGAAAGTTTAATCTTTTTTTTGTCAATGATAACGATTGTCGAATGAATGTCTCGATTAATATCGTTAAAATATAATTAAATTATTATGGCGTGTATAATTAGCACAGCCTCCTTTCTTGAAGCAAAGATCGGCTAAGCGAAGTCAGGGCTTGTTTCTTGTTTTAATCTATACTTAATATTACAAAAAGGCAGAGTTTGTTAGTTTGTTTGTTTGTGCAAAACATTTGCAAACTCAGTGTTATCTCTTTATATTGCTTATAAAATTAGCATTACTTGAAAACTTTTATTTACCGTTTATTTAAAGCTTATAAATAAATAATAAATATGTCGGGACATTAACACACAGCACCATCTAGTTCCATGGTAAGCTACGAGGTTTGTGTTATGGATACCAGATAGTTGATACAATACACATATATAACTTTAAATACCGAGTTATTTTTTGTTATATCGTATTTTTTAGATGATAATCCTTACAACTTAAAGAGTAAAATGTTTAAAGGTATTAAATTAGATAAACACCCATGACTGGAGTACAAACATTCGTGCTCATCACACAAATAAATGAACCAGCGGGACTCGAACCCGCGACCGCTGTCACAGCAACTAGGGTCACTACAAACTGAGCCAAACATGTCGTCTTTATACATTATTTACTATTATTTACCACAGGAAGCTGAAGTAGAAGTACCGGAAAACCCAATCCACAACTCTCCATACAGAGCCTACGAGAGAAACGCACAGGTGTATCCGACCAGACCGCTGTTAACTTTATCATAATTTAAATTGATTTTTCCCAACATTCTTCTAGAACAATGTCGTAACTTAAATATTTATTGCTTTACTATATTTTGATCTTTATATTTTTGACAGATTTAAAAAATTTAAAATGTCAATATTTATAAGACAACGTTGATATTAATTTTCATTTTATTTATATACACGTTTTAATTTTTTGAGCGGAGCCCTTATCCTTTTTCTTAAATAAAAGTAGTTCACAGCCAGTGAAAGTCTCGTCAAAATCGATCCAGCCGTTTCGGAGATTAGCCGGAACGAAGAGACAGACGGACAAAAATTATGTTTTTTTTTTTTTTAATTATAAGTACCTAGCGTATGTACTTTCATATGCATTTAGGATAAAGCTATTATTTTGACATTACAAACAGACACTTCAATTTTATTTATCTGTATAGATTTATAAGTAAATGTTTTTAATCTTAAACAATTTCGCTAGATTATTGTGACGTGAAAAAACGATAATGCTATATTAAATCAAAACAAAATTTCTTTAAATACAATATGTATGGCTAAAATAGTTTTTTTTAAGTACGACTTTGTTTTAAGAAATACATTATTTATTTTAGTCAAGAATATTTAAGTTAATAATTTTTTTATTTCGTAAGAAAAAAAAAGAGATCGAAAATATTATAAAATGAGGCTCACAGTGAAATGGTCTGACCTTAAAAAAAATTCTGTGGAAAAAAAATTTACATAGTTTATGCACATTTATATAAATTAATATTTAATTAAAACTAACAGTTATTAAGTATTTTTTATAATAAAAGATAAATAAAAATTATTAATTTTAAATTTTGGTTAGGCCATTTTGCCTCTTAAATGTAAATATTAAAAACTATTAAATAATAATAATTTATTCTACATTTATTCTATCATATAAAAATAAGAAAAAATGCATTTTCATAAAATTTTAATAATTAATTTTATTTATTTATTGAGTGTAAGTGAAAGCCATAATGTGTTTTATTTATGTGTATGTATGTGTGTGTTGAATAAATGATTTTTACTGATTTTCATTTTATTTATGAATTTTAGTTATTATTTTTTTATATTCCCTCATATTGTTATTCCCCAGATTTCTTCTTCTATACATATAATAAAATTGTAACGAAGCCGAATCTGTACATTAAATATTTTTTTGAAAATCTTATTAAAATAGACATTATTATCGATACAGAGGCCGAATATATAGTTTTTTAGAATTTTTGTCTGTCTGTCTGTTACCGCATCACGGAAAATACACTGGAGGAATTTTGATGTTTGGTATGATAATAGCTGGTTATCCGGGTCAACATATAGGATACTTTTTACTGTGGGAAAATATCTCATCTCTAAGAAATCTATACTAAACGTTAAAACGTAAGTAGGGACGAACCCGAGCGGAGCGAGGGTGAGTCGCTAGTTACATATAAAGTTTCTAATATAGTTATTGCATTTATAAATGAAGCAATAATGAGTACATGTGATGCCATCTATTGTCAGTTTTTTGAACTATTTTTCCTTTGAAAAAATCCCATACCACAGATCCAATAATACTATGCCAGTACAAATGCCTCATCAATATGAAAGATATTTATCGTGATCTCAGCCCAAACACGTCCACTACTGGACATAGGCCTCCGTTATCATCCAGTGAGTTCCAGCGATGTTACCAAGTCGTCGGTCTACTTTGTGGGAGACCCACGCTTCGCCTTTCGGTACGTGGCCGCCATTAGAGAACTTTTCGTCCCCAAAGACCGTCAAAGACAAAGATGTTGGACAGCGCTAATAGGGAATATTCGTGTGACTTAAATATATAAACGTGGAATAAACGGTGTTGGAACAAATCGTTGGGACACGGAAGAAAAGTACCTTAAATATTGAACTTATCAAGATTTACTCAAAGGAAACATTTTTTTATTTTTAAAAATAATAATAAGTGCACAATGCAATGTATATTTTAATTATGTGCAAATTATTAATAATTAATATTAAAATATACAATATTATAAGAAAATTGAGGGCAAAGGTGGACTTATATCTAACAGAGATCTCTTCCAGTCAATCTGTGGGGGTTAGAAATTGTCACGCGATTGACGCGGAGCAGAAACGTGCAAGATAATAAGGAAATAATAAAAAAAAATCACAATATAATCTATACTAATATTATAAAGCTGAAGAGTTTGTTTGTTTGTTTGGTTGAACGCGCTAATCTCAGGAACTACTAATCCGATTTGAAAAATTCTTTTTGCATTAGATAGCCCGTTAACTGAGGAAGGCTATAGGCTATATATCACCCCGGAAAATGTACGGTTCCCGTGAGACAGATTTGATTTTGTCTAGGGATGAACCCGAAGTGAAGCGAGAGTGAGTCGCTAGTTACAATATAATTGAGACGTAATGTTTACGTAAGTAGGAGGGGGGAGTTAAGAGCTTTGCTTACTTTTGCTGATAAGGAGGAGGGAGGGGTTAATAATTACTAAAATTCTGCTTACGTAATACTTGGATGACAGCTTATTAGCTTAAGAAAAAAGTCCCACAACACAACGCGATACCATAACATAATATATTATCTATGATTCATATTTCAACCATAGACGGTTTGTTAAAACTGAAATACATTACTATTCTTTATTGAACTTAATAATTAAATACAGTAATTATAGTGCATTTTTGTTTGCAAAGTTGCAACATTTCACCTGTTGAGGTTTTAATTTTGAAATTGCTAAACAGAATTGGATAAATTTTAGTACACATATAGACTAAGATCTGGAATAACACATATTTACTGTTAGATACTTAGGGACGTGTATAATTTTAAAATTATGAAAATTTTATTTAAGAACCCCTTTTTAATTTTCTGCTTTTGCGCGCATGATAGTAAAATTGCAAGTGTCGCGTCACGGAAAACCGTCATGGTTGCCGTAGTAACCGTTGTTATTGTCTGACAAATGATATATGTATTTTTACTAATTTGTTTTCAAATACGCCTGCAAATTTATAACTAGCGCGAGGCTGAATCCTCACCTAGATCGGGTTCATCCCTTAGGGCTTAGAGTATAAGCGATAGGTGTAAGAATCCAGCTATATGGTTAGAAAGAGATAGAATATGGATTCTCTTCTCTTTGTGAGATATTCGTTGGAATCAGTTGTGTAAAGAGTATATTTTTGTAACCTGATCTTTTTCTACATAATAAAGACTATTATCAAAAAAAAAACATATTTTTGCTGAGAATAATACTAAAAGTATTTATTAATTTCTATCTGATGAATGAATGATTATTTAAATCGACATAACTTTTTTATTTAGGAACCGATTAAAATAAAACAAATACTATATGTTAAATGAAACTTACCATAATGTATTAGTGAAAACCGCGCCCAAATCGGTTGAGCCGTTTCTAAGATTAGCGCGCACAAACGCACAAACAAACAGACGAACCGACAAATAGATAAACAGACAATAAACTAAAAATCATTGTTTTGGGTTCTATTACGTTAATAAAGATCCCCAATAACAGTTTTTCTCAAATATCTTCCATGTACAGACAACGATCAGTTACAATTTTATTATATGTATAGATTAATCTTCCAATAAATTTTCCCTTCTAACTAACCTAACACCATAGAAACTATTTTTTTTTTAGTATAATTACATTGATTCTGAATTCTAAGAGATTTAAAATTATTTGTAAAAAGATTTTCCCACTACATTAATCTGTTAAATAATAACAATTAATATACTTTCAATCTGACAATCTTTCATGAGGGAGGAAAACCAAACACACGTATATATAAAAACCGAAAATATATTTTTTCATAGTACACATATTTAAACACAAAAAAACATACCACAGGTACTACTTCATCAAACTAGCCTAACGAGGCGAATATTTAGGATTCTCTGGCGCGTATGTGAAACTCCTTAGCTCATATGAGACGCCATTTTGGTTTTCGTAACCGATCTCGCGGTTGTCAAAATCGCTGCAACCGCCGAAAACCCGGTTGGGTTCACGGTTTGCGTTTTCTGGTTTCTCTGGTTTCTCCTTTGCTTTCGACGAGGAGGGTAAGGCATCGTTATTTGATAAAGGTCTAAATAAGGCGGAATGTGCGGTCGCCGTGTCCAAGTCGGCTTTACGAGACACGAGGATGCGAATGTCAGTGTGTAGGTACAGTTTGCCTGATTTTGATGTCATAAATCTGAAAATAGAATTATTTTTATTATATTGTGCTCATATTTTTTATTCTACGGTATTTTCTTTCATAATTTTTATACTAATTTTTGAATTTGAGTAGAACCTCTAATTGGCGACGGCTAAAGATATTTAGGGCAAGCGTTTTCTCGCGGCTCCGCCCGCGTATCTTTAAAAGTTATAGCCTATACTAGCGACTCACCCTCGCTTCGCTCGGGTTCATCCCTAGGTACGTTTTAATTTTTTTGATCGAAACCCTAATTCTTTTTCTAAATTAAAAGTAGCTTAAGTTACTCCTTATAATATCAGCTATCTACCAGCGAAAGTCCCGTGAAAATCAGTCCAGCCATTTCAGAGTGCCATGTTACTCTGATGTATAAGTTATATTACTGTAAAGTTTCATCAAAATTCATTCAGAACTTTTGTGCGTGAAATAATAACAAACATCCATCCATCTATCCAAATATACGAGAGCAATACATCCAAACTTCGCGGATATAATTCAAATGTTAAAACATCGCCATTATCAGCATCCATGATTGTGACGATGTTTTAAAGTTGCCTTAGCAAAACTCATTTCTAGAAAAAATGAAAATATTTAAGAATAATATTATAATTATTTACGCCGCCGTTTCTCTGCTAAGTGATAACCCGCACATACAATGCTTCTTATCCTACGTGTACGCATATATAGGAATTCGCCCCCCCCCCCTCCACCCCCCGCCACCCCCCTCTCCGGACGCAGTTCTACTTCCTTACGAATTACACTACTCAACAAATTTCAAAGTAAAAGTAACTTTAACTTATCTTATTAAGTAAGTAACTATAACTTTAACATCATCATCTTATTTATATCTATACTAATATTATAAAGGTAAAGTTTGTAAGTTTGTGAGGTTGTAGGGGATAATCTCTGGATCTACTGAACCGATTTAGATGAAATTTGGTATGAAGATAATTTGAGACCCTGGGAAGGACATAGGATACTTTTTAATCCGCAAATCATCCCTTAAGGCAGTGAAAATGGGGATGAAAGTTTTATTAGGAAGCTAGGGACGACGAGACCCCAGCAAAGAGAGGATGAGTCGCTAGTTTTTTTTTTTTTTATAAAAAAGTTTAAATATTGTACGGAGGCGAGCGTTGATATTTGCAACGCAGTTAATACTTTTACAGTATCATTGTAGCAATTGTTCTACTGTATACATATAAGAATCGTTAATTTTATTTTACACCAGCGACTCACCCTCACTTCGCTTCGGGTTCGTCCCTAGACAAAAGCAAATCTATCTCACGGGAACCATACATTTTTCCGGAATGATATATAAGCCTATAGCCTTCCTCAGTTAACGGGCTATCTGATGCAAAAAGAATTTTTCAAATCGGATTAGTAGTTCCTGAGATTAGCGCTTTCAAACAAACAAACAAACAAACTCTTCAGCTTTATAATATTATTATAGAAATATACATCTCATACAAAACCAAAAATAACCGCTCACCTCAAATGAATGAGATATCTCAACCATTTGTGGACACGATCGGGCGCGGGCGGGTCAGCGCCGGCCGGCATGTACAGAGTGCGCTGACGCAGGAACGTACGCGCCAGCGGCGGCATCGCGCGCAGATCGTACAGCACCACAAACATCTTAACCAGAGTGCCGTGCGGGTTGAACAGGGATACCTGGATGGTACCCGATGAGGCCACTCGGTACCCGCCCGGACCTAGGTTTATGTGACCCTGGAACATAATGTTATTAAATAATAATAAATAAATATGTTGGGACATTAACACACAGCACCATCTAGTTCCATGGTAAGCTATGAGGCTTGTATTATGGACACCAGACAGTTGATACACTACACATACTCGTATATAACTTTAAATAAATACATATTATTAATATAAACACCCATGGCTGGAGTACAAACATTCGTGCTATCACACAAAAGATGATAATCCCAGCGGGACTCGAACCCGCGACCGCTGGCACATCAAGTAGGGTCACTACAAACTGAGCCAAACGTGTCGTCGTTATTATATGAAGGGTACAGCCAAAAAACAGGAAATGTCACTTTTTTTTTTTTGTTTTGTACTGGTAACGAATCTATGTCTATGGTATCTGCACTCCTAACCACTGGTTTTTACAAATAATCAACGGATGTCGCTAAAAATACGTTCTTATCTATGCCCAAAGCGAGAAGAACTGGAAATGTCCATGATATACCGGTAAGGGAGGATTTTCCAAAAATCTACATAGTAAAAAGTGACTGCATACTTTGGATCTCAATAAAAATGTTACGACTTCTTAAGTTTAAATTGCTTTTTTCTCATAATCTATATATTAGGACATTCCCTGTACCCTTCATATGTAGATATTCATTTACTTTATTCATATTTTGTTGTTTCTTATGATTAGTAATCAAATCGAGTCCCATCAGTCCGATAGAGACCACCATTTGGTAGCGAGTCGATTGCATTTAGCTTGTACGGCTGCAGATGCTGAGGTCCTGGAATCTAGTCTTAATTTAGTTACTTAGCTTTTCTGCTAAGATATTCTAAGTAATAACCCGGAGTTGGAAAGTTGACGATGCCTGTACCCCCGTACCTCGGAGAGCACGTGTCGCGTCGGTCCTGGACCTTAACTCTCACCGGTCTTGTCGAAGTATCGTCCCATCGGTGTTTAAGAGTGACAGGAATAGAGAGTGCACTTGTGTCTGCACTATAATATCCCCTGCGCAGTTGGCTAGTATCAGTGAGATTGAACACCGTGGCTAAAATCGGTCAAGAGAATATTATTATTACCATATAAGGCGCGTTAGTCCCTCCCGGCGCGTAGAAGAAGGCGGTGACAGGCAAGCGGCGGTGAGGCGGACAGAAGGCGCCCGACGCGCCCAGCTCCGCGCTGAACCCGTGCACAGTGGCCACCGGCTCTAGGCGGCCCTTGAGGGCTGACTCCTCGAAACTGCCTGTAAATAAGATTAATGTTACAGATAGACAGTTCTATTTAGCTCTTATTAACGTGCCACTGTTCGACATGGACCTCCCTTCTATTTAAGGGGGACCAGGCCATAGTCCACCACGCTGGACAAGTGCGAGCGGACTGAGCGTGTCTTTCGATAATTTGCTAAATTCTTTCAGACATACATGTTTCCTTCACCGTAAGACTAGCGGTAATAATGTTGGAAATGATTCGCACATGAAAATATAAGAAGTGCGAGACCCGGGATTTGAACCCGCTTCACTCGGTTTCTCAAGCGAGCGCGTCACCACTGGACTAAAAATATAGAACAATTAAAAAAGTAATTGTGAATGTTTGTAGTTTATAAATGCGAAAATTTCGATGGATATTTGTTACTCAATAACGCCAGAACGGCTGACCGGATCTGGATGAAATCTGGCACAGAGATAGATTATAGTCTGGAATAGCACATAGCTTACTTTTTATCTTGGAAGAACGTACAGTTCCCGTGGGATATCCATACTAACCGGTAAAACGTACCTAGAGACAAACCCGAGAGAAGCGAGGGTGAGTTGCTAGTTACATATTAAAAACAAATCAAAACACAACGCCATCTATTGTCATTTATTTGGGCACAGTCCCCAAGTTTTTGATTTCTCTTTTATTACAATCTTATAATATTAAAAGAGCAATTCTTGTATATTTATATATAAGTACCTACATTTATTTCATGTATCTCTGAAGCGGCTCTAACGATTTGGATAAAATTTTGTATTTATATAAAGATTTGCTTTTTAAGTTTGTAACATGCCTTTTCTGAAAAAACGTATGCCATATAGCGCCATTTTCTAAAATAATGCCGTTGGACAACCTACTAAACGATCGCCTACCCCGAGCAAAACTCTATGGCCTAGATCATATTAATAATATTATAAAGCTGAAGAGTTTCTTAGTTTGTTTGTTTGTTTGAATCAGGAACTCCTAATCCGATTTGAAAAATTCTTTTTGCGTTAGATAGCCCGTTAACTGAAAAAGGCTATAAGCTATATATCATCCCGGAAAAATGTACGGTTCCCGTGGGATAGATATGTTTTTGTCTAGGGACGAACCGGAAGCGAAGCAAGAGTGAGTCGCTAGTTTATTATAAAATAACAACAAATCAACACAACGCGTACACCTGTGTGTATGTATTATGTGTGTATTAGTGATGTAACGAATAATCGCATTCGCACCCGCATTCGTAAATATTCGCATTTTACTTCACATTCGCATTCGCAACTGCATTCGCAAAATTCAACTTAAAATATTCGCAATATTTTATACATATGAATGTATTAGGTAAATAAAAAAAAATAACTTTATTATAATATTAATTAGAAAACCAACTTAACCTAACATCACAATTGTGTTTTTAATCAGCCTTTCACATCTACACTAATATTATAAAAAGGTAAAGTTTGTAAGCTTGTAAGTTTGTTTGTAGGAAGGAATCTCTGGAACTACTGAACCGATTTAGATGAAATTTGAAAGTTATAGGATACTTAGCTTTTATCCCGGGAAATCACCCCTTACGGGAGGGAAAAGGGTGACGAAAGTTTGTATGGGGAATCAATCATTTCTCAAGTAAGAGTCATGAATCTGAATCATACCTATATATCATACCCATGTATGTATGTATATATATATATATATATTCCATATGACCACGAAGACGAGTCGCTAGTTAATAAGTAGCAACATTAAAAAAACAAAAACATATCCTTTTCTTACTTTTATCAGTTTTCGCTTATTAGACCTTTTACAGATAAAAATACAAATAAAAACTACATTCGTATCTTAAACTTCTTGTAGAAAATAAAGATTATTTATCTAAAGAAAATAAAAAAAAAAAAAATTTAATTTTTCAAATCAATCTTTTTTTTAAAAAAAACAACAAGTTAACAATCAAATTGGAGTAGAGGAATATTAACTTCAAAACCAAAGCTTTTCTCCTTTTCTCCTCTGAGTCTATTTCGGTATGGTGTGAAAGAAGCCCTGGCACCATTAAACAAGCGCTCGCTCATAACACTCGTTGGTGGTCTTCCATTGACTTGCCATAGAAAAAATCCCGTACTTATTCACCTTCCACCACGTTAGCGGGTCGACATTATTCACTTCGCGTTTTTCCGCTAAGTATTCTGTAATAGTTATTCGGATTCACAGGATTCGGATTTTGGTAGCTACGAAGAACAATCTCATCTTCTTCACTATCACGCTTGACTTAATAAAGTCACTTTTTCCCCCAAATACACACATTCAGTCATTTCAGGATCTTGAGTTTCATTCATCTGGAACGCTTTTCATTCGAAATACGTGAACTTGAAATTATAACTGTTTGACTGTCTTGAAATCCAAAATATGCTGTATACCACGATGTTTAGTCGACGTGTTTTTAAAAAACTTAACTTTATATCTTGGGTCAATGAGCGGCCGTAACAAACAATACCTATATAATTTTCTAAAATTGAAAATTTGCGACCGAGCTCCTATTTCAAAGCGACTGTCATGTCGTCAATGTGTTCATCGAATGAAAAAAGATCATTAAGAATAGGAAATATGCGCGTGATTTAAATAAACGTGAAATATTTTTCTATATCAATATTTTTAGTATAACTTCTTTTTCATTAAGAAAATAATTATTAAAAAGTCCAAATACAGGTGAGAAATTCAAACTAGTTGAAACGCACGCCATTGGTCAGACCGAATGTGACGTCAGAGTATTATCACAACACAGCGATTAGCGATTTTGTCGCTACAAATTGAGTCGTCATTTTTCTTTGTATATCATACTGTGACGTCACGCCAAGCTCACGAAATGGCGGGCGTTTAAAGTATCAATTTCGCTATAATATTTTGTGTGAAATAATTACATAAGTGATCAATAGAAACAATGATAGGTGAATTATCAAAAACATATATAATAATATATAAAATTCTCGTGTCACAGTTTTCGTTGCCATACTCCTCCGAAACGGCTTGACCGATTTTGATGAAATTTTTTGTGCTTATCCGGTATCTATGAGAATCGGCCAACATCTATTTTTCATCCCCCTAAATGTTAGGGGTAGTCCACCCCTAAATTTTATTTTTTATTTTTTAGACAAAATTTTTAATTTCTATTTTTTTGTGATATAACATACAAAAATACATACAATCCTCAATTTTCACCCTTCTACGATCACCCCTTATTTTTTAATAGCCATTTTAGTAATAGGAAATTATTTATATGGCAAAACAACGTTTGCCGGGTCAGCTAGTAATAATATAAATAAAACGAACACAGTGCAAGTACAAAAAAAAATTGAGAACAATAACAATTTCGTAACTTCAACAACTATAAATCTAACGAGTCCACATATATATCAACCTGTAATACAGCGCCATCTACACAAAACAGATAAAACTACGTAACTGTGTTCACTAGCCTTATGTATATCACCATAATGCCATCTAGCGGATCTCACGAGAACTAATACAAACAATTGCTTCATCAAATTACTCACTAGTTTCATCTAGTACCAACAGAGGGCGCATTCTTTAAAACAAACATGGAGGATATCAAAAATATGTTAATCATGCAGGAAGAGATCAGAGAACATAAACAAGACATGCTTGATATGAAAGAAGATAAATGAAAATTTTTAATATTTAGAATCAAAAAATGAGGCTTCTTGAGCAAAAATTAGGCACAAAATAACAAAATAAGTAATATTGCGATTCATAAGAAGAAAAAATGTACTGTTTTTTTAGAGTGGAAGAGCGTGAGAAAGACTAAGCTGGAAATGATTATACCCCTCGGGGACCGCATACACGCCGGCGTGCACGACAACAATTGTATCCTCGGAAATTCGCACGGATTTCTTAGAAATTATCCTGAAGAGACTACACATTATAAACAACACTATAAACGTCGAATGCGACCACAGTGGCATAGAATCAGACCCAACGCAGTAACACTAAAAACGTTAAAGTTAAAAATCTAAATTCAGAAAAAGGAGAACCTAAATAGTAAATACAACACCCTATTTCATAAAAGGAGAATTTCCATTAGAAGTATTAAATTAATCTAAACAATTACAAAAAGAATATCGATCAAAAAATTACTAGACACACAATCAGCGACAAAAAAACGGCCTCACTCAATATTTGAGCGCGCTTTTATTTTATTTTTTTATGAAAACAACTTTAAGCGTGGCATTTAAGGTTCAATATACATTGTTTTATATTCATTTCAACTAGAATAATTACCTAAACACAATCGGTGACAGTTTTAAGAGAACTTTTGCATGGGATTGTGTATCTAGTACTCTTTTGATCGATGAAAAAGAAGCACAAAGAGCAAGAAAACTAGGAAAGAAAGCTGTAATAAAATACGACAAAAATGTAGAATCGCAAGATATGTATAATAAGGAAAGAAAATCTAAATAACCTAAAATTATCACAATCGAAGAAACACAAAAAGAAAAACAACTCACTAAAATAAATAAAACAAATAACATTAATAACTTCTTCATACAGAAACCAACATCAAGAACATGCTGTTAAAACCTCTGCTCGACCGGGCAGTTGTTTGAACTTTGCATAGCAATCATCGTAACCCCTTCTCGATTCCCCAAACCGGCTGGTAACCGAGGTGCACATAGACCGAAGCCCCCCATACCCCACCATCCATCCAAGTCAGAAAAAACCAAAACGCTAACCCAATACGTATATATATTACATGTCTAAAAATGATAACTCTACTAGAAGAAAACAGAATAACGTAAAAAAAACTTGCTGTTAAAGACCTAAAATCGAATCGAATGTGTGAAGTCAGAAGGCCACATGAAAAAATGGAAGAATACGACGACTTTATCTTATACCATACACATAGCACTAACCGCCGAAACGGCGTCGGTATTTTGGTAAAAAAAAAAATGAAAAATAGAATATTATCGCTGAACACATTCTCGATATATATATATATATATATATATATATATATATATATATATATATATATATATATATATATATATATATATATATATATATATGTGTGTGTGTGTATACACATATATATATATGTGTGTGTGTGTGTGTGTGTGTGTGTATTCAGCCCTTTTTAACGTCCCACTGTTGGGCACGGGCCTCCCTTCAATACGAGGCGGATCAGGCCATAGTCCACCACGCTGGCCAAGTGCGAGTTGGCGGACTTCACACGTCTTTCGAAAACTTGTTAGGTTCTCTCAGACATGCAGGTTTCCTCACGATGTTTTCCTTCACCATTAAGACAAGTGATAATCATGTTGGAAATGATTCGCACATGAAAATATCAGAGGTGCAAGAGCCGTGACTTGAACCCGCTTCACTCGGTTTCCCAAGTTTGCTGTACAATCATGTACGAAATATTCTGTAAAATAATATCAAATAGACTTACCTAGACATTAAATGAACAGCAATCGAGATAACAAGCAGGCGTTCGTAAGAATTTCTCTTACATTAGATTTTAGGTCAAATAATAAATGGACACAAATGTAATGATATTGAGTAAAATATTATATGTATGTAAATATAATCTATGAACATTTATTATATACTTGAAAATGAGTAAAAAAAATCAAGATTTAAATATATTTATACGAAAAATATAGTGAATAAAGGCTTTATTTATTGTTATTATTTATTATTCCATATAGTAGCACACAGATTCTTATATAATTTTCTCTCTCTTTTCTCAAGCTTCTCTTGTCTCAAGCTATAACAAAATGCAAAAAGATGGCAACACATTTTCATAATTCAAATACAGCTTAAAAAAAGCTGTATTTGAATTATGAAAATGTGTTGCCATCTTTCTGCATTTTGTTATAGTATCAAACACAGTTTCTTTAGCTTTCAGTCCTCCTCTTGTAACATTTTGAATCTTCTGTGAAGCACAGTCAATGTGTTGAACGTTTGTAAGAAAACGCCTTTCTTCATGTTTGCGCCTGCATCCCGAACTAAACATTTTACTTTTTCTTTAATTATTAAGTATTTGACGACACGTTTGGCTCAGTTTGTAGTGACTTGCTGTACCAGCGGTCGAGGGTTCGAGTCCCGCTGGAAGCATTTATTTGTGTGATGAGCACAAATGTTTGTACCCCAATTATGGGTGTTTATATTCATAATATGTATGTGTTTAAAGTTATATATGTGTAGTGTATCGACTATCTGGTATCCATAACACAAGCCTCGTAGCTTACCATGGAACTAGATGGTGCTGTGTGTTAATGTACCAACATATTTCCCATAACGACAAGATGCCTTCAAATTTATCAACAATATTTTCTTCTGTGGCGGCTCTCATTGAACATCTGCCTTTAACACTATCATTTTCCTTTCTAATTGTTCTGTAATCCCATCAAAATTTAAACTGAGTAGCCTAACTCCAGAACAAGAATAAGTCCAGATGTTACTAATAAATGATATTTTTTCCATATGACTTCAGCAATACGAGTATTATCTGGTTTACTTTAGCGTATAATTTACCGCAGATAAATGAATTATAATATTGACGAGACTTTAGATTATAGGATGGACATATGCGCTTCACAAGCCTTACAAAGCCAAAAAATTCCACGCATCGCTCAAAAAAGCACTAGATACACAATCCCATGCAAAAGTTCTCTTAAAACTGTCACCAGTTGTGTTTAGATAATTATTCTAGTTGAAATAAATATACAACGATGTAAACTGAACCTTAAATGCAACGCTTAAAGTTGGATTCACCAAAAAAAAATTTAAAGCACGTTCAAATGAGCGCTCATTCGGTGAGGACATTTTTTGTCGCTGATTGTGTATAATATAGTACTTTTCTGAAACTAAATGGCAAGTGTTCCAACGCAATCATTTCACATATCATATTATCAACCGCCAAAAACCTCGCAGATATATTATACCACTGATCTGTTTTTTCAATACAATCTTGAAACAACATCTGTTTAATATAAAAAGTATGGTGGTGGGATGACGATGCCAACGCAAGTGGTGCATCTTGTTTTCATTTTTCACACTTTTCCAATTAAAAAACTCAATTTTACACATTGGCTTTATAAGACTTCTCATAGACGTTGAAGTTCTTACTTTTCTCGAATATTCCTTGTTATATTCCTTGCAAAGTGTAAAATAACTCAATATTTTACTATTATTTAATTTAATACTTAGATTTACGCGAATATTTGATATTTTAAATAAAACTATCTTTTTCGGATTTTTTCCTACAACTATATAATGACCTTTGAGACGTCTTAAACCTTAGTCTCTCCCGTGACCACGTGCGCTGTAAAACATTCGAAACGTCGGGAACCAAAAAATCAAAATAAATCCGCGAAAAGATAGTTTTATTTAGAATTTAATTTGTTTATTTTAACAAATAAATTAATAAACCTGTACAGACTGCAGTACAAGTCTCTCTCCAATCTTTCTATAGGTACGTATAATAAAATTGTAACTAAGCCGAATCTGTACATTAAATATTTTTTGGAAAACCTTATTGAAATAGTCATTATTATCGACACAGAAGCCAAATCTATAGTTTTTAGAATTTTTGTCTGTCTGTCTGTTACCGCATCACGGGAAAACCACTGGACAGATTTTGATGAAATTTGGTATGATGATAGCTGGTTATCCGGGTCAACATATAGGATACTTTTTATTTCGAGAAAATATCTCATCTCTGAGCTAAACGTTAAAACGTAACTAGGTACGAAGCCGAGCGGAGTGAGGGTGAGTTGCTAGTACATATATACATATACGTACAGTCTGTCATCCATAGTTTAAATTTGCATTATTTGTATCGACCCAATATTTAAATAACGGATTTTAGTTTACATCAATAGAGAATATGCGTGTGATTTAAATAAAGGTGTATTTTTTTTATAATCTTTATTGCTTTTGAATTAAATCTATATCAATATTTTTTTATGTAATTTCTTTTTGATTAAGAAAATAATTATTAAAAAGTGCAAAAACAAGTGAGAAATTCAAAGTAGTTGAAACGCACGCCATTGGTCAGACCGAATGTGACGTCAGAGTATTATAATAACAGAGCGATTAGCGATTTTGTCGCTACTAATTGAATCGTCATGTCTCTGTGTATATAATACTGTGACATCACGCCAAGCGCGCGAAATGGCGGGCGTTTAAAGTATCCGTATCGGTATGATATTAAAAAAATTAAGCTACATTTTTTTTGAAGCTGTTTTTTTTTTTACAATTATATAACGATGTTTGGTAAAATACCAAAATTTAGAAAAAATCACAAATATTCCCTATTATGAACCCTACGGTTTTTACTTATCGTCGGGTGGATCGTAGAAGGAGCGTTCAGGAATCGACCGGTCATCGCTCAGGTCGGCGTACTTCACCATAAACTAGAAACTCTATTTAGCCTTTACTAATAATAAAAAAAGGCAGTGATAAACCCAGTGGTAACGCGCTCGCTTGGGAAACCGAGTGAAGCGGGTTCAAAGCCCGGATCTCGCACCTCTGATATTTTCATGCGCATTTCTAACATGATTACCACTTGCCTTACGGTGAAGAAAAAACATCGTGAGGAAACCTGCATGTCTGAGAGAATTTTACAAGTTTTCGCAAGTCATGTGCAGTCCAACACGCACTTGGCTAGCGTGGTGGACTATGGCCTGATCCCCCTCGTATTAAAGGGAGGCCCACCCCCAGCAATGGGACGTTACAAAGGGCTGAATACAATAATTAAAACAAATGCAAGCACGACTGTTTTATACTTAAAATGTCTTATCGGTAGCCCCAAATAAAAACTGACAAGCACAAAAACCATGATTTTAATATTAATAATGTTATGTTTATTGATTTGCGGCAGTAACCGCTTTAATATATTCAATATACTATACTAATATTAATGTGAAAATGTGTTTGTTTGTTTGTTTGTTTGACCTTCTTTCAGATATTTTGAAGTCGGTGTGCTTTGATTTGTATCGGCTGGCAGCGACAGTAAATTTTTACTTTTTAGGTTTTTTTTTTTAAAGTCAGTTTTTTTTTTAAGTTTTCCTTTTACATTTTTAGCGTAGTAGTAGCAAAGTAAGAAGAAAGTATTTTAATAAAACATTCGCTTAAGCCGTTTAATTTAGTTTTATGTCAATTTTTATATGAAGACTGACAAACTAAAATTCGCTTTTGTTAGTAACACTAAAAAATCATGTTCTTAAATCCAATTCTAACGTATTGGGCTTGTCAAATCAAACAAAATAAGCCCAAAACTCAAGGTATCCACTATTAGCCGTTGAAGAGTTCCACCTATCCACCTTCTGGCCTCACCATCAGATCAGGTCGACGATACCGAACCACTGCAATATCAACGGAAGTAGAAACACTTGCAAAGTTTCAAGACAATAGGACAATTAGAATTAGGTTAAATTTTCATTAGCAATTTTTCCACCCTTAACAGTTTTTTTTTTTTTTTTAATTTGAATGGGATCAATCTGAAATCTTTGAAACAAAACAAAAATTGTCCAAATCGGTTAACAAATGAAGTTTTGAGGTAACAAACATAAAAAAAAAATTACAGCCGAATTGAAAACCTCCTCGTTTTAGAAGTCGGTTGATAAAATAGCTATTCGCAGAGATAAAAATGTTAAATTTTATACATAATAGAACGTGAATATATGGACATACAGTCCATAAAATACTTGTGACTGATTAAGGATTAAATGAAGATAATATAAAACTAAAAATAAAATATAAATAATTTCATTCGCGTTTAATTTTTCGCAATAATTGGCAAGCGGTTTATTTTTCGCAATAATTGGCAAGCGGTAGCGAACCATTTTTCTCTATTTACGAAAATAATATCAAGCAAACACATTTCCGTCAAAATTTGAAAAAAAAAAAAGATTTTTTCATGCAACACAAGACGACAAACAAAAAAAGAGGAACTTAAATAGGTTTCGCACAGCAGCACGCAGCCATAGACAAATGGCGGCAGATTATAAAACTGACAAAATCTAAATATTCGCATTCGCTAATATCGGCGACAGATATTCGCATTCGCTAATATTGGCAGCAGATATTCGCGTTCGCATTCGCAAATACCTAAAAATTGACATTCGTTACATCACTACTGTGCATATCACATATTACATATATGCATATTTAAATGTACAATTTATGTTTATTTAAAGTTTTATTTATTTGTTAACCGACTTCCAAAAAGGAGGAGGTTCTCAATTCGTCGGAATCTTTTTTTTTTTTTATATAATATGTGTAATTTATAAGTACATGTATAGTCTATTTTTTCTTACATGTCTTAAATAGTAAACAAATATGGCGTACAGGTGACCAGAGATAATTCATAGAGATGTGCATGACGAATGAATGACTGAACTTAATGGTTTTTAATTTTTATGCAGTGAACGTAAAGTATTGGGTAGAAATAATACGACAAGTTATTTTAATAATTTTATTAGTCTGATTCCGATGATAAATTACTCGACTCTTCTGATATATGTATTATAAAATTAGGGGTCGGTGTATCTGTTGCAGCATCTATTAAGCCGTCAAGCTGCAAAATTTTGTCTTCTTCTTTTTTCACATGTTCAATACAATTTATCCAAGACGCCGTACCAATTTTTCTTAATCCTTCTCTGACTAGCTCGTTGACTTCAGCCATTTTAAAACTTTTATTATTTTTTCCTACATGTGATTTTAATTGTGCCCATATTAATTCTATTGGATTTAATTCACAATGATACGGCGGAAGGCGCAGAACAATTATATTTTTATGAGCGGCCATTTCATCAATAACTTTTTTATTATAATTGTCTTTATTAAATTTTAATAAAAGTTGTCAAAATGTCACTTGTCTATTTTAAAATCAATGACGTGAAAGTTTATTTAACATTTTTTTGGCCTTAATATAAACTCATTTTTAAAACTTTAACCTAAAAAAGCAAAAAGCGGTCGGAAGTCCCTCACTCCGTTTTAATAAACTGTGCAATAAGATACAAAATAATAATAATTACAATAACAAATAAATAATAAGTATAAATTCATTAAAAGCAATTAAAAATCTTTTATATTCTACAGAAGACATTACTATTTTTAAGCCTAATAACAATTTGAACAAAATATCGTACTTTGTAATTTAAAGATATTGTTATTTTTAATAAGTTCAGTTTTCACTCTCGATAATTCATTCTAAATGTACATCTCTATAATTCAAAGACAAAGTAGCGTATCGAAACGTCAAAATGTTGTGTTCATATTTTATCTGTGGAAGTTGGTGCTGTCAATATTTCAATTTTAGCAAAAATAATGTGTTTAAATCAATAATTAACAGCTTTTATTAGTGTAATTCGTAGCGTGTGTGTTTCTGAAATAGTTATAAACGATAAAACCAAATCTAAAATGTATGATTGTCCGAAAACAAGTGATTTTCGTTCAAGGTAGTGTTTGTTTACCAAATAGGACACGTAAGAAAAAATGGACTATAGTGACAAGTTATTTGTGTATTATAATATATTTATGATAGATGTGTAGGTATGTATAAAGTATTTTTTTTTCCTTATCCCATCCCGTGTCCGTCTTATCAAATCCTCTCACAAAAGATTGTCTGATAGAGAATACTTTGACAATACGACCGCATTTGTAAGCTTAATGAACTTTATCTAACATCATCTGTGTTTTTTGACGTTATATGTGCAATAATCCTAATTAATATAATAAATGTGAAAATTTGTGAGTATGGATGTTTGTTACTCAATCACGCCAGAACGGCTGAACGGATCTGAATGAAATTTGGTACATAGATAGATTACATTCTGGAATAACACATAGGCTAATTTTTATCCCAAAAAAATGTACGGTTCCCGTGGGATAGGTTTGTTTTTGTTTTCTTAGAGTTGAACCCGAGCGAAGCAAGGGTGAGCCGCTAGTAAATAAATAAAAAAGCGCTATCTATCGCCTATTATGCCATCATAATAAAGAAGGCCCTAACTAACAATTTGGTCAAAAATGACTTAAACGCTGATTCGGAATCAGCAAAAACAATGCTACTTGATAGTCTTACTCATAAGGCTCTAAGTGTTATGAATCCGGAGACACCATAACTGTTTCCACCGTAACTACGTACAAACTACTACTAAGTACTGAGACAACACTTCAAACATCTCGAAATCAACTTTGACGAAGTTGCGGCCTTTTTTATGACGGCAGTATTCCTTTCGAACTCAACACATTGCACAACACATTATTTCCCCCACTTACCCAATAAGCCGGTGCTAGGTCCCATACGCAGCTTGTGTCGAGGCGCACGACGCGGGGGCACGTGGGGAGTGGGTGGTGCAGGCGACGCTGGCGAAGCCGGCGCGGGGGACGGCGGGGAGATCGGGTGGAACAACGCACTGAAGACGTGTTATGGATTATTATATAATTAAATTATATCAAAATTATAATGTTTTAGAAAACTTTATAAGAGAATAATTAACTGACAATATAATATATGTAAAAGCTAAATGACAACACTAATGTAAAATGGTTCCTATATTAAAGCGTCAAAGCGTCAGTACTTTTATCATCCTCTCCTGGACGCAATCGCTTTAAAATCAAGCCCATTAATGTAACGAAAATTTCGTAATCAATGAGAAAACAAATTTATTAGAGAATTAACGACTCACGCTCGCTTCACTCGGGTTCGTCCCCCTCCGTTTAAATTTTTTTGAGCGAAACCCTAATTCTTTTTCTAAAATAAAAGTAGCGTAAGTAACTCCTTATAATATGTTATATAATGTCTGTTTGTTCCGACTAATCTCCGAAACGGCTGGAGCAATTTTGACGGGACTTTCACTGACAGATAGCTGATGTTATAAGGAGTAACTTAGGCTACTTTTATTTTAGAAAAAGAATTTAGAGTTCCGCTCAAAAACTTTAAAACCTCTCTAGAGAAGCAACCGAGTTGTAAGCCGCTAGTAAAAAACAAATCAATATAATTACCTTTTAATCCCAGAAACGCCATTAATAGAATCGTCGAAATCAAAACAATTATTTCCCCGACGCAACGGCGCTGGGCTCGACGTAAGGGGAAGTCCAGTCTTATTATGGAACACCATAGACGCGGCCGAATCGAACCGCCACCTAAACCTATCCATCTCAGTTGGGGACGGCACTTGGTTCTCTTGCCCTTTCTTAGGATCGGGAAATTTAAAGCCATTTTGGTCTTCTACAGGCGACTCTACGTCACATTTATCTATGGTACCATAATCGCACTTCTCATACAAAACATAATCTTCGTTGATAGAAAAAGTCTTCTGTCTTTTCTGAACCGGTTCCGATTTGGGTCCAGAGAAGACAGTGTCGTCGTCACGTAAATTCAGCTCTTTTATATCGTTGTTTTGGGCATATCTATCATTAATCACCCTTTCTATCCGATCGACTATCGGAAAACGTCTCAGTTTGGGCCGTTTGATAATATCGCACTTATTACTAGAACCTATAGATATATCACACGGTGAATTACTTCTATTATCACATTTAAGCTTTTTTAACGTTGTATCGTCTTCCTCTCTTTTCCTTCTCGCGCCATTGTCAATTGATGCCAAGTTATAATTTGCCTCAGAGCGTACCATTCTGGAACATCCTGTACATACGACTTGTAGGGAATTTCCGCATTGACAAAGATCGTCGGTTTGTGTAGCAACAGTGTTGGTTCGTCGGAATTCTGTAGGTGGTATGCTCATGGTTTCGACGAATGGCGACCGACTTTCTATTCTCGTTGCGGGCAAAGTTAAATATGTTTGGTTTCTAAAACACCCTATAGCTCGCAATCTATCAAATCTCGCCGCTTGTAAAATCGGTATGGATGTATGCGTTTCTTTTGCTTTCAAACCGTCGCCCTCCGACGAAGTGCTATCACATAGCTTTTTTAATTTGCTCTCTTTTCTCATTCGTCTCTTATATTTAGCTATTTCCTTTAACCGGCGTTCGTCTAATGTCTTGCTTTCAAGGTTTTTATGGTTTTTATCATCAGATTCTTCGTCGCAATTGCACTTATGTTTTCCGCTCTCGCTACAGGGTGTTAGCATTCGATCATCAACAATTTTTTTATCTTTATCCAAACAATACTCGTACTCTAAACTCGAATTCATAATTGAGAGTCGTCTACTGTTGCCTATATTTGAGTTGGGGTTTCGCGGGCCTAGAGTGAGATCATTTAGTTTACCAACAATTTCGTCGTGTACATTCGTCGGTATATCTTTACTGGCTCGTCGTTTTGAACAGGTACATTTGACTACAGGCACTTCGTCTAAGCGAGGGAGGCTTTCGAGGACTAGTTTCAGATAAACATTGTTACCGATGTCAGTTATTGGAAATTTGTGGTCAGTGGGTGTTCGCGAAAAGTCGGCCATTTTGTAACTCTCTCCTGGTATTTTAATGGAGTAGACGATGTTAAGCTTGCGTTCCTCTAGATCCGTTTCGTCACAGTTCGCTTCTATTTTTTTGAAGTTGCATGTTTCTCGGCTTAGCTTTCTCCTGTAAATAGATATTTTAACATTAGATTTTAATCATACAGACTCCGATTTTATTTTTTTTATATATATTTTATGTACCAATACAGTAATTTATAAGGTATTCCTATTTAATTTAACCGTCCGTCCGTGTTTGTTATAATTTAAAGAGCTGTTTTTTCTGCAAAATAGAGTGAAAACTGAGCCAAAGCTGTCGTCAAACGATAATACCATTAATATTATAAATGCAAGTTTGGATGGATGTTTGTAACTCAATCACGCCAGAACATCTGAACAGATCTTGATGAAATTTGGCACAGGGATAGATTATAGTCTGGAATAGCACATAGGTTACTTTTTATCCAGGAAAAATGTAAGCTTTCTGTGGGATAGATTTGTTTTTATTTTCGCTAATAACAAATATATATCACCGTCTCTCAGCAGGTTTATCCCATTCAGATTTGTTAATAGTCGCTTTCCAAGCGGAGAGCTGCGAGAAGTGCAATTGGGAGCGGACAGCGTTGAGGAGCCAGTGAGCGGTGATGGCTGCCGATGACGTCGACGTATCGTGGTTTCTGGAAACATTTGAAAATAACTATTACAATGTCGATCAAAATCAAATAACTATTAAATAAAACTATCTTTTCGGATTATATCGAGGATTTATTTTGATTTTTGGTTCCCGACGTTTCGATGCTTCAGAGCAATCATGGTCACGGGAGAGACTAAGGTGTTAGATGTCTCAAAGTTATTATATAGTTGGAGTAACTAGTAGTGTAGTAGTAATGTCTCTACAGACAGCCTACTCACAAGATAACAAAATGAATTCAAAAAATTGAAAAATGGCACCAAAGTACCTTGCGATATTTGTTAATTTTAATTTTAAACATTTTCATAATTTTAATAAGTTTTATGATTGAATATGGATTCCGCGAAAAAATCCGAAAAGATAGTTTTAATAAAAAATGTCAAATATTCGCATAAATCTAAGAAAGAAATTACTATTATTGACCGACATTGATAAAGATGAAACTTTGTGTGAGTTAACTTCTCAATGAATAATCTACTATTTCTACTGGACAGTGTAAAGATGTTACTAAATATCAAGCACTGATAAAATTAAATAAAAATGGTAGATGGTAAAATGGTAAATGGTAGGTATGGTTATATGGTAGAATGGTAGCTGCTGAGAGTGGGCCTCCCTTCAATACGATGGGGATCAGGCCATAGTCCACCACGCTGGACAGTGCGGGCGGACTTCACGTGACTTTCGAAAACTTGCTAGGTTCTCTCAGACATGCAGGTTCCCTCACGATGTTTTCCTTCACCGTAAGGCAAGCGGTAATCATGTTAGAAATTATTCGCACATGGAAATATCAGAGGTGTGAGACCCAGAATTTGAACACTCGGTTTTCCAATGGTATGATTATATCACAAATAATATGACAAATGTAAAATTTGTGAGTGGATGTGTTTGTTACATCTACGCGGTATACTTATATGAATATAATTTGCGATGGTGATAACTTATATCTTGAATTAACACATAAGCCACTTCCAACTGACGCACATGAACAAAGTCGCGTGCATCAACTAGTTGTACATCAACCAAAGACCTAAAACCTTAATTAAGGTATACCGCCGTCATAATAAAGAAGGCCCTAACTAACAATTTGGTCAAAAATGACTTAAATGACATAAATGACGAATTCGGAATCAGCAAAAAGAATGCTACTTGATAGTCTTACTCATAAAGCTCTAAGTGTTATGAATCCGGAGACACCATAACCGTTTCCACCGTAACTACGTACAAACTACTACTAAGTACTGAGACAACACTTCATAATCTCGAAATCAACTTTGACGAAGTTGCGGCCTTCTTTTTTATGACGGCAGTATAATAAAGCAGGTTAGAAGAAGATCGTGTACAGTTTTATTATTGATTATTGAACAAACATTTCGCACTCACTTGTTGGTAATAGTCCTCATAGTCCATCTCTCAAGAAGCAATGCTTTCTGTTGCGTATGTAGTTTGTCATACATAGCCTCCTCCTCCATTCGGATGAGGGACGCGTAGCATTCATGACAATCCGGGGCGAGTAGGACCTAAGGATCATTTATTAACTATATAATCTATACATATAATAAAATTCTAACTAAGCTGAATTTGTACATTAAATATTTTTTGGAAAATTTTATTGAAATATACTTTAGTATCGATATAAAGGTCGAATCTATCGTTTTTAGAATTTTTGTTTGTCTGTCTGTCTGTCTGTCTGTCTGTCTATCTGTAACCACATCGTAGAAAAACCACTGAAGGAATTTTGATGAAATTTGGTACGATGATAGCTGGTTATCCGGGTTAACGTATAGGATACTTTTTACTGCGGGAAAATATTTCATCTATGAGAAATCTACACTAAACGTTTAAACGTAAGTAAGGATGAATCCGAGCGGAACGAGGGTGAGTCATTAGTATCTAACTAAATGTATGATCCTTTGTTTCTCGAACATTCCTCAGATTATGTACGCCTGCCTGGAAAGCTTTCCGATATAGTAACGTAAAAGTATGACAGGTGGAGGGATGTTTAATGAAACGGTTGAGGTTCAGTATAAATTATTGTTTAAAAAAACTAAAAAACACGCTTTAATGATGAATCGAACTAAAAAGTACAAAATAATTTTTGATCTACACTAATATTATAAAGAGGTTAAGTTCGTGAGTTTGTTAGGTTGTAGGGGGGTAATCTCTGGATCTACTAAACCGATTTAGATGTTTGGTAAGAAGATAGTTTGAGACTCTGGGAAGGACATAGGATACTTTTTACCCCGGAAATTATCGCTTTAGGGGGTGAAAATGGGGATGAAAGTTTGTATGGGGAATCAACCTAGCGACGGACCCGAACGAAGGGGGGTGAGTCGCTAGTGTAAGAATAAAGTGATTAACGAAAAAAGAAAGTTATTGTGAAAAAAACGTGGTGTGCTTTGTACAATATTTTTATACTAACTCTACTTTTATAAATCGTAAAAATGGAATATTTATAACAACTGATATCGAGCATTATTTGTCTGTCTGTTTGTTTCGGCTAACCTCCGATACGGCTGGACTGATTTTGACAGGTCTTTCACTGGCGGATAGCTGATGTTATAAGGAGTAACTTAGGCTACTTATATTTTAGAAAAAGAATTAAGGTTGGTTTCTGAGTGAGTGTTTATTACGACTTTACGAATTTGATATACAGAATGGAAATATCTAATATAATGGATAAACACCTAGGCCAGGTATTTTTATGGGAAGAGAAAGTATAAAGTCACGTGCGATAACTAGTAGTTATAATAATTACCTCAATGCAAATTGGTATCTGTTCGTTCCATAGCGCGTGCACATGGCTGTTAAGTTGAGCTTCGACTCCCGGTTTGGGCTCGTCCGAATCTGACCTGGGTTGGGTGTTCACCTGGAATAAACAATTAAAGTTAAAATATATGTATAAACATTTAAATTATATTAGGGTTATTAATTTATATACCGAATTTATACTCTGTAATTACAAAAATGTATTTTTATGAATGGCAGTTGACACTTGACAATATTTTTCGTCATGAACATTATCAGATTATTTAGTTTAGTTTTACTTCATATTTGGTGGAAAGCAGTACAATATATACATTAATTACGTTTTATTGGCCATCCCGTCAATTATAATACCATAGCTTTCGACCAATGGCTTCACTGGTACGTAAATATCTATTGAGTTCCTGAGTTATCGCTGAGCCCGCTTGAAAATACAAAATCCCTGAAACTGAAATTCGATTCCGAATATCTTTTTGCTAATAAGAAGTCACTACCAGTATATCGCCGAGTGCTGTAGGCTATTTTTAATACAGATAAATGTGTTTACTGTCAGAAATGACAATAACAAATAAATAGAAAAAAAAACAGACTTAATGACGCATCTTAGCGAAGCCAGTTTATCTTATTAATATTTTATAATATGTGAAAGTTTAGATGTTTAATGTTTGTTACTCAATCACGCCAGAACGGCTGAACAGATCTGGATGAAATTTGGCACATAGATAGATTATAGTCTGGATTAGCACATAAACTACTTTTTATCCCGGTAAAATGTACGGTGTACGGTTCTCATGGGATAGATTTGTTTTTGTTATACCCGAGAGAAGCGAGGATGAACCGCTGGTATACTATAAATACAAAAATTTGTTTGTGCGTGCGTGTATGTATGTGTATGTTCGTTACACTTTCACTCCGAAACGGCTGGACGTATTTTGATGAATCTAAGTACACAGATAAGATTGACCCGGAAGCTGGAGTAACATACATGCTATTAATGTAAGGTACTCTAGGACTAGAAAGAAATATAATAGGTAAAGCATCATAACCTGATGACCACTAGTGGATGGGTGCACGGGGTGCCGTCGCGGCAAAGGGCTTGAGCTGCGCGCGCGCACAACCAAGCGCCCAAGCTGTAGCAGCAGCCCCGTTCCCGTCGCGGGCGGGGGTTCGTTACTGTGCATCTGGAATAAAATGAAATGAAACTTTATTCATATAGACTTATTAGAAGCACTTTTGAATCGTCAATTTAAGCGTCAGTGTAGTCAGTCCGTGAGGAAGCTACCACCGGCTCGGAAAGCAGTTCTACTGGGAAGAGCCGGCGAAAAACTCAACAGTTGCTCTTTTAAATATTGAAGTTACATTTAGTTATTACGAATATATTAACATAACAATATAGACAGCCCGCATACGAGTCAATATCATAGTCATTACTCAATTCCACACATTTCCATCAACAAGAAACTCTTGACCAGTGTGATGCGCTTTGCTCAATAAAATATTCTTAATGTTATCTTTAAATTTTTCAAAAGGTAAATCTAGGACAGTTCGTGGATTCTTGTTATGCGTATACTCTAGGTCTAGAATACTAAGACTTTATGCTAAACACTATAGATCAGGCCTCTATCGATAATCTTCTTATTATATAAAAGGCAAAAGTGATTGAATATTGTATCAACGCACAGGCCAAACCCTTCAGGCTAGCAAATTGAAATTCCGCACACGTATTCCTCATATGACGAAGGCATCCACTAAGGAAGGATTTTTCAAAATTCAACCCCCAACGGGGTGAAATAGGGGATAAAAGTTTGTATGAAACTTGTTATTCCTTGGACATATTCGCATGAAATTTCGTATGAATTGAATACGGTAAAAATAATGATTTAAGTATTTCAGCGTTTACCAAAATTCAACCTCTAAGAAGGTAAAATAGGGGATGAAAGTTTGTATGAAATCTACCTTTTCAGAGACTTTTTTTTAATTTTAGCACGAGCCAAGCCGCGGATTCTGCTAATAAGGAATATTTCAATAAGATTTTCCAAAAAATATTTAATGTACAGATTCGACTCAGAATAAAAACCTTGACAATGACATTAAAATATATATGTACGTGTGTATTGAACAATGCACTTCATATTGAAAGCCTCTCAATTTATCAAACTATAACCATATAAATAAAGGAACTAAATTATTTTCATGGAAAATCAATTGTGACAAAATTCAGCTGTATGAATATTATAAATGTGAAAGTTTGTGAGTATGGACGTTTGTTACACTTTCACGCCAGAACAGCTGAACGGATCTGGATGAAAATTGGCACAAAGATAGATTATAGTCTGGAATAGCACATAGGCTACTTTTTATCCCGAAAAAATATACGGTTCCCGTGGGATAGGTTTGTTTTTGTTTTTCACTAGGAGTTACACAGTCGCTAGTCGAAAATATTTCCTAGTTTGGGAATGGTTTAAATTACCCCGGACATATAAAATGATCTGTGAAAATGCAAAAAATATTACATTTACATTATATCGTTGAACCTAAATTATATGAGAGGACCTGCTAAGTTAACATGATAATAAACTTGAGGGTTTCTCTAGTACTACAGTATTCTGTGCTACCAGAGAAAACCTCGAGTTTAATATCAACATAAACAGTATTGACGTAAAAACCACTGCACAATTTCATTACCTATCGACTAACTTTATCGTCAGATCAACTCGATAATATTTAATTATTGTATCGTCATCCTGATTTCATCTGATCTGTGAAAATGCAAAAAATATTACATTTACATTATATCGTTGAACCTAAATTATATGAGAGGACCTGCTAAGTTAACATGATAATAAACTTGAGGGTTTCTCTAGTACTACAGTATTCTGTGCTACCAGAGAAAACCTCGAGTTTAATATCAACATAAACAGTATTGACGTAAAAACCACTGCACAATTTCATTACCTATCGACTAACTTTATCGTCAGATCAACTCGATAATATTTAATTATTGTATCGTCATCCTGATTTCACGTACAAAGTTAAAAAATTCTAATCGATAAAACAGTTAGAATTTAGACGTACTTATAAATCAATTTCCAAGATTTGATTTCAAAAAGACGGCCTTCCGCTAAAAAGATGACTTTCGAGACGTCTAAAACCCTAGTCTCTCCCGTGACCATGATTGCTGTAAAGCATTCGAAACGTCGGGAACCAAAAATCAAAATAAATCCGCGAAATAATCCGAAAAGATAGTTTTATTTGAAATGTCAAATATTCGCGTTAATCTAAGAGAGTATTATTCCAAGATTCGATTTTATACAAGCGAAGCTAATAAAAGTACATTAAAAAAGACGAATGAAACACTTCTTTCCCTTTTCCTATAGGTTTTTAGTCTATGCATTGCTTGTTGATATCGAGGCAGACACACCGATATAGTAAATGTGAAAGTAAGTTTGTTCCACTTTCACGCCTCATCCGTTCAATCAAAATATTTCCACACGACAATGTGGAGGATAGCGGTTATTTCGCATCCCAATTCTGGTCGAAAAGGACAATACATCAAGTATTTTTTTTATTACTGTCTCACGGCCATCTTTAATACATAATTGCTCGGCAACTGCCTCGGTGGTGTAGTGGCTAGCATGTACGGCTGCACATCCTGAGGTCCTGGGTTCGAGTCCCGGGTCGGGCCAAGTTTAGTTATTGAGTCTTTCTGTATAGTAAGCCTCAGTAACAGCCCGGAGTTGGGAAGTTGGCGGTGTTTCACCCCCGTGCCTCGGAGAGCACGTAAAGCCGTCGGTCCTGCGCCTTAATTCTCACCGGTCGTGTCGAGTAGTCGTCCCACCGGAGTATGAGAGTGACAGGAATAGAGAGTGCACTTGTGTCTGCGCGTACATTTGTGCACTATAATATCTCCTGCGCAGTTGGCTAGTCTCAATGAGATTGGCCGCCGTGGCCGGAATCGGTCAGGAGAACATTATTATTATTATTATTATGCATACACTAATATCCCTCTAAATACCAGAAATATTAGTTACTTTTTAACTAAAAAGGTGAAATTTCTCCATCTGGACCCAAATCCTAGGTGTAGAATCAGGTCATAATTTACAGAATAAGTCTTTGGCTTTGGAAAGGATTCAATATGTAAAATTTCAAATCAATGGATAAGAGAAAGTGGTTCTTATTCAGCTTGCAAGATTTGCAAGACCCATACAGACATTGCAAGTTAAATCAAAGCTTGTAAAAATAATCATATCATATTTCTACAAAAAGGATAGACAAAAGCCAAAATTAATAGAAAAAAGTATTTTTAGGACAGCCATTTTGTTCCAACAAATAATGTACTAACCGAAAGAAGGTTAAGTTAAATTCAAATGACAGTTTAAAAACATAATGAATGATATCTAATGCAAGAAGTAATCAATGCCATAAACTCTGTCCTAACATAGCAACCTTGACCCATGGGCGTTGGGAGTGACCTAGAAGCCCGCCCTACGCGAAACCACCCCCCTTTCCCCATAAACGACGCCAGCCAAAATCGGGAACAAAGAAAATGAGTACATTTTGTGTTAAAAAAATCTAAATAACGTTTGATTTTTTAGGAAATTGCTGTTATTGTTTGAAAATATTTATTTATATTAATAGACTACGCCTTAATATTAAATAACTACAATTAAAGTAATTTTTAAAATCCGTGTGGCTTTTTTGCTTGGAAAATAATATGATATTATCAATTGCAAGTGCATACCGACCCTTAATTAAAAAAAAAATGCAAGTGCACCCTTGCCCTAATTCGACGATCTGTTACCAACGGCGCAGATACAAAAAATAGAACACTCCAACTAAGCCGCTGCAGCGACCCAGTTACCCACCTTTCACTGTACCACAGCGCTTAAAGCGCTGCCTCGAAGGCATTATGTGGGTCATGACTCATAGTATACAGGTTGTCAAATTCTTTTTAAATTAATATAATATATTTTTTAAACATAAAAGGTATTTTGTATAATGAATGAGATGTTTAAATTACTTTCTCGATTAATTATAAATATACAAAGGTTTGTGTGGTGTTACATAATCATTAAGTTGTTTTTTTTTTTTCCACCATATTTTACACTAGCGACTCACCCTCGTCTCGTCCTTCGTTTTAAGGTTTAGTATAGATTTCTCAGAGATGAGATATTTTCCCGCAGTAAAAAGTATCCTATACGTTGACCCGTATAACCAGCTATCATCAAACCAAATTTCATCAAAATCCGCCCAGTGGTTTTCTCGTGATGCGTTCCCATACAGACAGATAGACAGACAAAAATTCTAAAAACTATAGATTCGGCCTGCGTATCGATAATAATGACTATTTCAATAAGATTTTCCAAAAAATATTTAATGTACAGATTCGACTTAGAATTTTATTATATGTATAGATTTCTGGTAGTTTTCCATCTACAAACAAATATATCCTAATAAGTGCCTAATGTTCAGTTACACTTAACCCAGCCATGAAGCCATTTAAACAACGAACAACAAAACATTAAACAATGTAAAGGCGTAAGATGTAAAAAGTTTTTCTTTTCCATTGATAGCCGAAAACTTCCGTGACGTTCTTTTTACGGCTTCTCAACTTGTTGTTTCAAAACTTTATAATAATCGTATTTGAAACGTTTTATATAAAAATCGATATTTTAATATATTTGAAAATTTATTTTGTACTAGCGGCTAACCCTCGCTTCGCTCGAGGAGCGAACCCTCCTAGATGATTCTTTAAATTGACATAACTTTTTTATTTAGAAACCGATTGAAGTAAAACAAACACTAAATTTTAAGTGAAGCTTACCATAATACAGTAGTGAAAACCGCAATCAAATCGGTTAAGCCGTTTCTAAGATTAGCGCGCACAAACGCACAGACAAACAGACAAACAGACAAAAAAACTAAAAATCATTGTTTTGGGTTCTATTGCGTTAATAAAGATCCCCAGTAATAGTTTTTCTCAAATATCTTCCATGTACAGACAGCGATCCGTTACAATTTTATTATATGTATAGATTTAAAACGGAACTTAGAACGTATTCTGTTGATTCGATATTGAAGAGGAGGTAGGAATAAAGTGTACCTACATAAGTCTTCCACCTCGAAAGAGAAAAAACATATCGGATAGAGATGTATGTTAATGTAGAATTAGTTTTATTATTTAGCGAAACCTTAATATTTTATATTTATCTATAGATACAAATAAATAAAATTGAAGTGTCTGTATGTAATGTCAAAACAATAGCTTTTTACTAAATGCATATGAAATTATATACGATACTAATAAGAAAAAAAAACGATTTTTAAAAATTTTGCCTGTCTGACGGTCTGTCTGTTTGTTCCGGCTAATCTCCGAAACGGCTGGACTGATTTTGACGGGACTTTCACTGGCAGATAGCTGATGTTATAAGGATTACATTAAGCTACTTTTATTTTAGAAAAAGAATTAGGGTTCCGCACGAATAAATTAAAAACCCCTAAAATTGTAAACAAAATCTGCGTATCTAGAGACGCACTCGAGCCAAGGGAGAGTAATTGACTTGTTATTATACTTAATAATAACTATAAATATCTCCGACCTTAAAATAAATTCAGTGCTTGCTCTACCTCTAATAGACCTGGCTGTGAAGATCTTAAATTGCATCGTCAAAGGTTTGTTACTAAACATTGATCAAAAAAGCACTAGATACACAATCCCATGCAAGAGTTCTCTTAAAACTGTCACCAGTTTTGTTTAGGTAATTATTCTAGTTGAAATAAATATATAATAATGTAAATTGAACCTTAAATACAACGCTTAAAGCTGTTTTCACATTTTTTCAATTAAAAGCGCGCTCAAAATTAGTTTAAGCTTAATGTTCAAATGAGCGCTCATTCGGTGAGGACATTTTTTGTCGCTGATTGTATATCTAGTACTTTTTTGATCGATGTTACTAAACAACTCGAATATATTCATTGCTTATTTTTTTTAAGTTAGCAACACTGTAAAATATGGAGTAACTAAAGAAAAAATAAAAAAAAAATGATTTCTTGTACGTCAATTTTTTTTCATATTTTAATTTCACAAAAATATTTTGAGTCAAAGTCCAAATACGATAATGAAATGTGCTTCTCGTCTTTACGTCTCATCTTTTAAAAGACTGCTCGCAACCACAAACCACTATTTCTAATTGCATAGATTTTTTCTTATTTTTAAAGGTAATGATGAGAATTTAAATATATTATTAAAAAATTAAAACAAAAGTCTCAACTTCGATTTTCATTGAGGGCAAATATTTGTTCTGATCAGGCTGAGCATATGGTGATAAGTTGTATATATTTTATTTCGGTATCCCCTCAAGGAGTAACCTAGAGCCGCTTATTTTGGAAATAGAACTTAATAGAAATATATATAATTGTATATAGAAAAGGCTGACTGATTGACTGATGTATCAACACACAGACCAAACCCTTAAGGCTAGAAAATTGAAATTTCGCACACGTATTCCTCATATGACGAAGGCATCCACTAAGGAAGGATTTTTCAAAACTCAACCCCTAAGGGAGTGAAATAGGGGATAAAAGTTTGTATGAATCTTTTTATTCCTTGGACATATTTGCATGAAATTTCGCATTTTTCGTAGTTTGATCGCGAGCGAAGCCGCGAATTCTGCTAGTAAATATATAATAGAAATGTCACACATTTGGAATCCATTTAACCCTGCATACCTACCCAATTATAAAGTACTAGCGACTCATCCTCGCTTTACTCGGGTCCGTTTCATCTAAATCGGTCCAGTAACATCGGAACTTATTCGGTACAAACAAACAAAAAACCTTTCCTCTTTATAACATTATTATAGATAAAAAATAATAAATCGATGGATATAATTATATAAGGCCTGAAATATCAAACGTGGCTTACATATAAGCGACTAAGTATTAATTAAAAGATGACGGTAACCATTACTTCAAACAACAGTAAGACAATGTATGTAGAAGCGAGTATACTGTGAGTAAAATGCAGCTTTTTGTTCCAGAGTACAGGGCTAGGCGTGGCTTACAACAACCTTGACCCGACCTACATATTTACTTGTGTATAGCCGACAGCAAAAAAGAAAGGTTATTGACAAATCAACATTTATTTAGAACTAGCGTCTTACCCTCGCTTCGTTCGGGTGCGTCCCACGCTACGTGGATTTTGTTCACAATTTCGTGGGTTTAGATTTTTTGCGCGGAACCCTGATTTTTTTTTATAAAGTAATAGTAGCCTAAGTTACTTCATATAGCATCAGCTATCTGCCATTGAATGTCCCGTGAAAATCGATGTAGCCGTTTAGGAGATTAACCGGAACAAACCGGAACCGGATAAAAGCCTTAGATCATGGTTATGTAAGCCCATATCACTGTGAACTCCCCATGTCATAAAGGCCCAATTTAAATTAAAAAAAGCGGACATGACAGAGTGCAGATAGTTCCTTCCGTATCCTAAAAATATATGCTTATACTAGCTACTCACCCTGGCTCCGCTCAGGTTCGTCCCTACTTACGTTTTAACGTTTAGTATAGATTTCTCAAAGATGAGATATTTTCCCGCAATAAAAAATATCCCATATGCTGACCCGGATAACCAACTATCATCATACTCAATTTCATCAAAATCTGTCCAGTGGTTTTCTCGTGATGCGGTCACAGACAGACAAAAATTCTAAAAACTATAAATTCGGCCTCTGTATCCATAATAAAGTTTATTCCAATAAGATTTTCCAAAAAAAAAATGTAATGTACAGATTCGACTCAGAATTTTATTATACAGTAGAATGTATATCCTCGTACGAAATAGCATGCAGTTACTACTAATTAAATACAGTTATTACACTACAATTCGTCAATATACTTTTATTAACACCTTTTCGTATAAACTGTTTATCAAAATGACCTACTTTGTTCGTGTTTCGTAAAACCAATTTACTTAATGCAAGGACGTATTTCTTTTTTTTATATCAGAATCAGAACTTTCATTTATACATATTACTAGCGACACACCCTCACTTCGTTCGCGTTCGTCCCTAGGTACGTTTTCACGATTAGTATAGAATAAACTATATATATATATACATACATTGGTATAAAAATGTAAGTACCTACATTAGAAATTAAAAATGATTCCCCATATAAACTTCCATCGCCCTTTTTACCCCCTTAAAAGATGATTTCCGGGATAAAAACTATCCTACGTCCTTCCCAGGGTCTCGAAACTATCTTCATACCAAATATCGTCCAAATCGGTTCAGCGGATTAAGCGTGAAAAGGTAACAGACAGACAGACAGATAGTTTCTTACGCATTTATATATTAGTATGGACTAGCAGAATCCGAGGCTTTGCTAGAACTAAAACTACAAAATAAACCCCTAAAAAACTAACTTTCATACAAATTTTCATCCCCTATTTTACTCCCTTATGGGATGAATTTCGAAAAATGCTAAAGCAAGTATTCATTTAATTGTATTGAAGAGCATTAATACAAAGTTTCAAGTCATCCTGATCACAAACAATACTTGGGTTGTATTATAACGTGTTTTCCCGTGGGAATGAGATAATCTCACGCGGTAAAAAATAGCCTATGTCACTCTCCAGCCCTCCAACTATCTCCACACAAAAAATCACGCCAATCCGTCATTCTGTTTCGATATGGAAGAAGGACAAACAAACAAATAAACTTTCACATTTATAATATTAGTATGGAAGTATGGATAAATAACCGAACTAACATTTACCATAAAGCACCAATAGATATAACTAAAGAGCTGTTTATGTTTTAATAATTGCTAAGTATTTTATCTGCTAATAGCTGTTATTGCACAATAATTTGATCCTATTACGTATCCCCAGACATATATAATTTCTATTTAATCTTACAGACCAGATAAATGTTCAACGTAAAAAAATTAAAGAGTGTGTGTATGAATGTGTGTGTTATCGGTACTCCTTATGAAATTCAATTTATGTTTTAAATAATTAGGATAGGTGAGATACTAAAAATAACGCATATTAGGCATATTGTAATCATATATTTATAGAATATCATTCAAAGAAAGAATATAATATTACATATCATTTGTCGGACAATAACAACGGTTACCAACAAACGTACGTACATTTTTTCGTAACGCAATCACTAGCTTACCCCCCCCCCCCCCTCAAGTCAAGCGTGCCTAAAGAATTTTTACTTCAATAAAATCTTAAGCCTCTTAGCTTACCGCGGAACTAGATGTGCTGTGCGTTAATGTCCCAACATAAAACTGCTCATATTTTTGTATCGGGTAACTTTGTGAGCTTACCGTAACTTCAACATTCTGATTCTGCGTGATACGGAACCATAAATAATAGTTCAAGTTTCTCGTTAATAACTTCAAAGCATTACAACATAATAACAGACTAGCGACTCACCCTCGCTTTGCTTCGAGTTCGTCCCTAGACAAAAACAAATCTATCCCACGGGAACCGTATATTTTTCCAAGATAATATATAGCCTATAGCCTTCCTCAGTTAACGGGCAAATTTTTTTTTTCAAATCGGATTAGTAGTTCCTGAGATTAGCGCGTTCAACCAAACAAACAAACAAACTCTTCAGCTTTATAATATTAGTATAGATTACTTTGATATCACGTGGAATGGAGAAGACGTAAGCGAAATTGGTCGATATATACCGATACAGAGGCCGAATCTATTAGTTTTTAGAATTTTTGACTGTATGTCTGTGACCGCGTCACAAGAAAACCACTGGATAGATTTTGATGAAATTTAGTATGATGATAGCTGGTTATCCGGGTCAACATATAGGATACTTTTTACTGCAGGAAAATATATCATCTCTGAGAAATATATACTAATAGTTAAAACGTAACAAAATAAAATCAAAACAACCAGTCTATTCTATATAACACAGTGAAAACCATAGACGTAATCTACACGAGTCAAATACGTCCTTGATGTCGATAAGATTTGCAACACTGATAACGTATCACTGGTCCTTTGGGTCAACTTTCTAGAGTTATTAAATTCATTTATTATACATTTATTAATTACTAGCAGAACCCTCGACTTCGTTCGCGATAAAACTGAATAAAAAAGACTCTAAAAAGGTTAAGTTTTATACAAACTCTCATCCCCTATTTTACCCCTTTATGGGATGAGTTTCGAAAAATGCTAAATTATGTATTTATTTAATCAAACTTTACCTCTTTATAATATTAGTATAGATTTATACATCTCAAATGTATGTATAATATTTTAACTATAATTAAAGTTTATACCTTGTCATATTTATCTATTATACAGGGTGGAACAAATCGATGGGACATGGAAGAAAAGTACCTTAAGTATTGAAGTTATCAAGATTTACTCAAAGGAAACATTTCTTTATTTTTAAAAATAATAATAACTGCATTTAATTTTTAAAAAAAAAAGCTTACCTGAACCGGGAATCGAACAAAATAAAAATGCAAAAAAGGACACCGTCACTATTTTATCGAATTAATCGATAGGGTCTATGGTAAGGATAAAATCTCTGAAACAAACATTGAGTCTTGGAATTAAAGAAAACGATGAAATCTTACAAATTATACATATCGACTCTAACATCGTGGAACAAAAGCATAACACATGGAAGAAAAGTGTTTTAGACACTGAAAATATCAAGTTTCACTCCAAAGAAACATTATTTTATTTTTAAGAATATGATAAACTGCATTTAATTTTTTTTTAAAGAGATAACCTGAACCGGTAATCGAACCAACGGAAAATGCAAAAATTTACACCGTCACTATTTATCGAATTAATAGATAGAGAGGATGAAATGTTTCGAACGAAAATTGTAGAAAATTGAAGATAAGTGTCTTCCACTTTCTATGCGTTTGTTCCAAGATGTTAATTAGAGTTGATATGTATGTATAAATTGTAAGATTTCATCGTTTTCATAAATAGTGACGGTGTAAATTTTTGCATTTTCCGTTGGTTCGATTACCGGTTCAGGTTATCTCTTTAAAAAAAAATTAAATGCAGTTTATCATATCCTCAAAATAAAATAATGTTTCTTTGGAGTGAAACGTGATATTTTCAGTGTTTAAGACACTTTTCTTCCATGTGTTATGCTTTTGTTCCACGATGTTAGAGTCGATATGTATAATTTGTAAGATTTCATCGTTTTCTTTAATTCTAAGACGCAATGTTTGTTTCAGAGATTTTATCCTTACCATAGACCCTATCGATTAATTCGATAAAATAGTGACGGTGTCTTTTTTTGCATTTTTATTTTGTTTGATTCCCGATTCAGGTAAGCTTTTTTAAAAAAAAATAAATGCAGTTATTATTATTTTTAAAAATAAAGAAATGTTTCCTTTGAGTAAATCTTGATAACTTTAATATTTAAGATACTTTTCTTCCATGTCCCATCGATTTGTTCCACCCTGTATATACGTATCTTAAAGCGTTGACGGTTTTATTGGTTAAAAATTATTTTTGACCAATTGCAGTCAAAAATTATTACTAGCGACTCAACGTCACTTCGCTCGGGTTCGTCCCAAGCTTTCATCCCCATTTTCACCCCTTTAAGGGTTGATATCGGGGATAAAAAGTATCCTATGTCTTTCCCAGGGTCTCAAACTATCTCCTTAGCAAATTACATCACACTTCAGTAGTTTCGGAGCTTATTCGATACAAACAAACAAACAAACAAAAAATCTTTCCACTTTATAATATTAAGTATATACAAACCAGAAAGTTTATTCAGGAAAACTATTTTCAATTAAAGAGTCATTATTCACCTTCTGACACCATTATATCAGTTCGATGGTATCAAATTATTGTGTTGACATCTTGATTTATAAAATTAATTATGATATTTTCATGTGTGTATCTATATGTGTGTATTCTTTTTATTATACGAACACTCGCTTAACGTTTTAAATAAAACAATCTTTCTGGATTTTTTCACGGATTTATTTTGATTTTTGATTCCCGACGTTTCGAATGCTTTACAGCGCACATAGTCAAGGGAGAGACTGAGGTTTTAGATGTCTCCGAGGCATTGTATAGTTGTTACAGACAGCCTACCCATAAAATAACAAAAGAATTCAAAAAAATAAATAAAAAAAACTCCCCTCATGGTGAAGGGAACTCAATAAATTTTCGAAAGACATGAATTTCGCCAACAAACACTTGGCCTCTGTTCCCTCTTGCATTGAGGGAGGACCGTGCACAGCAGCGGAACATCCTCCCTCAAGGGTTTAATTACAATTAAAAGTAAGATTAATAAAAGTACTTAATACAAAAAACCTATACATATTATAATAAAATTGTAGCTAAGCCGAATCTGTACATTAAATATTTTATGGAAAATCTTATTGAAATAGACATTATTATCGATACAGAGGCCGAACCTATAGTTTTTAGAATTTTTGTCTGTCTATCTGTCTGTCTGTTACCGCATCACGGAAAAACTACTGAAGGGATTTTGATGAAATTTGATATGGTGATAGCTGGTTATCCGGGTCAACATATAGGATACTTTTTACTGCGGAAAAATATCCCATCTCTGAGAAATCTATACTAAACGTTAAAACGTAAGTAGGGACGAAACCGAGCGGGGGGAGTCGCTAGTGTTGTATAAATCAGTACATAGAGCTAGCTTTCGAGTGATGCCCTTTAATAAACAGCAAACTAAGAATAATAAAATTTCCATACTGTTAATTTAACTGCTTACATCCCTACATATGTATATTTTTACTCAAATAGACAACATACTACTTTGACCTCGAGCCCACTTAATTACATTTACGTATAGAGTTTAGATTATAGAGCACAGATGATAAATAAAATATGCCTGCCAACATGAAAAAAATCGCGTGACATTTTCATTTTATTGCTTGAATATGAAAATTCTTTCCTACTTCTCACATATTATTGACATTGACATTTATTTTAACCTCTTTCGTTACGCAAAAATATTTTTTACTTTGAATTTAGTTCTGACAACATTATCACACGTGGTTTTTATTTGGCCAAAAATATTGCATACGGTATCCTAGAAAGCTTCAGCTCAATTGCAAAATTAACTCTAGTAGAAAATAAATAGATATTTTAATTTATTTGTTTTATAGAAAGGCAGTGTTAATTCAAACAGCTTTAGTAAAGCCATTTGGAAAAGCGAAAGAAGCAAAAGCTACAATTTATTCTGCTTGGAACACTACATCAAACATTTAATGATAAAATCACAGATAAAACAACTAACTGTACATAAGATTGCAAATGTGTGCAAATTGCTATTTAGCATTTTAATACCGTTATTTAACTGTTACACAATCATTATTTTATTGCATAAATATGGGGAGGTAAAAGTCCTCGAGCTGGCAACACAATAAAAAAAAACACGGAAGCGTTCTAAATATATACATCAATGTTGACAAACATTGCTCTATCCCGCTCGCGCGTATTCAAATCGCATATCTCTGTCTATTTCTAACCAAGATGGCTGACCCAGATGATCGCGCGTCCATTAGCATAACATCGTGATTCCAAAACATTTAATATTTTATAGGAACATGAACATTATTAAATTTGAAATAACGTTTATATTTAAATGTATTCGTTTTGGACAAAAATAGAGATTAATGTCTACCTTTGTGACCTGGTTTTGCTTGGTTGAAAGCTTAATTTACAGGTTTGATAATAATATTATCTCTAACTATGAACTCTCTATACAGATAAATAAAATTGAAGTGTCTGTTTGTAATGTCAAAATAACAGCTTTTTACTATATACGGTACATAAGGAAACGACAATTCTTACATTTTTTGAGTCTGTTTGTTTAACCGATTTTGACGAGACTTTCATTGTCAGATAGCTGATGTTATAAGGAGTAACTTAGGATACTTTTATTAAAAAAAAAAAAGAATTAGGGTTCCGCACAAAAAAATTAAAACCCGTAAAATTGTAGCTTATCAGCATACCCAGGGACCTAAGTCGCTAGTTATAAATAATAAATATATTTAAATAATCAAAAAATATTTTAATATGTGTTTCCTTTAAACCGTAAAACTGCACATATCTACATCATTACAACAATTATAATGTAAATTTTAATCAGTTGGATGAATATTTGTTGCATGCTTTGTAGACAAAAGAACTTAGCTAAACCTATAGTAACTATTTTAAACAACCTTTATTGCAAAGTCCTTCATCATAGCGTGTCGAGGTCAATCTCCTAAACCGACGTTTAAAAAGTTATATTCTGATATTCACCTTAGCTATTATACTTTAGACTAGCGACTTACCGTCGCTCCGCTCCGGTGCGTCCCTTGTTACGTTTTAATTTATTTTGAGCGGAACCCTAATTCTTTTTCTAAAATAAAAGTAGCCTAAGTTACTCCTTATAACATCAGCTATCTACCAGTGAAAGTCCCGTCAAAATCGGTCCAGCCGTTTCAGAGATAAGCCGAAACAAACAAACAGACAGACAGAGAAAAAAAATTAAAATTGTGTTTTTCTTATAAGTACCGTATATAATTTCATACGCATTTAGTAAAAAGCTGTTATTTTGACATTACAAACAGACACCTCAATTTTATTTATCTGTATAGATTTCGTATTTATTGTACATACATTTGACTATGATATCTGTATGTAGATGTACCTACCAAAAATCACAAAAAGAAAAATAGTTTTTGACCTTCTTCAAATTAGAGGACGTGTATAATTTTTTGTATACATATATATGACTTAGTTTTGGCCAGGCGTGAAACTATTATTTTATAAATGAATACATTATATTTCTAAGGTTTTCTTAGATAAATTCCAAGAAAATTCCACTCCCTAAAGTGTGAGAAAACAATTGTAACGATTTTGAAGTTAGCATATCGTTCTGGTTAAACGTATGTAATTACATATTCGCAATTTAACTAAAATCATACAATACTAGGGACTCACCCACGCTCCGCCCGGGTTCGTTCCTAGTTGCTTAAAAAATGGGGGGGTGGGGATAGGAGGATAAAAAATACTTTACGACCTATTCTCATACCTACAAAATATACAAAAAAAAAACATTAAAATCGGTCGAACCGTTTCGAAGGAGTGCGACCACAAACACCGTGACACGAAACATTTATATATTAGATATATAACTTCCCTGTGCCTTCTTAAACTAGTTAAAATCGCTAGTTTTTAAATTCTATTATTCGAAACTGCCTGTATAATATTAAACAAAAAAATTAAACCAGAAAAACAATGCGTGTGTCATTCCCCTCGTAGTAACAGAAACTACGCAGTTCGGATCGTTGCTAACCGCGCAAAAGTACTAGGAAGACAAATGCCAGGCGTGTTATACAAAAAAAAAACGCCCTACAGAACAAGCAAAACGTTTAGAACCTTATCACCCAGATAATAAAGCAGCAAGTTCAACGAACGTATTAAACCAGCTAGAACGTTTTCCAACATCCAACACAATTCGTTTGTACGTCCGTGAATCTTTATCTACTTCAGTGTGTTTCGACACTGTGTCCTTAGCGCTTCACATTCGATACCTTTGTATGGTAATCGGTGCCAAAGTTAATAAATAATTAAAATAAACTTTATTATACACATTATAAAATCGAAAATTCAATGTGGCCGACACGACTATTCTTAACAATATTACTGTTCGATTCTAAATAATTCAAGGCGTAAGATAATTATGATATTATAAATCTTGTACAGAACAAAATAAGATTGAAATTTCAGTGATAAATGTGTAGTGTACGCCGTTTTGTCGGCAATTTGAAAGCCGTATGCACTTTGACGTCACGACCCCCCCGAGCCCTTCTGACACAGTTAGCGCTGTTGCTACGCTAGAAATAGAACGGTCAGATGCTTACATTTTATGTAGAACGATCTAAAGCGCTTTTATTGCTGAATGAGTGAACAATATTGAATTTAATTATATCGAATTCAATCGCTTTAATTAGAATACCAATACACAAACAGTACCCCTTTAAGGGCATAGAAACTGTGGAGTTCTTTAATATAAAATATTTTATAGTATAAAGAGGATTTATTGTTTGTTTGTTTGTTTGTACCGAAGAGGCTCCGGAACTACTGGACCGATTTAGATGATATTTGGTATGGAGATAGTTTGAGACGCTGGGCAGGACATAGGGTAGTTTTTATCCCGGAAATCATCCCTTAAGGGGGTGAAAATGGGAATGAAAATTTGTATGGGGGAAGCAACCTAGGGATAAGCCCCAGCGAAGCGAGTCGCCAGTAATACATATGTTTATCAAAAAAATAATTAATTACTTATTAAATAGCATTTATAATTTAAAAAATATTTGTATTATTTTTAGATTTAAAAAAATAATTTACTTCGGCCCTACTGCATTTTCCGTAACCCAATTACTATGTTTTTTTTATAAAACATCACTTCTCTTTCCGGGGTTAAAACATATTTTAAATATGATGAGTATACTTCATAATACAACGATGAGTTTTATAAAATTCCGAGAAACTTTTATTAAGTCTTAAAATTATTCACTGACTCACTGATAGACAACGCATTCAACAAAACCGCTGGGTCTATATTGTAGAAAACATAAATTTCAAGAGTTAAATAGTAAATACATAAACATATAGCGGAAGGGTTCGCTTAGGCAAGGTTTTTTAAAAAAATCATCCTCTCCTGGTTAAGTGGAGGGAGAGGAGGGGGAGGGGAGGGGGGGGCGGTCGGAATTTTTTCATGTTTTAAGTTAAAAACGTGGAGGTCAGCTTTAAAGAAGTTACTATTATAAAACTTGTAACTCGTATCTCAAACAAACCATTCGCTGTTCCAATATATAGCTTTAGTCCCATATACTATACGCCAGTAGAAATCCCATTAAAATCGACTCAGCAATTTCTGGGGCAAACCTTTTAAACAGTCGTTTGGAAACAATAAATCGTACGAAGCGCTTTAAACCACGTGGCTGTTTAATAATAGATTTTAAATAAATCGGTGTCAGTATCAGGCGTCAAGTGGTCTAGACAAGTTTTGTCTATACGTTGACGCAAGTAAACCTTGGCATGAATATACGTTATAGAATCCAAAACTACGATTATCCACCGATAACGAGCGTACCAAATTCACTATCAGCATGAACGCAATGATAAGACAAGCCGCAAATAAAAATATAAATAAATTTTGCAATGTACACGTAAATCTATACATATAATAAAATTGTGAGTCGAATCTGTACATTGAATATTTTTTTGGAAAATCATATTGAAATAATCATTATTATCGATGCAGAGGCCGAATCTATGGTTTTTAGAATATTTGTCTGTCTGTCTGTCAGTAACCGCATCAAGGGAATACCACTGGAGGGATTTTGATAAAATTTGGTATGATGATAGCTGGTTATAAGGGTCAACATATAGGATACTTTTTACTGCAGTAAAATATCTGATCTCTGAGAAATCTATAATAAACGTTAAAACATAACTAGGGACGAACCCGAGTGATATAATTAAAATATTCACAGCAATACGGCTGTATACAATTGATCTAACGTCAACAAAAATATAATAAAAATATATAAACGTCAACAATGTGTTACTAAAATTTCAACCGTAAATACTAACTTTTTTACCGATTACAAAAAAAAAGGTAGGTACTCTATTCCTCAATTTTATTTTGTTGTATATATGTTACGCAATATCTTCGCAAATAGGGAATATCCTTTTTTTTATTTTTTATACAATAGCTTCCATCGTTATATAATTACAAAATAAATACACAACTAAAAAAAAAATTAGTATTAAAAAAAAAAATATTAAAAACTCAGGATACTTTAAACGTCCGCCATTTCGCGCGCTAGGCGTGACGTCAAAGTATCATACACAGAGTAATGACGATATTTGCTTAAGCAATTTAAAGCGACAAAATCTCTAATCGCTCTGTTATGATATACTCTGATGTCACATTACGAATCAATTTTCATAATTTAAATTTATTCATCCATACATGAAAACAACTAACCTAAAACATCTACGTTATCAGTTGTCACCTAGTGTGTCACATTTCATGACTGTACGCCGTCTAAACAAATAATAAAATATTAACTAGGTCAAAGTACGTTGAATAATTTCCAATTTGCATTTATGGGCGACAAAGAGAAGCCAAATAATTGAGATATATAGTATATCAGCTCTATTACTAGCGACTCACCCTCGCTTCGCTTCAGGTTCGTACCTAGACGAAAAAAATCTATCCCACGGGAACCGTACATTTTTCCAGGATAAAAAATAGCCTATAGCCTTCCTCAGTTAACGGGCTATCTAATACAAAAAGAATTTTTCAAATCGGATTAGTAGTTCCTGAGGTCAGCACGTTTAAACAAACAAACAAACTCTTCAGCTTTACAATATTAGTATAGATAATCTATACAGATAAATAAAATTGGAGTGTCTGTTTGTAATATTAAAATAACCGCTTTTTACTTAATGCATATGGATGTATACACGGTACATATACCAAAACAACATTTTTTACATTTTTTGTCTGTCTGTCTGTCTGTCTGTCTGTCTATCTGTCTGTCTGTTTGTTCGGGGTAATCTCCGAAACGGCTGGACCGATTTTGACGGGACTTTCACTGGCAGATAGCTGATGTTATAAAGAGTAAGTTAGGCTACTTTTATTTTCGAAAAAGAATCAGGGTTCCGCGAAAAAAATTAAAACCCATAAAATTGTGAACAATATCCGCGTACGGCGTACGCACCCGAGCTAAGTAAGGATAAATCGCTATATAATTTAAATGAATATCTTAGGAGTAGCAAGCTACTATTTATGTATAAACATAGCTAACCGTGAAAACGCGAGCGCAGCGAGCGTGAGTCGCTAGTAATAAATAAAATAAATATGTTGAGGCATTACCACACAGCACCATCTAATTCCATGGTAAGCTACGAGGCCTGTGCTATGGATACCAGATAGTTGATACTTGATACATTACACATATATAACTTTAAATACATACATATTAGAAATATAAACACCCATGTGTGGAGTACAAACATTCCTGCTCATCATATAAATGAATACCCCCAGCGGGACTCGAACCCGCGACCGTTTGCACAGCAAGTAGGGTCTCTACTCTACAAACTGAGTCAAATATGTCATCATCGTCATATTATATCGCGAGATTAATCTAGAATAGCTGAAGAAACAATGTGACTTTTTAATTCGCAAGTAACACTAAATAGATTTTTAATATCCATATTGTCAAACAACATTATACTAAGATCGAATTTTAAATACTTTTAGTTTGTGTTTTTGTACAAAAGAGAATTCATACCTATTAAGTAATTATAAGAAATTTATTTACATACTTTCAAAAACCATTAGCCAAAAGTTGTTACTTTCAAAAATTCCAATCTACACAGATAAATAAAATTAAAGTGTCTGTTTGTAATGTCAAAATAACAGCTTTTTACTATATGCGTATGAAATAAAATAAATATATAGATACGATATAAGGTACTTATAAGAAAAACACAACTTAAAAAATGTTCATGTGTCTGTCTGTCTGTTTGTTCCCGCTAATTTTTAAAACGGCTGAACCAATTTTAACGGGACTTTCACTGACAGATAGCTTATGTTATAAGGAGTAACTTAGGCTACTTTTATTTTAGAAAAAGAATTAGGGTTCCGCTCAAAAAAATAAAACGTACCTAGGGAAGTACACGAGCGAAGCGAGGGTAAGTCGCTAGTGTATAATATTTTAGAGCAATGCGTACTTGAAACGTAATAGGTAGTGATAATTATGCATAATTAATTAGTGTGAAACTACAGTAATTACTAATTATAAGCAATTTAGATCGAAAGTGAAGTTGGAAGAACGTTATTGAACGTTTAAACACAAAAAGCGTTAAATTTGTTACATAATGACGGACATGAAGATACATATATATATATATATATATATATATATATATATATATATATATATATATATATATATATATATACATATATATTCACATACTAATATCGTAAATGTGAAAGTTTAACACCTTGCTCTCTCTGTAATTGGTCAAAAATCACATCCGACGACTGTACTGCGTATTATTTGTACTGCGTATAACAAAACAAGTTTCCCCTTCATATTTTATATATATATATATATATATATATATATATATATATATATATATATATATAACAAGGAGGAAATGGTAGCCTAGTGGTAACGCGCTTGCTTATGAAACCGAGTGAAGCGGGTTCAAATCCCGAGTCTCGCCCCTGCGATATTTTCATGTGCGAATCATTTCCATCGTGATTATTAATATGACTAACGACTCACCCTCGCTTCCCCTGTCTGCTGTTCCTAGATACGTTTTAATTTTTTTGAGCGAAACCCTAATCCTTTTTCTAAAATAAAAGTAGCCTAATTTACTCTTTACAATATCAGCTATCTGCCAATGAAAGTCCCGTTAAAATTGGTCCAGCCGTTTCGGAGATTAGCCGGAACAATCAGACAGGCAGACAAAAATTTAAAAAATTGTGTTTTTCTTATAAGTACCGTATATTCCATATGCATTAATTATAAAGCAGTTATTTTGACATTACAAACAGACACTTCAATTTTATTAATCTGTATAAATTACTTACTGTCTTACAACGAAGAAAAACATCGCGAGGAAACCTGCACGTATGAGAGAAACTAGCATGTTTTCGAAAGATACGTGAAGTCCGCCAACCCGCACTTGGCCAGCGTGGTGGACTATGGCCTGATCCCCCTAGTATTGAAGGGAGGCCCGTGCCCAGCAGTGGGACGTTAAAAAGGGCTAAATACATACATACATTATATCAAGGGAATGCATGTACGTATATATGATGAAAAAATGAGTACCTACTTAACACTAATATCAATTAATAGTATCATTTTAAACTGTTACACTTCCGCATACTGTTCTTTGATTACGAAATGTGGTTATGTGGTTGATGTATTTTTATTGTGTACAAAACAATCGACAATGATAATAATTTTTCCAGCATTATAAAAAAATATACGAATTATTACATTTTTTTAAGTCATACTTCTTTTGGGACGTTTGGAAATAATTATGAGAGTAAAATTTTTACGATACGCGCGCATCCCGACGGCCAAAAAGTGACATGATGAAGTAAGCTGCATTAATTTTACAAACAGACAGTTGTGACATACGGGGTGAAATCTTTAGCTATTTTGTTCTGTTACGCCAAAGAAGTATAACTTCTTACGTGCGTACATAAGTACACACACACGTTTTTTTCTCTCTAGTGACTTAAAGTTGCGTTAACTATAGGTATAAAGATAAGAACAAGTTGACGAAGGATCATAGTATTATGCAGTCGGAGACATACATACACGTAGCAAAACTCACACCTTTCCTTTTTGAAGTCGGTGAAAATGTCATATATTCCATCACAAACACTCTACAAATCACCTTTGTTTTTAAGAACTACATCTACACTACATGAAGCTATTTTTAAAGTACCACTGCTGGGGGCGGACCTCCCTTCAATACGAGGGGGATCAGGCCATAGTCCATCAGGCTGGCCAAGTGCGAGTTAGAGGACTACACATGTCTTTCAAAAACTTGCTAGATTCTCTCAGACATACAGATTTAGTCACGATGTTTTCCTTTACCATAAAGTAAGTGGTAATCATGTTGGAAATGATTTACACGTGAAAATATCAGAGGTGCAAGACCCGGGATTTGAAGCCTCTACACTCTTTCCCATGCGAGCGTGTTATCACTGTGCTACCACTGCCTTAATGAAACTATTAGCTATACAATACTCTGTGATCAGAATAAACTTTCCCACTATAACAGTAACTAAACATGGTATTTCAGTATGTACCGAAAGAGGCTAATATCATTCTTAAACAGGTCTTTTAAAACTTAAGACGAATTTAGATATGACTTTTGTTCTGCAAGATAAATAAGTTAAAAAAACTTTTGACTTACTATAATGTATGGCAATCATCAAGATATATCCAATGAGCCGAAACTTAAATATTTTATTAGAAGAAGCTGCAGAGTTCCCCTATTCACCTTCTGGCTCCATCGTCAGAGCTCGATGGTGTTAAATTAAAGCATTGTCATCCAAATAAAATATATATTTTTTTTTCGAAGGTTTCTCGTGGAATGGGGGGGGGGGGGGGGGGTAAGAAGTGGAAATAAAAGTAGCTACGAATTTATTTTTCCTTTTTTATATATTCACATGTTCCCGATTTGTTCCCGATTGCCTTGTTTGATTGACAATAGTTCAAAGAGTAATGACCTAATTACGATAAAACTTGGTATTTATACTAATAATGAGTTGCTCAATTCGTAATGACTCGAGTAAGTACCCTCACTAATGACCTACCTACCCATTCCGCGAAATTAAAAACGCACCCTGGTAGGTACTAATAATATTATAAAGAGACAAAGTTAGTTTGTTTGTTTTAACGCGCTTATCTCAGGAACTACAAATTCGATTTGAAAAATTCTTTTGTGCATAAGTTAGCCCGTTTATTGAGGAACACTATAGGCTATATATCATCATGCTACTACCCAAAGGACTGGAGCAATAATCATAAATGTCAACAAATCGGAGAGACTTCCATACATTATTACTAATAGCATAAAGCCAATATTTTTTTTTATAGTATAAGCGCGAGCGAAACCGCGGGTTCTGCTATAATAAGAAAGCGTGATAATAAATCAGGAACATTTTTAATGTTTGTAGGTTATACAGAAATATACGTAAAGACTTAACCACGTTAAATAATTTAATCAACTTTTAAATGAATAAACATAACACGATTTAAAAGTAGGATACTATTGCAAAATTTGCGGCATTTTTAAATTACATAAAACTCGAGGAGCATACGTAAATCTGGGCCGCTTCCAGTGAAAGTGTCTTGCCGCGACGCCATTTTGCAAACCGACTTCACGGAAATGATTTCCTTGATTTAAAATAAACATATCGCCGCTACATTTTTACCAACATAAAAGATTTAATTTATTAAACATTTAAATATTTGTAGGCCCGAACCTTGAAAATTTGAAATTATTTAAAACTAGCGATTCATGTTCGCTAGGTTGATTACCCATACAAACTTTCATCTCCATTTTCACCCCCTTAACGAGACGATTTCCGGGATAAAAAGTATCCTATATCCTTCCCAGGGTCTCTATCTTCTTACCAAACATCTAAATCAGTAGATCCAGAGATTACCCCCTACAACCTCACAAACTCACAAACTTTACCTCTTTATAATATTAGTATAGATAGGTAAGGCAACGTGTCTATCATACAGTTGAACGTGTGACCGTTTAGCTACACAATAAAATATTTCCGCGTTTTAAACGACACGTGGGCCTGACTCGATTCTTATCAAGTCATCGTCATGTTGGATGCCTTGGGCGACTCGAGTCAGATTTTAATACGTTTTGAAAGAGCTAAAGAGTTAAACTTACTTCATTTTCCTCGACTGCCTTTTGTTTCGTTTCAAAGAAATTCTCACACTCACCTGAAACAATAAAAATTACAAATCAATACAAGTTTCAATCTATACATATAATAAAATTCTGAGTCGAATCTGTATATTAAATATTTTTGGAAAATCTTATTGAAATAATCATTATTATTGATACAGCGGCCGAATCTATAAATAAGTTTTTGAAATTTTTGTCTGTCTGTCTGGGAACGCATCATGAGAAAACCACGGAACAGATTTTGATAAAATTTTGTATGATGATAGCTGGTTATCCAGGTCAACATATAGGATACTTTTTATTGCGGGAAAATATCTTATCTCTGAGAAATCTATACTAAACATTAAAACCTAACCAAGGGCGAACGCGAGCGAAGTTAGGGTGAATCGCTAACGAAAATGTTTTTGTTTTCTATCCGAATATTCTATTGTTCAAAGCATATTTTGCAAGCAATGCTAAAAACTTGAAATATTGCAGGTAAATTCCTCATAGGGAAGTAGCTAGTCGTTAAGAAAAAGTTTTTGAAAATTTAACCCCTAAACAGATAAAAAAGGTGTTTAAAAGTGTATGAAAAACTGTAGTTGTATAAAATTATTTATTATTATTATTTTTCAATGAAAAATCGCAGTTAAAAACTAGTGCTCAAGTAGAACCTATTAAGAAAACAAAGGCCAACGTTGTTACGCATAACTTAATCCATCTATACATAGCGAACATAAGAACAGAACGGCAACGCCCTAGCGATTACGAAGTGCGCCCACGCATGCCCTTCGTACTATCTGTTACAACTAATAATAATAATCTAATACGATACGTCAGTGTGACAGAATGTATGTATTTAAAAAAAATCATGACTTGCATGCATCTAACAAAATATGTAAAACTAGCGACTCACCCTCGCTTCGCTCAGGTTTATCCCTAGGTACGTTTTGACGCTTAGTATTCAATAGATTTTTCTTTGATTTTTTTTTGCCAATTTTCCATTGTTTTTAATATTTATTCTGCTATTCAAGGCGGAGACTAAATCTAACAAATCAAAATCCACGAAAATCGGTCCAGCAGTTAAGCAGTATAAGTGTTGTAACAAACCCGACTTTGTTATATATATATATATATATATATATATATATATATATATATATAATAGATATTGTAATTCGTACGGTTGAATAACAAGTACAAAAATAATAAAATCCCAACTACGAAAAAGCGAACTAAAAAGATGAAAACAAATTGACGGAGAAGCATAGTATTTATTATGCAGCATACATGTCACATGTGTGCCTTTCAGATAAGGTTTCTTTTTAAGTTTATCTATATGGGTATCTTTTGTGAGAAAAATGCAATTTTTATATCATTCTCGAAACGCCGAACGAAGTGCTGTCGCCTAGCTACTATAATAAAATATGTAAAACTATATATATATATATATATATATATATATATATATATATAAAATATTGATATACATAACGGTCAATGCTAATTAAGTTTGTAATAAAACATAGTTTATACTAAATCACCTTTCAAAGTCAGCAAACTGCAAAGTAGGTACGGATATTATATTCAATATATATATATATACATACATACATATACATAGCAAAAAAATAGTTTGACCGACTTCAATAAAAACGAGGTTCTCAACCTCAGTCAGATTACAATTAGTTAAAAAGTAATTATTTGCTTATATTTTACAATATGCTTTGAATTGACATTCAAAATCTATTTTTTATCAAATATTTCCATATAAATTTTAATAAGAAACTCCATGTTTTTCAGTGGACTAATTATGAGATGATTATAAACGGTATTACTTTGAAGTAAAAAAACAATTGTAAAAATTATTGTATACCTATAAGCTGACCCCATTAACCTTGGCCCTATCTAAAATCAGTAATTTAGTTCGTAATTTTTCAGTTCATAAAGATCCTATAGAATTCCAATAAATAAATAAATATTAAATATATTGGGACATTAACACACAGCATCATCTAGTTCCATGGTAAGTTACGAGGCTTGTGTTATGGATACCAGATAGTTGATACATTACACATAATATATTACTTTAAATGTATACATACATATTATAAATATAAACGCCCATGACTGGAATACAAACATTCGTGCTCATCACACAAATGAACCCAGCGGGACTCGAACCCGCGATCGCTGGCACAGCAAGTAGGGTCACTACAAACTGATTCAAATGTGTCGTGGTATAATAGCTCGGAAGTAGTGCCAGTGACAGAGAATTTGAAAAATCGTCCGAGTTGGTGTGGACATGTGAAGAAGAAGGATGAAACGCATGTGACGAGAACAGTGATGGAAATATATGTAGATGTATGCAGAGGTAGAGGGAGACGGAAGAAAACATGGATAGGTTGTGTGAGATAGGACATGGGAGAAAAGGATGCATGATGAGTAGACGACTAATAATTAATGAAAGATCCAATAATATAAAGAACTCTAAGTTCTCCCCTAATTTCTCCATAATTTCTCAATTCAATTAAAAACCGTATTCGTAATATTAACAACTGTCTTTATATATAAACTAGCGACTTACCCTTGCTTTGCTTCGGGTTCGTCCCTAGACATAAACAAATCTATCCCACGGGAACCGTACATTTTTCCAGGATGATATATAGCCTAAAGCCTTCCTCGATAAATGGAGTATCTAACACAAAAAGAATTTTTCAATTCCAACAAGTAGTTACTGAGACTAGCGCGTTCAACCCAACAAACATACAAACAAACTCTTCAGCTTTATAATATTAGTATAGACTACACGAAAACTCGCTTTAGTTTACATCATTTCACTAAAATTCCATGCAGCGTTAGTCTTAAGACATACAAACACTAATTTACAGAACAATGAATTTTTAATAGGTATTACTTTGATTATAATATGTAGATAACCCTTATTTTAAAATTATATAACTAATTATTAAGAGTAGGTTCAAAAATAGAGAAATACTTCGCTAAAACTTTCAGAATTTCCGTATATTAATGTAGGGAAAGCAGACACCGCAGTCCACTGGGGCTAAGTCTGGTCTAGACGCTAGGTTCAATGCACAGACGACAAAGGGTTTCCTTTATACTAATTCGATTTTTCGTCTTCCATACAGTGGTTATTGCCCGCGTTTACACTCAGATCTTCTATATTCGATCGACTATACTTGATAAGATTTTTCTTACCCTGTCTTCTCCATACTACACGACGTTGACGAAAGTGTGCCCAAATGGCACGCCTACAAATCACTGAACAAATAACATAACATAGCTTTTTCTAAAAGCTTCACACATTGGTCACTAGAATTCGTTGACCCCCAAACATCTGATTAAGCACCTGTTGTTAATAAAAAACTCAGTTCAGCTATTTCTTTTTGAACTGTGACTTCAAATCCGTTATTTTTTTTTTTTTTTAATTTCTATTACATTTAAATAGACCAAACTAACATCAGCATAGACAGTACATACATTTTACTAATATTATAAATGTGAAAGTATAGATGTTTGTTACTCAATCACGTCACAACGGCTGAACGGATCTGGATGAAATTTGGCACAGAGATAGATTATACTCTGGAATAGCACATAGGCTACTTTTTATCCCGGAAAAACGTGCGGTTCCCGTTGGATATATTTGTTTTTGTTTTCGCCGCTAGTACATATATCCTGTGCGAAAATCGAATTCACATCTATAAAATATTGATATACATAACGGTCAATGCTAATTAAGTTTATAATAAAACATAGTTTATACTAAATCACCTTTCAAAGTCAGCAAACTGCAAAGTAGGTACGGATATTATATTCAAATGAAAGTATTTAAATTTTAAATGAGCCCAAATTGATAAATTTATTATTACAATTACTTTTTTCGGTATTGATTTTGAATGTTAGATTTGATTTTGAAAAAAAAATTATATATTTCTAACTATCGACGTATCTTCGCTTCGCTCGGGTCCCTAAATACACAAATTTTGTTCACAATTTCATGGGTTTTAAATGTTTGCACGGGACCCTGATTCTTTTTCTAAAATAAAATTTAGCCTAAGTTACTCCTTATAACACTCTTCCAGTGCATGTTCCATCAAAATATAGCCGTATCGGAGATTAGCCGTAACAAACGGACAAACAAAAAATTTAAAAATTGTAATTTTGTTTTAAGTATCGTATATACTTTCATATGCGTTTAGTAAAAAGCTGTTATTTTGACATTACAGACAGACACTTAAATTTTATTTACTAGTTATTAGCACATAATATGTAAAATATTAGCGTAAATCCAACTGTAATATTTTACAGTCGAAATAAATTATTATGTGCATAAAATACAGGCTTAGATATGTTCGCCGTTGATATACAACTAGCGACTCACCCTTTCTCCGCTCGGGTTCGTCCCTACTTATGTTTTAACGTTTACTATAGATTTCTCAGAGATGAGATATTTTTCCGCAGTAAAAAGTTTCCTATATGTTGACCCGGATAACCAGATATCGTCATACCAAATTTCATCAAAATCCCTCCAGTGGTTTTTCCGTGATGCGGTAACAGACAGACAGACAGACAAAAATTCTAAAAACTATAGATTCGGCCTTTGTATCCATAATAATGCCTATTTCAATTAGATTTCCAAAAAAAAAATTTAACGTACAGATTCGGCTTACTTACAATTTTATTATTATTATATGTATAGATTTTTTTATAAAATATGTATGCACTTAAAATTTAAAAGTTAATTGGAAAGATTATCATCATATCTATACTTACTCCGTCCAAACAAACAGAACATCTTCCACACTATCTGTTATAATATCATTGTAATTTATTTTTATCGCAATAACACTATCATATCAACTTAAAAAAAAACATATAATATATAAACTATAACTAAGTATAAAGCAAACAAATAATTTTATTTTTAAACGATATCAAAATATGTGAACAGTTATTTTATAATAAAGAAACTAAAGTACTAAATCATTCATTATAGAACGTCCAATCTACAAAATAAAAACTCTTTATGTTACACAGCGACTCACCCTCCGCTTCGCTCGGGTTCTTCGCTATGTATTTATATATATATATTTTTTTGGTTTTAATTTCTTTTTTGTGGGACCCTATTTTTTTTTCTAAAATAAAAGTAGCCTAAGTTACTCCTTATAACATCAGCTATCTGACAGTGAAAGTTTCGTCAAAATCGGTCCAGCCGTTTCAGAGATTAGCCGGAACAGACAGACAGAAAAAATTGTAAAAAATGTTGTTTTGGTATATGTACCGTGCATACATCTATATACATTTAGTAAAAAGCGGTTACTTTAATATTACAAACAGACACTCCAATTTTATTTATCTGTATAAATTGTTCATAGAAAAATACTAAAATCGCTAAATAAAAAAATAATAAAAATTAAAAAATGTTGGGGGTAGGAGGGAGGAGGGTAAGGGGGCTTAAGTAGGGTTAAAAATACTTTACGATCTATTTTAATACCTATCAAGTATACAAAAAACAATCATTAAAATCGGATTGGTCGCTAAAATAGGATCATTGAACCATACAAAATCTATGAGAATCGTGTTTTGACAAACCACAAAAAGTATGATAATTGATTGGTAATATGTGTCAAATTTTGATCTTAAATGTTGAAATGTACTTTTACAAGTCTTTAAAAGTCTAATATATAAATATCTCATGTCACGGTGTTTGTGGTCGCACTCCTCCGAAACGGCTCGACCGATTTTGATGAATATTTTTTTGTATATTCGGTAGGTATGAGAATATGTCGTAAAGTATTTTTCACCCTCCCACCCCGACCACCCATTTATTATCGCGGTTTTTATATGAACAATATCCAAATAATTTAATATTACATAAATATAACATAAAGCAAAAGAGTTTCTTTGGAGATTGTATGCGAGCGAAGACGCAGCTTCTGCTAATAAAAATAAAAAAAAAATCTATCGACCTACATGAAATGATCAAACTTTAATATAGGGTTTATTGACACAAGGACTTTGCACTAGAACGTGAGATCGATATCTAAAGACTCGAACGCATAATACTTAAGACAGGCTGTATATATTATGTTTGTTCATTGCTTTAAGCACTTTGGGATAACGTAGCTATCTATTATTGAAAATATAATCAAAATCGATTAAGTAGTTTCAATGTATCGAATACAAACAAACCAACAAAAAAATATTATAGAAAAGTGCAAAACGAAATAAATATTCATCTCGACGAGAACTTTTATAGTTTATTTGTACGTCTATACAATCCATTGTTTCTTTTGTAAGCTACGTAGCTTTGCTAGTTAAGTATCCAATGAGCCTGACAAAGACGCCTTTAGAGAGAGGCGCAGGTTAAATCTGGGAAATCTAACAAAAAAAATAAAAAAAGCATGTTGGGACATTAACACAGCACCATCTAGTTCCATGGTAAGCTACGGGGCTTGTGTTATGGATACCAGATTGTTGATACACTACACATATATAACTTTAAATACATACATATTATTAATATAAACACACACGACTGGAGTACAAACATTCGTGTTCATCACACAAATGAATGCCCCCAGCGGGACTCAAACCCACGACCGTTGGCACAGCAAGTAGGGCCGATACAAGCTGAGCTAAACGTGTCGTCAAAGTCATATTCTTATTCAAAAAATATGCTCCTAAGCGAGAATAGTTGTATAAAAAATTGTTTAGAAACAAATTATCTCAAACGCATACACTGTACGGACAAAAAATAAAACATTATATACACGTACTGTATGAAATATGAATTATTTGTATTACAAAAACTTATTCTAAAAGTCCATTCGTTACGAGTGTTGTTATTTTTTAAATTTTTTCAAAGTAATAAAAAATGTGAAATTGAAATTAACAGGAAAAAAACTTTATAAAGTATCGCTACACGAGTTATGAACAACTGTTGCCTTACTTGCCAGTCTAGACGAGGCGGAAGATCAAAGCTACAAATAAGTAAGTAGTTTTATTTAAATGATTAAATATGTGAAATATATTCAGAATAAAATAAATTATTAGAATAATCTTGTATTATTTTTGAATAACTGAATAGGAATTAAAATGGACTCTACAGCCCTTTTGTTAAACTTTTATAATCAATAAATTTTATTAATAAATAATATATAAATATAAATAAATAATAATAATATAAAACGTATTTATATTTAAAAAATATATATATATATAAATAAAATCAATGATTAAGAAACACGTCCACACAACGCGAGATGTTATAACAAACTAAGCGAAAATTTAATACAACTTTCGCACTACCTGCACGTCTAGACAGGGGGTGGGGGCAATAACATGAATTAAATTAAAAAAAAAAACAATAACCCTAAAAACTAAAAAAATATCTAACTATAAAAATTAAATTAAAATATTTTTATAATATTAATTTTTTACGTATAATAAATAAACAATAAAATGATATATTAATATATTAAAAAAAACTATCGAAAATCGAGATAAATAGTGTGTGCGGAACACGTCCGTACAACGCGACGTATCGTAACAAACTAAACAAAACTTTGATCAGCTGTTGGGTCGTGGCTGTTGCACTGTGCACTACCTGCCACTTGCCAGTCTAGACGGGGGGCGGGGGATGATATGCAATTGAAACAAAAATCTATGATGATGTCAAGAACATCGAGAGATTTCGCTACGAACAAAGGGCGAAAAACCCTTTGTTTGTAGCGATGCATTAATTTCGTTTTTAACCGAGGTGATTCACAATATTGTTATATTGAACTAGCGAATCACCCTCTCTGCGCTCGGGTTCGTCCCTGCTTAAGTTTTAACGTTTAGTATAGATTTCTCAGAGATGAGACATTTTATCGCAGTAAAAGTATCCTATATGTTGACCCGGATAACCAGCTATCATCATACCAAATTTCATCAAAATCTGTCCAATGGTTTTTTTCGTGATGCGGTCACAGACTGACAGACAAAAATTCTAAAATAATAATGTCTATTTTAATAAGATTTTCCAAACAATATTTAATGTACAGATTCAACTCAAAATTTTATTATATGTATAGATTTATATCCAACCACTCTTGACACACTGCAACATATTATTTTAAAAAAACCCTTTAAAATAGATTCATAAAAACACAACCGTATAGAGTCCCTCTTTCTTCAGAAGTCGATCAAAAATAAACGTCATTTTTACTAGTATTTGCTAAATATGATTTTTTTTTTAATTAAACAAACTGTTTACTCCATTCGAAGTCAAACCTGCGACCACCAATAAAATAAACAGTGCCCATTAGTAACAGTAGCTCTACTCTATTTAGTTAGCCCTGATAGTAATAAAGGCAAAGTGCGTTTATTTAACGCATCAAACAATTTAAATTAAGCATATACATACTATACATATGTACGACACGTTTGGCTCAGCGTGTAGTGACCCTACTTGTTATACCAGCGATCGCGGGTTCGAGTCCCGTTGGGGGCATTCATTTGTGTGATTAGCACGAATGTCTGTACTCCAGTCATGGGTGTTTATATTTATAATATGTATTTAAAGTTTTATATGTGTAGTGTATCAATTATCTGGTATCCATTACACAGGCCTCGTAGCTTACCATGAAACAAGATGGTGCTGTGTGCTAATGTCCCAACATATTTATTTTATTTTATTGTATGTCATACGCTCTATTAAATTTTCCACGGGATAAAACTACCTATTTATTATCCGACTGCGATGAAACCCAAAGGAAGGTTATGTTTTTCACCTGTATGTATACATGTATAATACTATGTTCCTTTGTCAACTTGTTTTCATCATTTTTAGTTAGTTTTTAACGGGCTCTTTTATTTTTTTTTATGAATTTATTACAATATTAGCAAAACAAAAATTTCTGGAAAGAACTAAGCAATTCTGATGTGAATCACAAGTCTATACATATAATAAAATTGTAACTGAGCCGAATCTGTACATTAAATATTTTTTGGAAAATCTTATTGAGATAGATTTTATTATCGATACAGACGCCGAATCTATAGTTTTTAGAATTTTTGTCTGTCTATCTGTGACCGCATCACGACCACATGTAGAGATTTTGATGAAATTTTGTTATGATGATAGCTGGTTATCCGGGTCAACATATAGGATACTTTTTACTGCGGGAAAATATCTCATTTCTGAGCTAAATGTTAAAACGTAACTAGGGACAAACCCGAGCGGAGCAAGGTTGAGTCGCTAGCTTTCTACAAATGTAAAGTAAATTTGTTAATTATTGTATATTATTTGTATCTAACAATAAGTTTCACTCTAGCCAACTCATATCAAGGTCGACTATTTGCGAATGGCCTTATTTCCTACATCTTTTGTTTCAAATATCAAAACCTTTGTAATAACAAAAACTATGAGAGGTATTTTATTAAAATGTATGTATGTATGTGTATGTATTTCATTTTAAAATATATGATAATTACTTGTTTTTTTTTACTAAAAAAGGCAAAGAAACTTCGAAATCACTTAAATATTCCATCCAGATTTCTTTGTAATCTTACTAATCTTATTTTTTACTAATATTAAATTACACAATTAAATGTGAAAGTTTAGATGTTTGGATGTTTGTTACTCAATTACGCCAGAACGGTTGAACGGATCTGGATAAAATTTGGCACAGAGATAGGTTATAGTCTGGAATAGCACATAGGCTACTTTTTATCCCGGAAACATGTAGTTCCCGTGGGATAATTTGTTTCTGTTTTTCTAGAGGCGAACCCGAACGAACCGGGTATAAGCCGCTAGTCTTGTACATGGGAGTCTTGATCTTATTATTCAAGAAAAACCGATTACTAGGCAAAAAGTAAAAAATAACTCTACAGGACTTTTCAATTTACGATAGAGTTTTATTTACGTACAGAAAAATCATAGAACCACCACCTATTTGGAAATCGGTTTGAAAGAATTATAACGGCCTGTGAACACACAATAAATATGTGAAAAGCTTCAAATGGAAATGAATTTTTATATTTTTTTATGTAAGCTCTGACCTGAAAATAATAACTACTTGTAAATAACGTACTTGTAACCGTTTTTGTGGAAGAACCTTTCATGAGCACAAATGATAAATCTTACTACTATATAAATGCGAAAGTTTGGATGGATGGACGTTTGTTACTCAATCACGCCAGAACGGCTGAACAGATCTGGATGATATTTGGCACAGAGATAGATTATAGTCTGGATTAGCATATAGGCTACTTTTTATCCCGAAAAATTCACGGTGCCCGTGGAAAAGATTTTTTTTGTTCTTCACTAGGGATAAACCTGAGCGAAGCGAGGGTGAACCGCTAGTAATGTATATTTAATAAAAATATAACATTAAGTGATAGACAAAATTATCAAAAGTAAAACTGTAATTGTTGCATATGTTGCTAAAGAGTATACATAACGAACGTAAGCACCAAAGGTGGGTTTTAAAAAAATAATTTCCTAAAGGGAAATAGGGGATGAAAATTTATATCAAAATTCATAATTTATTAAGTATTGAAAATGTTTAAACCTTCTGTATATATTGCTGACTAGCGACTCATCCTCGCTCCGCTTAGTTTCGTCCCTACTTACGTTTTAACATTTAGTATAGATTTCTCAGAGATGAGATATTTTCCCGCATTAAAAAGTATCCTATATGTTGACCCGGATAACCAGCTATCATCATACCAAATTTCATCAAAATCTATCCAGTGGTTTTTCTGTGATGCGGTCACAGACAGACAGATAGACAAAAATTCTAAAAACTATAGATTCGGCTATAATAATGTCTATTTCAATAAGATTTTTCAAAAAATATTTAATATACAGACTCGGCTAGGTTACAATTTTATTATATGTATAGATAAAAAAACTCCATCGGCTTAGAATTTTGTTTTAAAAATGCTACCTTCGCCTTCTTACTTAATTATTCATTAACCGTCACTTACACGTGCCCGTTTATTTACTTCGCAATCGATATTGATCGTGTGCAGGTCGAATAAGTACACCAAGGGTATACCTTACAATAAAATATATTCGCTACGTATTTAGTTGCAGTCGAAGCTCCTGCGCGTGTCTGATTCATGGTATCTTTTATTTTGACATTACAAACAGACACTTCAATTTTATTTATCTGTATAGATGTATGTACAAGAGACTTACCATTGCTTCGCTCAGGTTCGTCCCTACGTACGTTTTGGATGGATAAAAATAATAATTGCGAGTGTACCTTAGGATATAGAGATAAGACTATATATTAGTACATATGTACACAGGCATGATGATTTTTATATCCCTTACTTGAGAAAAGATTAATTCCCCATACAAACTTTCATACCCCTTTTCATCCCTTTAAGGGACGATTTCCAGGATAAAAGCTATCCCCAGGGACTTAAACTTTCTTCATACCAATATTCATCTATATCGGTTCAGCGGATTTTTAGTTTATCCATTATAAACAAACTTACAAACATTACCTCTATAATATGCAGATTAGAGACTTATCATTGCTTCACTCGGATACGTCCCTACGTACGTTTTGGATAGATAAATATAATAATTGCGAGTGTACCTTAGAATATAGACATACACTTCACTTTTCTGTAGTCTTTTTTAAGACCTAAAATTTTCTACTACATTGATTTGATGTATCTCTTAATGGTTAGCCAGCGTTAACCATATCTAAGGATGACTCGACAGAACCAGTTATTGAGATTTTTGGAGGAAATGAAAGATTTTCCTGTAGTAAAAGGTATCCTAAATATTGACCGTGATAATAAGTGATCACACTATAATATAGTATACGCATGATTTTATTTATTTTTTACACAATACGTTACATCGTTATATAATTAGAAAAAAATATATATCCAGCTCCATAAAACTAAAATTTAGTATATTTCTTTTTAAATACAATACCGTTACGGATACTTTAAACGTCCGTTACTTCGCGCGCTTGGCGTGACGTCACAGTATGACACATTGAAAAACGACGACTTTAGTTTGTAGCGATTAAATCGCTAGTCGCTCTGTTATTATAATACTCTGACGTCACATTCGGTCTGACCAATGGCGTGCGTTTCAACTACTTTGAATTTCCCACTTATTTTTGCACTTTTTAATAATTATTTTCTTAATCAAAAAAAAAAGTACATAAAAAAATATCGATATAGGCTGAATTCAAAAGCAATGAAGATTATAAAAAAAAAACAGTTTTATTTAAATCACACGCATATTCCTTATTGTTTATATATCAAAAAAGGATAAAGAAATATGTATGGTGCCAAAATGCATTTTGTATACACTTAGTTTCTCATCTTAGCCGAGTAGGTCATTAACACTACGCCGGAACTCTACGTACTTTGTTATATTAATATCGAGTTATTTACGTTTGGACAAAAGCGAACGAACGTCAATTGATTTTTTGTGGCTTCCGAGAAAAATGTCAGTCTTATTTTACATCTAAAGTAGCCCGCTACATATCTATTTTACTTCAATAAAAAAAAGTTGTTATTTTTAGCCCTTTTTAACGTCTCGCTGCTGGGCAAGGGCCTCCCTACAGTACGATGCCAAAGTCCATCACGCTGGTCAAATGCGGGTTGGCGGACGTATGCCTTTCAAAATTTGCAATGCTAGGTTTTCTCAGACATTTTCTCACAATGTGTTCCTTCACTGTTAATAAAATAGTAATAAAGAAGCCTTTTATTATTTCCCATTTTTACATGCAATGTTGACCCGCATAACCAGCTATCATCATACCAAATTTCATCAAAATCTGTCCAGTGGTTTTGTCGTGATGCGTTCCCAGACAGACAGACAGACAAAGAGACAGACAGAAAAAATTCTAAAAACTATAGATTCGGCCTCAGTATCAATAATAATGACAAATTCAATGAGATTTTCCAAAAAACATTTAAATGTACATTCGATTCAGTTAATAATTTTATTATTATATGTTCACAAACGTCGACACGGCAACGAATAATGTATGTATGAACAATACAAATATCACGAGCTGAAATTGAATGTTACACACAAACAGAATTACAGACCACAGCGACTAACAGTCAATAGCGTTGAATAACTAGCATTTTGCTCTGGCTTGGCGTAGGTTTGTCTGGTATCCCCCCCCCCCCCCCCAACGTGCGTTCACCTTGTTGGTGTTGGAGGGGATGGTGGGGAGGGAGGGCTCGTTAACGTCTGGCAGTCACAAAACGCACAGGGAATTGGCCCACTTCAATGCGCAGTGTACCATGCTAGTTGCTCCTGGTACTTCTCTGACGGCAGAGTGGACCGTTCGAGCAACCTCATGTTTATTGTGGTCTACTTCGGCAGACCTGCCGTCGAGGCGTCGTGGTTGAGTGCCTAAGTGATCCTGCGGCGCTCCATTAAGACGGGGGATGTTCCGTTGGGTTTTAGTGGGTAGTACTGGCTTTGTCGGTAAGTCCCACATAACAGTTAAAAAGTTAAAAAAAAATGGGTTGTCCATCATTATCTATAACATTTATCGTATTCCTATTATAAATGCGAGAATTTGTATGTGTGTAGGTTTGTTACACGTTACATCACATTCAAATGGTTTGATGAATTTGGATGATGTACATCTATACTAACTAGTAATCGCCGCATGGTTAAAAATCAACCATAATTCATTAAGTTATATATTTATTGTGTTGCGTATATTACAATATTCATCTATCCTCAATTTGACCACAGACTTTAACAATAAACAAAAGAGTATATATGCGTGTGTGTGTCAAATACATGGTAGTGTGTGTAATGTTTTTTTTATTGATTGAATATATTTTTTATGCATAATTTAAAAAGAAAATATTAGCATTCTGCACTCCTTCTCTATATAAACTTTAAGTGTGGGAAATTTCACACTCCTCCGTCCGCGCAATTTTCGTAAAAAGGGGTCCAAAGTTTTTGCTTCACGTATTAATATATAGATATAATAAAGAGGCAAACTTTGTTTGTATATAAGGGGTGATCTCGGGAACTACTGAACCGATTCCAAAAATTCTTTCACTAATAGAAAGCTACACTATCCCTGATGGATATATACTCTATTTTATCTTTATTTAAGAAAAAAATCAGTTTCAAATCTTAATATTTGCAAATCAAGTCAGAGTGAAAATCGCTAAATAAAAACATTCAATTGTCATAAATTTAAAAATCCTCAATTTTATAAGACTCGTCCGCGCTTACCGTACATTAATGGTATTAAGCATGGATAATACATATAGTGGATTAAAAAATATATGTTATATAGTATCACTAGCGACTCACCCTCGCTTCGCTTCGGCTTCTTCCCTAGATTAAAACAAATCTATCCCACGGGAACCGTACATTTTTCCGGGATGATATATAGCCTATAGCCTTCCTCAGTTAACGGGCTATCTAATGCAAAAAGAATTTTTCAAATCGGATTTGTAGTTCCTGAGATTAGCGCGTTCGACCAAACAAACAAACAAACAAACAAACTCTTCAGCTTTATAATATTAAGTATAGATTTACACGTTAGAAAGAGATAGCACTCACAAACCGAAAAGGTCCTCACTACCAGTATTGGATACAATGTTGGCTTCACGTTCAAATCCGGGGTTAAGCGTAACGCACTGAATATCAAGGTCAAATTATTTTGGTTCATTGGTTTTTGCGCAGCTTTTTAGAATATTATGCTAATAATGGAGTACTCTTGGAAGTACACGTGTTTCAACCGAAGCCATGTGACGACGACTATGTATCCATTTGCGCGTATATTTTTTCTAATAAAACCGCCCGCGTAGTTCAATTATGTGTTACTTACTATATTTGAATAAATTATCTATACAGATAAATAAAATTGGTGTGTCTGTTTGTAATATTGAAAAAAAAAAACGCTTTTTACTAAATGCATATGGATGTATACACGGTACATAATACATATATGTCAAAACAACATTTTTTACAATTTTTGTCTGTCCGTCTGTTTGTTCCGGCTAATCTCTGAAATAGCTGGACCGATTTTGACGGGACTATCACTGACAGATAGCTGATGTAATAAGAGGTAACTTAGGCTACTTTTATTTCTAAAAAAAATAGGGTCCGTCGAAAAAAATTAAAACCAAACTAATTATTTAATTGTTTTGGGAAGCACCCTAGGGACAAACCAGAGCGAAGCGAGGGTGAGTCACTAGTAGTTTATATATTACTCTGATGTATAAGCTATATTAGTGTTAAATATTATCAAAATCCGTACAGCAGATGTTGACAGAAAGAGTAACAAACGTACATACGTATACGAAGATATCGTCACAAACTTCAGATTTAATAATACTAATAAAATGTTCATTAATTTGTCGAAGACGGCTTTCACCGATCTGACCAGTTTAAATTGTATTCTATAGAGACTTTCAGGTCCCACTGATGGTCACGGGCCTCTCTTCAATATGAAGGGGATAAAGCCATAGTCCACCACGCTGGACAAGTGCGGGTTGGCGGACTTCACAAGTCTTTCGAAAACTTGATAGGTTCTCTCAGACATGCAGGTTTCCTCACAAAGTTTTCCTTCACCGTAAAGCAAGTGGTAAACATGTTGGAAATGATTCGCACAAAGAAAATATTAGAGGTGCGAGACCCGGAATTTGCACCAGCTTCACTCGGTTTCCAGCGAGCGCGTTACCACTGGACTACCAGTGCCTGAGAAAACCATATTTGAATAAAAATAACCTATACTCTATTGTAGAATCATAAAAAAACTATATTTTTTTATTGATAACAAAGAGTGAAGCTTGTCAAATAGCAACTAAACAATAAAAAAAAGAAAATCGTTTCACAAACAAAGGGGGAAAAGGCACTGAATTGTTTTTGCCATTGTATATTTTTATATAGGTATATGTATAGACTGCTTGTGCCCTTGTATTCATATCTAAATGGATTGATCATTTTCGTTTTACTTGCGTCGATAGATACAGACTCCACATGGTTAGGTATCTATTGTATACTAGCGACTTCGCCCCGCTTTGTTTCGCTCCGCTATGCGAATTTTGTTCACTATTTCATATGTTTTATTTGCGCAAAACCTTAATTCTTTTTCTAAAATAAAAGTAGCCTAAGTTACTACTTATAACATCAGCTATTGCCAGTGAAAGCCACGTCAAAATCAGTCCAGCCGTTTCGGAGTCTAACCGAAACAAACAGACAAACATTTTTTTTATATATTTTTTCTTATGAGTACCGTATATATACTATATATATATATATATATATATATATATATATATATATATATATACTTTCATTATACGCATTTAGTAAAAAGGTGTATATGTATATATGTATATATATAGTTCAGTTCAGTTATTTGTTATGGTGTCTTTAATAAGCCGGTTTATATTTTATAAAAAGTATGAATATATAAGTCCTTATTCAGATAGTATAAAGGCACACTACACACTATTGTACTATATATAATACATATTTAAATATACAATTTATACAAGTATTTTCTCTTTGTGTGAGTGTGTATATGGGTGCGCGTGCGTGTGTATACGCGTGTGTATGCGCGTGTGCGTGTGTGGGCGCGCGTGTTTGCGTAAGTAGCAAAAAAACAAAGGCTGTATCCGTGCAAAATAATAATATAATCATAATATAAATCTGTTAAAACGTAAAATATTTAAAAAAAAATGTTTTTTTTTTTTTCAATACTTAACACATTTGCAAGGTCATTCTAAAAATATGTATGAAACCTTGAAAACACTACCCGTTTTACAATCACAATATTATTATTGTACTTAAATGTTGAAATTGTTATTTATTTACGCCTTAATACACTCGAAATAAAATCCATTTATAACGACATTCCATTGCCTAAATAAGATCTATACAATAATAAAGTTTAATGATAACCTGCCTAACCCTTTCAATTGCATGTACAAACAGACAGACAAACATGCGGTAACAAGTATTACAAGTATTGACAAAAGGGGTAAAAGTAAAAAGTGCATTGTACTGACGCGGCGTCAACGCACTTTGTAAGTTCACGCTCTCATTTTGTACTGGATTTCAGAAATGTTTAGACTTACAAAACTTCCATCAATCGACAATTTATACAAAGATATAAAGCTGGAGAGTTTGTCCGTTTATTTATTGATTTTATAACATACTAGCGATATACCCTCGCTTCGCTTAGATTTTTCTCTGATTTATTAAATGTCATCCAAATCCATCCAGCCGTGCATTTCTAAAAAACCAAAACCGATCAAGTACGAGTTGGACTCACACACGAAGGGTTCCATACCATCATATAAGATATAATATAACACTATGTACTAATTGATTTTTTTTCATTTGCATGGCAGCCATTTTGAAACTCGCCATTTTGTTTTTTTTTATTATTTGTTGTTATAGAGGCAATAGAAATTCACACTCTGCGAAAATTTCAACTCTATTTATTATGGTTCATGAGATACAGCCCATTGACAGACGGACGGACAGCGGATGCTTAGTAATAGGGTCCCGTAGAAACCCTTCGGGTACGGAACCCTTAAAATCAGTTGATAAACAAACAGAAACAAGTTGCTGAACCGTTTTGTCTCTACATATTTATATAAACATACCTATGTAACATCAACAAAGTAGACTATGTAAGGGATTAAATACGTTTAACCTTCAAGTTACCATACTTTGAAGCCATATTTTGCGGTTATTGTATAATGTGCGGGTAAAAATAACACACACGTGTTGTAATCAGTCGATGTTTCCACGGGTTTGCGAGTTATAAAAAATTCAGATTGCAATTTGTGCCTACTACTTACTTAGTAGGTTCGATTTCGACATGGACGTTGGTATATAGAATTACTAGTGTATAGTGTATACTTACTATAAAGCTATAAATAATAAATAAATATCTTGGGACATTATCACACAGCACCATCTGGTTCCATGGTAAGCTACGAGGCTTGTGTTATGGATACCAGATAGTTGATACATTACACATATACTCGTATAACTTTAAATACATACATATTTAAAATATAACCCATGACTGGAGTACAAACATTTGTACTCATCACACAAATTAATGCCCCCACCGGGAGTCGAAACCGTGACCGCTGGCACAGCAAGTAGGGTCACAACAAACTGAGCCAAACGTGTCGTCGAGATATAATGAAATTATGAAAATTTTGTTATCGATATGCTGTTACGTATATCAACTTTAAACTGTAATAGAATCCTATTACTTGGCTGTAAATTTGTTTTGCTCGGTAGCTCAGTAAAAAATAAATACAAAAACAAAATAACTTACTGCGTAAGAACGATGTTAACGTAGAAACAGAATAATGCATGTACACTGTATAAGCAACTATATAATAAGACGAATCTAATCACCATATTTCATCAAAATCGGTTAAGCCGTTTAGTAATTACGTAGAGTCCGATATACATACATACATATATGCCTAAAACATAACCCTCTGAGCTTGGCCGCAGTCGGTTAAAAATAAAATGATCGATTGCAGGCAGTTGCGCAGGCGCATCTACACTTAGTACGTATTTATTAAAATCACAAATGATATTACAATAATCTTAGAAACGCTTCACAACAGTAATGACGTCAGCCCCTTATTCGCTTGGCAGACTTGTTGGCACTTTGTTCGCGTTAGTTTTTCTACGTGACACAGCGGACGTTAAATGCAAAGTTAGTTATTTCCGGCGGCGTTGCTTGTATTTTTACACGACTGCGCGACGCAAAGGAGGGTAATGTGTTTATCAGCCTATGTATGTATGTGTGTTTGTACTTTGTACCTTTGTGGCACTATTTCGACCAAACGCGTGGGCCGATTTTGATAAATGACACGTCGTTTGATTCGTCATGACAGCGCGAATGTCATAAAAAACATAAACATTTGGAAAAATCAAAATGGCCGATTTTGAACGCCATAATGTGAAAAAGAAAAAAATGAAATTTAACGAACTATGTCAAGTGGGGTATCGTTGAATAGGTATTTAAAAATGATTTTTAGGTTTCTTCCATCATTTTTCATTTTACATAACAGTTTAGGATATATAATGATTTAAAGTTGGTTAACAACCATTCTCGCTAACTTTCCTACTTAAAAATACTTCAAAAGCTGTAAATAAATAAATATATCATAAAACTCCGACTGCATAATACTATATTCCATCGTGAACTTGTTTTCATCTTTATTTAGCTTTTATGCAGTCGAGTTTTTTATTTTTATAATATATTAATTTATTGCTCTAGTGTCCACGTAGCGATTGAAATTCGATAATAATCAATATTGAAAATTTGAGGAAAACATACATATATGAATAGAATTTATTCTATATTTCTTCAGTCCTTTTTTAACGTCCCACTGCTGGGCACGGGCCTCCCATCAATACGAGGGGGATCAGGCCGTAGTCCACCACGGCGGCCAAGTGCAGATTGGCGGACTTCATACGTCCTTCGAAAACTTGCTAGGTTTTTTCAAACATGAAGGTTTCCTCACAATGTTTTCCTTTACCGTAAGGCAACTGGTAATCGTATTAAAAATGATTCGCACATGAAAATATCAGAAGTGCGAGACCCGGGATTTGAACCCGCTTCACTCAGTTTTCCAAGCGAGCGCGTTACCACATGGCTACCACTGCCCACTGTCTATATAATAAAATCGTTTCCAATTTTTTTACTGGTAACACAAGCTCGTCAATAGCTACTAAATAAAAAAAAAAACAAAATCGGGCAATTTGGACACTTATGTGCGGAGCAAAACAAAAACTTACTACGCGAGAAAAATCTAGTTTAATTTAGTTTATTTTATTTATATTTAAGATATAGTACCTAATTCAAATAGGTATCCTTGAATACAACAAGATTACAATAAGAAATAAGACATTTTAAAATTTTACATATACTTTCTCTTTTAGAATTACAGAGAGAAAATAAAATTCCACATTCTTATTTCCAGTTTATATAAAACTAGCGACTCACTCTTGTTTCGCTCGAGTTCGCCCCTAGCAAAACAAGAACAAACCTATCCCACGGGAACCGTACATTTTTCCGGGATAAAAAGTAGCCTATGTGTTATTCCAGACTATAATCTATATCTGTGCCAAATTTCATCCAGATCCGTTCAGCCGTTCTAGCGTGAAAGAGCAACAAACATACATCCGTACATACATACTTACAAACTTTCGCGTTTATAATATTAGTAGGATTTTGGCTTAAAAACAAGCTTACCACGTTATAACAATCATGACCTATCTCATACAGACCTTCAAAAGATAAAAAAACCAGGTACCCTAGGTCCGTAGGCCATTGACCTATAAGACAGAGGTCGTTGACTAAAGCAAAAAACGTCGACTTTTTATTACGACGAATTGATATTGCAAGAATAAAAAAAGTTTGTGTAACTTAATAAGCTAATTTGATAGGGTTTAATTAGGTAATTAAGTAGACCAAAAAGTATAGGAACGTAGGTTTTTTTTCTCAAGGTTTACCAAGTAATATTATTGTTAAACAAAATCTTTTAAAATGTCACAAAAAATGTACGTTTTTAAAATATAACCTTCAGATTTAGACGTCTTATGCCATATTTTTGGTTATACATAAAAATAAAGTCAAAATTCTACTGATATTACGAAATTATTAGCTACTAGCGACAGTAGACAAAAACAAATATATCCCACGGGAACCGTAGATTTTTCCTCGATAAAAAGTAACCTAATTGTTGTTCCAAACTATAATCTATCTCTGTGCCAAATTCCATCCAGATCCGTTCAGCCGTTCTGGCGTGATTGAGTAACAAACATCCATCCATCCAACCTCACAAACTTACACATTTTTAATATTAAGTATGGACTATCCTACGAAACCACCTGTGTTATACACTAAAATTTGTTTCAGGCCGCTTTCACATTTTACGGAGTTATGGAACCGGTTTTCATATACGGTTTGTGATATGTGAACTGGTTTTGATATACGGTGGCAGAATAAACGAGTGGGTTTTTTACCATATCAGGTTTTGGCGTGCGATGTGAACAACCATGCTTGCATTCCCCTCTGAAAACCGTAAACCAAAACCGTTCGGATAAACCGTAAAGTGTGAACCTTTTTTATGTTGATAAATGCACTTATGCAAACCACCTGCATACATACAGGTGGTTATGTGGGACTCACCGGCCAGAAAAGCCAGTACTACCCACTAAAACCCAACAGAACCTCCCCTGTCTTAATGGGGCGTCGCAGGGTCGCTTACCCACTCAACTACGACGCCCCGACGCCAGGTCTGCTGAAGCAGACCACAACAACCATGGGGTTGCTCCACAGTCCACTCTGCTATCAGAGAAGTACCAAGAGTAACCCGCATGCCCACCGAAGTGGGCCTATGTGGGGTGCCCCGCACGGTCATAGTCAATAAACATTTTTTTACCCTACATTTATATATGCACTAGCGACTCACCCTTGCTCCTCTCGGGTTCGTCCCTACTTACATATTAACGTTTAGTATAGATTTCTCAGACATGAGATATTTTCCCGCAGTAAAAAGTATCCTATATGTTGACCCGAATAACCAGCTATCAACATACCAAATTTCATGACAATCCCTTCAGTGGTTTTTCCGTGATACGGTCACAGATGACAGACAAAAAGACCAAAATTCTAAAAAGCTATAGATTCGGCCTCTGTATCGATAATAATGATTATTTCAAAAAGATTTTCCAAAAAATATTTAATGTACAGATTCGGCTTAGTTATACTATAATATAGTAGTAAGCGAGTAAAGCGGCTGTAACATACGTTCAGACAAACCATGGAACTGCCCGAATATGGTCTTCACAAAAATCCTAGAAACCGACTGCAACGCCACTTATGGGGTATAATTGTGAACCTAAGTCATCCAGAACCCACTCAAACACACATAAAAAAATTCATCAAATTCGGTCCAGCTATTTAGTAGTTCAGTGACGTACACGAGTACAGAAGAATTATATAGTATATAAAGATAAAGGTACCGTTTTTTTCCGTTTGGTTAAAAGTCCAATGTGCACTCAACCGATTTTTTCATATGAATAATATTCATAAACCTGTAATAATTTAATTAAACCTACATATGCATATAAAATAATAATAGCGACTCACCCTTGCTTCGCTCGGGTTCGTCCCTGGGTTGCTTCCTCATACATACTTTCATCCCCATTTTCACCTCCTTTAGGGATGATTTCCGGGAGAAAAACCTAGGTCTCAAACTATCTTCTTACCAAATTTCATCTAAATCGGTTAAGTAGTTTCGGAGCTTATTCGGTACAAACAAACAAAGAAACAAACTAATCTTTCTTCTTTATAATATTAGCATAGATAGATATATTATCTATACATAGGTATAATAAAAATTCTGAGTCGAATCTGTACATTAAATATTTTTTCGAAAATCTTATTGAAATAGAATTTATTATCGATACAGAGACCGATTCTAGTTTTTAGAATTTTTGTCTGTCTGTCACCGCATCACGGAAAAGCTACTGGAGAGATTTCGATAAAATTTAGTATGATGATAGCTGGTTATCCGGGTCAACATATAGGATACTTTTTATTGTGGGAAAGTACCTCACCTCTGGGAAATTTATACTAAACTTTAAAACGTAAGTAGGGACGAACCCGAGCGAAATGAGGGTGAGTCGCTAGTATATAATGTATACGTTAAAATAGGTCATTATCAATCATCTTTCTTTATAAGTTGGATAAACACTCAATACTATACGGGCACGTTATATACGTACTCAATTGTCCTAAGTGCAGTGACCCCTCTGAGTATCAATGAAAGTACGTACAGATACGGATACAATAACATGTATTTAGGATCGTGGGGTACTCGCTATGTGGTAAATTAATGAGTAATATGTATGTGCTTTATATGATAGTGTAATGTGATAATCTAATGTACGAGTAAAACCATAAAGAAGTAGACACTATCCAATGACAATCGCCGTTTTAATTATGACGTTATTTGAGTTTTATTTTGTAAGCGGATAGGGATATGCATAAAGCGAATATTTTCAGGCATATAAAATACTAGCAGAAACCGCGGCTTCGCCTCCGCTAAAACTACAAAAAAACCTCTTTGGCTTTATGGTATTAGTAATAATGTATGGAAGTCTGGCCGATTTGTTGACATTTATGATTACTGTACTCCCTTGGCTAGTAGCATGATGATATATAGCCTATAGTCTTCCTCAACAAACGGGATATCAAAAGCGAAAAGAATTTTTCAAATCGGATTAGTAGTTCCTGAGATAAGCGCGTACAAACAAACAAACTCTACCTCTATAATATTAAGTATAGATACAGATCGGTAAAATGAAATCAGTTACGTACATTAAACCAGAGATAAAGTAAAAAAACTTTGCTCCAATAAAACAAAAAAAAAGTAAAACCTCGGGGTTACGGACCTTCGCAAAGGGCTTCGACTCGAGAGCTAAAATTATAATAGGGTTGAGAACATATCGATGAACTCGAAACGCACCTTGCGGTCGATCGCATATAATTTCTGCAGAGTAGAAAAATAACAACAATTTTATTACAGATATGTATGCTAAAAGGCTAAATAAATCTTAAATCTATACATATAATAAGATTCTGAGTCGAATCTGTACATTAAATATTTTTTGGAAACTCTTATTGAAATTGTCATTATTATCGATACAGAGAACGATTCTATAGTTTTTAGTTTTTCTGTCTGTCTGGAAACGCATCACGAGAAAACCGCTGGACAGATTTTGATGAAATTTGGTATAATGATAGCTGGTTATCCGACCGAGACAGAGACCGAATCTATAGTTTTCAGAATTTTTGTCTGCCTGTCTGCCTGTAACCGCATCACGGAAAAACCCCTCGAGGGATTTTGGTGAAATTTGGTATGATGATAGCTGGTTATCCGGGTCAACATATAGGATAGGAACAATATTTCAAAAACTTTAATTCTTTTCCATTCTACGTGATACTGGCGTAGCAATCTGTGCTCAACTGGCACGCTTTGATGCCATTAAAAATAAAATTGAATTGAATTGAACCTTGATTTATTTGACAGAGCTGTTAACTTGACAGCCGTGTTAAACAAGATTTTTATCAGTTTTTCTGAAACCGGGTCTTATTATTAGGGAAGTGAGTTGACACCAAAATATTGTATAATAAACTATTTTTTGGCCGCGTCTCCGCTTGCTTTATTATTTATAAATCTCTATCTATCTCTATCTCTATCTATCAGTACAAAATATTATAATATTATAATTTAATTTATACGTACTCTATAATGATGTAAAGGTGAAGAATTTGTTTGTTTGTTTAAACGTTCTTATCTCTGGAAGCACGAGTCTAATTTAAAAATATATATATATATATTATTGCGTTTAATACGTTATTTATTAAGGAGGTTAACGATATTTCAGGATATGTATTGTATGTATTCAGCTCTATTTAACGTATCTGCTGGACACGGTCTTCTCTTCAACATGAGGTGGATCAGGCCATAGTCCACCACGCTGGCCAAGTGCGGGCGGGCGGACTTCACATGTCTTTCGAAAACTTGTTAAATTCTCTCGACATGCAGTTTTCCTCACAATATTCTCCTTCACCGTAAGACAAGTGGTAATCATTTTGGAAATGATTTGATCAGAGGTGCGCGACCCGTAATTTGAACCCGCTTCAATCGGTTTCCCAAGCGAGCGCGTTACCAGTGACCAAACCATAGCCTTGCACACACATACACTCAAAAAACTTTATATTTATAATAATAATATATATTAATATGTGAAGCAAAAACTTTGTACCCCTTTTTACAAAAATTGCGCAGACGGAGGAGTATAAAATTTCCCACACTTATAGTTTATATAGAGAAAGAGCGCAGAATGCTAATACTTTCTTTAAATTATGCCTAAAAATACATTAAATCAATAAAAAAACATTACACACACTACCATGTATCTGACACACACGCATATATACTCTTTTGTTTATTGTTAAAGTCTATGGTCAAATTGAGAATAGATCAATATTGTAATATACGCATGACAATAAATATATAACTTAATGAATTATGGTTGATTTTCAACCACGCGGCGATCACTAGTAATATTAAGTTTGATAATATAAACTGGTCATGTCATATCACGTGACTAACGTTTTCATCACACCACGATGAATCACCAATTGAGTTAACAAGTGTTAAACGTTATTTTTATGGTTAACTACGACCCACTTTTAATTCAGATTATGTTCTAACAAAGAACAGAGATGTGTGTTGAGTTTTGTTATTTTAGTTTGTTTGACGCGTCTTTTTATTTGAAGAAAAATTGTTTTTCTATATCTATACTATACTAATATTATAAAGATGAAGTTTGTTTGGTTGAACGCGCTAATCTCAGGAACTACTAATCCGATTTCAATATTTTTTTAAGAGGAGGAAGGCTATAGACTATATATTATCCCGGAAAAATGTACGGGTCCCGTGGGATTAATTTGTTTTTGTCTAGGGACAAACCCGAAGCGAAGCGAGGGTGAGTCGCTATTAGATAAATAAAATGGAAGCGTCTGTTTGTAATGTCCAAATAACAGCTTTTCACTAAATGCATATGAAATTATATACGGTACTTATAAGAGAAACACAATTTAAAAACATTTTGTCTGTCTGTCTGTTTGTTCCGGCGAATCTCCGAAACGGCTGGACTGATTTTAACGAGACTTTCACTGACAGATAGCTGATATTATAACAAGTAACTTAGGCTACTTTTATTTTAGAAAAAGAATTAGGATTCCGCTCAAAAAAATTGAAACGTGCCTAAATCGCTAGTTTAAAGATATAAATGTTACATAGTCAAAAGGCGAAAACAGAACTCTTTGCGTTTCGAACTGATTGCGTCATTTCAAAAAAATATCAATAATAATTATAATAGGTATAGAAGTCAAGGTACTTTTAATGAAAATTGTTTTATATATTCGAGTAGTTTTTGAATGTATTCAGCCCTTTCTAACATCCCACTGCGGGGGGTGGGCCTCCCTTCAATACGAGGGAGATCAGGCCAAAGTCCACCACGCTGGCCAAGTGCGGGTTGGCGGACTTCACAAGTCTTTGGAAAATTTGCTAGGTTCTCTCAGAGTTTTTGAATTGAGTAAGTAATTTCGACAAAAAAATAGATAACGGTTAAGTTAGGTTTTTTCTAATCTAACAGCCGTTGAAAGGTTAATGAAGTTGTCAAAATAGGAAGGTTATTCCAGTTAAATGACATATATATATGTAGATAACACGAGCTTTGTGCTAAAAATAAGTGTAGTAAATAACTGGGGTTAATGACTACATATTATGATAAAAGAATAGTTGTGTATTGTTGCTGTGTTTGTCTCTAGTTTTTAATCACGGGACGCCTTGTATCAATGAATCCATACTAATATAATATTACTAGCAACTCACCCTCGCTCCACTTGGGTTCGTCCATAGTTACGTTTTAACGTTTAGTATAGATTTCTCAGAGATAAGATATTTTCCCGCAGTAAAAAGTATCCTATATGTTGACCCGGATAACCAGCTATCATCATACCAAATTTCATCAAAATCTATCCAGTGGTTTTCCCGGGATGCGGTAACAGACAGACAGACAAAAATTCTGAAGACTATAGATTCGGCCTCTGTATCGATAATAAAGTTTATTTCAATAAGATTTTTCAAAAAAATATTTAATGTACAGATTCGGCTTAGTTACAATTTTATTATATGTATAGATAAAGAGGAAAGATTTATTTTTTTGTTTGTATGTTTGTTTCTACCGAATAGGCTCCGAAACTACCGAACCGATTTAGATGAAATTTGGTAAGAAGATAGTTTGAGATCCTGGGAAGGACATAGGATAGATACACAGTTTTTATCCCAGAGATCATTCCTTAAGGGGGTGAAAATGGGGATAAAAGTTTGTATGAGAAAGCAACCTGAGAACCCAAGCGAAGCGCGGGTGAGTCGCTAGTCGTATAATAAAAAATCGGACTAGTGCGAGTCTGACTCTCACACCGAGGGCTCCGTAGGATGAAACATTAAAATCAGTTTATAATCGCAAAAAAAAAACAGTTTTAGTATTTTTTCCTTTACTTGTGCTATAAGACAGTGCCTCTTGCTAAATTTGATGATTCTAGGTCAACAGGATGTACGCTATAGGTTTGATTCACTCGCGAATTATGCGACATAAACGGCCGTCTCTTTTGATTGCATTGACGCACGCATTCATGAGAAAAAGGGTCTGACAGACACACAGACGGACGAATAGACAGACGGACAAGGCAGTGATCCTATAAGAGTTCCTTTTTTCATTTTGAGGTACCCAAAAACGACTTACTTTACAAAAGTATTCTTAATAAATCTAAATAAAATAGCGAAAAAAACCGAAAAAGTTGTTTATGGCAAAATATGCTTCACTTGTGTTAGAGTCTAAGTCTAATATATAAAACTGTAGAGTTTGTTCTAATCTTAGGAACTACCAGAATACTTTGGAAAAATCTATCATTATATAATTATCTAGCATCACGCTAATAAATCATGTTTAAGAGCGGTAATTACACATAAATAAACCACTGGTAATCACACATATTTAAACCACTGGTAATCACACATGAATAAACCACTGGTAATCACAAATAAATAAACCACATAGCATAGCTAAATGTAAACATAAGTCCATATAAAATCAAAACGACTATTGCCATCACATTTATATGCCATACTAGCGACTTATCCTCGCTTCACTCGGGTGCATCGTATCTGATTGCTACGCGGATTTTGTTCACAATTTCACAGATTTCTTTTGCACGGAACCCTAATTCTTTTTCTAAAATAAAAGTAGCCTAAGTTACTCCTTATAACATCAGCTATCTGCCAGCGAAAGTCCCGTCAAACCCGTCCAGTCGTTTCGGAGAATATCCGGAACAAAAAGAGAGACAACAATTTTAAAAATTGTTTTTTTTTTTATTATATACTTTCATATGCATTTAGTAAAAAGCTATTATTTTGAAATAACAAACAGACACTTCAATTTTAATTATTTGTATAGACGAAGTGCCACGGTCCTTATCAATAATGATTCAGCAAAAATGTTTAGTTTTTCCCATTGATGATGCAAGGGGCATAAAGAATGGAATAATGAAGTATTTGTTATCCTTAGGCGAATGTAACCAAATTAAAATATAAAGTAGTATTATAATAATTAAAATTTTAAGTTCACTTAATTAAGTACTTTTATGTTTTTAGTGGAAACTCTATTGGCTTAAGATTTTTGTTTAGAAGTGTTTAAATAAATTTTATTTATTATACGCTGTATGTTTCCCAATGATAAATAAATAAAATAAAATAAAATAAAAGTGGTATTAAATGTTATTCTAAGACTTGCATAAATTAAAACATTTTTTTTTAATTACAAGAACGAAGTGATATTTTACTATGTGTCTTTGTCTCCCTCTCTCTCTCTCTCTCTCTTTCTCTCTCTCTCTCTCTCTCTCTCTCTCTCATCAATAAAGAAAATGACAAATATACTTAATTAATAGAGACTTACCTTCGGATCGCTCGGGTGCGTCGCTCGTCGCTCGTCTCTAGGTATGCGGAATTTGTTTACAATTTCATGGGTTTTAATTTTAATTTTTTTTTGCGCGGAACCCTGATTTCTTTTCTAAAATAAAAGTAGCCTCAGGTATTCCTTATAATATCAGCTATCTGCCAGTGAAGGTCCCGTCGAAATCAGTCCAGCCGTTTCGGAGATTAACCGGAACAAACAGATAGACACATAGACAGACAAACATTTTAAAAATTAATTATTTCTTATTAATACCGTGTATACTTTAATATGCATTTAGTAAAAAGTTTTTATTTTGACATTACAAACAGACACCTTAATTTTATTTATCTGTCCGCGTGGAACAGTGGCAAAAATGCTATCTGCATGCACTGATGAATGGCAATGCCGGTTCTTCGGGCGAAAAACAAGCCAGCTCTCCTGTCACCAGTAAAAACGATAAGACGAGGTGTTATGTCTTTAAGAAGTGCTTAGCACTGTGACTCCATGGGCCAAGGGTTTAGGGTTTCTACAGCACATGGCAAAGGCATAATTTTAACTAAGGGCCTATCCTCCCCCCTCCACAATCCCCCTCTCCTTCCCTCCGTCTCTATTTACACATTAAATGCGTATAAAGAGATTTATTCTCACAATCTTGGAAAAGTCTTATCTATGATGCATACATTAAGTAGTCATTGCTGGTTGTTGTGTCACGTCATGCACAAGTGGTGTAGTGACATAATAGGTTAAATAAATTTCATTTTCCGCTTGCTTTTATGTATTTTTATTAAGTTCTCTTGCAACTATTCATTTAAACAATTAATATTATAAGTCGATTTTAACCCTTCTAATTACCGTATAGGTAGAAATTTCGTAAAAACAAATCGATCCCACGGAAACCGTACATTTTTCCGGGATAAAAAGTTGCCTATGTGCTATTCCAGACTATAATCTATTTCTGTACCAAATATCATCCAGATCCGTTTAGCCGTTCTGGCGTGATTGAGTAACAAACATACTAACTAACATTTAAACTTTCAACATATATAATATTAGTAAGATTCAAATGACAATACAATATTATTTGATAACAACGAGTTGATCTGATGAAGACAAAAGGTCGATTGTGAAACGCTAATGGATACTTTACAGTATGGGTTTCCTTGATTAGATACGTCCCTTACATTACAATACTATTGTTTGTTTCAGGAATATATTTTATTTAGCTCAATGATAGCTCTATTTAGCTAATTTTAAAACAAAAAACGATATGACATACGGACAGATGGTTAAAGAAAATCATAAACCAATATTGACTAAATATTCCAAAAAAAGTAACACAAAGACAGACGTACAGGAATATTTTTGTATTTATAATATTAATAAGGAAATATCTACATTCTTAATTATACTCGTAGTACACAGTCATTGAAACACGTGTAATGTGTATGCATAATGCAGGCCATATACCAGTGATGGGAGGGAAAAAACAAGGCATAATAATTGATCTAAGCGATACATTATATATGAGTAATGGGGGAGGGGGGAGGGGGGGGGGGGGGAACGAGGCATAATAATTGATCCAAACGATACATCTGTTACCAACACTATATATCTATTACTTATTACCATCACTATCATGTAGTTCAAAGTACATCCTACTAATATTATAAACGCGAAAGTAAGAATATATGTATGGATGTATGTTTGTTACTCTTTAAGGCTACTGAATCGATTTTGATGAAACTTTACAATAATATAGCTTACACATTAGAATAGCACATAGGCTATAATTTATAAAGATATAGTGTGAATTACCCAAAATATATAACGATAAGGTGTCGAGTAAGAAAAAAATCTGTCATCTGCGAGCTATTCTGGCGTGCGCCGCAAAAACCATTTTTAGTTACACGTATATAATGTATAATGGAAATGTTTATCTATACTAATATTATAAATGTGAAAGTTTGTGAGTATGTATGTATGGATATTTGTTACTCTTTCACGCCAAAACGGTTGAACGGATCTGGATGAAATTTGACATAGAGATAGATTATAGTCTGAAATAACACATAGGCAACTTTTTTTCCCGAAAAGTGTACGGTTCTTGTGGGATACGTTTGTTTTTGTTTGTTTCTAAAATTTATTTTTCATAGATGTCTGATTGGGATGATATAGAAAATATTTTTCGCTCATATAAACATTCATTAAAAAAAAACATAAAAAGCGGTTCTCTTCTTTTTTGAAGTCGGTAAAAATAGCAAATTTCATTTCAATTGAACGAGAACATTCAAACACCGTTCGAGATATTCTGCATGCTTCATACAAAGCTGATTTATTATTATTGGTTACGAATTAAAATTTATACAGATAAATAAAATTAAAGTGCCTGTTTGTAATATCGAAATAACAGGTTTTTACTAAAATGTATATAAAATTATTTACGGTACTAATAAGAAAAAACACAATTTTTTACATTTTTTGTCTGCCTGTTTGTTCGGTCTAATCTCCGAAACGGCTGGACCGATTGTGACGGGACTTTCACTGGCAGATAGCTGATGGCATAAGGAGTAACTTAGGCTACTTTTATTTTAGAAAAAGAATTATGTTCCGCTAAAGAAGATTAAAACGTAACTAGGGACGCAGCCAAGCGAAGCAAGGTTAAGTCGCTAGCCTAGAACTAAAATCAAAATCTATATATAAAATCCATAACATGCTTTTAACACGTGTGAAGACGGAGGCCCATATTAGTGACGAAATAATTTAAAAGTAGTCAACATAATAACACAAGTATCTTTTTCAAGTGTTAATGAATAGCGGTTTTGGTTCACATGGAAATACCTAAGTATCATTTTCCTTATTATGTACGAGATCATTCCACTTCGTGACCTATACCTTGAAAATACTCGACTGTAACATTTTTGATAATGCTTACCTGAGTAGATAATTAAGATTGCGATCAAACTTCGTTAAACTAGCGATTCATCCTCGCTTCGCTCGGGTTTTTTATAATACTTACCTACCTACTTTTCTACCCGTTAAAACGTACCTAGGGATGAACCCGAGCGAAGCTGAGTCGCTGGTTGTGTTATATTACAGAAATAAAACTACACAAATTCGACTCGCACTTAACCGATTTCATTTATATAATATTAAAAACTAGCGGCTCACCCTTGCTTCACTCGGGTTTGTCCCTACTCCCTAGGTACGTTTTAACGGTTAGTATGAAATAGATGGACTATATATTATATGATATAATATAGCCTATAGCCTTCCTCAGTTAACGGGCTATCTAATGCAAAAAGAATTTTTCAAATCGGATTAGTAATTCCTGAGATTAGCGCATTCAAACAAACAAACAAACAAACAAACAAACAAAACTCTGCCTGTTTATAATATAAGTTAATAGTAGGTATAGATGTAAATTGTAAATAAATATCTAAAGTCTAAACATATAAAAAATGTAATTATGTATTTCTAAATTATTACTATGTTTACGATAAAACTTTGGTCGAGTTGTTGTTTTCATCTCAGAGAAGGTTTCTCTCAGATATAGTAACATTAACGTACGATAGTTGGCGCAAAAGTCGTGTCGGTCTTGTAATTGCTTAATACGAAGTATTCAACCAATTCTGAATTCACTATTCATATTATATTTTACTACTAGCGACTCACCCTCGCTTCGCCCGGGTTCGTCTCTAAGTTGCTTCAGAAAACCAATTTTCTTAATTAACTTGATTTTTCTTTTTTTTCGTGGGGCCCTATTTTTTTTTCTAAAATAAAAGTTGCCTAAGTTACTTCTTATTACATCAGCTATCTGCCAGTGAAAGTCCCATCAAAATCAGTCCAGCCATTTCAGAGATTAGCCGGTACAAACAGACAGACAGACAAAAATTGTAAAAAAAAAAGGGGTTCTGGTATATGTACCGTGTATACATCCATATTCATTTAGTAAAAAGCGGTTATTTTAATATTACAAACAGACACTCCAATTTTATTTATCTGTATAGATCCCAGTTTGGATGGATGGATGTTTGTTACTCAATCACGCCAGAACGGCTGAAAGGATCTGGATGAAAATTGGCACAGAGACAGATCATAGGCTGGAATAGCATATAGATTACTTTTTATCCCGGAAAAATGTAAGGTTCCCGTGGGATAGATTTGTTTTTGATCAAGATCAAGGTATCGACATGCAAAAATCTGCAATAGCATAAGTTGCTCTCCTAAAGTACACTCGCAATAATTATTTATATCTATTTGAAACGTACCCAGGGACGCACCCGAGCGAAGCGAGGGTAAATCGCTAGTGTATATTATAATATGGACTATCACTTTACACCTGGATGATACCAGGACGAGTATAAAAACTTTTAATTACTCAAGCGAACGCCTTGAGAAAAATAAAAAAAAATATACTTTTTTTTTTTTTTCTCAAGGCTCTTTTTTTAAGCAAAGAAACATTAGTAATAATATTTTGCGTGTGAAAATTTTGTAAAGATAATAAATAAATATGTTAGGACATTAACACACAGCACCATCTAGTTCCATGGTAAGCTACGAGGCTTGTGTTATGGATACCAGAAAGTTGATACACTACACGTATATAACTTTAAATATATACATATTATACATATAAACACCCATGACTGGAGTACAAACATTCTTACTCATTACACAAATGAATGTCCCCAGCAGAACTCGAATACGCGACCGCTGGCACAGCATGTAGAGTCACTACAAACTGCGCCAAACGTGTCGTTAAAAAGTTCAAAACCCTTAAATAGGAAATTGCATTTCAATTGGCCACGTGGATAAGCTTGAGATCTTAGCACAAGGCAATCTATAAATATATCCCGTCCTAACAAACTTATCATCGTCCAAAGTAAATCGCTTCATCTATACAGATAAATAAAATTGAAGTGTCTGTTTGTAATATTATAATAACCGCTTTTTACTAAATGCATATGGATGTATACACGGTACATATACCAAAACCACATTTTTTACAATTTTTGTCTGTCTGTCTGTCTGTTTGTTCCGGCTAATCTCCGAAACGGCTGGACCGATTTTGACGGGACTTTCACTGGCAGATAGCTGATGTTATAAGGAGTAAGTAACTAAGGCTACTTTTATTTTAGAAAAAGAATCAGGGTTCCGCGAAAAAAAAATTAAAACCAATGAAATATTGAACAATATCCGATTCAAATAGGGAAGTTGTATACATACATTATATTTTTTTTTCTATATTTCTTCTATTTAAACTATAAACTATATATAATATACTTAGACACGAACCCGAGCGAAGTGAGGGTGAGTCGCTAGTCTATAAATGTATGTCGTCCTAACAAACTTATCATCGTCCAAAGTAAATCGCTTCAGCTCACATTATGGTGTGCGATTTTGTGAATGATGAATGTTCCTCGTAATTACTAATGATGTTTTAAAATTCAACCCTAGAAAGTTGGTACGAAAATTAATATTTATTGAGTGTTAGAGTCGACCAAAGTCGACGGTGTTTACTAGTATTAAGTACTAGCGACTCACCCTCGCTTCGCTTTGGGTTTGTCACTAGACAAAAACAAATCTATCCCACGGGAACCGTAATTTTTCCGGGATGATATATAGCCTATAGCCTTCCTCAGTTAACGGGCTATCTAATGCAAAAAGAATTTTTCAAATCGGATTAGTTGTACCTGAGATTAGCGAGTTCAACCAAACAAACAAACAAACTCTTCAGCTTTATAATATTATAAGTATAGATACATAAAATGTCTTACGATTAAGCGAACTTTCAAACGTCTCACCTTGTACGTAAATGTTCAGGTCAAAGGGAAAGTCCAGTTTTTTTATGTAATAATTATATAAATTTAAGTAAAATATAACAAAAGTATGAAAGAATCATTAAAATATCTCAACAAATGAAAAAGTTGTGAAACTTTTAGAGATGCGCTTGTAAGAATCATTACGTGACGTCACACGACCTGAACTACCAGAATTTATATTAATTTCTCAATCATAGGTATACTGACAGATTTCAAAAATTTGTTTCACTGATTTATTAGTTTTGATCTATTAGTCCGGTCAATTTAGACATTCGAAGCTACATAAATTCACAACAAGCTGGAAATAGGTGAAATCGTTCAAAAAATAATTATAAATAAAATTTGAAAGTTCCCCATCTATCCCCTGTATTGGAAAATTTTTTATTCAAGGTCAAAGGTCAAAAAAATGAGTTTTTCGCGATTTTCAGCATATCGGTAAGTTTTATCATAAAAATAATTCAGACAAAAACTATAGATCATAAAATTATCTATAAAAAATGTATGAATACTTTTTTTTTACGAGCCACCGTTTCTGAGATATAACGATTCAAAAATTTGTAACATATTTTACAACTCTGGAGATGTATGTACGAGGCGTACTCATGCATATTATGACGACTAGTAGAACCCGCGGCTTCGTTCGCGATCAAATTACGAAAAATAAGAAATTTCATGCAAATATGTCCAAGGAATAAAAAGTTTCATACAAACTTTTATACCCCATTTTACCCTCTTAGGGGTTGAATTTTAGAGAACGCTGAAATACGCAATTCATTATTTTTGCCGTACTCAATTCATACGAAATTTCATGCAAATATGTGCAAGGAGTTAAAAGTTTCATACAAATTGTCATCCCCCTATTTTACCGTCTTAGGGGTAGAATTTTGGAAAACGCTGAAATACGTAACTCACTATTTTTACCGTAGTCAATACATACGAAATTTCATGCAAATATGTTCAAGAAATAAAAAGTTTTATACAAACTTTTATCCTCCATTTCACCCTCTTAGGGGTTGAATTTTAGATTACGCTGAAATACGTAACTCATTATTTTTACCGTAGTCAATACATACGAAATTTCATGCAAATATGTTCAAGAAATAAAAAGTTTCATACAAACTTTTATCCCCTATTTCACCCCCTTGGGGGTGGAATTTTGAAAAATCCTTCCTGAGTGGATGCCTTCGTCATATGAGGAATACGTGTGCGAAATTTCAATTTGCTAGCCATAAGGGTTTCGCCTGTGCGTTGATACATCAGTCAATCACTTTTGCCTTTTATATAATAAGATTACAACTTTTACAAACTTTTGAATCGTTATATCTCAGAAACGGTGGCTCGTAGGAAAAAAAGTATTGATACATTTTTTATAGATAATATTATGATATACAATTTTTGTATGAAGTATTTTTATGATAAAACTTACCGTTTTGTTGAAAATTGCGAAAAACTCATGTTTTTAAATTTAGACCTTCAATATTTTTTTTCCATACAGGGGAAAGATGAGGAACTTTCAAATTTTATTTATAATTATATTTTGAACGATTTCACCAATTTTCAGCTTGTTGTAAATTTATGTAGCTTCACTCTTATTTTTTGGTTTAATTTGACCGGACTATATATTACAATTACATTACGTTAGATATGATATTTAACAACATAATGAAACTTCTCCATACAATTCGATTTCAAATTTCAATTCAATTCAAACGTCAACACCTTGTACGTAAAAATTCAATTCAATTTCCAACACCTTATACGTAAATGTTCAATTCAATTTCGATTCAATTCAAACGCCAACACCTTGTACGTAAATGTTCAATTCAATTCTTTGCTATGTGAAATTTAGGCGTGCCATACTTAGGTACTCGTATATATTTCTATTATTTCATAAATAGCAACCTACCTTCACTTCGGTCAGATGCATCCGTTGATACTGCACAATACACAGTAGCCTATATGTACTTCCTTCGTTTAATTACGGTGCAGTGGTTAGGGACCTGGGTCTATTTGATACGGTAAAGATCGTGGGTTTATATACATATAAATAAATAAGTTGAGACGTTAACACACAGCACCGTCTAGTACCATGGTAAGCTACGAGGCTTGTGTTATGTGTGGATACCAGATAGTCGATACACCACACATATATAACTTTAAATACATACATATTATAAATATAAACACTCATGACTGCAGTACAAACATTCGTGCTCATCACACAAATGAATCCAGCGGGACTTGAACCCGCGACCGCTGGCACAGCAAGTAGAGTCACTACAAACTGAGCCAAACGTGTCGTCAAATATATACTTTGAAAGTTGTGAATTTTCGACAAACACTAGCGCCACACCCTTGTTTTGCTCATCGGAGTCTAATTATATCCACATTAGTAACTAACGATTTGTAATACATTGTATTGTCCCACGAACTAATCGATACATCGGGATACAGAGAAGCCTATTACTCACGGTCAGGGTCGTACCTACTGTAGATTAAAAAAGAGAAAGATTTTTTTTTGTGTATCGGTCAGTGATTCCGGTGACAACTTTCTATATTTCGTTTCTACATATAATATATTTCGTTATAATAATAGTGTAGATACTGATATATTTTCGGTCTAATTACTACAAAGAACATCGATAAAAACCTCTATAGAACATGAAGTGACTCAATACCTGCGATAAATAAAATGTATACAGATAAAATAAATTAATTTCTAGAAAGAGAAGAGAAAAAAATATAATATTACAATTATATTATTTTAAAATTAGCAAAAGTATAGGCCGACCAAACCATATGTTCAAAGTTACAATATCGATTTTAATTCGTTATGCAGCATAATCGAAAATCAATATTGTTTGTCGATTTAAAACAAAACTATATAGTGCTGCATACACGTGGAAGTAACAAGGCCACGTTAGTGACACGAAACAACCAATTTATTCCTTTGGCATAATGCGCAATATCCATTCTATGCCAATGTTGTACACATTTTGGTGATTTACCTACTAATTTTTTGACCTAATTATCATGACAAAACATTAAAAAAAACTAAACTCGACAAATTTAATAATTCGATATTAAAAATTAAATTATCGATAAATTTTACACACATCCTTATTTAGAACGAGCAAATACCAGAATTGGTACACAAAATTTTACGAACTTAAAGCGTAAAGTTTAAGGTTGAGAATCGGTTGTTTTTTTTTGGGAAAAACGTCTGTATACCTTTCAATAGTCGCGAGACCCGTTATAGTCAACAAAAAAGGGATTGCATTCAGACCGTAGACTTGTTCTGACTTGTACCTGAAGTACAAAAAGGTCATATACCTGCTAAACAGCTGATTTAAAAAAAATACCATAAATTATATTACAGCCAAATAACATATTTAAAGCTAATAATAATAATTTTTCGTTTGTAATATTCAAGTTTAAAGTTCATTTTTCATACTGTTTTATAAATTGTGTAATTACTAAGTAGCATTTATAAAAAAATCGTGTAAAATCATGTCATAGTCATATTTCCTCGTATAATAATAACAGGTAATTAGAAAACACGAACAAGTTTAATAGCATCGAAACGTATGAGATAAATAGTTATTACGTGGTTACATTTAAACATAGTAGCATTGCACTCGATAACTTTCTAAAAAAGCAGAAACTGTGAGGCGAATTAGCGCTATATCATTGTAAATACAGCTATGCCGTACACATCCAGATTCTAAACATATGTTAGAAAATAAAACAAAGAGATTACCTTAGTAGCAAGCGTTACGTCTCACTCCACAAAAAACACCTGGGCTATAATATAACACTTCGATAATTGTGCCTTTTTCTCTTTAAATACATTATTGCACTTAACTAAATTCTGTTTAATTGTCCAAATTTATTTAAAACAAAAATTGTTTTAGTAACAAGCGACCGTTCAACGCTCGTCGCCATCAAGAACTAAAAAAAAATGTCAGCTGGGTTTAGTCCGTTCTCATTGGTAAATCGATTAAAACTTCACAACCCTCTCACTTTATTATCTACCATCTCGCTTGCACGCAACTAAAAACATTAAATAACACTTTATTTCATCGAATTATTAAAATAAAAATATTAAAATGTGAGGATTTATTGTAATTATGATGTTTTTAACATACTCTTTTTGGAAAAAAACGCAGATATTTTCCAATATGAATCATATGGAAGATAAACAATATGTCAAAATCCTACGTCTTTCTATTGACATTATAATAGTTCGTTTTCATTGGTCGGTACACAGCTGTTTTTGAAGGTTGTATAGTTACAGAATTTTATAAAAGATGGCAGCAGTCGTGTACTAACAACAAGAAAAGATAGTTATTTTACTTCATTATTACTAAACCACATTTAATATTGTATATTTTAATTATTATTTAATATATTACTTAAATTAAATTCTATATATTTTTGTTTTGAATCGAAAAAAGTAAGTTGCTGTTACGACAGTTTTTTATGAATATGGTATTTATTTTGACTTCATTATTTTGTTGTCATAACAATTAACAACGATAACATGGATAATGGAAAATGGCAATTGCCAACTATTAAGCAAATTAAATAAAATAAGCATACAAAATACAAATTAATTATATTGTATTATATAATATATACATTAACTCTTAAATTCTAAATTAGGCATGGATACAATAGATCTATTGGCACGTGAGAATGAGTTCAAAAAACTTAATAAACAATTGGAAAAGAAAACTGAAAGTTTAATGAAAGAAATAGAAAATGCAATGGTAAGTTATTTGATATTATTCGTGTTATTGAATACATCTGGTATCAGAGATGATAATTAGAAGTAGGTAACGGATGAGTATCATATGGAAATATAAATATTGTAACAATAGAGAAGAAACTGTAAGATGTTACTTAATTTATTAACGTTTCAACTTAACAATTAGATGTAAAAAAGTGAATATTTGAAAATTTGATTTTAGCCCGCTGAGGATCGCGGGCACACCGGTGTGCCAGTTAACAATTATTTTCTTAGAAATTATCCAGGTGTTCGTAATTAAAGTCTTCTTAAATAATTTCATATTATTAGTAGGAACATCAAAAAATTAGGTTCATTTAAAAAAAATGTGTGGTTGAATCTTGTATTCCCATATATGCATTACTAATTTAAAAGTTTAATATGTTTAAAAAAAAATCCTCCTTTTTACAATCAAATGTTCATGTATCTGTGTCTATACTGTGTAGTATTTTCTGCAATTTATATATTACTTATTTTTTTACTTATATATTTTGTATTTTTTTTTTTTGTTTACAGCAAAAACAGGATATATTTTCAGAATTTTCGACCAATCTAACGTTAAGCCCTATACATAAACAGACAAAAAAGCATTGCTGCAACACACCAAAAGTATCTATACCAGAAAAAACTATTCAAAATTCGATCGCAAAAAAAGAAATTCCTAGTAAAAAGAAAGTAACGGACATACAAGAAAGTCATATTGATAGTAGCACAGATGATGTAAAAACTAAACACATCTGCAACTGTTGTATTTTAGGTGAAAATAAGAAAAATAATGACAATTTAGAATTCTTGTATGCATTTGTATCAGTTAATGTTAAGGATAATATTTTGCCACAATCGCTAATGAAAGGTAAGATTTATGTTAAATTTATAAATCATATTAGCGACTCACCCTTATTTCACTCATATTGATCCCTAGTTATGTTTTGATTGTTAATATGCAATAGACAGACTATATATATTTTGTATATATGTGTATATATATATACATATGACGAGTTGTTGTAGGTTGTATTATGTGTTTTCCTTCATTTCATTCATTCATATGTCACTCTCCAGTCCTCCGACTATCTCCACGCAAAAAATCACACCAATCACACCGTCACTCTGTTTTGATGTGAAAGAAGGGCAAACAAACAAACACACTTTCACATTTATAATATTAAGTATTGGTATTATTTATATTACTACATAGCCATCATGAAAATTTTATATTGAATAAAAATATGTCAAATACAATTATTGTTGTAGCTTAATTTTTTTATTATATGTTTAAATAATATTTGGGCTTTGTTATATCCAAATCAATTATAAACTAGCGACACACCCTCGCTTCGCTCGGGTTCGTCCCTAGGTAAGTTTTAATTTTTTTGAGTGAAAGCCTAACTCTTTTTCTAAAATAAAAGTAGCCTAAGTTATTCCATATAATATCAGCTATCTGCCAGTGAAAGTCCCGTTAAAATTGGTCCAGTCCTTTCAGAGATTAGCCGGAACAAACAGAGAGACAGACAAAGATTTTAATAATAGTGTATTTCTTATAAGTACCATATATGTATATGCATTTAGTATAAAGCTGTTATTTTGACATTACAAACAGACACTTCAATTTTATCTGTTTTTATAGATTATAGATATTGTAAAATTATATTTTTAACTTCTTATCATGACAATTCAATGTATTCTTGTTTATAATTACTATGTATTAGAATTTGAAGACCCCGCACCACTATGAGTTTGTGTTTGTTCATAAGTAAATTTTCTTTTGAATATGTATGACTTGGCTAATTTGAATAAAATTTTGTAATTCTGTTCTTGAAATACAAGTTAAGTTTCGGAGATTAGCCGGAACAAACAGCCAGACAGACAGACAAAAATTGTAAAAAATGTTGTTTTGGTATATGTACTATGTGTACATCCATTTGCATTTTGTAAAAAGAGGTTATTTTAATATTACAACAGACGCTCTAATTTTATCTGTATAGATAATGTTTATGATAGGTTTTATAATGAAGTGTCAACAAAATACAATATACTTAAAAAAGTGTGTGTGTACTTATGTACGCCCGTAAGAAGTTATACTTCTTTGGCGTAACAGAACAAAAATATCTAAAGATTTCATCCCGTTTGTCACAACTCTCTGTTTGAAAAGGAATGATAAATTAATAAAATATTAAAATAAGGCATATTACAATCATATATTTATAGAATTTCAATTTAAGGATACAATATTATATATCATTTGTCAGATATTAAAAACAGTTACTATGGCAACAAACAGCAGCTAACTTTATCACTTATTTTTGCCAAACATCCCAAAAAAAGTATAATTTCAAAAACACTTTTTTCAAATTCTGCCATTGAGATAATACTAGTAAAAAAGTAGCCTACATATCTCTTAAGCACATTCTTTACTACCTTTTACCCTGGGAAAGAAAAAGTTCCCGTAGGTCCTATTTTAATAGGATTTATAACATAGTGAAGGTCGAAGTGATCAAGGGCTTGATAGTTATTTATAATGTACTAGCGACTCACCCTCACTTCGCTTCGGGATCGTCTCTAGACAAAAACAACTCTATCCCACGGGAACCGTACATTTTTCCGGGATGATATGTAGCCTAAAGCCTTCCTCGATAAATGGACTATCCAACACAAAAAGAATTTTTCAATTCCATCCAGTAGTTCCTGAGATTAGTGCGTTCAACCAAACAAACAAACAAACAAACAATCAAACAAACTCTTCAGCTTTATAATATTAGTATAGATTCAGCCCTTTTTTTAAGGTCCCACTGCTGGGGGTGGGCCTCCCTTCAATACGAGGGAGATCAGGCCATAGTCCACTTACTGGCAAGTGCGGGCGGACTTCACATGTCTTTCGAAAACTTGCTACGTTTTCTCAGACATGCAGATGATTTCCTCACGATGTTTTCCATCACCATAAAACAAGTTGGAAATGATTCGCACATGCATATCATTGGTGCGAGACCCGGGATTTGAACCCGCTACACGGCTTCCCAAGCGAGCGCGTTACCACTGGGCTACCGCTGCCTCATTATTTAAATATATTTTTTTTTATTTCACAGATAACATAACAGTGGAAAGCGTGTGTAAGTTTCTAGCGGCTAAAATAAAGCTGTTGCAAGAACAGACGGACAAGCTGCAGTCAAATATCAACAAGAAGGTATGCTGTTATAATTGAGTTGAGTTTCTCGCCGGCTCTTCTCAGCAGAGCTGCCTTCCGAGCCGGTGGTAGATTCCTCACGGGCTGACTACACTGACATATAATTGAATTTAAATTTAAAATGTAAAATTGATGATTCAAAAGTGCTTGTAAAAGTCTATTTGAATAAAGTATATTTTGATTTGATTTGATAATAATTTATCATCTTATTAGGGTTCTGTAGGCAGAAAACAAAAACCAACCACCCTTTGGGTACGGAACCCTAAAAACTAGTCCAGAGATCACACCTATATGGACTTAAATTTAACATGGAGCCTATTTTTTTTGGATTTTGTCAATAAAATTCTCTAGATTTAGCATGATAAATTTACTTACCAAAGCAATAACTTCAACGATATAGCCTTCGATAGTCTTGAAGTAAAATGGCTGTGACAAACAAACTGACATAGTAATAGTTACGTTAGTAACTCGGATTTTTTCGCGAATTTATTTTGGACTAGCAATTTTTCGTTTCGATCGAGTTCGTCCCTTTGTTGCTTCCCCATACAAACGTTTATCCCCATTTTCACCACTTTAAGGGATGATTTCCGGGATAAAAACTATTCTATATCCTACACAGGGGCTAAAACTATCTTCTTACTAAATTTGATCTAAGTCGGTTCAGCACTTTTGAAGCTTATTCGGTACAAACAAACAAATAAACAAACACAAAAAAAATTCTTTCCTTTCCTTTCCTTTGTCTAGGGACGAACCCGAAGCGAAGCGAGGGTGAGTCGCTAATGTCAAATATTTGCATAAATCTAAGAAAGTATTAAATTGTGTATATTAAAATATAAAATTTAAATAGTTTTTTTTTTTCGCTTTATAACTAACTTCAACTAGTTTTTTTTTAATAATCATTTTTTTTTTCAGACAAAGCAATGTGAAGCCCACATGACGCAACTCGCGGAACTCGAGAGCGAAAGAATGAGCCTATTAAATAAAGCAAACACCATGAGATTGGAAACAGCTGATGTGAAAGCTAAATATAGTGTCCTACAGAATAAACTAAATGTAAGTAAAACGACTTTGTCCCTTTATACCAGTGTTTCTTAAACTTATTGCAGTCATGTACTACTTTTGGAATTTCTAAAGCTCCAAGGACCCCCTGTCAAAGAATATTGAAAAGAAAGAAGAAAAGAAAACATGGATGGATGAAACACCACTTGTATGATCCGCGTTACGCGGAGTAAAGGAGTAAAATATATATAAAACTAACGCTAATAAATTATAATATAAAGTGTACCTTGTACGTGGACTTAGCCGTGGAAGCGTTGCCGGGCCCGGAATCCTCAATCCTGCGTAGGCACTGATCACTAGGGGTGTTTGGGTGTATGGGATGTATAAATATATAAGCCCATAATTAATCCGACCGATAATACTTATTTTACTTTGTAACCGAAACAATTCAAACTAGAGGAGCTCTCGTCACACCGACCGAACAATACGGAATCCAATTGACATCTGTCATTTCAAACATGACTTAAGACAATAATACCATATATAAAAAATACTAAACACCACACCACAATGTTTTAATTAGTGTTAAAAACTAATTGAGCTGTAGACCCCTGGCACACATATTACGGACCCCCTAAGGGTCCGTGGACCCCTTTAAGAAACCCTGCTTTATGCTTTATACCCTATGGGACCATTCTTTAATTACGTAAGGGCAATTTTGGCCATTTTTGACCCCTCTCACCCCCATGTTGGAGCACATAAGATTTCTCGAACTCCCCCCTCCCCCTTCTTAAGTAAAATTTTATCTGGTTTTAGAAAAGGATTAATTGCACTAAAACTCATAATTTGACGTAAATCAAAGGTGTTTATTTTTGAAATTGTACTTTAAAAAAGAAAAAACGAATCTCAGAGTTGTTTTCCTCAACGCTTAGCTCTCAAATATCCATCATTCTATGTTAGAAATAGCACATTTCGACTTATAAAATACTAGCGACTCACCCTCGCTTCGCTTCAGGTTTGTCCTTAGACAACAACAAATCTATCCCACCGGAACCGTACATTTTTCCTGGATGATATATAGCCTATAGCCTTCCTCTGTTAACGGACTATCTGTTGCAAAAGAATTTATCAAATCGAATTACTAGTTCCTGAGATTAGCGCATTCAACCAAACAAACAAACAAACTCTTCAGCTTTATAATATTAGTATAGATTATGCACCCGAAGCGAGAGTAAGTCGCTATTGACAAATAATTGTTTGGAATATTTACAGAATACGTTCCATGGCGTTGGACATTAATTTCAGAATTTGAAAAAAATGTTTTTGAAATTATACTTTACATTAATTAGTTTGAAAAAACAACAATAAATATTTAATTAAAACAGTAATTATGTATTTAAAATATTTCAGGAGAAAGATCGTCTGTACAAAGAACAACGCAGTGTTACAGACAAACTGACAATACAAATGAAATGTATTAAAAGTAAAAACACAAGTCTGGAAGCCCGATGTGCATATCAAGAAGAAGTCATAGCTAAGTTGAAACAAGAGATTGAAGTCGCCAAAATGGCCGAAAAGGTTATATTAAATTTTATGTTTTAAAATTTATATTGCTGTTATTTTATATTTTTTTACGTAATTCAATATTAAAGCAATTTTTTTTTTAATTTTAGCTGCTATTGTTATAAATATTACAATTAAAAAAAATAGTAGATATGTAATCTTATTTAGTGTTGCTATTATTGTATTTATAAACGTTAAGAAGATTGAAAATATTAATTGTTCAAGCAATATTCTCGTTCTATACGTAATTTAAAAAAGAAATTAAATTTGCTATCATTTAAAATCAAAAAAATATTAATAAGCAAATCCGCGAAAAAATCCGAAAAGATAGTTTTATTTAAAATGTCGAATATTCGCCGTAAATCATCGAATAAAAAAGTACTAGATACACAATCCCATGCAAAAGTTCTATTAAAACTGTCACCGATTGTGTTTAGTGTAGTGCAGTAAAAAGTGTCCTATATGTTGACCCGGATAACCAGCTATCATCATGCTAAATTTCATCAAAATCTGTCCATTTGTTTTCTGATAATACGTTCCCAGACAGACAGATAAACAAACAAAAACAAAAATTCTAAAAACTATAGATTCGGCCTCTGCATCTATAATAATGACTATTCCAATAAGATTTTCCAAAAAATATTTAATGTACAGATTACATCTAACAATACCAAGTTAATTTCTAAGCAAAACCGCAGACAAAACCTAGTTATAACAAGTTTTTAATATATTTTTTTAGGAGTTTCGAGATTCAACACGAAATTTGTCTTCATCGCATATAAATGAAATAAATCGTTTGGAAACTAAAATTAAAACACTAACATCGTGTATAGAGAAGCAGATGTCACTTATAGATAATTTAAGAAAACAAAACGCCTTGCTTTATACCGATGGGGCTCTGAAGACTTTGGAGAAAGATTACAGCGATTTTTTAAATCAAGATTTATAAAAAATAATAGGTTAGGAGTTATGGGTAAGTACATATATATAGTTAGTACTGGCGATTTATCCTTGCTTCGCTTGTGATTTTAATTTTTTTTGAGCGGATGAAAGTGGACTCCCGATGTTTTAAGTAATTGTCACGGGACAGACTAAGATTTTAGATATTTATATACATATTTATATGTTGGTACATTAACACACAGCGCCATCTAGTTCCATGGTAAGCTACGAGGCTTGTGTTATGGATGCCAGATAGTTGATACACTACACATATATAACTTTAAATACATACATATTTTGAATATGATCACCCACGACTGGAGTACAAACATTCGTGCTCATCACACAAATGAATGCCCCCAGCGGGGCTCGAACCCGCGACCGCTGGCACAGCAAGTATGGTCACTACAAACTGAGCCAAACGTGTCGTCAAACGTTAGATGTCTCAAAGGCATTAGATACATAGTTGTTGTGTGTGTAGTCTGTCTGTAACAACTATATAGTGCCTTTGAGATGTCTAACACCTTAGTCTCTCCCGTGACCATGATTACTGTGAAGCATTCGTCGGGAACCAACAATAAAAATAAATTAGCGAGATAATCCAAAAAGATCGTTTTATTTAAAATGTCGAATATTCACGTTAATCTAAGAAATTATTACTTTTGAATCGTCAATATAATTTTACCACCGGCTCGGAAGGCAGTTCTGCTGAAAGGAGCCGGCGAGAGACTCAACAGTTGCTCTTTTAAATATCGAAGTTACATTTGTTTATTGTAATTGTATTCAGCCCTTTTTAACGTCCCACTGCTGGGGGTGGGCCTCCCTTCAATAGGAGGGGGATCAGGCCATAGTCCGCCACGCTGGCCTAGTGCGGGCGCACTGAGCATGTCTGTAGACAACTTGCTAGGTTCTCTCAGACATGCAGGTTTCTTCACTATGTTTTCCTTCACCGTAAGGCAAGCGGTAACCATGTTATAAATGATTCGCACATGAAAATATCAGAGGTGCGAGACCCGGGATTTGAACCCGCTTCACTCGGTTTCCCAAGCGAGCGCGTTACCACTGGGCTACCACTGCCTTTATTGTAATAAATCTTATATATAAAATTCTCGTGTCACAGTTTTCGTTGCCATACTCCTCCGAAACGGCTTGACCGATTTTGATGAAATTTTTTGTGCTTATCCGGTATCTATGAGAATCGGCCAACATCTATTTTTCATCCCCCTAAATTTTTTTTTTATTTTTTAGACAAAATTCTTAATTTCTATTTTTTTATGATACAACATACAAAAATACATACAATCCTCAATTTTCACCCTTCTACGATCAACCCTTATTTTTTAATAGCCATTTTAGTAATAGGAAATTATTTATATGGCAAAACAACGTTTGCCGGGTCAGCTAGTATTGTATAAACACATAGCAACGTTTTTTTTTTTGATTGAACGCGGGCGAAGCCGCGGGTTCTGCTAGTAATTATAATAATTTAGTACCATCTGTCTAATGATTGAGTTACGTGATATTAAGTCAGATATTTAGACGACAACTTCAATTTCTATTATATTTTTTACCCGATTGCTGCTAAGCCCAAAGGAGGGTTATGTGTTTTACCTGTATGTATCCATACTAATATTATAAATGTGAAAGTTTGTGAGGATGTATGGATGTTTATTACTCAATCACGCTAGAACGGCTGGACGGATCTGGATGAAATTCGGCACAGAGATAGATTATAGTCTGGAATAGCATATAGGTTACTTTTTATCCCGTAAAAAAGTACGGTTTCCGTGGGATAGATATTTTTTCTAGGGACGAACCCGAAGCGAAGCGAGGGTGAGAGATGTATATGTATATATGACACTAGCGACTCACCCTCGCTTCGCTTCGGGTTCGTCCCTAGACAAAAACAAATCTATCCCACGGGAACCGTTTATTTTTCCGGGAAGATATATAGCCTATAGCCTTCCTCAGTTGACAGGCTATCCAATGCAAAAAGAATTTTTCAAATCGGATTAGTACTTCCTGAGATTAGCGCGTTCAACCAAACAAACAAACAATCAAACAAAATCTTCAGCTTTATAATATTAGTATAGATTTGTCCGACCGTACGTTCCTTCTAATTTCTAAACAGCTTAACTGATTTTGATCATTCATACGTCATTCGATTCGTCTTGATAACGCAAGTGTCATAGGGTATATAGATATCATTAAAAACAAAATGGCGGATGTTAGACGTCAATTTGTGTCATGATTTTTGTTTTTGTGCGAATCAATCGAACCCATGTCTCCGGCGGCATAATACTATGTCCGTTCGTCAAATTGTTCCCATTTTTTTTCTTCGCTTTTTTACGCAGTCGCGTTTTTTTGGAAATTATTTTTTATACAACTACTAGCGACTCATTCTCGCTTCATTTCGTCCCAGGGTATGTTTCAACGGTTAATATAAAGTATATAGACTATATATTATAATTATTACATAAGTTTGATATAGTTATTTTCGGTGTTTTCCCGTGGGAATGAGATAATCTCCCGCGGTAAAAAGTAGCCTGTCACACTCAAGCCCTCCAACTATCTCCACACAAAAAATAACGCCAATCCGTCACTCGTTTCGACGTGAAAGAAAGACAAACAAACACACTTTCGTACTTATATCTAATACTAGCGACTCAACCTCGCTCGGATTCGTTCCTAGGGTGGACCACCCTTATCACTTAAGGGTATGAAGAACACTTTACGTCCTATTTTCAAACCTAGACACACACAAAATTTCATAAGAATCGGTCAAGCCGTTTCGGAGGAGATTTATTACAAACACCTACTGTGACACGAGAATTTTATATAATACTATCGACTCGCCCTCGCTCCGCTCGTGTTCGTCCCTACCTACGTTTCAACGTTTAGTATAGATTTCTCAGAGATGAGATATTTTCGCGCAGTAAAAAGTATCCTATATGTTGACCCGGATAACCAGCTATCATCATACCAAATTTCATCTAAATCCCTCCAGTGGTTTTTCCGTGATGCGGTAACAGACAGATAGATAAAAATTCTAAAAACTGTAGATTCGGCCTCTGTATCGATAATAATGTCTATTTCAATAAGATTTTCCAAAAAATATTTAATGTACAGATTCGGCTTAGTTAGAATTTTATTATATGTATAGATAATATTAGATTAGTATGGATATTATTATTATAGTTTTTAAAATTATACTTTTAAGTTGTAATATATGACATTCGTCAAAATAAATCCAAAGTGCTCAAACCCAAAGTTTTAAATCGTCGTATCGATTAAATTAGAATTAAGTTAAAATCGATTTCCAAGAATTGATAGCACAATAATTAAGTAGTTTAAATAAAAGAAACTGATATAAATCTATACATATAATAAAATTGTAACTTAGGCGAATCTGTACTTTAAATATTTTTTGGAAAATCTTATTGAAATAGACATTATTATCGATACAGAGGCCGAATTTATAGTTTTTAGAATTTTTGTCTGTTTGTCTGTCTGGAAACGCATCACGAGAAAACCACTGGACAGATTTTGATGAAATTTGGTATGATGATAGCTGGTTATCCGGGTCAACATATAGGATACTTTTTACTGCGGGAAAATATCTCGTCTCTAAGAAATCTATACTAAACGTTAAAACATAATCAGGGACGAACTTGAGCGGAGCGAGGGTCAGTCGCTAGTGTATTATATATGTAGTAATACACGTTTCCATGAAAGGAAAATTGTTTATCAATTCTTCTAAGCAATGGGCATTAAGATAGATATATACTATTGCAGACTTTTCTGTAGGCCTTTTTAAGACCTACAATTCTCTAGTACATTGTTTTGATTTATCTCTTAAGGTTCAGCCAGCGTTAGCCATATAAATTTCTAAGGACGACTCGATAGAACCAGTTATTGTGTTTTCCCGTGGGAATGAAACAATTTCCTATAGTAAAAGGTATCCTAAATGTCGACCCGAGTAATAAGTTATCACTACACAAAATTTGATTAAAATCGGTTCAGTACTTATTACGTAGAACTCGCACAAAGAAACAGACAAAATTTTAATAACTATTGTTTTGGGGTCTATAAGTTACTATCTTATTATATGCTAAACTATTACAATAATCTTTATAAAAACTCATAATATTATAAAGACGAAGAATATTTGTTTTTTTGTTTGTTTATTGGCTATATAATACGGCTGATACTGAATATTTCATGACGGTAACCCAAATTTATTTGGCCCGAGCCAGGACTCGAATCCAGGACGTGTCACTGTCTACAGCTCATGTCACATACATAAAACGCTATACAGGTTTCGATGAAATTTGACAAAGAAGAACAGACATATCTACGTTATCTCCGCGCCACTTGCCACGCGAGTGAAACCGCGGGCAATACCTAGAGTTAGGACAATTCTTAGAAGTACTATGTAACACTATGATTGTTTTTATGTTGAGTCATAAACAGGTCACTGGGACAGATAGTGGACTTTACCATACGGTGACCATCGGTTTTTATTTATCGGATAAATAATAAAAACCGGCCAAGTGCGAGTCGGACTCGCGCACGAAGGGTTCCATACCATTATCTATAAAAACGGCAAAAAAATCATGTCTGTTGTATGGGAGGGAGTAAATATTTGTTTTATTTTAATTTAATTATTTATCCTTAAAGTGAACATATAACTAAATATTCTGTGAATATTTCAAGCGTCTACCTGTTGCCGTTATCAATATCGAGCAAAAAAATTACGTTTATTGTATGGGAGCCCCCTTAAATATTTATTCTATTCTGTTTTTTAGTTTTTGTTGTTATAGCGGCAACAGAAATACATCATCTGTGAAAATTTCAACTGTCTAACTATCACGGTTCATGAGATACAGCCTGGTGACAGACAGACAGACGGACGGACAGCGAAGTCTTAGTACTAGAGTCGTGTTTTACCCTTTAAATACGGAACCCTAAAAATGTTTTTTTCTCATAATGACCGTATATAAATAATTTCGTATGCATTTAGCAAAAATCTGTTATTTTGACATTACAAACAGACACTTTAATTTTATTTATCTGTATAGATTAATAATAAGACTGTCCTTATACCAAACAAATATGTATACATTAGAATATGACCTCAGATACCGTGCGACCTTTATCGCTAACACATCGCTCAGTCATTTCGATACGCTCGATCAGATCTCTTCATTTTATATCATTCATAATGCGTAAATACATTATTTTAACATTTTTAACAACATTTTTGTTGTCTGTTGTTGGAGAACATTTGGTTGTTGGTAACGTAGCTAATAGAGTGGTACTCGCTCATCAAGAGCGTGTTCAATATAACGCGATACCGTTTATGAAAAGAGTAAAATATTATTTTTACACTTCGCCAGATAATAAAGTTATACAGGTGAGTTTGTTTTTAGTTTTGTATTTTTGAGTTTATAATGTGATTTGGAGGCAGTGGTAGCCCAGTGGTAACGCGCTCGCTTGGGAGACCGAGTGAAGCGGGTTCAAATCACTGATCCCGCACCTCTGATATTTTCATGCGCGAATCATTTCCAACATGATTACCACTTGCTTTACGATGAAGGAAAACATCGTGAGGAAACCTGCATGTCTGAGAGAATCTAGCAAGTTTTCGAAAGGCGTGCTCAGTCCGCCCGCACTTGGCCAGCGTGGTGGACTATGGCCTGATCCCCCTCGTGTTGAAGGGAGGCCCACCCTCAGCAGTGGGACGTTAAAAAGGGCTGAATACATACATACAATACATGTGAATTTGATGGAACCGGATCCGGACTCGAATACAGGACATCCGGAACTGCCGTACGCACTTAGCACTACGTCTTACTGCTTATTTGTTCAAACCATAAATACTTGTTATACTTTACACTAAAACAGGTTTTTTCCTCTATTTTAAAAACAAAACTTTATTTATAAGATTTGATTATCTATACAGATAAATAAAATTGGAGTGTCTGTAATGTCGAAATAACAGATTTTCATTAAATGCATATGTAATTATATACGGTGCTTATAAGGAAAACACTATTTTCAAAATATTCGTCCGTCTGTCTGTTACAGTAATATTATAACTGTAAAGTTTCATCAAAATCCGTTTAGTGGTTTTTGTGTGAAAGGTTAACAAACATCCATCGTTTCCGCGTTTATAATACAAACGACTCATCCTCGCTTCAGTTTGGGAGGATGGATGGATGTTTTTTAATCAATTACGTCAAAACGGCTGTACGGATCTGGATGAAATTTGTCATACAGATAGATTATAGTCTGGAATAGCACATACCTAACTTTTATCCCGCAAAAATGCACGGTTCCCGTGGGATAGATTTGTTTTGTTTAGGAAAGCGACGGTGAGTCGCCATTTAATATAAACATCCTTTTCGCAAGTCCGACTCGCACTTGACCTGTTTCATACTTTCATTCACATATAATCCATATATATTTTTCATTTTTCTATTTTTCAGGGTATCCAAGCTTTAGATACAATGCATAGTAAAGCATCTGTGAACATCACGGCTGGAGGTGTCGGGAAGACTTTTGTTAATTTTAGATTCAAAAGCGAACGCGGAACAGGACTCGACTACGATGTAGGGATTTACGTTTATCCCGACTTCTTATAATTTTAATGTAAAAATTATTATTTTTATATATATATATATATATATATATATATATATATATATATATATATATATATATGTATTATGTAATGAATATGTGTATATTATTTAACATTCAATCTTGTCTTTCAATTTTTGATTTTTACTAGGTTTGCTTTATAAAAGAGAATTTGACTTAAGGCCTCATAGTAACTTTTTTAGTCTAAAATTCGAAGTACAGTCGATATACGCCCATCTGCTTGCTGAATGAAAAGCATTTTGTATTATCTACAATACTTTATGTATAAACGTTACTGTTAGTATAGATTTCTCGGAGATGATATATTTTTCCGCAGTAAAAAGTAAATATGTTGACCCGGATAACCAGCTATCATCATACCAAATTTCATCAAAATCCCACCAGTGGTTTTTCTGTGATGCGTTCTTAGACAGACAGACAAAAATCCTAAAAACTATAGATTCAACCTCTGCGTCGATAATATGTTTATTTCAATAATATTTACCAAAAAATATTTAATGTACAGATTCGACTCAGAATTTTATTATATGTATAGATGGAGGGCGTTTTCAATAATATACAACCTAATCTAAATTCTTAAGTCTATCCGTGTACTAAATTTAATCCTAATCTGTTTAGGAGTTTTAATGCGAAGGAGAAACAATCATACATACATACATACATACATTTATAATAGTCAGTATCTTTTAAACAAAAACAGAATTAATAAAAATGATTGTTCTGAACAGATTTAGCTTTGTTATATAATATTTATAACCGACCAAAATGGAGAATGTATATAATTATAGATATCATTTGTTTTTCTTCTACGTTGTTTCCCTTAAAAACTAACTACTGAATTGGATTTTGATGAAACTTAACAATTATATAGTTTAAACATCAGAGTAACAGATGAGCTATAATTTATAATACGTCGTACATTCATAAGTAGTCTTTGAAATGTTCTATTCACATTGACTTCACCAGATCAGCTCGACGATACCAATTCATTTTATTGTAAATAATACCAATAAATGTTTATTGGTTTCTATGTGGCTTTTGTCGCTTTTGATGGGATCCTATTGGAGTTTTAAGGGACGCTTATAAGCCATAGAACAAAAAACATTGAACATTTTTTATAATGAAATACTAAGTTCTTTGTAAAAATATATATTTATTCAATTCAATATAATATAAAATTAAAAAAAAAATACAATAATTTTTATCATCCTTATACATAACATATAAATAAAGGTAACTTTAAACGTCAAAACAAAAATTGTTTTGTTTTTCAGCCATAGACAATATATATTTACTTAGTATTTTAAAGAATAGAAAGAAAATAAATCAAAAATAAAGTAGTGTTTAGTATAATTTTTTTTGTTCTTGACGTCATTAAAAAATATATTTTTTTTTTCATCATTTATAATTACATATATAAAAATACGTTCATCTTATTTTTAAATTAAAGTTACTTCAAGGAATGTTTACAGATCTACAATGAGGTTCAAAAAAGTTAAAGCCAAGACTTTGTGAAAAAATCAACAAAAATAAAAAAAAAACAATATCACATAAAAAAGGCGGGAAATGTGACATTTAACTTAAATGATAGATTATAATACAGATATTGTAAAAAATATCATTTTTTACAGTAAAAAAATCAAATAAAAAAAAAAACAGAAAAAACTGTTCATATTTTTTTTTGTTTTATACAAATTTTTGACTTATACACTAATTAATATATGGCAGTATTTTATAATTGGATTTTTTTTAATATTCTTAAAAAAATTAAATACCACTTTAATGTATATATATATAATTTTAAAAATGTCCTTTTTTTTTAATAAATAATTAATATTTTTTGTTATAAATATATTGATATGGAGTCACCATCTTCTTTTTTTTTACAAAACATTTAAATACTAAATTGAGCTTATATTCAAAGTTGGACGGATTCGTTACCTACAGAAATATAATTTACACAACAATTGCCTGACGCTGTTAAAAAACTTAAAAAAAAAACAGGTCACATTTATGTACTGTACATACTATTACTGTATACATATCTTATTCTTTGCTTTTAAATTGTTTCATAAAAAAAATACTATCCAACTCAATCTCAGACAAAAACATTTACTTTTTTTTTACTATAAACAAAAAAAAAACGTACCTCCCAACAAAAAAAAATCAAGCTAAAACGCTTTAGCCAAAACATGGCATCGAATTTTGGTCCAAAAAAAAAAACAAACAAATAATCAATATCAAACATCCAAATCGGCCAATCGTCTGAAACAAGCGCCTATAAATATGCACAACGTTATCAAAATCGAATCGCTGACCAACCCGAGGACACTGTTACTCGTCCAGCTGTATCTAACCTTTTTCCTCGACAATCTTTTATCTATGGTCAATTTTTTCGGCCACGACTCGTAATTGGGGGGAGTTTTTTGACATTGGCTGTCAAACCATTTCCTGGCAAAGTTATTTGACGTTTTCGCCTGTATACAAATGAGGGAGTCCTCTACATTCTTGTCTATGGTCATAGTGATGGTACGTAGATTATAAGAAATATCTTGACTGTAAATTATTGTATTGTTTTTGTCACGTATGTATGTATAGAAGTCCGCAACGTCTTCCGTCGTCGATACGTACCATAGAGCGTAGATCGATGTTTGTGAACTAAAAATAAAATTGATAGTATTATTAATTTTTTATCAGTGGTAGTCCAGTTGTAACGCGTTCGTTGGAAACAGAGTGAAGCGGGTTCAATTCCCGGGTCTCGCACCTCCGACATGTATGTGCGAATCATTTCCAACATGATTATCATTTGTCTCACTGTGAAGGAAAACATCGTGAGGAAACCTGCATGTCTGAGAGAACCTAGCAAGTTTTCGAAAGACATGCTCAGTCCGCCCGCACTCGGTCAGCGTGGTGGACTATGGCCTGATTCCTCTCGTATTGAAGGGAGGCCCACCCCCAGCAGTGGGACGATACAAAGGGGGAGGTTTAAGAGTAATATGAGAACAAACAACACTTTCATATTGGACTACAAATAATAAATATCACAACTTGTGTGCGTACGTTTGTTTACGAAATTGGACGAATTTACAAAAAATTTAGTGTCTGGACATAAAGTGACACAGAGGTTACTGTTATTTATAAAATATGCCAAAAAATTGCGTATAACATTATACGTACAAAAGAAACAAGTAAAGGTCCCTTTTTTTAAATTTAGTTTTTTTTTTGAAGTGCATTTAGACATACCACATACATACATACAGGTGGTTGTGTGAGTCTCAACAGCTGGAAAAGCCTATAGTACTACCACCAAGCTCCAACAGCTGCCTTCCGAAGCAGACCACAACAACCATGGGGTTGCACAGTCCACCAGAGAAGTACCAGGAGTAACCCGCATAGCACATCGCCTACCGAGGTGGACTTCCTCCGTATGCCTCTTGGCTTCACGCCCGGCTAGATTGCTGGAAGCAAGTGAGACAACCCCCCCCCCCCTCCCGCTTCCCCCACCATGAATCCAAAACCGTAAATCTAAAAAAGTATTACGCTGTTTCAAAAGAAACTAATAAAAGAGAAAAATACTCACTATTGTATATCTCTGAACAAGACATCAGGCTCAGAAGTGAAATCATATTCGGTGTTGCTATAAACCTTCATCTTCTCCTCCAATTCGATGTTGCCAGCACACAACAATCTATCCTCGTCTAATTTCAAAAAGTTTTCGCTTTCCACAGACGGCGGTTCGAAACAGGTTATATTATTATATTTTCCATCATTTGTCAACACAGACACCGGCAGCTGTTTGATATAGTGCTTCAATGGACGCGTGAAACAGTCACATTTTAATTTATTATCTATGGAAAAAAAATCGATCAAATTAAAAAATAAGTTGTTTTTAACATATCATTTTTTTTTATTTACACAAATTAAATCAAATTATACTTTATTCAAATAGACTTTTACAAGCACTTTTGTATTGAACTTTTACGTTATTAAAATTTAAATTAAATGTCAGTATATATATACAAAAAAAAAAAAAAAAAAAAAACAAAAAAAATGTGCCCACCTTCAAAATAAACGCTCAAACCGTTCTCTCTCACCATCTTAACTAGCTGGGGATAAAAACTGCTGAGCAAGTTGTGCCTCACGTCTAATACTTGCAACTTCTTACATTTCATGATATCGTCCACTGGCAACACTTGCAATGTATTGTTTTGTAGGTATATGTGTGTTATGTTTGTTGGCAGATTGAATTTTGTGTCGGCTGCAAAAAAAAAATAAAAAAAACCGTCATAATTCTTAAAAAATCTTTTTTATGCGTGTATAAATAAATAAATAAATAAATATGTTGGGACAATAACACACAGCACCATCTAGTTCCATGGTAAGCTACGAAGCCTGTGTTATGGATACCAGATAGTTGATACACTACACATATATAAGTTTAAATACATACATATTATAAATATAAACACCCATGACTAGAGTACAAACATTCGTGCTTATCACACAAATGAATGCCCCCAGCGGGACTCGAACCCGCGACCGCTGGCGCAGAAAGTAGGATCACTACAAACTGAGCCAAACGTGTCGTCGATGTATGAATGTGTACACGCGCAAGTAAGTAAAACTTGTGTAGGTTATCGGTACTCTTTATGACATTCAGTTTATGTTTTAAATATCTAGGATAGGTGATATACTAAAAATAACGCATATTAGGCATATTACAATCATATATTTATAGAATATCATTTAATGAAAGAATATAATATTATATATCATTTGTCGGACAATAACAACGGTTACCATGGCAACGAACGTACGTACACGTCTCCGTAACGCATTAACCGGCTTACCCCTCAAGTCGAGCGTGCGTAAACAAGTTTTACTTCAAAAAAACTTCGAAAAAAGTAAAAAAAAAATATTGCTTAATAAAACTCACTGATGCATATATAATACTAGCGACTCACCCTCGCTTCGCTCGATTTCATCCCTATGTACGTTTTCACGGTAAGTATGGAATAGACAATTTACTTATATCTATTTAAAAAAATAAATAAAAAAAAGTTGGGGGGTTTTTGCTTCACATATATATATATATATATATATATATATATATATATGTCTGTGTAATTTTACTAAGTACTCACATGTTCTAGAAACAAGATCGCTCAGTTGATTATTGGAAAGATCCAATATTTCCAGCGAGGTCAAATTACCGAGAACATCTGAAAATAAATATATATATTATAGGTATATAAAAAAAATAGAATATACAGTATAAAAAAAATTATAACTAAAAAAAGTTATTTTTTTTTACAAAAAAGAAAAGATTTTACAATCAATGCCGCTTTTAAAAAAAAACGGCGCAAGACGAAACTGTGATAAATGGACAGAGGACATTTAAACAAACTGAAGGCTTAGACAAGTGGCAAACGCTCCATATCGATTCTTCGATAAACGCTAACGCCTTGGCAATTTCCATAACAATTTGGACGTAGTCATGGTTTTGTTTGTGAACCTCTTCTTGACATTGTGAAATGCACTAAAATTTAAACGTATACGAGCAACACATAGGATTTTTAGGATTTCTTTATCAAAAATTCACTAATTATAAGGATTATTTCGCCTAGCAGTCTTTTCTACAATAACAATAAATACAATAAATAATATATATTTGTCAGACAATGACAACGGTTACCATGACAACAATTAGTCAATTAGCCAATTACAAATGCGATACGTTGAGTCAAATTTGAAGTCGTAAACATATAATTATGTCAGTCCCATACATTGATTACTCTATTCTACTAGCGTTTATGCCACTTGTCTAGGCCCTCAGATAATATCACTAATATGGCGCCCTAAAACGTCAATATTCCGAGATATTTTAGGATAAAGATCACTTAGAAGAGAGCAATGGAAATTATTTTGTGAATACAACTAACATATATCAATGTCATTATTTTTTTATAGGTATTCTGCCATTTTTAACGTCCCACAGCTGGGCGTGGGTCTCCCTGCAATCAAGAGGGGGATCAGGCCATAGTCCAACACGCTGGACAAGTGAATGAACAAAGACAAATTTCATCTAAATCGGCCCAGTAACTTAGAAGCTTATTCGATACAAACAAACAAACAAACAAAAAAATCTTTCCTCTATAATATTGGTATAGATTAAAAAAAAACTTCACCTCCACTTGAATCCATTACCATTCCAATCAATTAAACAACCTGTCAATTTTTACTTTTTCGAAATATTTGACCTAACAAAAAAAAAAAAGAAAAGAAAAAAAAAAAAGGAAAAAAAAAGAAGAAAAAACACTCACTATTCCTAATATCGTTGATGTAATTATTGGACAGATTCAAAATCTTGAACTTCTTGCCGCCGTACGTGATGTCGTACGTCACTACCGGTATCTCGTTGTGGCTCAGATCCACTTCCATAAGTCTGTACGGGATCCATGGGCTCGCGGGGAACATCTTCTTCGTCAGAAAACCGAATCTGTTGTGGCTTAAATTCACCTAGTATAGAATATAAATATACAATTAAATAACCTCTTTTTTAAAACGTCGGTTAAAATCTTTTTTTAAAATTTTCCAACCTCTTTTTAACCGACGAAAAAGGAGCAGGTTCTCAATTCGACACGTATATTTGTACGTATAACTTTTCACAGTGTAGTCCGATTCCGATGATTATTTTTTTATTGAATAGGATATACAACTCAAAGTTAGTTCCGTTTAAATTTGAAAAAAATAATACACCCACGTATAAAAATAAGGGATGAAATATTTTCTTCTTACTTCTTCTACTACTATGTCTACACTAAAAATGGAAAACTAAAAACTTAATAAAAAAAAAATAACAGATTGATAGTTTTCATGTGCTATAGACACCTAATCAAATATTTTCCAAGTCGGTGCCAGCCGATACAAATCAAAGCGCACCGACTTCGACGCTTTTTTCTTATTATTTTTTTTTTTAATTTTATTTTTAAAATGTCCAAAATGAACACATTCACTCACCGATTCCAGCGAGAGGCAGTCGTCTAATAACCCATTCGTCTTATTATCTATTTTTTCCAAACTATTGTATGATAGATCTAGTTTCCTGCAAATAAAACAATTCTAAAGTTTCAAGTTCAAAGTTTCAAAAAAAAAAAAATTCAAAGTCACAACGATTCTAAAGAAGTTTCATTTCAAAAAAAAAAACAGAGTTATGTAACCCAACATGTGGGCTATTTAGATATCCTTCTCGGAAGGATCTATAAAATGTATAATAATAATAATGTCCTCCTGACCGCTTCCGGCCACGGCGGCCAATCTCATTGAGACTAGCCAACTGCGCAGGAGATATTATAGTGCCCAAATGTACGCGCAGACACAAGTGCACTCTCTATTCCTGTCACTCTCATACTCCGGTGGGACGACACGAGACACGACCGGTGAGAGTTAAGGCGCAGGACCGACGGCTTTATGTGCTCTCCGAGGCACGGGGGTGAAACACCGCCAACTTCCCAACTCCGGGCTGTTACTGAGGCTTACTAGACAGAAAGACTCAATAAATAAACTTGGCCCGACCCGGGACTCCAACCCAGGACCTCCGGGTGTGCAGCCGTACATGCTAGCCACTGCACCACCGAGGCAGTTATAAAATGTATCGCCTCTTTAAAGATCCTTTTTCAAAGGATCTGTACTCATAACCTATACACATGTAAGATAATTAAATGTAAGTATCGTCTCTTTAGAGATCCTCAGAAGGATCTGTTAGTATAAAAAGTTAACATGTAAGACAATTGAGTTGCCCTTTTTTTAGCTAAGAGCCCACACACACTCCCGCACTCATAAATGATATAAAACTGTAGATAATAAATTAATAAAGTCAGTTACACTTGTCCTTTCGACTAGAAACGTTGTTTTATTACAACCCACGTCCCGATAATTTAACTCCAGCCATACACATACCTCAACGCGACCAATCCTTTGAAGGCTTCATTCGGTATATGTTCTAGAAGATTCCCTCTCAGAGACAAATCAAGCAATTGTTGCATACCATCGAAAGTCCTCTTCCCGAGGCTATTTATTTGATTGTGTGACAAATCCAATTTAAACGTTGTCGGCAAATTACCGAAGGCTGATTTCGATAGAGACGTTAGGTTGTTGTTCTAAAGAAGTAAAAAAATATGTTAATAAAAAAGTACTAGATACACAATCAGCGACGAATCTTTTTCGATCTTCACCCACCATACTCAGACCCACTCACCTGCAAATACAAATACTGTAGACTGTTTAACGTGTTCAACGCCTGCCACGGCGGTCTTGTCAGTCCGTTGGCGGACAAATCGAGGGATTGGAGGGTAAGGAGACCAGCGAAGCTCTCCGTCTCCAACCGATCACCCAACTGGTTGGCAGACAGGTTCAGACGGAGTAAAGCGTTCATCACCGGCCACGTGTTCGATTTAATCTCGGTCAAGTTGTTGTTGGCGACGTTCAATTCGCTGTTGGAAGAGAATTTTATCTATATCTATACATACTATTGATAGCCCCGCGGTTGAAAATCAACCACAATTCATTAAGTTTCATCGATATTTTGTTTATTTTTACAAAGTTATATAGATAACCTATAAAATCCAAAAGTTAATATAATAATAATATTATACATATGTATGGGTAATACGTTTATAAATTCTATACCTATTATATATTCATAATGCACATGCAGCTCGCTTTCCTCTCTCAAACTCAACCGTCCACACTAATACTAAATCAATCATGGCCGAACACACTCTATCCCTTTCACTCGTTCTTTTCATTCACACTTCACAGATAAGACAGTAACTATTTATATTTAAAACGTTCATCCCACATGTATGTATGTACATATGTGTATTTATATACTCACCCCAAACTAATAGGTATCTGGAAGATTCTATCAAGATAATTATAACTAAAATCCAGCATTCGACAGCTGGCCAGCTTTGCGAGACTGCCGCGTGAGACGTCGCGTAACTTGTTGTGAGACATGTCCAGCTCCAGCACTGTGGGGATGGTGCCGAATGTGGACGGCTTGATGACCTCCATCGAGTTATGGCTTAAGTTCAGATATCTGGATAGATAATAATCCTATTAATATTATAAATGTGGAAATTTGGATGTACGGATGTTTGTTTTTCAATGTAGGTGACTTATCTATACAGATAAATAAAATTGAAGTGTCTGTATGTAATGTCAAAATAACAGCTTTATACTAAATGCGTATGAAATTATATACGATACTTATAAAAAAAAAATTGTCTGTCTGTTTGTTCCGGCCAATCTCGGAAACGGCTGGACCGATTTTGACGGGACTTTCACTGGCAGATATCTGATTTAACAACGAGTAACTTAGGCTACTTTTATTAGAAAGAAAATTAGAATTCCACGAAAAAAAAAAAATTAAAAAAATTAAAACTGTTAAATTGCGAACGAAACAATTGTAAAAAATTAAAATGTCAATAAAACTAAATTACCTCAACGAAAACAAATTTTGGAACACTGCGTTGGAAATCTCAGTCAAGTTATTGTGTGACACGTCGACAGTGTGCAGCTCGTAAAGCTTCGGGAAGGTCGATTTTGGTATAGTTGTTATATAATTATAGGATGCGTTCAGCACACGTATACCCGTCATGTTGTAGATTGGTATCTGAAATAAACATGTATGTATGTATGTATGTATGTATGTATTTATTCAACCTTTTTTAACGTCCCACTGCTGGGGGTGGGCACGAGGGAGATCAGGCCATAGTCCACTTACTGGCAAGTGCGGGCGGACTGAGCATGTCTGCAGACAACTTGCTAGGTTTTCTCAGACATACAGGTTTCTTCACGATGTTTTCCTTCACCGTAAGGCAAGAGGTAATCATGTTGGAAATTATTCGCACGTGAAAATATCAGAGGTGCGAGACCCGGGATTTGAACCCGCTTCATTTGGTTTCCCAAGCGAGCGCGTTACCACTGGGCTACCACTGCCTCGAAATAAACATACATATATACATGTAATCTATACTAATATAATAAAGAGGAAAGATTTGTTTGTTTGTTTGTTTGTACTGAATAGATTCCGAAACTACTGAAGCGATTTAGATGAAATTTGGTAAGACGATAGTTTGAGAAAAAGAAAAAATTACATCTATACATATAATAAAATTCTGAGTCGAATCTGTACATTAAATATTTTTTGGAAAATCATATTGAAATAGACATTATTATCGATACAGAGGCCGAATCTATAGTTTTTAGAATTTTTGCCTATCTATCTGTCTAGGAACGCATCACGAGAAAACCACTGGGCGGATTTTGATGAAATTTGGTATGATGATAGCTGGTTATCCGGGTCAACGTATAGGATACTTTTTACTGCGCGAAAATATCTCATCTCTGAGAAATCTATACTAACCGTTAAAACGTAAGTACGAACGAACCCGAGCGCTAGTAAACTATATTAATAAATAACTTCTTCCGGAAATATTTTTTTATTAAATATCAACATATACATACTCTCAATAATTCACAAACATACCACAAACATTAAAAAGAAAAAAAAAGAAAAAAAAAACTCACCTGACTCAAATCCGTGAACTCATTATAACTCACTTGTAACTCAGACGCATAAGTGTTTTCATCGAAGGCCTTAACATCTATATGAGTTAGTTTGTTATGACTCAGATCTAATACAGTCATGTTATTACAATTCTGGAAGGCACCAGGTTCGATATTGTCTAAGGCATTGTGGGATATATTCACTACGGCCAGATATAAGTCTGTAAACGCTTGCTTCTCCACTAACGTTATCTCGTTCTCAGCCAAATTTATTAACTGGAAAAATATATATTTACTGTATAATAATTTATAATCTGTGTAAATAAATATAAATAAAAAAAATAAAAATATTTAATCTGTGTGTATTTTTAATGTCCAATTGAGATTTTCGTTCAAAATCAGACCTTTTGAGTAACACTTTACCACTTTATATAGAGTGTATATATTAAGAAGTACTTTTTTTATTTTATTTTAATATTCTTATGTTACTACATAATATATTTAAAAGTGACAGTTTATTTATCCTGCGCTATATATAATAAATAAATATGTTGGTACATTAACACACAGCACCATCTAGTTCCATGGTAAGCTACGAGGGTTGTGTTATGGATACCAGATAGTTGATACACTACACATATATAACTTTAAATATATACATATTATAAATATAAACACCCACGACTGGCGTACATTCGTGCTCATCACACAAATGAATGCCAGCGGGACTCGAACCCGCGACCAACTGAATCCCTGTCTATACATATTTATTATTATTATTATTAACTTACCTCAGAATATTTCACTTGTTGGAACATTTGATAATGCACTTTCTTTATCTTATTCCTGGCGAGGTCGATGGTGCCGATCCGTGTCGCCGCTGAGAACGTACCAACACCTATTTCCGATATCTGGTTGTCTTGGAGGAAGAGACGTCTGGAAATTGATAGCTTTATTGATAGTACCTGAGCGATCAAGCTTCGCTCCGAGTTTTTAGCCAAAAGAATAATTTTCTTTTTAATTTGGCTTAAAAACAAAAGTAAAATATTTATATACGACCGGGATTCGAACCCGGAATCTGTGAATGTCAATCTTGCGCGTTGGCCGCTTGAGCACGATGCTTATAAGAATGCCGTATGAAAACTTGAAAACACGCGTTTTCCCAGACATGAGACTAATCTAGATCGATTTTTCGCCCCCGAAAGCCCTCACATACCAAATTTCAGCGAAATCGTTAGAGCCGTTTCCGAGATCGCCGGTATGTATAAATAAATAAATATACAAGAATTGTTCGTTTAAATATATTAGATTAGATAATGTCCTCCCGACAAATTTCGGAAAAAACGGCCTTTCTCACTGAGATTAGCCCGCGCAGGAGATATTATATAGTATAGTTCAGACACAACGCGCACTCTCTACTCCTGTCACTCTCAACGACACGAGACACGGGGTTGAAACACCCCCAATTTCCCAACTCCGGGCTATTACTGAGATTTACTAAACAGAAAGACTGAATAACTAAACTTAATCCAATCCGGGACTCGAACCCAGTACCACCGGATCTGCTTGAACTGTCTAATTGTAATATCAATATTATTATACTAAATGTATATGAAAGTATATATGGCACTCATACAAAAAAAGCAATTTTTAATTTTTTGTCTGTCTGTCTGTTTGTTCCGGCTAATCTCCGAAACGGTTAAACCGTTTTTGACGGGACTTTCGCTGGCAGATAGCTGATGTTATAAGGAGTAACTTAGGCTACTTTTATTTTAGAAAAAGAATTAGGGTTCCGCTCAAAAAAATTAACATACAAACCCTATGAAATTGTGGAACAAAAAACCAAAAACTTTCACGTACCTTAGAAATCTCATTCCTTTGAAACTATTCGTATCCAACTTCTTTATTTGATTATTATCCAAATGAACCACTTTGATCAGATTGTTCCTTGCAAACATTCCTCTGCGAAATAAAAAATGGCCGCGTGTAAGTAACCTTTAGGCGCGATCGAAGTAAAAATCAATAACGCATATTAGGCATATTACAATCATATATTTATAGAATATCATTCAAAGAAAGAATATATTATATATTTGTCAGACAATAACAACGGTTACCATGGCAACGTGCATCCTATATATTTATGTGTTTGTCTCTTTTTAGTGACGCATTTTCGTTTCATCGAGTTTCAAAACACAACGATTCTAATGAAGTTTTACATCAAAAATAAACAAACACTATAATTACTGTTATTATAATAATAATCTATACTAATATTATAAATGTGAATGTTTGTGAGTATGGATGTTTGTTACTCAATCACGCCAGAACGGCTGAAGGGATCTGAGTGAAATTTGGTACAGAGATAGATTATAGTCTGGAATAGCACATAGGCTACTTTTTATCCCGGTAAAATGTACGGTTCCCGTGGGATAGATTTGTTTTTGCAATGCATGCATACAATGATATAAAGCTAAAATATGAAGACATTTGTAAATCGAGTCTTTAGTTAAATATATATATATATATATATATATATATATATATATATATATATATATATATATATATTTAAAACACTCACCGAGGCATCTCTGGTAGCTGGTTATGACTGACATTACACCAGCCGAGTTTCGTCATTTCGCCAATATGGCTGCCGTCCAGTTTAGTTATGTTGTTGTAACTGCAAATATTATTAAAAATTAATATTTAGACATTATGAACGTACCACTTATTGTCACGGGCCTCATAATACGAGGGGGATCAGGCCATAGCCCACCAGGCTGGCCCAGAGCGGGCGGACAATAAACTATTAAAGTGGTAAACTATTAAAGTGGTAAATTTATTAAAGTGATAAACTAATAAAGTGGTAAACTATTGAAGTGGTAAACTATTCATAGATTTAAATTTATCTTTACTTAGATTTGATTTTTAAACCATATAACATATCTGAGATCTTTTCTTACATAAATATATAGTATACATTTTACTTAAATACATTAGGGGATTTAACACCATTCAACTAATTACTTTTGGGTTTTACCCTACTTCGAAAAAGAGAAGTTTTTTGAATTCTTGTTTTTTTTAAATATACGTATAAATAAATGTTCAAATAATAAAAATAACACAGTTACCTCACATCTAAAACTTCTGTATCCCGTAATCCCTTGAACTGATTTCTTTTTAAATTTGCCAACCTATTGCCGTGGAGGTCTAACGTTTTTAACTTTTTAAGATTCTGAAAAAAATAATATGAAACACGTGAAAAAAAACTAAAAAACCATTGCTCGAATAAAAAATTGTACACAAAAAAAAATATCATGAAATAAAAACTGGATCCCATCGATAGATGGCGTTATATATCTATACTAATATTATAAAGGGGTAAAGTATGTACGTAGGGGGTAATCTCTGAAACTACAGATTCGATTCTGAAAATTACTTCACTAACAGAATGCTACGTTACCGCCAAGTAATATATACTGCTCCTTATTTTGATAAAAATGTGTTTACTAGAAGAAAATATAAGTTTCATAGAAATGGGAAAAAATGGCCGCTAGTCTATACTAATATTATAAAGAAGAAAGGTTTTTTTTTTGTTTTTTTGTTTTTTTGTTTGTTTGTACCGAATAAGCGGCGAAACAACTGGACCGATTTAGATGAAATTTGGTACTAAGATAGTTTGAGATAATAAGAAGGACATAAGATAGTTTTTATTCCGGAAACCATCCTTAAGAGGGGTGAAAATGTGGATGAATGTTTGTATGGGGAATTACCCTACGGAAGCGAGAAATATAAAATTATATATTGAGATATAAAATTCAAACCTGAAAAGCCTCCACAGGTATATCGTTTAACAATCCATTGACCAGATGTAGTTTCTCCAAGGTCCTCACAGCTAGGCTGCTGGCGAATACGTCTTTACTGAGAGACACCATAGCGTGCCCGTCTATTGACAGTACCGTCAGGTTACCTAGTATCTGTGACGAATGGACAAACATAGCTTTTTTATATATATATTTACATGTTATCAAGTGAGTTATAGTGCATAGCTATAGGTGGAGCGCTGACCTAGCGTAATACGCTGACGACACGAGGACCAGTAATAACACCGTTTTTTTTTGCTTGACGTTCATTTGACGAATCCGAGAATACTAACTGACAATAAACCCGAACGACTTATTTTGAATGGTCATTACAGAGATTATGTGGATATGGAATATTAGCATATCAGAATTTGTCAGATTACTAATTCAAAGATCCTTCATTATCAATAATCTCTTAGCGAATACTAATATATCAGTCACACCACTAATTCCGACGTTCGCAGGCATTTGCTTTATAACGTAACACTACACTTCTGTTTATTCAAAGTTTACTTTAATACTAAAATTATTTTTCATATTCACTTCTATTGTTTCATTGCGTAGAATTAGACATATTAATAATTGTAATTTCAAATATAGTTTGAAATAAATAATTTTAAGTAAATTTTAGTTCTTTTTTTTTTTGGTACTTCTGGCTGTGTTGCTCTTACCTAGTGTGAGTTAGATGATCTATATTTATCTTCACTACGTAGTATAAAACAAAGTCGCTTCCCGCTGTCTGTCTGTCCCTATGTATGCTTAGATCTTTAAAACTACGCAATGGATTTTGATGCGGTTTTTTTAATAGATAGAGTGATTCAAGAGGAATGTTTATATGTATAATACATGCATAATATAGTAGAGAAACATTGATCATTTTAGAGGTTTCTAATGTGATGTCGTAAATTTTGTTTAGCTTACCAAGCTCTTTCATTTAATGTTCATATCATAAGGGTCACTATGGAAATGATAAATCACCATTTTCTAACTTCCGCCATATTGGGTTTAAAAATGGCGGCATTTAGGTAATAATGCATTGTCATGAAAACCAAATGTGTGTGCCAAATTTCAGCTCGACCGGACACTGGGAAGTGGGTCTTTAACTTGCAAGATTTGATTACAGACAGACACCGGGACAGGTGAAAAGCTTGTATATAATTTTCATTTTTATCGATATAAAATATGTGTTGTGTATGTAGAAATACCGGAGTAAATATCTGGAATATAGACATCACTTCACACCATACTAAAGAGAGATTTACTACTAACTTCACACTGTAGCCATTAACGACTAATTTCATACTGTAGTTTAAATCTGTCGCATCGTAAAAAAAAACACTGTCATATTTTTTTTCATAACGCGCCAAAAGAAGTGTAACTTCAAAAATATTTTAAGAAATTAACAGAATAAAAATATTTTTTACAAACTTACCTTAATGGCGTCCTTAGGAAATTGGCTAAATTTCGTATTGACCATGTATATTTCCTGTAAGGTTCTATTCACACCCGCGAATGCGTATTCGTCAATGGATTTAATAGGCGTGTCGATAATGTGTAAAATCCTTACTGCTGATCGATGGAGGAGTGGGCCGAAGAGGTGGGCTTCAAATAAATAAAAAAAAAGTTAGATAAAGATAATAAATAAAATATTTCCTACAAACATTTTTTTCATTGAAATATTTTTAATTTTTAATATTTTTGAAGGCAATTAAAGAACAATATTCTTTTTATTCAATTTAAATGAAGTACTAGGCCGAAAATATCATTGAATTAAGTATTAACGTTTAGTATAAATATCTCAGAGATGAGGTATTTTCCCGCAGTAAAAAGTATCCTATATGTTGACCCGGATAACCAGCTATCATCATACCAAATTTTATCAAAATTTGATCAATAGTTTTCTCGTGATGCTTTCCCAGACAGACAGACAGACAAAAAATCAAAAACTATAGATTCGACCTCTGTATCGAAAATAATGATTATTTCAATAAGATTTTCCAAAAAATATTTAATGTACAGATTCGACTCAGTTAGAATTTTATTATATGTATAGATTATATAGAATAATAAGTACTTACTAAATTTTGCTTCTCGAATTTCCAACCGCTCTATAGGCAAGCCCATACCAGCTATATTCCCAAGACCAACGCTCATTACAGCGAGGCCAGTGTTCTCACAACTCACGTACAACCCTTCGTCCGTACCCTTCTGACACACGCAAGGGTGCAACAGCAAGGTTTCCTTAGGGCAAGGGTACACTGGTCCCGGGGGAATATACTCTGTGTTTAATTGGGGCAGTATTGCCAATAGAGAGAAAAAAATTGCAAAACTTGCCATTTTACTATCTGAAATTAAAAGAAAATGTTAGTCAAAATGTACACAGTTACTAAATTCCTGTATTTACGCGAATATTCGACACTAGCGACTCACCCTCGCTTCGCTTCGGGTTCGTCCCTAGACAAAAACAAATCTATCCCACGGGAACCATACATTTTTCCGGGATGATATATAGCCTATAGCCTTTCCCGGTTAACGGGATATCTAATGCAAAAAGAATTTTTCAAATCGGATTAGTAGTACCTGAGATACAAACTAACAAACTCTTCAGCTTTATAATGCCTACTACTATTAGTATCTATAGATTAAGGAAAACTATTTTTCGTATTTTTCGTTTTGTTTTGATTTTTGGCACCTGACATTTCGAATGTTTCACAGCGACGATGGTCATGGAAGACATGGAAGACATTGGTCGGGGAATTCACGTCTGTTCCCTGCACTTCTTTACTAATATTATAAAGAGGTAAAAAATTGTTAAGTAAAGTATAAAGTGAGTTTGTAAGGTTGCAGCGGGTAATCTCTGGATCTACTGAACCGATTTAGGTGAAATTTGGTAAGAAGATAGTATGAGACCCTGGGAAAGACATAGAATACTTTTTATCCCGGAAATCATCCCTTAAGGGGGTGAAAATGGGGATAAAAGTTTGTATGGGGAATCAACCTAGGGACGAACTCGAGCGAAACGAGGGTTAGTCGCTAGTACATTATAAAAAGGGCAAAGTATGTAAGTTTGTATATAGAGATTAATCTCTGAAACTACTGATCCGATTCTGAAAATTCCTTCACTAACAGGAAGCTACGTTACCGCCGAGTGCTGTAGGATATTTTTTATAAAGATAAAAATGTATTTAGTATCAGAAATCATAATTTTAATTTGAAGTCGGGAAAAAATAAACGCTATTTTGTAGGCTTTTTTTAAGCACACAAGGAGAAACCCGAGCGAAGTAATGGTAAGACGCTAGTATGCTGTATAAATATGATTAAATCGCATTACATATTCACGTAACGTCAATTAATGTTATAACTGGTCCTTTATAAGTAGCTTAATAAGTGACATAACTTTTAATAGCCATAACAACTGTTTCGAAACCTTTTTTTTTTGACGACACGTTTGGTTCAGTTTGTAATGACCCTACTTGCTGTGCCAGCGGTCGCGGGTTCGAGTCCCGCTGCGGACATTAATTTGTGTGATAAGCATGAATGTTGTACTACAGCCATAGGTGTTATATTTTTAATATGTATGTATTTAAAGTTATATATGTGTAGTGTATCAACTATCTGGTATCCATAACACAAGCCTCGTAGCTTACCGTGGAACTAGATGGTGGTGTGTGTTAATGTCCCAACTTTTTTTCTTTTCATAGCAAGTTATTTTGGCCGACTTTAAAAACATGGTGATTATTCCGGTTGTGTATTTTGGTGTACGTATATCACTCAATATCGTAGCCAATTTGGCATCAATTGTCATATATATGACGGCGCGTTTGACTACTTAAGAGTAAATGGCCACTCAAACTGTCAATTTATAACTATATCGATGAAAAATATGGGTGGTTGTCATATTTACTCTGATGCAACACCAGACGCTAGCGTGGCGAATAATCGGCTGCCGACATCAAGATTAAGATTGGTGAACGGTTTACATCGCTGAATATCGCGTTACGTGTGTGGTGGAGTATCTTTGGATAAAGTAAGGTGTACTTGGACGTGATTGACTTTCATATAAAACGGTTATAGAACTATCATTGTCAAATCTATGCATAAGAATATTGTAATCATATTTTGTGGTACAAAGAAACATTTCATTTTCCTCGCCCGAATACCCACGTCCGCCTAAAGTTGAAATATGGAATTAAATGATAAAGTGGATCTATCTGATGTCCCTTTATATATATATATATATATATTTTTAATTAAAAAAACCATCACTAAGGGTAAAAATAAAAAATAAAGAAAAACTAAAGCAAAGCGAGAACATCAGGTTAGTTAGTTCTCATCACATTAAAATCCCCGCGAATGTATTAATGCGGCTCGCACTTGACGAATTGTTTTTATTAAACTTGCACTTTTTTTTAAATTTAACTACAAAGCAGGGCTAATTTAAAAACTTAAAGGCTTAAATAGCCGAAGTGCAGTAGATAATATGTTTATATTATGAACAAGCGACTTACCCTCGCTTCGCTCAGGAGCGTCCCTAGGTACGTTTTAATTTTTTTTGAGCGAAACTCTACTTCTTATTTTAAAATAAAAGTAGCCTAAGTCACTCATTATAACATCAGCTATCTGCCAGTGAAAGTCCCGTCAAAATCGGTCCAGCCGTTTCGGAGATTAGCCGGAACAAACAGACACACAGACAGGCAAAAATTTTAAAAATTATTTTTTTCTTATTACTACACATGCATATAGTAAAAAGCTACGTTTGACATTACAAACAGACACTTCAATTGTATTTATCTATATAGATAAGACACTGTAAACATCATTAAAACGCGATTAATAGATTCCCGAGGTATAAAAAGCGTGTATATAAAACTTTGGGTAAAAACATGTGACGATATGAGGTATTTCCTATCAATTAAAATAAACTATAGTATAGGTTTTTCCTACACAGACTATTTCAAATTAATAAGTCGAATAAAGTGAATTTTGACTTTTGAATCTGTATGCATGCGTATTTTTTTTTTTTTTTGGATCGCAATGCATGCTTAAAACGTAGAATAATCTAAATAAACAGATATATTATCATACGTTTTTATTAACAAGATAGTTTAAAATCAGATCCTCTAGCTTTATCACCTCCTGGATAATTTCTAAGAAAATGTTAACTGGCACACCGGTGCGCTCGCGGGTCTCGACAGGATAATAACCTAATGACCAATCTTAGTCGCAGCTAAGTTATCTCACTGAGGTTAGGCATCTGCGCAGGAGATATTGTAGTGCAGACACAACGTTCACTCTATTCCTGTCACTCTCAAAGTCCGATGGGACGATACTTCGACGACTGGTGAGAGTTAAGGCGCAGGATCGACGGCTTTACGTTCTTTCCGATGCACGGACCAACACCTTCAACTTCCCAACTCCAGGCTACTCTAGGCTACTACTAAGAATATCTAACAGAAAAACTCAGTAATTAAACTTGACCCGACCCGGGACTGGAACCCAAGACCTCTGAATCTGCAGCCGTATATGATAAGCACTAGACCATCGAGGGAGCGGGAGATATTATAGTGTTCTTCCTTTACTCTCAAACTTTGACAATTCAGCAGAATCAATAATAGATCAGGCACAGTTCACAGACATTTATGCTTATAAATTCAGATTGTGCGTTTTGCTATAATGGAACCCTTAAAAAAACATTCGAAAATTAGAAAGAGTACCTGGGCGACCGAGAAGGAACAAAAAAGGAACTAAAAACTTGAATAAATACAAAAAAATACAAAAGTAAAACTTTGTATCCGACCGGGATTCAAACCCGGACACCTGTGAATGTCAATCTTGCGCCCGAGCGTAAGAAATTATCAACCATAATTTGCGTGGAATAATGCGAAAGTAAACCGCACGAAAACTCGAAAACACGCGTTGTCCCAGATAAGGCTTTCAGTCTCGCTATATTTACGAGTCCCGGGAAAAAAAAATCGAGACTCAGTGTGGTCTCGAAATTCCCGGGAAAAACGACACTTTCGAGACTACTTCAAAAATAGGTTTCCTACTCAAAGCCTAGGCAGTTAGGCAGTCAAAACAAGGTATTTCAATAAAGTACTTTATTAATCATACTGTTACAAACTCAAATACAAGTAAAATGAACAATTATTTAGTTCTTTAGGTACATATGAAATTGACATGTTTTATGAAAAAAGAAAATATATATACGAAATATTTGAAATTATATATTTAATCAGTCCAAGTATGTACTATTGTCATCTATGCACTTCCGCCATTTTATAGGTAGTTCATTGATTCATTTGCTGAAAAAATTGTGGGAGCGAAAATCAATAAAATCTCCGAAGGTAGTTTTGACTGCTTCAACGTAATTATTTTTTTTCCTTGCAAGAAATTGACCAAATTCCGGAAAAAGTGGTAATCTTTTGAAGCAAGGTCCGGACAGTATGATGGATCTCGGAGATATTCGAATCGCAGTTCGTCTAATTTAGCCGTCTGTTGTGCAGTGTGTGGTATAGCGTTGTCCTGAAATATCAGTGGGCTAGAGCAGTTGACCAGTCTCGGTTGTTTAACGGCTAGCTTTTCCATCATAGTTTGCAATTGTTGACAATACAAATCATGTGACAGTTAATCGTCTGGTCAAATCTAAGGAAGATGTATGATGTATGGCACCAGCACTGGTCCACCAGACACTTACCAGTAACTTTTTCTGAGTCAATTTTCGCTTGGGGCAGGATTTCTCCTAGTTTCAACCATTGTGATGACCATTTTCAATTATTGTACAGGATCCATTTTTCATCACTGTTCAAGTAGGTAACGAGACGATTCAAAATCCCCTCGTTATTGTGACGGTTGAGTAATGTAACGCAGCCCTCGACGCGTGTTTGTTGGTGTGCTTTATTCAATTCGTGGGTACCCATTTTTCGGGCTTTTTCACTTTTATAATTTGTTTCAAGTGGATTAAAATTGTTTTATCACTCGTACCGAAGCTTGCCGCTAACTCCGACGTGATTTCTCCGACCGTCCACGGGGTTTGTTCTATAGGTCCAAATTTCCAAAACGAAAACGTTAGGACCAAAACTATGTTTTCTTTTACAGTAGCTTCCCCGTACACATCATTAATCCTCCGAGTTGTTTCTGCTCTACTGGTGCCACGGTGGAACTCGTATTTATAAATAACGTGATATTTAAGTTTTCCATATTGTGAACAGAATGAAGTCAAAGAAAAATCAAATGGCGCGAAAACAAATAAATCTCTAAATTCGAAAAACAAGTACAATAGCCTTGAAATAAATTTGAATTTGGAATTCCTAACCAAACGCCAGATTTTTTAAATAAAACTATCTTTTCGGATTTTTTCGCAGATTTATTTTGATTTTTGGTTCCCGACGTTTCGAATGCTTAACAGCAATCATGGTCACGGGAGAGACTAAGGTGTTAGATGTCTGAAAGGTATTATATAGTTGTTACAGACAGCATACCCATAAAATAACAAAATGAATTCAAAAATCTTGAAGTTTTATTTAAAATGTCAAATATTAGTAAATCTAAGAAAAGATTTACGCGATATTTGCAAACGCCAGACATTTGAGATCAAAGTAGCCAGTTCGACAAATCGCCTAATTTATATGTAAGAACCTAATATTTATGAGTTCATTTTTTCATTTTTACAGTGGGCACGTTAAAACAAAGCGCATTAATGTACTTCCAGACAGAATCTGATTTAATTAAAAATTTTGCGTTAGAAAAAGCCCTCTCTGCTTCTAAGCTATTAGGATAGATATTAAATAGTTATATAGCGATGGTTTAGTATTTCCCTCTGTGGTCTTCACTTTACAGTAACTACTACGCTACTACGTAACCAGAATAAAAAAATACTGGTGATTTAGTAGATTTTTGAAGAATGGTAATTATTTGACTTAAATCTCGAAAGTCTCGTTATTCCCGAGACTGGCGGTGGGAGTCTCGTGTCTCGAAAGTTTGAAAAAATCGTCGAGACTCTCGAAATTTTCGAGACCGAGACTCCCGGGATGAAAGCCCTAGTCCCAGACATAAGACTAATCTATATCGATTTTTCGCCCCCGAAAACCCCCACATACAAAATTTCAGCGGAATCGTTAGAGATCGCTGGTATAAATAAATAAAGATATAAATATACAAGAATTGCTCGTTTAAATATATTAGATAGATTAGATAGACAGATATCATCTTTTATTTGTTTGACTTCCCAACTCCAATTCCGAACTTAAAATTAAATAACAACCGAAGAAAGTAGAGACTTGGTGTTATTGAAAAACATACTTAAGCCCCTTTAAACATGTACATAATATTTTATCACAATTTTTTTAATTTATGACCTCACACTGTAAAGGAGTCTGCCCACTACACCGTCTCATACCATGACCGTGCTATGAACGTATCAGGCACGGAAACGAGCATGGCACGGACTACTATGCCCACTAGAACGTATCAACAACGTATCATACCCGTACATAACGGTTTTAGTGTTGTGTATGCTCACCATTGCGCCGCCTACGCGCACCGGTCCCGTAACGTCGCGTGCCAGGCACGCAGCGTACCGTCACCGGTAAAATATTCTCGATGACAATTGTTAACGTTCCGTGCACGGCACGCGACGGTGCCGGTCGGTGACGGAACGGTCTAGTGGGCAGAGTCTCATACATTTCAATACAAAGAATATTTTTTTGCCTGACACGCTCCTAGCACGGTCATGGTATGAGACGGGGTAGTGGGCAGACTCCTTTATTGTGTGAAACATGAATGGTCATCTTAATTCTTTTTAAATAAAAACAAGTAGATACTTAAAGTTGAAAACATTTAAAGTTACATGTTTTGACAACTTGCTATTATATAAAGGACTTGAAATGATGCAAGAGTGAAGCAATGTTTTTTTGGCTAAATGAACAGTATTTTAATATGGAACAGTATTTTTATGTACACATAATTATAATATAATAATAATAGGATAAAAGTTCCACGTTTTTTTTTTTTGATAAATTAATATTTAACGACTAGGGACTTAACCACGTTTCGCTTGGGTACGATTAGGTACAATTTCGTTCAAAATTCATGAGTTTTAATTTTTTTGCATAGTCCTAATTCTTTTTCTAAAACAATTAATTAGCCTAAGTTATTCCTTATAACATCTACTATCTGCCAGTGAAAGTCTCATCAAAATCAGTCCAGCCGTTTTGGAGATTAGCCAGAACAAACAGAGGAACAAAAAAAACTTTAAAAATTGATTTTCTCTTATAAGTATTGTATATACTTTCATATGTATTTAATAAGAAGCTGTTATTTTGACATTACAAACAGACACTTCAATTTTATTTATCTGTATAGATAGGAGGCCATTCAATATTTAAAGATTTTTTTTTTATTAACTATACATAATAAATGATCTAAGCAGATGAAAATTCTAAAAATACATTAATTTAATATTGTATACATTTTTGTCTGTCTGCGTTCTACTTTTATAAATAAAACACTAAAGAAAATTTAACTTCCTTATTTCCCAAGATAAGTAAAGGGCTACTGTGGGCTAAACCCTAATAAATATGAGTTCTATATGATTTTTGGTATATGACGTGGTGAGTGTCAAAGGCAGGTACATATGTAAGTAGTCAGGACTACTATTATAAATACATATGAGTATTTGTGAGTAACTCTTGCACCATAATTGCAGATCGGATTTGGATAAAATTGACATTGATAAGATGAAATTTATATTGTGCAAAATTTAGAATACAAATAGGCTATGACTTTTAAGTTACACATAGGCTACTGCAAGGAACCTTGGAATGCATCAAAGCGAAATAAAGGTAAGTCTCTACTATAAAATATAAGTTACTAGTGACTCAACTCGCTACGCTTTGGGTTTTTTCATAGACAAATCTATCCCAAGGGAACCGTACATTTTTCCAGGATAAAAAGTAGCCTATGTGATATTCCAGACTATAGTCTATCTCTCTGCCAAATTTCATCCAGATCCGTTCAGCTGTTCTGGCTTGAAAGAGTAACAAATATCCATCCATCCTCAGAAACTTTCATATTTATAATATTAGTATGAATAGTCATTATAATATGCTTATTTCAGGTAATTGTTCATTTTATTAAATAATAATTGGTGAAGGTTCACTGGTATTAATGATTCATTTATGTTACGCAACTTAACATTTTATATTAATGATCAATAAATATGATTGTTACCAATATCTTATGGATGAACTGATATATGCATATGATTTAATTCCAATGTACCAAAACTAATATCTTCCATCAATAAAGACTAAATGTAGTCTAAGCGAGATTGAATAGCTTAAAATATAACAATGCATTTAGTTTAAGACACATAAGTATGTGTTCATATTGGTCATTCTCTCCTTATTTACAAGTTTCTGAGATTGAAAGTGTTTAAATACATACAGATTTACATGGAAAATAGAACAAAAACTATGAGTATTCAATTTTTAAATGTACCTGTACCAGGTGTACTGAGTAAAATAATATAAAAAAAATGTTTTTTTGTTAAAAGTAGTCAGTTACTATTATATTGTAACTTCATATTTATTTTTATGTTTTCAAAAAATTTCCAGTCAAATCAAAACATATAAATTATTTATTAAAATTATTGAACATAATATTTAGTATCTAAATTACTGGTTATTGATTAAATGTATCTACGACATATTTCAATCAAGGCTAATAACACCAAGGAAGTATAAAAAATAACTTTAACACAAGTCACAAGGCCAAAGAAACTAGTTTTGCTGTTACAACAAAAGGGCAGATATGACCTATGGCTGTAATTTCTAATTACGTGCTAATTTCCAAGTACAGATATTTTTTTAATAAATTAATTGCGATGTTGATTTATTAAACTAAGTTAAAATTCATATCACAAGTTATGATACTTTCTCTTTATATAAATGTAAATTTAATACGTTACCTGCTTATTTTTTTATTATAAACAGCAAACTCAACTAATATTCTACTAATTATATTATTTTGAGCTATTGAAACATAGTAATTGCGAATTAAAAACGCAATTATTTTTTAGACAAACAAAATCACAACCCACTCCATAGCAGGGAACACGGAACTGTCATTTATTTAAAATTTAGAAATCGCAATTCGCATGCATCAATATCGATTAATCGATTAGTGTTAAATAGAAAATCGATTTAAATAATATGTGAAATATGAAAAAAAATTAATATTGAAATAAAAAAAAAAACCTTCAATAAGATATACGTGTTTAAATTAATATTGAAAAAAAAAATGGTTAGTTTGGAGTTACCAGTTCAATGTTGATTTGTAATAAATGACGGTTATAGTTAATCACAGGGCTAATTTCGATCAATAAATTCATTACATTTTAGTGATACTCGTAGAAGAAGGTAGGTGGTAAAATAAGTCACACACCTGTTACTGTTAAGACTTAAGCAAATAATATTTACTTCGTATATCCTCCGGTCACGGTCAATATAACCATTTAATTCTGTTAATGGCTGTAGAGGCAGATTTCAATATCAAAATTTACAATGGCACAGTTTTTTTAGTGATAATTTATATTTTTTGGAAGTCAAATAAAAAAATTCAGTCCGATTAAATTGTAAAGTTCATAAAAAATGAATTGTAATTAAAATAAATGAACTGTTTTATACAAATAAATTTATTTCAACAAAAAATGTATAATGATGTTAATTATATTTGTTAAATTCATTCATAATTCGATTATCGATATTGATATAGTCACGTAACTTTGATAATATAATAAAGTGTTGCCAGCATTAAAAATGTTATGTGAGGTCATCTATACATATAATAAAACTGTAGATGTCGAATGTCTGTACATAGAAAAAAAAATTGCTAAAAACCGAATCAGGGGGATGTAAGAAGAGAAATAGAACAAATCCAGATTTTTTTTTTCAATTTTTTTGTTTTTCTGTTTGTCTGTTTGTACGGGCTAATCTCCGAAACTATTGGACTGATTTAAATGAAGTTTTGCATGGCGGTACCTTATATTCCCGGTCAATATTTTAGATGCTTTTCGTTCCGGAAAATTAAAGAGTTCCCGTGGGATAGTTAAAAAACTATAGTAACTTATACAGCTTAGTACATAAAAACTACAGATTGGATTTTAATGAAACTTTATAATGATATAGTTCATGCATCAGAATAACAAATAGGCTACTTTTATCCCGGAAAAATGTACGGTTCCCGTGGGATAGATTATATTTTCCTAAGCGGAAGGTGGAACAGTCAAGAAGTTCAGGTACTGCATACAAGCATTACCATTGCTCTAAAAGTAAAAGGCCGTAGATTTTTTGTAAGTTCAGTCTATTTATTACTTTTAAATAAAAAGGTCAATTTTATTTAAAGAGGTCTTAGCTACAAAAAGTCAAGGAGAAATACTTATTAGATAGATATGTACTTTGTAGTGACCTCATAAATCCGTGGCTCACGCGTCAGTTCGGAGGAATGGTACCGACAATCTTTTTTTAATATATAGGAAGGACTTTTTTGATTTTTAAAGTCAACGCAAAAGTCTTACTCGTTATAATATTTACTTAATTACAATATGATAATGCAATCTATTTATCTATATATATGAAATGCAAAAGTGATTGACTGATGTATCAACGCACAGGCCAAACCCTTAAGGATAGAAAATTGAAATTTCGCACACGTATTCTTTTTATGACGTAGGCATCCACTAAGAAAGGATTTTTCAAAATTCAACTCCTAAGGGGGTGAAATAGGGGTTGAAAGTTTGTATGAAACCTACCTTTTTAGACTTTTTGTTGTAGTTTAGCGCGATCAAAGCTTAATAATAAACAGTTTCGGAAGGCTGTTATATACCTTTGCCTTTATTATGAAAATGAATTGAAAGAAAAATATACGTCAAATATTTTAGGCACATTTTTATGCTACGATTTTTACTAACCTTTCTATCTACATTCCAACTTTATGTGACAGAAGAAAAGATTTTCCAAGAAATAGAAATACCTTCATTAGTGACAAATTGATGGTAATACTATTCACATCATGTATTGTGTTGGATAATAAATAATACAAAGAGAAAATGGCGCCTAAGAGAAAGAAGAAGGAGCCACCGATTCGTTGCGACGAAATCCAAGGCGAACGTTTCAGTGCGCCCACAGAAGACGTGTTTTCTCATAATTGGTGGGAGGTCTTCTGCTTTCCTTACATACTATGTGGTCGATTATGGGATTGCTTCGTCTCATTGTGCTCAGGCACAAATCAATGTCTCGTATACTGGATGATGATTCAATGGATAGTTTGTAAAATCACTAAGCTGACAACGCCTGATGCTATTGTATTTCCATATTACTTTTATATGTTCTGTCAAGTTATATTATTGACAGCATTTTTTGTGATGCTGTGGATATTTTTTGGGAAGAGTGTCGTAATACCGTATTTTGAAGCGTTCTACGCAGCTATAATTGATGGAGGCAATCCACCATCTTCAAACACAACAAGATTGTCATTTAGGAGGTATTGTTTTAGAAAAAGTGAGATTTTTGACACAACTTTAGATAGTTCTGCTGGTGTACAACAGACTTCGGGATTTACTTTTGTCTATACAGTTTTTATCGATTTCATAATACACGAATTGTACGTATATTTCGAGTGTTTTTTTTATTTTGTCTTTATAGGTTCAAGCAATTGCTCTATTTATGTAAAAGGCGCAGAATAAAATAAGTAACATTAGTATACTAATGTAACAAATGTGAAAATGAGTAAATTGCATAAGTACTTATTTCATTTGTAGGTATACTATTTTTTTATATGAAACTAGCTGTTCCGACAGACTTTCGATGATTTTTAAGTTTATATAAAAATCCTGAAATCAATAACAGTTTTTGCCCTGCCAAATTCCTCACATTGGGAAAATTGCCCTAAAACCTTATCAGAACTACTAATATCGAGCGTTTTTTTTTTTTAAAAAAACTTTATTCGATCTTTTGAAATGATAAATTATTTATATACATTAATGAATCCATTTTAGCGTCCCGCATAGAGGTTTCTGTTGGATAGGTCTTTTAAATACAGATAGATGTATCTAGGTTACTTTTTTGTTCGAGCCAATATTTAGGTACATATATCCTTCTAAAGTGGTGAACGTTGTGTCTTGCCATGTAGTGCACAAACTAGTATTATATACTATACTAGCGACTCACCCTCGCTCCGCTCTGGTTCGTCCCTACTTACGTTTTGATGATTAGTATACATTTCTCAGATATGAGATATTTTCCCGCAGTAAAAAGTATCCTATTTGTTGATCCGGATAACCAGCTATCATCACACCAAATTTCATCAAAATCTCTCCTGTGGCTTTTTCGTGATGTGATCATACAGGCACACAGACAAAAAATCTAAAAACCGTAGATTCGGCCTCCGTATCGATAATAATGTCTATTTCATTAAGATTTTTCAAAAAATATTTAATGTACAGATTCGACACAGAATTTTATTATATGTATAAATAGATATTTTAAACACCAAATCAGTATATATCTATACATATAATAAAACTGTAGAAGTCGAATGTCTGTACATAGAAAAAAAATGCTAAAAACCGAGTTAGGGGGATGTAAGAAGAGAAATAAAACAAATCCAGATTTTTTCCATTTTTTTGTTTCTCTGTTTGTACGGCCTAATCTCCGCAACAGTAAGATCGATTTAAATGAATTTTTGCATGGTGTTACCTTATATTCCCGGTCAATATTTTAGACACTTTTCATCCCGGAAAATTAAAGAGTTCCCGTGGGATAGTTAAAAAACTATAGTAACTTATGCAGCTTAGTACACAAAAACTACTGATTGGATTTTAATGAAACTTTACAATAATATAGTTCATACATCAGAATAACAAATAGGTTACTTTTTATAAAAAAATTAAGGTTCCCGTGGGATACATTTGTTTTTGTTTGACTAAAGGCGGACCCGATCGAAACGAGGGTGAGCCGCTAGTCCTAAACTAAAATTATAATTTTCATTTTTCATAAGAAACACCCCTTTAAATGTGGACCGATAGTAGTAGTAGGCTTAGTAGATCGGTCCCAAGTTGTATATGAAACCTTATAAAGAATTATTTTCTTGATTATAGAACTATGTACAATGTACATTGTACATATTTAAATTACATCCTATTACTGACTACTGAGCAAATAATTTTTAACGCATATTTGTACCTACAGAATATTTAAGCGCAAATATTTAATCTTTACTGCTAAAATTTTAATTAACTTATGATGGAGAAGCATAATCAAAATCATCTTTTGCAAACTATTTAAAAAAATTAACTTGTATACAAGCACCACCATACAAATGCTGAACACAAATAAGTTTTTTCTTTCCTCGGTCTAAAAATAAGTCCTTTGTCTCATCAGAGCGAAACAATAACGGTAGAATATTTTAGCATATTTTAATTTATTTTTTTCAAATTCTAGCGAATGTCTTGAATATATTTAAAAGCAAATATTCGATCCAGGGGTATTTACTTAATCCGGAATGGAACATTTCTTGTAAAGGGTTATAAATAGCCCGAATGTTCCAAATAAGCCCTTAATGTTGCCATCATATTATACAGTGTACCTTAAATTGTGGAAATCTTCTAGTTAGAAAATATTTATTATTTAAGGCTATGTACAAAAACTTTAACTGCTAACAAAAATTAAGCTATAACTCAAAAGATTTGTTGTATTTTTGGAATCTGTGCAGGTGATAAAAGGCAAAGATAGAGAATTCGTCTAATTAAAAAAAAAATGATATGACAGATTAAATCGTCATATCGTAGAATCATTTTATGTCATTTCTATATATATATTTTAGATTCACATTCTTCAGCGATCTTAGAATGATATACAACTGGCTAAGATAGATACCACGAATTAATTTGTAGTAAGTATTTAAACTCACATTAAAATAAATGCATTGTATCATTATAATATATTTACATGGATTGTTCATTTTTCATTGCCCTGCCTTGTCTTTGCCAGAGCAAAGAAAATTATATGGGACCATCTATATAAATAAACTATAAATTAATCTAGCCAGATCGGTCAAGTCAAATTCAAACTTGGTGAACATACATAAAAGAATATTCATTAAATTCGAATATAGCACAGGCTTCCTTTTTGAATTTTGAAAATAGGCCATTAAGTTGACCATAACTCATTTTACATAAAAACAGAGGGCATCAAAAAGTTACTCGATAAAATTTTAAATAACTAAAACGTATAACATACTAACTGCCTTTGCAGAAAAAAAAGCCTATTAAGACCTAATATGGATAACAATCATTGTTTTAACAAAACATATTTATCGCGTAATTATTACCTCTATAAGAAGTTATACACTCAACAAACGCAATCACAATTAATACATAATATGTAATGTATTAATTAATGTAAGCAGTCAATACTAAAATAAAAATGGGTAATAATATTTTTTTTTACAATTTGTTCTTGAACCTTGCAACACTGCAGTGCATCTTTCATCGTTCAGTGTTGATTAGTCTGTACTCTGTGAACGTCAGTCTACATCGAAAATGTCGAAAAGTGTGTCAAAGCAATTTCATTTCACAATTCACGCATTTTGAAGCGTTAGTAGCGAAACAAACCGCTCGCGTCCAACCGTGTGTTGGAACAAAAATAATATACCAGTTTGGAAATATTCAAGAATCTGGTGAGTGATAGAATTTCTTTTTTTTCCATAAGTGAAATTTTCACGTAACACTGAGCAATAGCATTTTATATTTTATCATATATATATTTTTTAATTCCCGTTCGTTTTTAAATATTTTATGGCGCGTATTTTATTTTTATTACATCAACAAAAAGTATATGAGTGAATCTATAAAAGTAAAAAAATAATTCAATTCTGTAATAGATTTAACCAGTCTATTATCGCGTGTCCATTTTACCGTAATTTACTTGTTTTGTTAAATAATCACATGAATTAATCGTCTGAGCTAGTTTTGATTGAATGTAAGTTAAAAGTGAAATTTAATGTTAGTCTATGTCGTCCACTCTCTCTGCGCGACCTTGATTTTTTGGCACACTTATCAAGAAGAGCAGTAAATAAATATTTAGCTTTTCAACTGCGAATTATTGTGTAATTTATTCTATAAATATCCATATAAACAATATTCATTTTCCTCTTTCATGTTAAATAAAATAAGGTATTGCTTTAAAATTTAAATGATTTTTCTTATTTAAGGTTTTTAGCTCAATATTGACATGGCAAAAATAGTTTATTTAAAATTATTAAATATTATTTAATAAATAAAATATAAAATAATTTAATCTTTGATGTGGAGGAGACTGTTGTGATACGATATACAAGATTAGCCTATCTAATAATTCAATACATAATGCATTTATTTATCTAGTTTTTGACATTGAAACCTTTATTTGATATTTTTTTTATTTATTTTTAATTTAAAAATAATAATTTAACTGTACATTACATCTTTAATTATATAAAATTGCATAAATATTGTTATGAGTGAGGATAAATATAAGATAACATTATAATAATAATATCTTCATCTTATAATAATAATAAAAGAAAAAAATATATATAAGTACTTTTAATAAGTTAAAACAAACAACAAACAAACCTGTTGCCATTATTTTAAAAAGTTAATAGGTAAGTCTTATTTAAATTTTGTATTTAAAAAATATATATTTTTTTTTTGTGTATAGAAGAGGTATTAGATATTATATGTTATATTTATTAATTTTAATTGTTTCTTTAATTGCAAATAGTGAAAGTTAGATTTTTAATATAATACATATGTAATCAGCAGTGTTGAAATTAACCTAAATAAAATGTAAAATTAATAAAATTTTCTAGAAAATTGCTAACAGTACAATTTTTTTTATTAAAAATCACTAAATTCTATCAAAATAACCAATTATAAAACCTATACATATAGTAAAATTGTGAGGGGATTGAAAACCTATATTATTATATGCATATAAGGCTTTCTCTGCTTGCATTGTCATGGTGATTTCTTTATCATTTTGGCCGTAGCCTGATGTGAGATAAATTATTTAGTTGTAGCGGTAGATTAAAAAAAATGTATATAATAGCGACTCAAGTCTGCTTTGCTCGGGTTCATACCTAGGTACATTTTAATGGTTAGTATAGATATCCCACGGGAACCGTACATTTTTCCGGGATAAAAAAGAACCTATGTGCTATACCAGACTATATTCTATCTCTGTGCCAAATTTCATCCAGATATGTTCTGCCGTTCTGGCATGATTGAGTTACAAACGTCCATCCATCCGAACTTTCTTTATACGATAAAGGCAGAGTTGCAAGAATTACCTAGTGTTTAATATGCATAGCGTAAAACCAACTATTTTATGAGTTTTAAGACTTATTATATTTGTACCTTCAGAATTTCTAATGAATATAAAGGTTTTTTACACTTTTAAATGTTCCATTTATTACATTTAGTCATTCCCCAGTTATTAATAAACTTTATTTGATAATTTTTTTTTGTTATTTCTCTTATTTTCTCTGCTATTTAGTAAATTTAACTTTCTACTACTAATATGATAAAAACTTAAAATACTAAAAGAAACATCTATTTTCTATATCTATCTATATCTATACATATAATGAAATTCTGAGTCGAATCTGTACATTAAATATTCTTTAGAAAATCTTATTGAAATATTCATTATTATCGATACAGAGGCCGAATCTATAGTGTTTCGATTTTTTATCTATCTGTCTGTGACCGCATCTCGTGAAAATCAATGGACAGATTTTAATGAAATTCTGTATTATGATAATAATAATAATGTCCTCCTGACCGATTCCGGCCACGGCGGCCAATCTCATTGAGACTAGCCAACTGCGCAGGAGATATTATAGTGCACAAGTGTACGCGCAGACACAAGTGCACTCTCTATTCCTGTCACTCTCATACTCCGGTGGGACGACACGAGACACGACCGGTGAGAGTTAAGGCGCAGGACCGACGGCTTTACGTGCTCTCCGAGGCACGGGGGTGAAACACCGCCAACTTCCCAACTCCGGGCTGTTACTGAGGCTTACTATACAGAAAGATTCAATAACTAAACTTGGCCCGACCCGGGACTCGAACCCAGCTAATGATAGCTGGTTATCCGGGTCAACATATAAGATACTTTTTAAAATAGGAAAACATCTTATCTTTCAGAAATCTATACTAAACGTTAAAACGTAACTTGAGACCGACTCGAGTGGAGTGAGGGTGTATCACTAGTAAAAAATATAAATGAAATACAAAATTGGGGAACAACAATTCCCTCTTCTGTGTAGGTTACTACTGTTGATGTTGCTACTTTAAAAAAAACATAATTGCCATATCTCTTATACTGCAAAATTATGTGTCTATTTTAGCCATATAATATTGCAAAATAAGTTAATAATATAATTCGACGACACGTTTGGCTCAGTTTGTGGTGACCCTACTTGCTGTGCCAGCGGTCGCGGGTTCGAGTCCCGCTGGGGGCATTATTTGTGTGATGAGCTCGAATGTTTGTACTCCAGTCATGGATGTTTATATTTATAATATGTATATATTTAAAGTTATATATGTGTAGTGTATCAACTATCTTGTATCCATAACACATGCCTCGTAGCTTACCATGGAACTAGATGGTGGTGTGTGATAGTGTCCCAACATATTTATTTACTTATTTATTTATTTATATAAAATTATAATACATGATATATATACTGTGTATACGTCCATACGTATTTAGTAAAAAGCGGTAATTTTAATATTACAAACAGACACTCCAATTTTATTTATCTGTATAGATAAAAAAAGATAATAGACAGATATAATAAGAGAACAAAGTAAAATAAATTAAATTTTTATATTGATGTTAATTACTGTTTTAATTAAATTGCTTGGGCGGTAAGATAATAAAATTATGATTTTAAATAAAAAATAATGTAGAAAAACTACAGAGTAATAAAAAAACCTTTGTTGACACTATACTACTTTTTTTATCAAAGACTAGCGACTCACCTTCGCTTCGCTTGGTGTTCGTCCCTAGACAAATACAAATCTATCCCACGGGAACCGTACGTTTTACCGGGATGATATATAGCCTAAAGCCTTCCTCGATAAATGGACTATCCAACCCAAAAAGAATTTTTCAATTCCATCCAGTAGTTCCTGAGATTAGCGCGTTCAACCAAACAAACAAACAAACAAACAAACTCTTCAGCTTTATCATATTAGTATGGATATGCCCTGACTTCTCTCAAGTCATCTTCTTCTCTCAGGTATCCCTAGGTAACTTTTGCAAATCTATACTAATATTATAAAGCTGAAGAGTTTGCTTGTTTGTTTGTTTGGTTGAACGCGCTAATCTCTGGAACTACTGATCCGATTTGAAAAATTCTTTTTGCATCGGATAGCCCGTTCATTGAGGAAGGCTATAGGCTATATATCATCCCGGAAAAATGTGCGGTTCCCGTGGGATAGATTTGTTTTTGTCTAGGGACGAATCCGAAGCGAAGCGAGGGTGAGTCGCTAGTACCTAATTAATATAATCTCGCGGTTTACATGATTTTTCATATTTTTTACTTTATTTACTATAATAACATTTTCAAAGCAATCACAATCAATCTGTAAAAAAAATTGTTCCTAAAAGTTGAATATCTTTTTTTATTTTGTTAAAAGTAAATTTATTTATTTATTTACCATAAAATATGTTATACACAATAAAGTAACAAAATGTCGACAAAGGATAACTTATCTCTAAGAAAGATTAAGAGATCTTAGAGATTTCTTCCAGTAACCTTTCAGATGTGAGAAAATATGGTAATTTAGTGCGTTGTAGGTACAGTACAGCAATAAATTGTAAAAACTTAATAATAAAATATATCAATTAAATATTAAAATTATACAAAAATAAATATATTTATATACACATACATACATATATACATACATATATACCTACATATATACTGACATATACCTACATACTTATATACAATAATTTATATCTGACTAGCGACTAGCTCTCGCTCCGCTCGGTTTCGTCCCTACTTACGTTTTAAAGTTTAGTATAGATTTCTCAAAGATGAGGTATTTTCCCGCAGTAAAAAGTATCCTATATGTTGACCCGGATAGCCAGCTATCATCATACCAAATTTCATCACAATCCCTCCAGTGGTTTTTCCGTGATTCGGTAACAGACAGACAGACACAAATTCTAAAAACTATATATTCGGCCTCTGTATCGATAATCTATACATATAATAAAATTGTAACTAAGCCGAATCTGTACATTACATATTTTTGGGAAAATCTAATTGAAATAGACTTTATTATCGATACAGAAGCCAAATCTATAGTTTTTAGAATTTCTGTCTGTCTGTCTGTCTGTCTGTCTGTCTGTCTGTCTGTCTGTCTGTCTGTTACCGCATCACGGGAAAACCACTGGACAGATTTTGACGAAATTTAGTATGATGATAGCTGGTTACCCGGGTCAACATATAAGATACTTTTTACTGCGGGAAAATATCTCATCTCTAAGCTAAACGTTAAAACGTAACTAGGGACGAACCCGAGCGGAGCGAGGGTGAGTTGCTAGTAATGTATATTTCAATAAGATTTTCCAAAAAAATATTTTATGTACAGATTCGGCTAAGTTACAATTTTATTATACGTATATAGGTAGATTTGATAAATATTGCTGTTTGTTTGTAAATTATTTTAATGTATGATTTGGCACAAAATTGTTTATTCTCAAAGGAAAGCTAGATATAAATATATGTACCTTTTATTTTAATTATGTATGTGTGTACAGAGAAAGCGACACTTAGATCGTGTGTTAGATATCCGTATGTTAGTTAGCTTGCGGTCAACTTTCGTCTTAAACATTTTAATGGGAATTGAATCCGCGACCTTCATCTTACACGGTCAAACATAATTTTGACCGACTTTATTAAATGTGAAGGTTTTATAAGTGTTTGTTTGTATGTTAAGCTATATCTTCGCACATATTTGCCATCTATCCCTGAGAGCCACAGAACAAAAATATTATTGTATTCAGCCCTTTTTAACGTCCCACTGCTCCCTTCAATACGAGGGGGAACAGGCCGTAGTCCACCACGCTGGCCAAGTGCAGATTAATATATTATTAAATGTGGCTAAAGTATAAAAAATATTATTTTTTAAATTGCTTTTCTATACAAGATTATAATATCATTGATAAACGAAAATTTTTGAATTGAGAAACTCCACTTCTGCTTTCATTGTCATAAATATTGACTGATTCATATAATCTTTTGTATTTTTGAACGTTTCCGAGTGCTACGATATGTATCGTTGTAAGTCGCTATAGAGTGCACAGAATATTAATGTCGACTTTACGTCATTCTAAAGTGGAGTACATCCTTATATAATTAATGTGCTGCCAGGTTTGGTGGGCTGTAGAAAATTTAATTAGCAATCAAAGCAAAGAATCCTGTGTTGCTAGTTCGTAAAGACTCAAAAAGATATAAAACCTCGTTTCTTGTATCAAGCCTCCTTTAATACTTTCTTAACTGCCTCGGTAGTGTAGTGGCTAGCATGTACGGCTGCACACCCGGAGGTCCTGGGTTGGAGTCCCGGGTCGGGCCAAGTTTATTTATTGAGTCTTTCTGTCTAGTAAGCCTCAGTAACAGCCCGGAGTTGGGAAGTTGGCGGTGTTTCACCCCCGTGCCTCGGAGAGCACATAAAGCCGTCGGTCCTGCGCCTTAACTCTCACCGGTCGTGTCGAATAGTCGTCCCACCGGAGTATGAGAGTGACAGGAATAGAGAGTGCACTTGTGCCTGCGCGCACATTTGCGTACTATAATATCTCCTGCGCAGTTGGCTAGCTCAATGAGATTGGCCGCCGTGGCCGGAATCGGTCGGGAGGACATCAATACTTTCTTAGATTAACGCGAATATTTGACATTTTAAATAAAACTAAATCTTTTCGGATTATTTCTCGGATTTATTCAGATTTTTGGTTCCCGACATGTCGAATGCTTTACAGCAATCATGGTCACGGGAGAGGCTAAGGTTTTAGACGGCTCAATAGTTACTCATTATATATGTATCTACTTATTACTGATTTGTTTTTTTTTTCGGGTAAAATATTCAGAAATAATCTGTTAACAAAAACTAAACTTTCTAAAATATATTTAAAAAAAAAAATATATGTAAAAAAAAAAGATTCCGACGAATTGAGAACCTCTTCCTTTGGAAACTACGTATGCTAAAAGAACATTTTTTTTTTTTCAATTAATGTTTCATGCTGCCATACCTTTAGTGTGCGAGGCAGATTCACACTTGCCCGATTTTAATTAATAGTCTCATTTATTTTAGCGTTAAGTGTAGATTTTTCAGAGATGAGATATTTTCCCGCAGTAAAAAGTATCCTCTACGTTGACCCGGATAACCAGCTATCATCATACCAAATTTCATTAAAATCTGTCCAGTGATTTTCTCGTGAAGCGTTCCCAGACAGACAGACAAAAATTCTAAAAACTGTAGATTTGGCCTCTGTATCGATAAAAATGATTATTTCAATAAGATTTTCCAAAAAATATGTAATGTACAGATTCGACTCGGAATTTTATTATATGTATAGATAATGTCACCCAATATATTTTAACGTTTCCAGTAAAAACAACTCCTTATATGAATGAAGTGAATGATGTGGACCTTAACCTGCTAAGTTTTTTTGAGAATTTTCATCCAACAAAAATACCATTTCCGTTTGATCAGAACTTATGTCCTAGATATATTATGTAGTTTAAATCGTATTTATGTATGTGTGTATGTATATAGCCCTTTTTAACGTCACACTGCTGGACACGGGCCTTCCTTCAATACGAAGAGAATCAGGCCATAGTCCACCACGCTGGCCAAGTGCGGATTGGCGGACTTCACATGTCTTTCGAAAAATTGCTAGGTTTTTCTAAGACATGTCTGCAGACAACTTGCTAGGTTCTCACAGACGTGCAGGTTTCCTCACGATGTTTTCCTTTATCGTAAGGCAAGTGGTAATCATGTTGGAAATGATTCGCGCATGAAAATATCAGAGGTGCGAGACCCGGGATTTAAACCCGCTTCACTCGGTTTCCCAAGCGAACGCGTTACCACTGAGCTACTACTGCCTCATACATGTGTACGTTGTTTAAAATATTTAAGAAAACACCATGTATTTACCATAATATTTAAAAAGCATCAATGTTTGTATGGACTTTTTGACTACGTGTAATTAGCATTAGTTAGCTCCATTGAATACATCATGTTTCCTAAAATGAAGTAGGTATGTGTAAAGTGTATACATTATTTAAACGTACGTATCGGGTAGAATCTACACATATATTAATATTGTAACTAAGCCGAATTTTTTGAAAAATCTTATTGAAATAAACATTATTATCGATACAGAGGCCGAATCTATAGTTTTTTTTAATTTTTGTCTGTCTGTCTGTTTGTTACCGCATCACGGGAAAAAACCACTGGAAGGATTTTGATGAAATTTGGTATGATGATAGCTGGTTATCCGGGTCAACATATATGATACTTTTTACTGCGTGAAAATATCTCATCTCTGAGAAATTTATACTGAACGTTAAAACGTTTTATATAAAATTATTTAAAATGACTATATTTGTAAGCAGTGGTTGCCCAGTGGTACCGCGCTCGCTTGAAAAACTGAGTGAAGCGGGTTTTTTAAACACCGGGTTTCGCACCTCCGATATTTTCATGTGCGAATTATTTCCATCTGGTATGCTATTAACTGTTATAGCATATATATCCATCTTATTCTATTATAATTTTCCCGTGGAAAAAGGGTTTATGCTGTGATTATAAGAAAAACTCTTTACTCTTTAGCTGCCGAACTATCTCCAATTCTCCATACAAAAAAATCACAGCAATCTGTCCCTCCAAGAATAGAAACAAACGCGTTCTCATTTATTAGTATAGATAATAAAAACTATTGGTTGCGCTGATTCAATAGAAATTTATAGGTACTAAGTAAATTTTTAAATATAATTTGATTGTTGTAATTCATTTCCGTACCTCTGTCCCATTCCCGCACATACTTTCGTAACGCGTGTGAGTAAGACGCTCGATACGCATCGACATACATAGATAGACTGTGGCGCCTTCTGAGGCGTGTGAAGTGAGTTAATCAATCGTTCGTTCGTTGTCGTTAAAAAAAAGCATGGCCGAAGACCTTTACGTGTGCTTGCGCCGCTAATTAATTTTGGACAATTTAGTGTATGTACAGGTTGTTGTGGACTTGAAGTGTGGCGGGCGATCTATCCGAATGACACAGCATCAACAGGTATTGTGCACTCTTTACTTATAAATAGAATCGTATCTTGTCTCGCCATCTTCCGCGCGATTCTATTGTTCCGTAAATAAGTTGCATCAAACAAATACAGGTGTAATTTTATTAATAGCAAAAATTAGCATCATCCGCGTAAACATTTATGGTTCCTTATCGAGCCGGATTATAGGAGCATTTATGGTCCTTATTGAACCGCATTATAGTTGAATCAGCGTAGCTCAAAACAATAAGTAATTGCTATATAACCTCTTATACGTATTTCGTACTTAACGGATCTCTCTTACCTACATTTCATTTTCGCATAGCTTAGTGCATAATTTCATTGAATCTTTCGATATATAACCGCTTGCTATCTAAGTAATACGTAATTATTATTTAGACACGTAATCTATACATATTATAAAATTCTAACTAAGCCGAATCTGTACATTAAATATTTTTTGGAAAATCTTATTGAAATAGACTTTATTATCGATACAGAAGCCAAATCTATAGTTTTTAGAATTTTTGTCTGTCTGTCTGTCTGTCTGTTACCGCATCACGGGAAAACCACTGAACAGATTTTGATAAAATTTGGTATGATGATAGCTGGTTACCCGGGTCAACATATAGGATACTTTTTACTGCGGGAAAATATCTCATCTCTGAGCTAAACGTTAAAACGTAACTAGGGACGAACCCGCGCGAAGCGAGGGTGAGTTTCTAGTTTGTCATAATTTTCTTATCGTAAATAGTTGTATCTCGTAAAGGTCTTGTTAGTTTTAAATATTATAGGTACAATCTACATACTTATACATACATAATTGTCGTTGTCGTTCGTTTCGCACATATCGTAATTTATTTATTTACCTCATAATTTCGTTCGCCCCGCAATTAAATAAATAAATTAAACCTCGCTATTGTATTATATAGTATTCGGTGGTGTAGTGGCTAGCATGTACGGCTGCACATCCTGAGGTCCTGGGTTCGAGTCCCGGGTCGGGCCAAGTTTAGTTATTGAGTCTTTCTGTATAGTAAGCCTCAGTAACAGCCCGGAGTTGGGAAGTTGGCGGTGTTTCACCCCCGTGCCTCGGAGAGCACGTAAAGCCGTCGGTCCTGCGCCTTAACTCTCACCGGTCGTGTCGAGTAGTCGTCCCACCGGAGTATGAGAGTGACGGGAATAGGGAGTGCACTTGTGTCTGCGCGTACATTTGTGCACTATAATATCTCCTGCGCAGTTGGCTAGTCTCAATGAGATTGGCCGCCGTGGCCGGAATCGGTCGGGAGGACATTATTATTATTCCGTGCTGTTGTTGTCGTTTCGTATTCAAACCTATAATATTTATCATTTTTGTTTTCGTTTCGCACTGTTAGACTCGATTTAGTTATTTTACACTAAATTTACATAATTTAACTTTCGTGTTGTTTATTTAGTATTTCTCTCGATTTATTTACATCGTAAGTATATACGAGCTTCTATAGATAGCTACATAGCTTAACTAAATATAACTTTGTATAGATATTATATACTTACTTATTTATCTTTCTTAACTATTTCACTCAGCTGATTGCAAGTGGGTTTAGTGGATATTCAATTCTCCAACGCAAATATATTCTCGTTTGTGTACCCGATACTATAGGTATTTAGTAAATTATATGAAGATGGCACCTACCTACTGTTGCAGATACTGCTAAGTTAAAAACATTACATGCAAAAAGAGATAGAATGTTCGCTCGCATGCAAAGTATTTGTAATCGCGCTAAAAAACTTGAATCAAGTCATGCTAAAGAAACATTTTTATGTGAAATAGAAACTGTGGACTCATTGCATGCGCGTTTCGAAGAGATCATGGACGAAATAGCTAGTTTAGAATTAAGGTTAGAACCTGAAACTGAACTTAATTATCAGCCTCTTTCATCATTCGAGGATTTGTTAGGTTGCGTCAAGCGTGCTGCCAAGTTATTGCAAGTACAAACTCAAGCCGATATACTTTATCGATAAAAATTAAATTTAATACATTTTTCAGGTTAGATTATTATATTATCTGTACAATAAAAAAAAAATTAGCTTAAACTATTGTATGTCTTGAAAGCTCTAAGTAAAGCCACGTCATGTTACTTGTGTAACATTCGCGGTATTCTATTTGCAATCTGATGCATCACTTTTAAACTCAATTAGATCGTTTAAAATCAAAAGTCATCGATGTATGAAACGTGAAGTGAATATGATGTCATGGAACAATTCAGTCTGACAAAGCATATCCCATTTGTTCCTAGTAACATGGGAAAATCCACAGATAAAATTTTGGTACAGACGCATCTTGTCCTCTTAGTGCTTATAATTATATATGTATAGATATATAAGACAGTGGTAGCCCAATGGTAACGCGCTCGCTTGGGAAACCGAGTGAAGCGGGTTCAAATCCCGGATCTCGCACCTCTGATATTTTCATGGGCGAATCATTTCTGTCATGATTACCACTTGCCTTACGGTGAAGGAAAATTGTGAGGAAACCTGCATGTCTGAGAAAACTTAGCAAGTTTTCGAAAGACATGTGAAGTCCGAAAATCCGCACTTGGCCAGCGTGGTGGACTATGGCCTGACTCCCCTCGTATTGAAGGGAGGCCCACCCCCAGCAGTGGGACGTTAAAAAGGGCTGAATACAAGATATATAAGTGGTAACTGATGTAGAACATAAGATATTTGTAAATTTATATGTATATATATACATATATTGGTTATCACTACTTATTATAAAACTAGCGACTTATCCTCGCTTCGCTCGGGTGCGTCCTTAGATACGTTTTAATTTTTTTGAGCGAAACCCTAATTCTTTTACTAAAATAAAAGTAGCCTATATTACTCCTTATAATATCAGCCATCTGCCATTGAAAGTCCCCTTAAAATTGGTCCAGCCTTTTCGGAGATTAGTCGGAACAAAGAAACAGACAAAAATTTTTAAAATTATGTTTTTCTTATAAGTACCGTATATAATTCTATATGCATTTAGTATGAAGCTGTTATATTGACATTACAAACAGACACTTCAATTTTATTTATCTGTATAGATGAAGTGCAATGCCGCGTCTGTCTGTCTAAAACTATCGAATCGATTTTCATACGACTTCCACCAATAGATGGAGTGATTCATGAGGAAGATTTAGGTGTATAATTCATTAAGGTTTTGTGTAAATTGGCTGAAATATGACGATGATCGTTGAAGATGTCGGAAAAAAACATGTCGACTGGGAGCTTTATTGGCGTGCACCGCGTAAACTAATCTATACATATAATAAAATCGTAACTAAGCTGAATTTGTACATTAAATATTTTTTGGAAAATCTTATTGAAATAGACATTATTAGCGATACAGAGGCCGAACCTATAGTTTTTAGAATTTTTGTCTGTCTCTCTGTCTGTCTGTTGCCGCATCACGGGAAAACCACTGGAAGGATTTTGATGAAATTTATTATGATGATAGCTGGTTATACGGGTCAACATATAGGATACTTTTTACTGCGGGAAAATATCTCATCTCTGAGAAATTTATACTAAACGTTAAAACGTAAGTAGGGACGAACCCGAGCGGAACGAGGGTGAGTCGCTAGTTTTATATAAATCAGTCAAATGTCAATCATTTACGTAGTATACAAATTAAGTATCTAATAGAACAATGTACTTAGTGTATTTACGTTTCAAAGCACGTAACACTACTCGCAGGTATTTCGACCCGATGACAGTCTATTTAAGTTTTATACCGAAACAAAAGCAATTGTTTTATTAATAAAATGAGTTATACTTCCACGAAAACTGTCTAAAATTACTATAGTAGCCTATGGCCTACATGCAGTGGTCTTTCCTCTCATATATATTGTATATCAATACAAAATTATGTGAAAGTATATTTGTTTGTCCTTCCTTCACGTCAAAACAGAGTGACGGATTGGCGTGACTTTTTGTGTGGAGATAGTTGGAGGACTGGAGCGTGATATAGGTTACTTTTTACCGCGGGAGATTGTCTCATTCCCGCAGAAAAGTACAAAATAATACAAAAAATTATTTATGATCAGAATTACTTGAAACTTTGTATTAATGCTCTTTTTTATATTAGCAATGGTCTTATTCTTGATCTTCATCTTAGCTCGAAGGCATAGATAAGGTCTACGATCTAGCGAGTTTGCCCCAGGGAAGCCTATTAACACGTAGTTTCAATATGATTAAAGAAATACGTGTTTTAGCATTTTTCGAAATTCATCCTATATTCATTCAATAAAATAGGGGATGAAAGTTTGTGTGAAACTTACCTTTTTAGAGTTTTTTTTTTGTAGTTTTAGCGCGAGCGAAGCCGCGGGTTCTGCTAGTATTATAGTATATGGCTATCTCACGCAAATAATGACATCACTACGTTGCACTGTTCCTGCGTAAAAGAACTACAAACTAAAAAACCTGACACACACGCCTTCACGGGGGGCCTTATATCCCTTGCGGGTTAGGCAGAGAGACCAGATTGCAAAGCGGTAGGGTTCTTGCGCTTCTTCCATTGTTATCATTCAAGGGTTCCTCAGACTTTTGACTTGACTTTCATTAAGTATTAAAAACACTTGGTCTCCTAAAAGACCTCTCGGGGTCTTCCAAACCAAAGAGAACCAATACCAAAAAAAAACACTTTTATATTTATAATTTAGATTTTGCCCGTAACTCCTCTAGCATGGTTATTGGGCTAGAAATAAAAGGTAGCCATCTCTTTCCTCATGATGATATCTCTGTCTTGCAATCTGTTTAGGGGTTTAATCCATAAAACAAACATTCAGAGCTACTTTCACATTTAGAAAATTCCGCGAAGTATTTAAAAAGTAACTAAGAATATGCATCGGATCTTTTTTTTTAACCATAAACAAAAGGCTGATGAAAACCTGCTCAAAAATGACGGAGATGTGCCAACTAAAAAGTATACGCCATTTTAAAGTTGCTCAAATTTTTTTTTTATTAAAAACTTTTGACCTCATGGCAATTTTATTTTAAAAACGTTAGTCATTTAACTTAATAATTGTAAGTAATATTAGTAGAAAACCACATTCTAATATTATTTGATAAAACCGCAGCGTACGCTTAAAATATATTCATTGCTCATATTGACCAGAATAGTTGTTGTTATTACATGAAATTGAACTCTTCGTTGCTGGTTTCATAATCGCGCTACTATTCTAAAACCTTCGTGGTGAAGTGGCTGAACCGTTTTGGATGAAATTTAGTTCACTGATAGATTACCGTTAAGCCAGTGGTAGCCCAGTGGTAACGCGCTCGCTTGGTAAACCGAGTGAAGCGGGTTCAAATCCCGGGTGTCGCACCTCTGATGTTTTTACGTGCGAATCATTTCTAAAATGATTTCTACTTCCCTTCGTCGTCTCAGCCCAAACACGTCCACTGCTGGACATAGGCCTCCCCCAAAGATTTCCACAACAACCGGTCTTGTGCCATCCGCATCCAGTGAGCTCCACTGACTTTTCCAAGGCGTCGGTCCACCTTGTGAGAGGCCTGCCCACACTTCGCCTTCCGGTACGTAGCCGCCACTTGAGAACTTTGCGTCCCCAACGACCGTCCGTCCTGCGAGCGATGTGCCCCGCCCACTTGCCTTACGGTGAAGGAAAACATCGTGAGGAAACCTGCATGTCTTAGAAAAACCTAGCAATTTTTCGTAAGACATGTGAAGTCCGCCAATCCGCACTTGGTCAGCGTGGTGGAGTATGGCCTGATTGCCTTCATATTGAAGGGAGGCCCGTGCCCAGCAGTGGGATGTTAAAAAGGGTTGAATATGGATAGACTACCTGATGTAGGCAGCTAGGGACGCACACGAGCGAAGCGAGGATAAGTGATAGCTCGTCATTTAGACCCTAGAAATTACCATAAGGTCTAAAAGTTCGTTTTATAATACTGTATCAGTATGTTTAGGATATGAAAGGAGCAAAAGAAAATACCATACATACATACATACGTAAAAATCGAAAAACATTACCTTCCTTCTATGGAAGTCGGATAAAAATAAGAAAAACGCTTAAAATGTAGTACCTGGTGACCGAGCTTCGCTCGGTATTCTTTTTTGTTATGTCATATTTTTTAGATTAAAAAAAAAACTAAAAACTTGGATAAATACAAAAAAAAAAGTAGAACTTTGTATCCAATATGATCCATATAATGTTAATCTTGCACCTTGGTCGCTTGACCACGATGCTTATGCCCGAGTGTAAGAAATACGAACATAAATATCGAACATATTCTGCGTAGAATAATGCAAAAGAAAACCGCATGAAAACTCGAAAACACGCGTTTTTCCAGGCATATGACTAATCTAGATCGATTTTTCGCCCCCGAAAGCCCCCCCATACCAAATTTCAGCGAAATCGTTAGAGCCGTTTCCGAGATCGCCGGAATAAATAAATATACAAGAATTGCTCGTTTAAATATATAAGATTTTAATCTGCTATCTATTTTTTTATGCATATTGACGCGCCTTCGCAGTAACATCTTTGTTGTTTAAATGGATATGAGATTCTGTTTGTTTTCAAGGAAATTTGTATTGACATAGGCCTAGGTATATGGCATGCAGGACACAAAGACAATCCAATATTATAATTACTCAACACGCCGACGGTGTCTGTACGTACGTATACAAAATTTGGTCAAGTGCGAGTCGGTCTCGCGTATTATAATGCATATGGAAGTTTTAAAGATTAAACTTTTAAGGCTCTGGGTCTAGATGAGAAACAATTTTATCTTATAATCCATTGTTTACGCGGATGATGCTAATTTTTGCTATTAATAACACTACACCTGTATTTGATTGATGCAACTTATTTACGGAACAATAGAATCGCGCGGAAGATGGCGAGACAAGATACGATTCTATTTATAAGGAAAGAGTGCACAATACCTGTTGATGCTGTGTCATTCGGATAGATCGCCCGCCACACTTCAAGTCCACAACAACCTGTACATACACTAAATTGTCCAAAATTAATTAGCGGCGCAAGCACACGTAAAGGTCTTCGGCCATGCTTTTTTTAACGACAACGAACGAACGATTGATTAACTCACTTCACACGCCTCAGAAGGCGCCACAGTCTATCTATGTATGTCGATGCGTATCGAGCGTCTTACTCACACGCGTTACGAAAGTATGTGCGGGAATGGGTCAGAGGTACGGAAATGAATTGCAACAATCAAATTATATTTCAAATTTACTTAGTACCTATAAATTTCTATTGAATCAGCGCAACCATCCATCATCACATATTAGACTACGATCGTTAGATGCGGATTATTTAATAAACGCAACGCTAGTCTGTTTGTTTGTTTGTTTGTGTGTGTGTGTGCTGTGTTTGTTAGTCGCAGGCAACGCTAGTATGAACACAATATCTATGGTATTTTAGTAGAGTTACGAAGATATTACAAAAGTTCTTCACCGAGTGCTTTCAAATTTTGGTTTGTATAAGAGTTTTTACGTTAAATATGTATTCATGCTATCCATTTTGTTGAAATTTGCTAAAAGATGACGCTGTATCGATTTCTACAGTGTTCAATTGATTGCCATCAAAATTAACGAATATGATTTACTAGCAAAACTCGCGGTTTCGCCTGCATTAAAAGTGCAAAAAAAGAAACTCCTCTTTCCCTTCCCTTTAAAATAATGTATGGAAGTCTGCCCGATTTGTTGACATTTATGATTACTGCTCCGCTCCCTTGGGTGGTAGCATGATGATATAGTCAAACGAGCCATCTAACGTAAAAGGATTTTTTCAAATCGGATTAGTAGTTCCTGAGATTAGCGTGTCCAAACAAACAAAGAAACAAACAAACTCTGTCTCTTTATAATATTGTATAGGTTTCGATTTGCGTAATTCTGTTGTTATTTGTAAAGTTGCCCGTAACGGGTTAACGGGCTATCTAATGCAAAAAGAATTTTTCAAATCGGATTAGTAGTTCCTGAGATTAGCGCGTACAACCAAACAAACAAACAAACTCTTCAGCTTTATAATATTAGTATAGATAAATATTACTAAATAGTTAACACATCACGCAAGTGAGACCTACCAATTTCCATAACTACAGACTAACAATAGATACGTCATTTATTAGAATTCATAATAAATGTTAATTTGAAATATTTACGACACGTTTGGCTCAGTTTGTAGCGACCGTACTTACTGTGCCAGCGATCGCTAGTTCGAGTCCCGCTGGGGACATTCATTGGTGCGATGAGCACGAATGTTTGTACTCCAGTCATGGGTGTTTATATTTATAATATGTATGTATTTAAAGTTATATGTATGTATAGTGTATCAACTATCCGGTATCCGTAACACAAGGCTCATAGCTTACCATGGAGCTAGATGGTGCTGTGTGTTAATGTACCAACATATTTATTTATTTATTATTCGAAATGAAAGCCAATAAAAACAAATGCAGGTCAAATAAATCAAATTTTTTTTATTATTAAATCGAGGTCACCGCACTGGCGGTTTGCAAATGTCCAAATTGCTACTAAATAACATTGACCTAAATAATATAGTGGCTCGATGACATCCATTCATATAGAACGTCCGACCCCCTATTGGACGTCGTTTTATAACCGACGACAAAAAACGAGGTTCTTAATACGACACGTATGTTTGATCACGCCTGACCTTTTTACAGTGCAGTCCGATTTCGATGATTTTTTTTTATTGGATAAGGTATATCTCAAAGTTCGTTCCGTTTAAATTTGAAAAAAAAATATCCACCCCTAAATGTATTTAATAGTGGTGATTGATTTTTCGCGTATTGAATATTTAAAATTTTCTTCTTACTTTGCTACTAATACATACATATGTCTACACTAAAAATGGAAAAATAAATGCTTAAAGACAATAATGGAAACCGACTTCAAAAAAAAAATTGTAAAGTAAAAAATTACTGTGTGGTAATTTTCATTTACTATAGATACCTAATTAAATATTTTCGAAGTCGGTGCCAGCTGATACAAATTAAAGCACACTCACTTCGTAAAAATCTCATTTATTTTACCTTTATAGTCCTTTTTTTGAAGTAAAACTTGTTTACGCACGCTCGACTTGGGGGGTAAGCTGGTGAATGTGTTACGGAGACGTGTACCTACGTTCGTTGCCATGGTAACCGTTGTTATTGTCCGACAAATGATATATAATATTATATTCTTTCTTTGAAGGATATTCTATAAATATATGATTGTAATATGCCTAATATGCGTTATTTTTAGTATCTCACCTATCCTAGATATTTAAAACATAAATTGAATTTCACAAAGAGTACCGATAACCTACAGAAGTTTTACTTCATGCGCGTGTACACATTCATACACGCACTCTTTAATATATTTTTTTGAAGTCGGTTATTATTGGTTTTTTAAAACTTTTTTACTATGCAGCCTGTATTATCCTTTTATCCTAACTATCCTTTTTAAATAGAACTGTCTTTTAAGTTTTCTTCGCGGATGTGTTTCGATTTTTGGCTCCCGATGCGACGACGTTTCGAATGCTTTACCGAAAGCATGGTGAGACTGAGATTTTAGACGTCTCAAATATTTTATCATATAGTTGTTACAGACGGCACGTACCTACAAAATTATAAAACGTTTTTCAAAAATACAGCAAAATCCGAAAAGTAAGTTTTATTTAAAATGTCCAATCAAAGAAAGTTTTACAAATTATCTTACTAAACGCGAAAGTTTGTCAGGATGTATGGTTCAGCGTGCAAGAGTGACAAACATACGTACAAATTTTCGCATATATACAATAATAGTCAGATACCGGTGTGCGTGTGTTCGTAATTTTTCTCCTTCTATACGGCTTGATAGATTTTGATTTGTTGTGTCTATTTTGTGAATTTTTAGTTATATTTGGACCCGATAGATGGCGCTGTTCTCCAGATCTAGTTTTTTTTTTTTAAATTTCCCGATCAAACTACGTTTTTTGGAGAACAAAGTCTGCCTAGGAATAACGTGGAATTGATTTGATTTTTGTATTCCATCAGCCATTGTTCTCCCCTCTCGCTACGCATATAGCTATGTATTTCAAGACACTTCAATTAAAATTTATAAGCGTACATTGCAAATCTTTCTCAGACTTTTAAAATGACCTCAACATTTTAAAGTGGTCATCACATAGTCCAAGAAATATATATTTTTTTTATCTATACTTAATATTATAGAGTTTGCTTGTTTGTTTGTTTTTTTGCGCACTAGTAACGCGCTAATCTCAGGAACTACTAATTCGATTTGAAAAATTCTTTTTGCATTAGATAGCCCGTTTATTGAGGAAGGGTATAGGCTGTATATCATCATGCCATTAACCAAGGGAGCGGTGCAGTAATCATAAATGTCAACAAATCGGGCAGACTTCCGTATGTTATTGTAAATCTATATGTCTATACATATAATAAAATTGTAACTAAGCCGAATTTGTACATTAAATATTTTTTGGAAAATCTTATTGCGATAGATAATATTATCGATACAGAGGCCGAATGTATAGTTTTTGGAATTTTTGTCTGTCTGTCTGTCTGTTACCGCATCACGGAAAAACCACTGAAGGGATTTTGATGAAATTTGGTATGATGATAGCTGGTTATCCGGGTCAACATATAGGATACTTTTTATTGCGGGAAAATATCTCATCTCTGAGAAATCTATAGTAAACGTTAAAATGTAAGTAGGGACGAATCCGAGCGGAGCGAGGGTGAGTTGTTAGTATTATATAAATACATAGGGGCGAAACCGAGTGAAATGAGGGTGAGTCGGTATATAACATAAAGGCAGAGTTTTTTATTTTTTGTAGATTGAACGCGGGCGAAGCCGACGGTTCTGCTAGTTTTAATATAATTATCCAAATTTATACAGCCGTTCTTAAGTGATGCGCTTGCCAACGGACATCATCTCGCCTTTATTTATGTATACGTATATCATAAAAATATAAAAACTTGTTAAATCCATTCGAGATGGTGAAAGTTGTCATTCCGGGATGAAACGTTGTTGCACCCACGTACACCATTAACTTAAGGTTAACCAGTTCTTAGGTTTTTACGTGAGGAATGCACTATCAAATTTTATCCAACCTAAAGTGACTCATGAAGTTTATATAAATTAAAATTACATTGGTGTTCCGCCCAGTGGTTGATACTCGAACATAATTATTATGAAAATTTTAAGTAAACTTAGATGGATAGACAGATATTTTATTGCACACCACTCTTTTCTTCTTGAACTCTACATTTTGAAGAAAGAAAAACATTGTATAGTTACCCTGTAACAACACTCTTTAAAAATTGAAAAAAAAAAATTGGAGGAATTGAAAAAAGCTATTTTTCAACGCTTTGCGTCCCCCCATTTCTCGAGGGTGACTAGGCATCGGGGGCATTTTACGAATTTCTATTCCTTATATACCTGCTAACGTTTTAAAACCATAAAACTTCAGGTTTTAATTTTATTATTCTCTAAAAAATAAACGGATTCCGATTGGTCTATACATGCATACAAATAAACATACATACATACAAAAATATATACATATAAATATCACCAAATATATTTTATTTATTTATTAAATTTACGCGAATATTCGACATTTTAAATAATAATCTTTTCGGATTATTTCACTGACTTTACTACTCTACTAAATTAATTACTAATATTATTTAGTGTTGTTATTATTATATTACCAGCTATCATCATACCAAATTTCATCAAAATCCCTCCAGTGGTTTCTCTGTGATGCGGTAACAGACAGACAGACAAAAATTCTGAAAACTATAGATTTGGCCTCTGCATCGATAATAAGGTCTATTTCAATAAGATTTTCAAAAAAATATTTAATGTACAGATTCGGCTTAGTTACAATTTTATTATATGTATAGATATATAACCATATTATGTACATATAACCATAAAGAATATTAAAAATGAAAAATATTAATTATTATTTAAGCAATGTTATTGTATGTAATTTAACGTAATTTATACGTGTAATTTAAGCAGTGATAGCTTAGTGGTAACGCGCTCGCTTGGGAAACCGAGTGAAGCGGGTTCATATCCCGGGTCTCGCACCTCTGATGTTTTCATGTGCGAATCATTTCTAACATGGTTACCACTTGCCTTACGGTGAAGGAAAATATCTTGAGGAAACCTCCATGTCTGAGAAAACCTAGCAAGTTTTCGTAAGACATGTGAAGTCCGCCAACCCACACTTGGCCAGCGTGGTGGACTATGGTCTGATCCCCCTCGTATTGAAGGGAGGCCCGTGCTCAGCAGTGGGCAAAGAGGGTTGAATACGTGTAATTTAAAAGTTAAAATATTAATTTAGCTTGCTATTTAAATAAAACTATCTTTTCGGATTTTTTCGCGTATTTATTTTGATTTTTGGTTCCCGACGTTTCGATTGCTTTACAGCAATCATGTTGACGGGAGAGACTAAGGTGTTAGATGTCTCAAAGGTACTATATATTTTATTTAAATGTCAAATATTCGCGTAAATCTAAGAAAGTATTAGCTTGCTATTGTTTAAAGTTAAAATATTAAGTAACACTATTGTTATCTATATAGAAAAAATATATATTAATCAGAATTATAGTTATTGCGATCCACACAGTATGAACTAACTGCGAGTACCTAAGAGTCCGAATTTATTTATTTTGATAAGTTCTGCTAGTGGTTATCGCAAGTTTCAAAAGAAATTATAATTAAATACATTTAAATTATTAATAGAATTACATTTAAATTAAATAATTAAATAGAGCATATTTATGCATAAACGTTTGAAAGGGAACACAACTTGCATATTCTTGTGTCCGTTTTCACAATTATGGAGATTTTAAAAGCACAGTAATTAATATTCTAGATTAGGTTAAATAAATTATGAAAATCAAGGTAATGGCGGTTAAAAAGTAACAATTGCAATATAGGACAGGACAAGGTTTTATCCTCATATTATTTTTTAATAGAAGAAATATAGAAAAAATATAACGTATGTATGTATACAACTTCCCTATTTGAATCGGATATTATTCAATATGTCATTGGTTTTTTTTTCGTGGGACCCTATTTTTTTTTTCTAAAATAAAAGTAGCTTAAGTTACTCCTTATTACATCAGCTATCTGCCAGTGAAAGTCCCGTCAAAATCGGTCCAGCCGTTCCAGAGATTAGCCGGAACAAACAGACAGACAGACAGACAAAAATTGTAAAAAATGTTGTTTTTGTATATGTACCGTATATACATCCATATGCATTTAGTAAAAAGCGGTTATTTTAATATTACAAACAGACACTCCAATTTTATTTATCTGTATGGATAAACAGGATAAAAATAACTTGCATAGATTTACAGTTTTCCAACATTTTTTTTCTGCTCTTTTACATATTTCATGGTATGTTTGAGAATATACACTTTTATAATATGTACTTACAATACTATACAGTTCAATGCCATGATAATTATTTAAGCGATTAACGCGCACATAAGTACAGTCAGAAGGACAGACGGTCGGTACTCCTCCTAAGGATTAAATTTATGCTAACACTTTTCAATCTATATATATCTATACAAACAGATAAATAAAATTGAAGTGTCTGTTTGTAATTTCGAAATAACAGTTTTTTACTAATTGTATATGAAATAATTATAAATGGTACTTATACGAAAACACTTTTTTTTTTGTGTAAGTCTGTCTGTTTGTTCGGGATCTCCGAAACGGCTGTACTGATTTTGACCGGACTTTCACTGGTAGATAGCTGATGTTATAAGGAAAAACTTAGGTTACTTTTATTTTAGAAAAAGAATTAGGGTTCCGCTCAAAAAAATGAAAACGTATCTAGGGGGGACGCACCCGAGCGAAGCGAGGGTAAGTCCCTAGTTTAAAATATAAGAGAGTCACTATACATGATGAAATCAGTGAGGAGGGAGCATTTATTTGCCTGAAATGCAATTTTAAGTTTCGTTCTTTTAAAGCCATTTATATTTATAATATGTATGTCTTTAAAGTTATATGTATAATGTCCTCCTGACCGATTCCGGCCACGGCGGCCAATCTCATTGAGACTAGCCAACTGCGCAGGAGATATTATAGTGCACAAGTGTACGCGCAGACACAAGTGCACTCCCTATTCCCGTCACTCTCATACTCCGGTGGGACGACTACTCGACACGACCGGTGAGAGTTAAGGCGCAGGACCGACGGCTTTATATGTATATATGTGTATTGTATCAACTATCTGGTATCCATAACACAAGCCTCGTAGCTTACCATGGAACTAGATGGTGCTGTGTGTTAATGTCCCAACATATTTATTTAAAGCCATATTATATTAAACTTACGTTTAAAAAAAAATTAAACAAACTCATTTCCCTACCAAAATGGGCGTATGAATAAATATATTTTCAGTAAATAATCATGTTTAAACTAACATCGATTGCACAATAACAGACTGTTTGTCTCCATCAAATATATAGCGAAAAGTAGTAAAAAAATACCTTGACATATACTTCATCTTATTACCATTGTACACCCTAAATCAATGGCGTAAGGCCCATGGTACGTTCATTTGTCACGCGAGTCAATAGACCGGTTTCTATTAAATTACCATAAGTATGTGATTTCACTCGTGCCATCTGATTGTTAGGGTTGGCACATTTATATATTATCTACACGTATAATAAAATTATAACTGATCGCTGTCTGTACATGGAAGATATTTGAAAAAAACTATTACTGGGGGGGGGGGGGGGGGTCTTTATTAATGTAATAGAACCCAAAAAAAATTTTTAGAATTTTTGTCCGATTATCTGTGCGTTTGTGCGCGCTGATATCCGAAACGGCTTAACCAATTTTTATGCGGTTTTTACTAATGTATAATAAAACTTAATGCTTCGTGCAAACTAACAGTTAAGATTTTCCCAAAATTGTGCTAAATCATTGAATTTATAATTCTCCCATCGATATTGTGGCGTGTTTCGGGAATAAGGACTGTGGTAAGCTTCACTTAATATTTTGTTTTATTTCAATCGCTTTATAAATAAAAAGTTATGTCAATTTAAATAATCACCAAAGGACGAATCTGAGCGAAGCGAGTCGTTAGTATTTTAATAAAATTTTAACGGGGTCAAAGTTATATGTTATAGAATACGATTTCCAAATAAATTAAATAAATATTGCTCAAACAAAACTTTTAGGTTTTTGTAGCGTTTTATTTTGGATTTTTGCGTCCCGACCGTTTATTTCGGTTTGAATGCTTTACCACATGGTCAAGGGAGGGAGGCAAAACTCAAAATAAAACAGCGAAAATAAAATTAATTCTTTATGATTCCCGCGATAGCATGTGAATATTTCCTAAGTTACGCTAGCAATACTACTATCTGTATTAATATTATAAATGTGAAAGTTTGTGAGTATGGATGTTTGTTACACTTTCACGCCAGAACGGCTGAACGGATCTGGATGAAATTTGGCACAGAGATAGATTATACACTGGAGTAACACATAGGCTACTTTTTATCATGGAAAAATGTACGGTTCCCGTGGGATAGGTTTGTATCTGTTTTCCTAGAGGCGAACCCGAGCGAAGCGAGGCCGAGCCGCTAGTATATCTAAATTTAAAACTTACTAGGGACGCAACTGAGTTAAGCGAGTGTACGTCGCAAATAATGATTATTTTTTTATCTGTACTTTAGAAAAAAAAAGCCTTTGTTGGTTGTATTTTTAAGTTTTTATTATTTTGTAGAACAACAATGGAAATTGATTAATTTATTTTTGTTGTTTTTCTTTTCTTTTTTGTCATGGCTAGATATTTTGGTAAATAAATTAACTTCAGAAGCTTTATTAAATTATTTTTGAGATTTCATTGATCAGAATGGGTTTGCAAATGTCAATTTAAAGACTTCGCCGATGAATAGTACTTACAATACACAGGCATATCTATACATATAATAAAATTCTAAGTCGAATCTGTACATTAAATATTTTTTGGAAAATCTAATTGAAATAGTAATTATTATCGATACAGAGGCCGAATCTATAATAGTTAAAAAAAAAAATCTGTCTGTCTGTCTGTCTGGCAACGCATCACGAGAAAACCACAGTACAGATTACAATGATGATAGCTGGTTATCCGGGTCAGCATATAGGATACTTTTTTCAGCGGGAAAATATCTCATCTCTGAGAAATCTATACTAAACGTTAAAACGTAAGTAGAGACGAACACGAGCGGAGCGAGGGTGAGTCGCTAGTGGCATATATAATTATAACGTGTATACTAGCAGATATGAGGTAGATGATTACAAATGTACTTCTAAGCAATAATGCTATCCTAAACAACATTATAAACTAGTAACTTGGGCTTGCTTCGCTCGAAAAACATCAACTTTTTAGATAAAAACTCACGACACTACTAACCCTCGCTTCGCTCGTGTACTTAGACACCATAGGTACATTTTACGTAATAAATCTAAACGTAAGGTACGATTCGAATAATTTAAAAAGGAATTTATATGTACATAATTAATTTCGATTATGAAATTGGTTGAAGAAGGATTAACATGATACGAATATCGTCATGTTTCGATTCTGACCGTGTTTTGATTTACTAATTTAAACAAAAAACTGTTATTGTGACTTAAACTATAATAGTTAGAGATATTAGTCTTGTAGATTTTTTTGTGGGTTATGATGAGTAGGTACTAAAAACAAGTAGTGCATTGTTTTATATATCATCAAATAGCTAGCGACTTACCCTCGCTTCGCTCGCGTTCGTCCCTAGGTACGTTTTAATTTTTTTAAGCGAAATCCTAATTCCTTTTCTAAACTAGAAGTACAAAGTTTTCCTTATAATATTAGCTATCTACCAGTGAAAGTTCCGTTAAAATTAGTCCAGCCGTTTTGGAGATTAGCTGGAACAAACAGACAGACAAATATAATTCCATATGCATTTAGTATAAAGCTGTTATTTTGACATTATAAACAGACACTTCAATTTTATTTATCTGTATAGATAACTTTTACAAGTCTCGCCAAATAATGAGTTTTATAGGCAAAGTAGCTATCATCATACCAAATTTCATCAAAATCTGTCCAGCGGTTTTCTCGTGATGCGTTCCCAGACAAACAGAATTCTAAAAACTATAGATTCGGTCTCTGTATACAGATAATAATGATTATTTCAATAAGATTTTCCAAAAAATATTTAATGTACAGATACGGTTCAGTTAGAATTTTATTATATGTATAGATTTTTGATACTTTGGGTTACATTATTGTAATTTTCGTAACCTCTAAATTTGTTTGAAAATAAAGTACAACCCGTATTACTCGCTGATAAGAGATAATGTACGTATATGCTTTCTATAGTTGAAGAACTTATACAAAGAAATAGTTTTAATGGTTAGTGCAAGTAGTTAAAAAAGAAAATCATAATTTATCTGTGTTATTATTAATTAAATCTAAATCTGTCGAGTATAAAGTTGTAACAAACATTCATACACACATAAAAACATTTGTATGTAAATAATGTATAATACGAAAGTGAATTTGTCTTTCTTTAACGCAGCAGAATAATAATTAATTTTCCAATCACATGTATCGCTTCAAACGAGGGGCAAATTTTTAATAAGTTGAACGATGGCAGTCCTTTTTAGTTAACTCAAAGTTTTATTTTAATCGGTGAAGTAAATACACGATTATTCCATATTCTATCATTCTATAAAATGTTTATGGGTAAATGCTATATATCGCTTATTTAATTAATGTATGTCATCAATCATCAACCAGCCTATCGCCGTCCACTGCTGAACAAAGGCCTCCCCTAATGAGCGCCAACCATCCCGGTCCTGGGCAGCCCGCATCCATCCACTGCCAGCCACCTTTCTTAGGTCATCATAGGTCAGCGTAGTGTAGGACGCCCTGCAACACGATTAATGTATGTATTTCGACATATTATTTAACGTACAGCCCTACCTAAATTCCATACAGTGTTTGTATACCGTGGACATGACGATACTCAATCGTCAAAATATAATGGACATGAATTATTTTTTTTTGGAAATCGATATTATTATTTTTTTGGTTTACTCGAATATTTTACATTGTTTTTCTTTTAATTAAAATTTACTAACCACTTATCTCTAATTATGCTTTTTATGTATAATGTGTTGAAACAAACCTATCCCACGGGAACCGTACATTTTTCCGTGATAAAAAGTACCTTGTGTGTTATTCCAGACTATAATCTATCTCTGTGCCAAATTTCATCCAGATCCGTTCAGCCGTTCTGGCGTGAAAGAGTAACAAACATCCATACATACTCCCAAACTTTCACATTTATAATATTAATACGGATTAATACGGACTAGCGATTTGATGATGACGATGATGATTATGTACGTTTTAACGTTTAGTATAGATTTCTCAGTGATGAAATATTTTCCCGCAGTAAAAAGTATCCTATACGTTGACCCGGATAACCAGCTATCATCATACCATTTCATCAAAATCTGTCCAGTGGTTTTCTCGTAATGCGTTCCCAGACAGACAGACAAAAATTCTAAAAACTATAGATTCGACTTCTGTATAGATAATAATGACTAATTCAACAAGATTTTCCAAAAAACACTTCAATGTACAGATTTGACTCAGAATTTTATTATATGTATAGATTAATGGTGCTGTCTTTTGTTGTAAGTCCAAAGTTGATGGTGATCTTATTTTACTCACAAATCTCCCAACTGGCAAGCTTTGAAGCCATTAACAAGATAATTGAATTGAATTGTTTTTTTTTTATTTTGTCATTTCACCTTTGAACCGTACATTTTATTTTCGCATTTTATAACATTGAATACAATTGTAAAATTAATTATTCTTTCACGAACTCACGGTTTATGGCTGCGTCTAAAATTTAAAATGTCTCGTATTGCGGAGCTTGCGCAACTGTCACCTTAGGTATAGTAATCGTGCATTATATGCCATAAAAGGATTTATAGATTTTTTCTTTACCTATATTTAAATATTTATGATTTCTGATACTAACGACTCAGCCCGACTTCGGCCAGATGTTAGGTGGCAGCTGTTCTTATACATAACAAAAAATAGTAGTAGTATTCAGCCCTTTTTAACGTCCCACTTCTGGGCACGGGCCTCCCTTCAATACGAGGGGGATCAGGCCATAGTCCATCACGCTGGCCAAGTGCGGATTGGCGGACTTCACACGTCTTTCGAAAACTTGCTAGATTCTCTCAGACATGCAGGTTTCCTCACGATGTTTTCCTTCACCGTAAGTCAAGTGGTAATCATGTTGGAAATGTATCGCACATGAAAATATCAGAGGTGCGAGACCCGGGATTTGAACTCGCTTCACTCGGTTTCCCAAGCGAGCGCGTTACCACTGGGCTACCACTGCCTATACTAACACTGCATATACTAAGAAAACATAGTACGTACTACATAACAACATGACGGTTAGTATAGAATAAATGGACTATCTATATATTAATACAAGCGACTCACCCTCGCTTCGCTTCGGGTTCATCCCTAGACAAAAACAAATCTATCCCACGGGAACCGTACATTTTCCGGGATGATATATAGCCTATAGCATTCCTGAATTAAAGGGTTATATAATGCAAAAAGAATTTTTCTAATCGGATTAGTAGTTCCTGAGATTAGCGCGTTCAAACAAACAAACAAACAAACTCTTCAGCTTTATAATATTAGTATAGATTATATACGTATGTACATATCGTATATAAATATTATGTACATATAATCTGACTGCCTCGGTGGTGTAGTGGCTAGCATGTACGGCTGCACACCCGCTGCTGGGTTCGAGTCCCGGGTCGGGCCAAGTTTAGTTATTGAGTCTTTCTGTCTAGTAAGCCTCAATAGCAGCCCGGAGTTGGGAAGTTGGCGGTGTTTCACCCCCGTGCCTCGGAGAGCACGTAAAGCCGTCGGTCCTGCGCCTTAACTCTCACCGGTCGTGTCGAATAGTCGTCCCACCGGAGTATGAGAGTGACAGGAATAGAGAGTGCACTTGTGTCTGCGCGTACACTTGTGCACTATAATATCTCCTGCGCAGTTGGCTAGTCTCAATGAGATTGGCCGCCGTGGCCGGAATCGGTCAGGAGGACGTCATCACATATAATCTCACCCAGTAAAAAGTAACCCACACACAGTTCACATAAAAAATCACGCCAATCCATCACTCTTTCGTCCGTCGTTTCGACGTGAAAGAAGGACAAACAAAGGAACACACTTTCATATTTGTAATATTAAATATGGATGTACGTACACGTAAATTAATCAGCGTTCGTACAATTTGTGTTAAGAATTGGTTTATAGACCTAGCTTTAAGAATAGGTCCATTTAGATTTTATGTTATCCCTAAGACAGTATGAATGATCATTAAGACAATTTTGAGGTCTGTATACCTTTTTTAGTAAAGAAGTAAAAAGATCTTCTCTTCTCTGGTGGAAAAAATCTTGCACAAATCCTTCGCAGTAATATACAGTGTAACCCACCCTCTGGATTTACGTTACAAACATACAAATATACCTACTATTATTAATTTTTATATATGTACCTACTAGCGACTCACCCACGCTTCGCTCGGGTTCGTCCCTAGCTTGCTCCCCCATGCGAACTTTCATCCCCATGCTCACCCCCTTAAGGGATGATTTGCGGGATAAAAACTATTTCACTCACTCACTTTTCATATCATGAGAATTAAAAAAAATCTTATTTTAGTAAAAAAAAAAATACCTTTAGTTTTCTTCTATACAAAACTTGTCCTGACAATAACAAACACAAAAAAAAGAGTTATCCATTTTGGTGCAGTCGATCGGAAGTTATGCGCGTACATACATTTCGGTGATTCATTGATTCATTTTTATTTATATAGACTAGCAGAACCCGCGGCTACGTCCGCGTTCAATCTACAAAAAAAACTCTTTGGCTTTATGTTATACGCAACTCACGTTGCTATGTATTTCTATAATATTGTTCATACAAAAATACTAAAATCGCGATTAAAAAATGGGGGGTGGGTGTAGGAGGGTGAAAAATACTTTACGACCTATTCTAATACCTACCAAAAGTACAAAAAAAAATCATCGAAATCGGTCAAGCCGTTTCGGAGGAGTGCGACCACAAACACCGCGACACGGGATATATATTAGATTTCATATTATCTATTCTAATATTATAAAGAGGAAAAGATTGTTTTTTTGTTTGTTTGTTTGTATCAAATAGGCTCCGAAACTACTGAACCGATTCAGATGAAATTTGGTAAGATGATAGTTTGAGACCCTGGGAAGGACATAGGATAGTTTTTATTCCGAAAATTATTCCTTAAGGGGGTGAAAATGGGGATGAAGGTCTGTATGGGTAAATCTAAAAGTATATAATAAATATAAAATATATAGATAAGGTATAATTTCGTGCTGTAGCAATTTATTTTATTTATATATAAAATAAAAAATATATATAATTATTATGCAGTAAAATATTTAAGTGTCTACATTTTAATGTGTTTTTGTAATTTCAAAATTTTTCCTTATCTACATACATACATACGTTGACTATACCTTTTTTGTATGTGACGTAAGTCAACGAAAACGAATAAACCATTTAGATAAGATTAGAAGACATTAATTTTCACTTTGTCTAGAATTACTTCAAACACAACTTGTCTTACGGTGAAGGAAAACATCGTGAGGAAACCTGCATGTCTGAGAGAACCTAGCAAGTTGTCTGCAGACGTATAGTCCGTTCGCACTTGGCCAGCGTGGTGGACTATGGCCTGATCCCCCTCGTATTGAAGGGAGGTCCATGTCCAGCAGTGGGACGTTAAAAAGGGCTGAATACACATAAATACATACATGTGTAATGTATCAACTATCTGATATCCATAACACAAGCCTCGTAGCTTACCATGGAACTAGATAGTGGTTATATATAACTTTAAATACATATTATAAATATAAACACCCACGTCTGGTGTACAAACATTCGTGCTTATCACACAAATGAATGCGCTCAGCGGGACTCGAACCCGCGACCGCTGACGCAGCAAGTAGGATCAAAACAAACTTAGCGATACGTGTCGTCATATTGAAACAATTTCCAAAATTCAATCATTAGCCACAATTACTTCCTACAAACAAACTCATATAGTTTATCTTTTTTACGTTGCCATGTTATGAAAATATATCCACAGCAGATTTAAAATAATATGAGCAATGTGTACATTTCGTTCGCTGAAATTAATAATATCCCAAGTTCTTTATTTAAGTGTAATGACAAATTGTAATCTCTCACACCTCATGTGGAGTTCTATACCAGCAATTTGCCCTCGTTTCGCTCGAGTGCGTCGCTAGGTACGCGGATTTTATTCACAATTACGTGGGTTTTAATTTTTTGATACTTTTTCTAAAATAAAAGTAGTCTAACTACTTCTTATAACATCAGCTATCTGCCAGTGAAAGTCCCGTCAAATTTGGTCCAGCCGTTTTGGAGATTAGCCGAAACAAACGGGGATAGACAGACAGACAAAATTTTTAAAATTAGTACCGTATATACTTTCATATGCGTTTAGTAAAAAAGCTGTTATTTTGACATTATAAACAGACACTTTAATTTTATTTATCTGTACCTATAGATTGAAGGCTTTGAAGAAATCTATATATACATAAAATGCTTTGTCCTGACTGACTGATCGATCAACGCACAGACTAAACCGCTGGTCGTAGAAACGTGAAATTTAGAGGACATATTCCTTATACAATGTAGGCATCCGCTAAGAAAGGATTTTTCTAAATTCATCTTCTAAGGGGGTAAAATAGGGGATAAAACATTGTATGAAACTCTGTTATTTTTAATGCGAAATGCACGAAAAGTGGTATTTAGCTTTAAGATGAAAAATAAGAAATATATGTATTAGATTTTTTTCAAAATTTATCCTTTAAAAGGGTGAAATGGGGTGATAGAGTTTATATGGGCAAATAATTATTTATGATCAGAATTGCTTGAAACTTGGTATTAATGCTCTTCAATACAATTAAATAAATGTATGTTTTAGCATTTTTCGAAATTCATTCCATAAGGGGGTAAAATGGGGGATGAAATTTTTGTATGAAATTTTGTAACTGATGCACGGAAAGTGGTATTTACCTTTGAAATGAAAAATAAAACAATACAAATATATTTTTTTCGATATTCGTCCCTTAAAAGGGTAAAAGGAGGTTGTGCTGTTTATATGAGGAAAAAAATGATTATAATCAAAATTACTTGAAACTTGGTATTAATGCAATTAAATAAACATGTATTTTAGATTTTTTTTTAAATTCAGCCCCTAAGTGAGTAAAACTGGGCGGTGAAGTTAGAGTTATTGAATATATTTAAACAGAGTAACATAAGTTCTCCGTAAGTGCACACTTACTGTGTGGGATATAAAGTAGAGAACGGACATTATTCCAAACCCAAAGGAAAATTATATATAACTTCTCCGCTAGCCACAGAAGTGACAACTATAATAGACCTAGAACGCGAGAGAGAGAACCTAGCTAGAGAGTATCCTGCTATCTGTATCCTCCTTCTGAAGGTTGGCACAACTGTAATGAAAAAGTCACCTAAGCTATGTAACGGGATTAGACTGTGAGTAATTCATTAAACATAAAACATAACAAACATATCTTAAGATAGGTACCTACTGGATATTTTGAGTTACGATCGGTAAAATTAAATTTGTGTTCCTTATATTTATAAGAACACGAAATCTTAAACGAAGTTATTTTTGCAAATAATAAAGAATGCGTAGTGAAAAAGTTTATTTTTTCCGTAATTTGATCGCGGGCGAAGCCGCGGGTTCTGCTAGTATTAAATATATAAGTACATAAAGTTGTATATTATACTCATATATTACATTAGAAAAACGCTAAAGAAAGAATAAGAAAATGTATAGAGTGGAACAAGTAGATGCCACATGGAAAAAGAGTACCTCAAAAATAGAAAATATGAAATACCTTGAAATATGAATATTTCACTATAGAATTAAAAAAAAAATATTTTAAAAGAATAATGTTGTTATTCTGTATTTTAAAGAGAACAAAAAAAAACTTTTTCTTCTTTCCGTCTGTTTTTTATTTTTTTTTATGCAGAAGTCAGGATCAGTACTTAGCATCCACTAATCAGGTCACGCCTCCTCTAAAATCATCAATGGATCTTCATGCATCATCACAATGTATACTTAGGATCTCGTATGTTAACTTTGGGATTTCATTAGTTTCTCCAGTATATTGTTTCGCAGATATGATCGATCACAAAATTGTCAGATTAAGTTTGTCATCCTCATGTTTTTTTTTATAGTTTGACATTATTGGGAAATATATAAAAAAGCAGTCACGAGGACTGCCGACAGAAGTGAAAACTTAAAACTATAAACAAACAGTTGTTATGTTTAGATATTCAAACTAATTGTTTGATCTTAAATTAAAATTTGTAAATTAAGACTGTTTACATTTATCTGGTTTTGACATGAATCGGCACACTGAGTGTCAGCGTTAACACGTCACGTGACCATGTCGAGACTTACATGAATTTACTCCCCATCCAAACCTGCCTATAGAAGTTTTCACTTCAATAATCAAATGTCTTTGTTCACAGACACCAGCTGCAAAGGAGCAAATCCATCATGAAGGTGTGGGGAGCTCATGGTGAATTTTGCGCCAGGCATCAATGGGAGGTCATTGTGGCCACCTTGGCTCTACTGGCATGCGCTGCCAGCGTGGAGAGACATGGCACTGGTATCCGTTCAGATAAATGTGCAGGTTGGGCTCGAGCCTGTCCTGGTCTCGAAGCAGAATACCAAGCAGCCGACGCAGTGATTATGACTTTCGTACGATGCGCTGCACTCCTTTACGCGTATTACCAAGTCTCTAATCTCCAAAAGATTGCGTCAAAGTACCTCCTCATCATAGCAGGGTTATTCTCAACGTTCGCCAGTTTTATCTTCACCTCGGCCCTGGCCAGCCTGTTCTGGAACGAGTTAGCGAGCATAAAAGATGCTCCGTTCTTATTTTTACTCGTCGCCGATGTCGCGAGAGGCGCGAGAATGGCTAAAGCCGGTTGGAGTGCAGGCGAAGATCAGGGCAAGCGAGTGGGGAAGGCACTTTCGTTACTTGGACCGACAGCGACGTTAGATACACTTCTAGCGGTCCTCCTCGTCGGTGTGGGTGGTTTATCAGGTGTTCCTAGATTGGAACATATGTGTAGTTTCGCCTGTTTAGCGTTATTAGTGGATTACTTAGTATTTGTCACGTTCTATCCGGCTTGTTTGTCGCTTGTTGCCGATTTTGCATCGGGAAGGAAGGAAATATCGCCGGATAGTCCTTTTTCCGAAGCCGACTTAAAACCAAACCCAGTCGTTCAAAGAGTAAAAATGATAATGGCTGCTGGATTGTTATGTGTTCATCTGACCAGCAGATGGTCTTGGACCAGAGAGAGTGGGATGATGGAAGGGTCTTTAACCAGTGATTTCAAATCTGGATCACATGAGAATGTATTGTTTCACTCATATGTAAAATGGTTTTCCGTAAGCGCAGATTACATCGTTATAGCCACGTTATTATGTGCTTTAATTATCAAGTTTATCTTTTTTGAAGAACAAAGAAATTGGATCATAGATATGAACGATATGACAGTAAAAGAAGTGGTTAAAACTAGCAAAAACAAGCCAAAATTTTCTCTTGGTGCAGAGGAGAAAAGTGAAATGTGTACACAGACTGATGAAATGATTAGTTGTGAAGAGTGGCCATTATTGTCACCTAGCTCATCGGCTGCACGATTAAATGCTAAAAAGCGTCCAATGGCAGAGTGCTTAGAAATTTATCGATCGGAGGGAGTGGGTACCGCGCTCAGCGATGAAGAAATAGTCATGCTTGTTGAACAATCGCATATACCTTTGCATAGACTCGAAAATGTGCTTAATGATCCATTACGGGGCGTCAGATTGCGCAGAAGAATTATTGGGTCAAGATTCCAAACAGAAGTGGCTATCAAACAATTGCCTTATTTAAATTACGATTATAGCAAAGTTCTTAACGCTTGCTGCGAAAATGTTATTGGTTATGTTGGTATACCGGTCGGATTCGCCGGTCCTCTGGTTGTCGATGGCAAACCTTATATGATCCCCATGGCAACTACTGAAGGAGCACTAGTAGCATCTACTAACAGGGGTGCCAAAGCCATTGGCACGAGAGGAGTGACTAGCGTAGTGGAAGATGTAGGAATGACTCGAGCCCCTGCTGTCAAATTACCTAACGTTGTCCGAGCACATCAATGTCGTCAATGGCTGGATAACAAAGACAACTATGCAATAATCAAAGAAGCATTTGACTCTACTTCGAGATTTGCTCGACTTCAGGAAGTACACGTAGGGGTTGATGGAGCAACATTATATTTAAGATTCAGAGCCACCACAGGAGACGCTATGGGTATGAACATGGTATCCAAGGGAGCTGAAAACGCACTAAAGTTACTTAAAAACTTCTTCCCCGATATGGAAGTAATCAGTCTCTCTGGAAATTACTGCTCCGATAAAAAAGCAGCCTCCATCAATTGGGTCAAAGGTAGGGGTAAAAGAGTAGTGTGTGAAACGACAATCTCCGCAGAGAATTTAAGGAATATATTAAAGACCGATGCCAAAACAATGTCACGGTGTAATAAAATTAAAAACTTGTCGGGTTCAGCGTTAGCAGGATCCATCGGAGGAAATAATGCTCACGCGGCGAATATGGTGACAGCTATTTTCATAGCAACTGGACAAGATCCAGCACAAAATGTGACCAGTAGTAACTGCTCAACGAGTATGGAGGTGTGTGGGGAGAACAGAGATGATCTCTATGTGACTTGTACCATGCCTTCCTTAGAAGTTGGTACAGTCGGTGGCGGCACAGTACTTATTGGACAGGGCGCCTGTCTTGAAATTCTAGGTGTTAGAGGAGCAGGCGTAAGACCTGCAGAAAATTCAGCCAGATTAGCCTCTTTAATCTGTGCGACGGTCTTAGCCGGCGAGTTGAGCTTAATGGCAGCGTTAGTTAATTCGGATTTGGTAACATCACATATGCGTCACAATAGATCTACAGTAAACATTCAAAGCGTTGCAAATGATACAAAACTAAAAGTGCCCATCTTATAACATTGATTTGTAAGTAATTGTATGTGTCAAACTTAACCATGGAAGGGAGCTGAGTATCTTGTAACAAAAGAGAGCACACTGCCGATGAAAAACGTACTTGGAAGGAAACAGAATTGGCTATTTGTAGTATTAGATCGTAAATGTATCTCACATGTTTTGATGTTGGTGAATTTACTTATTGTTAGTAAGAACATCATGCTGTAGTTTAATGGAATCGGATTTAAAACTAAGAATCGCACCCTGAGGCACACCCAGTGTTTATTGACGGATTCCAAGTATATTAGCTAAGCTTTGCTTAATGTTTGTGTAAATTATAGAAATGGAATTTGTTTTTTTTTTTTTTTGTAATTATATTTATTTTAAAAGATTTTTTTATTGTTTTATTGTACTCGTATGTAATCTGTGATGTGGTTGTTGGTTGAATGCTTAGGAGAAATCGATGATAATATAATCTACAGATTTTATTTCAAAAGAACTTTTAAAATCAAACATAATACAATTGCTTTATTTAATAATTATTTATTTAGTACTAGCGACTCACGCTTGCTTCTCTCGCGTTCGTCCCTAGGTACGTTTTCACGGTTAGCTATGTTTATACATAAATAGTAGCTTGCTACTCCTAAGATATTCATTTAAATTATATAGCGATTAACCTTCGCTCGGGTGCGTACGCCGTACGCGGATTTTGTTCACAATTTCATGGGTTTTAATTTTTTTGCGGAACCCTGATTCTTTTTCTAAAATAAAAGTAGCCTAAGTTACTCCTTATAACATCAGCTATCTGCCAGTGAATGTCCCGTCAAAATCAGTTCAGCCGTTTCGGAGATTAGCCGGAACAAACAGACAGACAAAAATTGTAAAAAATGTTGTTTTGGTATGTGTACCGTATATACATCCATATGCATTTAGTAAAAAGCGGTTATTTTAATATTACAAACAGACACTCCAATTTTATTTATCTGTATAGACAATGTGGAAATGTACAGCTTTTTTAATTTTATCCTTATAAGATTATAACTATACATTCGATGTAATAATAAATTTTAATTGATCACTCGTAAGTTTCTCTGTGCCGTGGTAGCCCAGTGATAACGCGCTCGCTTGGGAAACCGAGTGAAGCAGGTTCAAATCCCGGGTCTTGCACCTCTAATATTTTTATGTGCGAATCATTTCTAGCATGATTACCACTTGCCTAACGGTGAAGGAAAACATCGCGAGGAAACCTGCATGTCTGAGAGAACCTAGCAAGTTTTCGAAAGACATGTGAAGTCCGCCCGCACTTGGCCAGCGTGGTGGACTATGGCCTGATTCCCTCGTATTGAAGGGAGGCCCACCCCCAGCAGTGGGACGTTAAAAAGGGCTGAATACAAGTTTCTCTGTAGCTTGTTTTTTAACTTAAGATACCTATCACAAAATGTACTGAGTTCTATGGTATTGTGTTCGAGCGGCCGACGCATCGCTGTTTCTAGCATTTTCTGCAGTTGTAATTACTTCTTTGTAAAGTTTTATAATATATTATTTAAAAAAAGTATGTAATTACGTTTCTTTTGAACTGACGTATATTCTGGTATAAATTTTACTGAATAATATTAAAGTTGTAAGGGTATAATTATTATTTACACATAATTCTAAACGTTTTTAAGATTTTGAAAAGGATTTTTTTTTTTTGTAGAAATCCAATACATATTTTTAAATTCCGAGGCCGTTATAAACTCAACCACTACATATATACGAGATATTATTATATATTTTTCATTTCGTTTGCTTAGTATATTATTTCAATCCATGAGCTTGAGAAAGCGTCGTCGCGCATTTTATTAAAAACTTGCTTCGGAATTTTGGCTTTATTTCAATTAATAATGAAAATTTGCGAAAAGCGATACCGCTATAAACTATATTAATAACTATTCTCCACCATACAATAAGTCAAAATTGTCGAAGAGTTTCAGTTTCTCGGAATAAGAACGCCAAAAATGGGCATTAAATTGAAAAATCATGGTCATAATGTAATAGGCCTCTTAAATTTTAATATATTTAATTTGATTGATTGAACACTCTATGAGCAATAACAAGTGCCATAGGAGTTACAACCTTTTTCGATAAAGATTCTAGATCAAAGCCTTTTCTCTGCCATTTTAGAATAAAGAAATTTAAAAAATTATTTCGGTTTACAGTAATATCTATACAGATAAATAAAATTGGTGTGTCTATTTGTAATATTAAAATAACCGCTTTTTACTAAACGCATATGGATGTATACATGGCACATATACCAAAACAACATTTTTTACAATTTTTGTCTGTCTGTCTGTCTGCTTGTTCAAGCTAATCTCTGAAATGGCTAAATCGATTTTGACGGGACTTTCACTGGCAGATATCTGATGTAATAAGGAGTAACTTAGCCTAAGTTTACTTTTATTCTATAGTTAACTTTTATTTTAGAAAAAAAAGAAATAGGGTCCCATGAAAAAAAATTGAAACCAAATTAATTAATTAACTTTGTTTTGGGAAGCAACCTAGGGACGAACCCGAGCGAAGCGGGGGTGAGTCGCTAATCCTTAATAACAAATATTTCGCTATTATTAGATCTTTGGAGAAACGATTGTTAGTATAGATAACGCAGCTGTAAGCTGTAAATGCTAAGTTTTTTCAATACAATTCCAGAAATCATCTGTGCTTTTACCGTTACTAATAATAATAATAATGTCCTCCCGACCGATTCCGGCCACGGCGGCCAATCTCATTGAGACTAGCCAACTACGCAGGAGATATTATAGTGCGCAAGTGTACGCGCAGACACAAGTGCACTCTCTATTCCTGTCACTCTCATACTACGTGTATATAATATCCGGAAATAGCTCTAGTGTATAATTATAACTTCAAAAGAAAAAAATGACTCAAAATCTATATTATTCAACCACTAAGTCATGGCCAGGCCTTCCTATAGAAGAAGTTTGCTCATAACCTACTAAGCAAATATTGTTATAAATATGTTGGTACATCAACACAGCACCATCTAGTTCCATGGTAAGCTACGAGGCTTTTGTTATGGATACCAGATAGTTGATACACTACACATATATAACTCTAAATACATACATACATAATGAACACCCATGACTGACTAAATACATACATATTAAAGATATAACCCACGACTGGAGTACAAACATTCATGCTCATCACAAATGAATGCCTTCAACGGGACTCGAACCAGCGACCTGGCACAGCAAGTATGGTGTCTTCAAACTGAGCCAAGCGTGTGGTCAAACATTGATATTTAAACATTTTTAAAGATATCATATACAGTTTTTTATATACATACTAGCGGCTCACCCTGGCTTCGCTCGGGTTCGTCGCTAGGTATGTTTTAAATAGATATAAATAGTTATTAGCCAGCGTTATCCATGTACATTTAATTTTTATTCGTTAATTTTTCTTTTTTTTTTATTAAAACTTTCCGTGTACCTTAAGGAACATACGAAAAAAAAAATACCTGAATTGGTCGAGCCGTTCTCGAGTTTTGCGCTTACCAACATTCATTTGTATTTATATAGATATTACTAGAGACTCACCCTCGCTCCGCTCGTGTACGTCCCTACTTACGTTTTAACGTTTAGTATAGATTTCTCAGAGATGAGATATTTTCCCGCAGTAAAAAGTATCCTATATGTTGACCCGGATATCCAGCTATCACCTTACCAAATTTCATCAAAATCCCTCCAGTGGTTTTTCTGTGATGCGGTAATAGACAGACAGACAGACAGACAAAAATTCTAAAAACTATAGATTCGGCCTCTGCATCGATAATAATGTCTATTTCAATGAGATTTTCCAAAAAATATTTAATGTACAGATTCGGCTCAGTTTGAATTTTATAATATGTATAGATATTGCTGGAAATGCCGATATCAAAATATCCATAAACTTTGTAAAGTCTTAATTTTCATTTATTTATTTACATAAATTTAATTAAAATATTTTTAATCTTTTACCTTTTAGATATCATCTGGTAACGTTAACGTTTCTCATTTTGTAACACAAATAATAATTCTAAGTACCTTCTTTGTAGTTCCGAAACTAAACTACCTTTATTATAGTCTATACAGATAAATAAAATTGGAGTGTCTGTTTGTAATATTAAAATAGCCGCTTTTTACTAAATGCATATGGATGTATACACGGTATATACAAGGTGGATTTTTGAGACGGGACAGTAAGAGCAGGTACCTTAACTGTTATAGTTACAGGAAAACGTTCTTAGGAGACCATCCATAACTTTTTGAGATATTCTGAACTGCATTCACAGATTTTGGAAAAAATGTACAGTCAGCGAGATATATGCTGAAATACCAAAAAAAAAATTTTATGTTAAGCAATCCTATTTCATGTAGGGATCAAAAGACTATGGGACCATTTAAGGTATGAGTACTAGAAATGAGAGAAATCGCCAAAATCTTTTCCCATACATTTTGTACGGAAAAACGTTTAATCAACTCGAAATATTTTTTGTTGCCAAACGGTCCTATTTTTTAATGTGATCAAAAGACTCTTTGAGGCCAACTGAAGTTTGAGTACAGATTGAAACCTATCTAGGGACGCACCCGAGCGAAGCGAGGGTAAGTCGCTAGTTCAGAATAAATCCTGAAGTCACTATTAGGGTTTGTCACCAAAAACATACCCAAAACAAATAGATTTTGTATTTCTAAATATTTCAATATATATCTCCAATTTTTGACAATGTCCGGAGGGAGAGGGGGAGGGGGGGGGGGGGGAGGGGCGGCTTACTACAAACTGTAAATTAAATCGCGAAGAATGAAGTTGTGAAATATAATTAGTAAATATTTCGTATAAGATGACTGAACCATGACTGTTTCTGTTTTCAAATAAGAAAAAACTAAATTATAAATATAATTTTAAATTTAAAAATACTTTTAATGTATTCTTTATAAATTAAATTATATAAACCTTGTAGATGCATATTCAGCAGACGGAGACGTAATACTATGTCTTTATGTAGTCGAGAATCTTCGATATTTATCGGTATAATTTAAAAATATTTATAAAAGATACTAGCGAGTTACCCTCGCTTCGCTCGAGTGCGTCCCTAGGTAGGTACGTTTTAAATTTTTTTAGCGAAAACGTAATTCTTTTTCTAAAATAAAAGTAGTTTAAGTTACTCCTTATAATATTGGTTGGTTGGTAAATTGGTCCAGCTGTTTCGGAGATTAGCCGGAATAAACAAACAGACTGAAAAAAAAAATTGTGTTTTTCTTAATACCGTATATAATTCCATATGCATTTAGTATAAAGCTGTTATTTTGACATTACAAATAGACACTTCAATTTTATTTATCTGTATAGATTTCTTTATTGTCATATTTTCATTCGGTATCCTAAATGGTAATATTTAAAATTCTCAAAATTTCACTTTAAAACAAAAATCGATATCCGCCACCTTATTTAGATAAATTTTAAAAATCAATCCAACGGCTCATCAGTGAACGCTAACTAGATAGAGAGAGCTACTTTCATAATTACATTTTACATTTCACATTTACATCATAATATTCGCTTCGCTCAAGTTCGTCCTTAGGTACGTATTGACTCTTAGTATGAAATATATAGACTATATCCATATATAAATATATAAAATGTTTTGTCCTGACTGACTGATCGAACAACGCACAGCCTAAACCGCTATTCGTAGAAACGTGAACTTTGGAGGACATATTCCTTATACATTGTAAGCATCCGCTAAGAAAGGATTTTTCGAAATTCATCCGCTAAAAGGGTAAAATAGGGGAGAAAAGATTGTATGAAACTCTGTTATGCTTAACGCGAAATTCACGTAAAGTGGTATTTAGCTTAAACATAAAAAATAAGAAATACATGCTTTAGATTTTTTTCAAAATTCATCCCTTAAAAGGGTAAAAAGGGGTAGTAAAGTTTATATGGGCAAACAATTATTTATGATCAAAATTACTTGAAACTTAGTATTATTGCTCTTCAATACAATGAAATAAATATGTATTTTAGCATTTTTTGAAATTCATCCCATAAGGCTGTCAAATGGGGGATGAAAGTTTGTATGAAACTCTGTGATTGATGCACGGAAAATGGTAATTACCTTTAAAATGAAAACTAAAACAATACAAATATCTTTTTTTTCAAAATCCATCCCTTAAAAGGGTAAAAGGGGGTTATGGTGTTTATATGAGGAAAGAATTGTTTATGATCACAATTACTTGAAACTTGGTATTAATGCTCTTTAACACAATTAAACAAACATGTATTGTAGATTTTTTTTTAATTCAGCCCCTAAGTGGGTAAAACTGGGCGTTGAACTTTGAGTTGTTGAATATGTTTAAATAGAGTAACATGAGCCATGAGCCAAGTTCTCTGTAAGTGAACATTTAGTGTGTGGGATATAAAGTAGAGAACGGAAATTATTCTGAATATAAAGGAAAATTATGCATAACTTTTCGGCTGGCCACAGCAGCGACAATTATAACAGACCTAGAGCGCGAGAGAGAGAACCTAGCTAGAGAGTATCCTGCTATCTATATCCTCCTTCTGAAGGTTGGCACATCTGCAATAAAAAAGTCGCCTAAGCTATATAACGGGATTAGACTGTGAGTAATTCATTAAACATTTTTTATTCCACGCGAGCATAACCGCGGGCAAAAACTACAGCAAAATAAGAATGGCACTTTATATGTGTAACTTAAAAAAGAAGGAGAAGGAGGGGGACTAAACTTCAGGTGTACATAGCACTGGGTCTTTAAAAATAACGTAGACGTTAGCCTGTTAGTATGTTAGTTAAAAAACCCATATTAGCCGAGTTGTATGATTCTAAAGTGGTAAACATTGTATGCGATTATATCATTACATTCTCTTCCTCTAACTTTGGAAAGATTGAATAGAAAAATGTGTAAAAAAACACAGGTAGTGGAGCTTGCTAAATACCTAATGTGTAAATTTATTTACAGAATATATGCTTAACATCTTTTACGATACTGGATTTTATATGTAATTCTTTATTGCACATTAAAAATTAAAAGTATTTAGAGAACATTAGTGGCAAAGGTGGACTTATCTCTAAAAGAGATCTCTTCCAGTCAACCTAGGAGGTGAGAAAGATTGTCATTTAGCGGAGCAGAAAAGTGCAAGACGATATGGAGATAAAGTTAAAAAAAAAAGAAATCACAGTATAAATAAAAATAGCATACTATATGTAATCTTAATATAATAAATAATACAAATTTTAATATAATAGATAACAATAATACTTATAATACATATATTTTATACCATACAATATACATACATACAATACATATAAATACTTATTAATATATAATGTTGATGACTACTAAGTAACTTCAGATAGAAAATGTTCTTTTAGACGATATTTAGAGGATGCAATGGAGGGACTTTTTTGAATAAATTTAGGAAGTTTGTTCCATAGTAGAGGAGCACGTACCGAAAACGAATTAAGTCCAAAGCCGGTATTACACTTTGGCACGTCGAGCATTGATGTGACGCAAGAACGTTTAGTGCGTGTGGAAGTTGGAAGTAAGGTTATTAGGGAACAAAGATAAGGAGGGGCATTAGGATCGTGGAGGATATTAAAGAGGGTGGACAGGATGTGCATATCATGGCGAAGGCGAATTGGGAGCCACTTAAGTTGAGCGCGAAAAGCAGAGATGTGATCATGCTTTCGCAAGTTGTAGATGAAGCGTATGGCTAAGTTTTGAAGGCGCTCCAATTTATTAAGAAGCTCCTCAGTCACATCCAAGTAACAAACATCAGCATAGTCGAGGATATGTAAAAGAAGGGATTGCGCCAGCATAATTTTGGTCTTGAAAGGGAAAAAAATTTTTTGAGTTACGATCGCTAAGAAATAATAAAACTTACACGAACTTAATTTTGCAAGTATATTTTTGCAAGTATGTATTGCGCAAAAGTTTATTTTTTTCGTAGTTTGATCGCGGGCGAAGCCGCGGGTTCTGCTAGTCTATACATATAATAAAATTGTAACTAAACCGAATCTGTACATTAAATATTTTTTGAAAAATCTTATTGAAACAGACATTATTATCAATACAGAAGCCGAATCTATAGTTTTTAGAATTTTTGAAAAATGGGGTCACAACTCCATCACAGAAAAACTACTGAAAGGGTTTTGATGAAATTTAGTATGACGATAGCTGTTCATCCGGGTCAACATATAAGATACTTTTTATTGCTGGAATACATCCCATTTTTGAGAAATCTATACTAAACGTAACTTAAAAGTAAAAACGTAAGTAGGGACGAACTCGAGCGGAACGAGGGTGAGTCGCTTATATTATATATATACATACCTACTACATAGGTATGATGAGTTGTTATGGGTTGTATTATAACGTTTTAGTTTTCCCGTGGGAATGAGATAATCTCTCTAAAATGCTACAATGTATGTCACTCTCCAGCCATCCAACTATCTCCACACAAAAAATTACGCCAATCTGTCACTTTGTTTCGACGTGAAAGAAGGACAACGTACGTGATAAGGTACGATGCACTACACATATATAACTTTAAATACATACATAACATAATATTATAAATATAAACACCCATGACTGGAGTACAAACATTCGTGCTCATCACTAATCATGACGTTTTTGCTCGTTTTACGCTCGATATTGATAACGGCAACAGGTAGACGCTTGATATATTCACAGAATATTTAGTTATATATTCACTTTAAAAATAAATAATTAAATTAAAATAAAACAAATATTTAACAGGGACTCCCATACAACAGACATGATTTTTATGCCGTTTTTATAGATAATGATACGGAACCGTTCGTGCGCGAGTCCGACTCGCACTTGGCCGGTTTTTATGTGTTTCGTTTTTTTCTGGATTGGACGTTTTTATCAATTTTCGATTCAACTTCATAGTTCATACACACAGGTTGGGAGCAAAGCACACACTGACCGACCGTTGTGGAATGACGTCACAACGGCCGATGACTCCGCGTCGTCGCTCGCCTGCTAAACAAATATCTCGAAAATTATAAGACGTATCAAAAAAAATATCAAAAAGTCGTTGATATACTTCATTCAAAATTTAAAATTCAAATTCAAATTCAAAATATTTTATTCAGCATTAAATTATGACAATTTTTTACTGAACGTCATGAGTCTAGTACCAGTTCGGAAAGAAGAAGCCTCAGACCTGAGAAGAACTGGTGAAAGAAACTCATTGTCGTATGCGTTATTTTTCAAAATTAGTGGCATAGGTATTTGTTTTCTTTTGAGTGTTGCCTCATTAGATACTTTGGTAGGGTTGCCATTTCTATAATCTGGCAACCGGGAAAGTCCCGGAGTTTGGAACTTAAAACTCGGGCGTATCAACTGTGTTTTTTTAAAGTTATTCCGTGAAATAAAAAAATAGTTTTAATTGTTGTAAATCAACTTTTTATATATTTTAATACAATTTTAAACTAAATTTAGTCTTCTTAATAAATAAAAGAGAATCTTTTTAAAGTTCTAAGAAATTGTTAGCAGTCTTATGTATATGTCTTACTAGCGACTCACCCTCGCTTAGCTTCGGGTTCGTCTCTAGAAAAAAACAACTCTATCCCACGGGAATCGTACATTTTTCCGGGATGATATATAGCCTAAAGCCTTCCTCGATAAATGGACTATCCAACACAAAAAGAATTTTTCAATTTTATCCAGTAATTCCTGAGATTAGCGCGTTCAACCAAACAAACAAACAATCAAACAAACTCTTCAGCTTTATAATATTAGTATGGATTTCTTTAAATAAAACAATAATATTATACTCTAACAGAGTAACTCTGTTATCAAAACAAAAATTATTCAAGCAAAAACGTTTTATAAGTTTTATACAACAATTAGCAATCTTACTTTTTTAATATTTTGAAATAAAACGTAATTAAGTATATTCTTTTAACTATAATAAATATTTTTAAAGTTATATACACTATTATAAAATTTTACATATATATGTGCATATTATAAAATTCTAACTAAGCCGAATCTGTACATTAAATATTTTTTGGAAAATCTTATTGAAATAGACTTTATTATCGATACAGAAGCCAAATCTATAGTTTTTAGAATTTTTGTCTGTCTGTCTGTCTGTCTGTCTGTCTGTCTGTCTGTCTGTTTGTCTGTTACCGCATCACGGGAAAACCACTGGACAGATTTTGATGAAATTTGGTATGATGATAGCTGGTTATCCGGGTCAACATATAGAATACTTTTTACTGCGGCAAAATATCTCATTTCTGAGATAAACGTAAGAACGTAACTAGGGACGAACCCGAGCGGAGCGAGGGTGAGTTGCTATATATATATATATATATATATATATATATATATATATATATATACACTTTATCTACGAAGAAAGATAGTAATTAGTTAGACGACGTTTAAAATTATCTAGCGATTTATTTATTTTTAGCGACTCACCCTCGCTTCGCTTCGAGTTCGTCTTTTGACAAGAACAAATCTATCCCACGGGAACCGTAAAATTTTCCGGGATGATATATAGCTTATAGCCTTCCTCAGGTAACGGGCTATCTAATGCAAAAAGAATTTTTCAAATCGCATTAGTGGTTTCTGAAATTAGCGCGTTCAACCAAACAAACAAACAAACAAACAAACAAATTCTTCAGCTTTACAATATTGGTATAGATTCATCTAGTAAATTCGACGTGATGTATATCATACAAAAACTGTTTTGCACAATAATTACAACAAATATAAAGTTTTAGAGAAAAACTTATTAAAAAAGTTAATTTCGCAGTCCCTGTGTAAATTATTCAGTAATACTTTCTGGCAATATATAATTTTTGAATTTTATCTTATAAGATTATTACTGTAAGAACATTCGATGTTATAATAAATTTTACGATGTAATGATAAGTTCTATTAACTCCTAAATTTTTTCTATAGCTTGTTTTTATAGATTTACTAGCGATTCACCCTCGCTCCGCTCGGAATCATCCCTACTTACTTTAGTATAGATTTCTCAGAGCTAAGATATTTTCCCGCAGTAAAAAGTATCCTATATGTTGACCCGGATAACCAGCTACCATTATACCAAATTTTATCAAAATCTATCCAGTGATTTTTCCGAATTCCGAATAAAAATTCTAAAAACTATAAATTCGGCCTCTGTATCGATATTAACGGCTATTTCAATAAGATTTTCCAAAAAGTATTTAATGTACAGATTCGGCTTAGTTACAATTTTATAATACGAGTATGTATAGATTTAATATAGAGCTAGTGGGCTTATTACCGATATTTTACATAAAAAAATGAACCTTACAATTATCCTGGCACTTGACAACACGCTTGGCTCAGTTTGCAATGACCGTACTTGCTGTGCCAGCGGTAACGGGTTCGTGTCCCGCGTTTGTGTGATGAGCACAAATGTTTGTACTCCAGTCTTGGCTGTCTATATTTTTAACTAGGGACTCATCCTCGCTCCACTTGGGTTATGTTTTCACGTTTAGTATAGATTTCTCAGAGATGAGATATTTTCCCGCAGTAAAAAGTATCCTATATGTTGACCCGGATAACCAGCTATGACCATATCGAATTTCATCAAAATCTCTCCAGTGTTTTTTCTGTGATACGGTAACAGACAGACAGATAAAAATTCTAAAAACTATAGATTCGGCCTCTGTATCGATAATAATGTCTATTTCAATAAGGTTTTTCAAGAAATATTTAATGTACAGATTTGGCTTGGTTACATTTATTATATATTTAATGTTTATGTGTAGTGTATCAACTATTCTGGTATCCATCACACAGGCCTCGTAGCTTACCATGGAACTAGATGGTGCTGTGTGTTAATGTTCCAACATATTTATACTCCGTATTCATCATCATTCTCTCGTAGGTTACTTTTCCTTTACATTAGATAGACCGTTAACTGAGGAAGGCTATAGGCTATATATCATCCCGGAAAAATGTACGGTTCCCGTGGGATAGATTTGTTTTTGTTTAGGGACGAACCCGAAGCGAAGCGAGGTCGAGTCGCTAGTCATGTATAAATTTGACCATGATCATTGACCATGATGAAATAATTAAAAAATCTCAATCGTCACAAAGGAGCCGGGCCTGACAACATATAACCTATTTACTTAATAAATTGTGCTGAAGAACTTGCACTACCATTTGAAATAAGTGGCATAATAAGGCTGCAAAGGTCGTTCCTGTATTTAAAAATGGAGATGAAAATAGTGTTAAAAACTACAGGCCTATATCCATCGAGGTGTGGGGTTCGGGGAGATTTAATAGAAACAACCGCTCTGCATAACGCTCTGATTTATTCTGCCTGTTTACTCTTAAACTAATATATGATAAATATATAAGCTAAGTATGCTAGGCACCCCACTACATCACCGGGGTAGAAAAGAAGAAAAAAAAATCCTTTTTTTTTTTCGTTACATTATAATGTCACTATAAATTTCTTATGTCCTAAAATAAAACAAAGAGTAGCAGTAGGTACCTACTTAAAATTATTATATTTATCTTTTACAAAGTGTTTTGTTCTATTTTTATGAATAACTAGCAACTCACCCTCGCTCCGCTCGGGTTCGTCCCTAGTTACGTTCTTACGTTTAGCTCAGAGATGAGATATTTTGCTGCAGTAAAAAGTATCCTATATGTTGACCCGGATAACCAGCTATCATCATACCAAATTTCATCAAAATCTGTCCAGTGGTTTTCCCGTGATGCGGTAACAGACAGACAGACAGACAGACAGACAGACAGACAAAAATTCTAAAAACTATAGATTTGGCTTCTGTATCGATAATAATGTCTATTTCAATAAGATTTTCCAAAAAATATTTAATGTACAGATTCGGCTTAGTTAGAATTTTATAATATGTATAGATTTAAATTTTTACCGTTTCTCAAAATTTTTACATTCGGTTCTTGTTCTCCAACAACTACATACGGGCCATTATACAAAGTATCTAGTTTACTTCCTGTACCATTTTTTACTAATAATATATCATTTGGATTATACTTTACTAGCGACTCACCCTCGCTTCGCTTCGGGTTCGTACCTAGACAAAAACAAATCTATCCCACGTACCGTACATTTTTCCGGGATGATATATAAATTATATAGTATGCTATAGCCTATAGCCTTCCTCAGTTAACGGGCAATCTAATGCAAAAAGAATTTATCAAATCGGATTAATAGTTTCTGAGATTAGCGCGTTCAACCAAACAAACAAACAACCAAACAAACAAACAAATTGTTCAGCTTTATAATATCAGTATAGATTTGATTTACATTTTTATCATAATTCTGTTTCCTTTTCTCTTTACATTTTAATAAATTTTCTTTTACATCCTAGCTACCTGTAACATATTTTTAATTCTAAACTATAATTATCTGGATTGTACAAAGGTTCTATGTCAGCTGAAATTCTACTAGGCATTTCACAAGGTTCCCCGAAAACTAGCTCGTATGGTGGATATCTTGTACTTGAATAAATAATAATAATAAATAAATAAATATTTTTGGGACATTAATACTCAACACCATCTAGTTCCACGGTAAGCTACGAGGCTTGTGTTTTGGATACCAGATAGTTGATACACTACACATATATAACATTACATACATATTATAAATATAAACACCCATGACTGGAGTACAAACATTCGTGCTCATCACACAAATGAATGCCCCCAGCGTGACTCGAACCCGCGACCGCTGGCACAGCAAGTACAAAGGTCACTACAAACTGAGCCATACGTGTCGTCAAATGAATGAATGAATGAATTGTATTATTGTATATAAAGCACCAAAATGGTAACCATTCGCTCCATGTTTCTGGATGGTTATCGCACTGTATACGCAAAAATGAACCTAGATGTTTATGTGCATTTTCAAGTGAACCAATAGTCTGATGATGGTATACAGTAGAACTTAGTTTTTCTATGTTAAGCAATTTACATACCTCTTCCATTGTCTCAGAAATGAATTCTGTTCCACAATCTGTATTCAAATTCAAAATTCAAATTCAAAATATTTTATTCAGCATTAAATTATTACAATTTTTTACTGAACGTCATGAGTCTACTACGTAGCGATGATCTTTGGGATTCCGAACCTTAAAATGATATTATTCACAAAACTCTTAGCTATACTCACCGTTTCCTTATTCCTAAGTGGATATGCCTCGACAAACTTACTTAATTCGCACTGTATTATTAATATATTATTATTTTCTAATTCTCTATCTAATGGTCCGACTACGTCAAGAAAAACTTTTTCTAAAGCACAACTTGCAGTAGTTGTAATAACCATAGGTTCTTTTATATTCCTAAAATACTTCATTTTTTGAGATTTTTCACACTTTCGAACATAACTCATAACATCATTTTCGATTCCTGGCCAGTATAATTTACGTTTTATGTTATTTATCATTCTGCGAATCCCAGCGTGTCCGCTTGTGGGTAGCAAATAATAGTCATTCATAATAAATTTCTTTTCTTCGTCATCATCTATTCTTTTTATACCTCTCAAAATACAAATGCGTGGTCCGGACCACTTATTTATGCTTTTTATTTCTTCTACAATATTCTTGATAAACAATACGTTATCTTCTCTTTTTATAATGCATATTTCTTTAATTTCTAATTTTTAATATATTTTGCTCAATTTTTCCACAAAAACGTCTCGCGTATAATGTGCTTTAAAATCGAGATTAACATATAATATATTTTTTATTTTTTATAAACGCAAAACGTTCAGATTCGACATCAATATCTTTTTTCTCTTTTACTTTTTTTAATTCTTCTCCTTTCAGTAAACTTAATTCAACTGCTCCATTCGGTATCCTAAGTATTTCCACAACTTTTGGTTGATCAGGCCAATAATTTGGGTTAATACTTGGGATATCGTCTATTCTATCATTTCCACTTTCATTCTCTCTTTCAGCCTCTTTTATTATCCTAGCTTGTGCTCTTGTTATTACTGTCACTAACCTTTCATTCATAACTTTCAAATCTTGGGACGTTATGCTTATTCGCGATAAAGCGTCTGCTATTATATTTTCTTTTCCTCTCACGTATACTATTTTAAAGTCATATTCTTCTAATGCTAATCGAAATTTTAAAAGTCTACTTGTCGGATCTTTTATCTCAAACAAGTATAGTAAAGGTTTATGATCCATCATAATTGTAAAAGTACGTCCATATAGATATGGTCTGAAATATTTCACACTCCAAACTATGGCAATAATTCTTTCTGTATTGTTGGGTAATTTTAATTTTAAGCATCTGTTGCCTTATTTAAAGGTCTACTAGTATAAGCTACTGCCTTCACGTTACTATTATAAAGTACTGCACCTATCGCTGTACCCGAAGCATCGGTCTGTAGTATAAATTCTTTCGAAAAATCAGGGTATTCCAAAATGGGAGGAGTTATTAAAGCGTTTTCCAAAAAATTAAATGATTTTTCACATTGTTTAGTCCATTCATACTTGACATTATTCCAACAAAGTTTATTCAAACAATTAGTTATATCAGCAAAATTTTTAATAAACTTTCTATAGTAATTACACATTGCAACAAAACGTCTGACTTCATCAACGTTTGTCGGTGTTGGATAATTTTGAATAGTTTTGATTTTCTCTGAGTCTGGTTGAATTCCTTCAGAAGATATCTTATGGCCTAAACATAATAGTTCAATTTAAGATTAACTTTACGTGGGCATTCGAAAATTTCTATTAAGTTTTTTTTATACAATTCAAGACAAGATTTCGTCCATAAACAACACAATCGTCTAAACAAATAAAACAATTTATATATGTAGTTACTAGCAACTCACCCTCGCTCCGCTCGGATTCGTTTCTAGTTACGTTTTAACGTTTAGCTCAGAGATGAGATATTTTCCCGCAATAAAAAGTATCCTATATGTTGACCCGGATAACCAGCTATCATCATACTAAATTTCATCAAAATCTGTCCAGTGGTTTTCCCGTGATGCGGTAACAGACAGACAGACAGACAGACAAAAATTCTAAAAACTATAGATTTGGCTTCTGTATCGATAATAAAGTCTATTTCAGTAAGATTTGTTAAAAAATATTTAATGTACAGATTCGGCTTAGTTACAATTTTATTATATGTATATATAGTATAGAATATAAGGCCTGACATGGCCACTGACATCACTCTAGAGAAAGCGCTGGGACTGATCTTTAGTCCCATAGGTAGACGCTTCATTTGATACTGACCTATACTAGTTGTGAAAGATGTGATTGGTCTACATTCAGGTTTTAAAGAACATTGATAATATTATTGACTAAGATCTAAATGAGAGTAATAAATTGCACCTGATAGCGAATCTAATATTTTGGTAATATTTGGTAATGAGAATTTATCATCCTGTATTACTACATTTAAAAGGCAGTGGTAGCCCAGTGGTAACACACTCGCTTGGGAATCCGAGTGAAGCGGGTTCAAATCCCGGGTCTCGCATCTCTGTAATTTTCATGTGCGAATAATTTCTAGCGTGATTACCACTTGCCTTACGGTGAAGTAAAACATCGTGAGGAAACCTGCATGTCTGAGAGAACCTAGCAAGTTTTCGAAAGACATGCTCAGTCCGCCCGCACTTGTCCAGCGTGGCGGACTATGGCCTGATTCCCCTCGTATTGAAGGGAGGCTCGTACCCAGCAGTGGGACGTTAAAAAGGACTAAATATGATACAATTACTTCATTTAACTTTCGGCAGTCTATGACTAATCTCCACTTTTTATTATTTTTATCATCTGATTTTTTAGGTACTAATAATATGGGACTGGACCATTCACTTTGTGAAGGTTCTATGATGTCGTCATCTAACATTTGCTTTATTTGTTTGTCTACTTCTGTTTTTAAACTGTGCGGTAACCTATATGGCTTTATACTGGATTTACATTTTGTTTCAAGTTAATTGATTGTCCACATAAGTTATTAGTAGTAAGTTTATCACCGGGCAAGTGGAATACGTCAGCATATTTTGAACAAATACTCTCTATACTGCTTCGCTCGCTCGTACCTCACTTAGGTGTCAAGTTTCAAAGATTGCAACAATGTTTTTGCACGTGTAAAGTTCGAAGTACACTTATCAAAGAAACAAACATTATATTCTTTCGATGGAGATTGAAAAATTGGAATAATTATTTCCCTATCACTGGTATTCATTAATCTGATAGATATTGTTATCTTTAGGTTTTAACCAATAGTTCCTTTGGAACAGATACTTCACTCCATAGAAAAAGATAGATATCTAACGCTATAATTACCTACAAAAATATTTCAGGCCTTCGTGCGCGCTAAAATGTACCATACACGGACGTCCGTAAGTATCTACTACGTCGTCTGCCGCGGTGTCGGGCGATCACGAGTTTCATTGAACGCAATGCTAGGGCTGTCTATGCTAAAAAAATTTTACATAAAAAAATGGGTGGTGACTAAAAAACAGTTTTTTTACATAGAAAATAATATTTTGATCTATTGAAAATCACAAATGCCTCACTTTAATATAATGGTCAATCAACTTTTTACTCTCGCATAAATTCCGATTATTAAATAGTAATAACTAATATAACAAATAACTTTGACAAGTACTCCATAGGAAAACATGTACATAAATGTGTAAATTTCATTCGTTTAGCATGTTATAAAGAGTGCTTCCTGGCCGGCTAGTTATGTTAAAATTATTTAAAAATAATGTTTCTAAATCTTTTATATATTGTATAAACGATTCCGGTGGTACTTTTGGTCCTCCATAAAAGATACAGTTCTTATTATATGCTTTAAAATGAGAATATTTGTTATGTCCAAGTCCGGATTTTTTTATTGTCCCATTAACAAAGGCGTGGACGCAGTATATACATAGTATATACACAGTACATTCGAGCGAGCGCGCGGCAAGTGGCAACCATTGGCATGTTGTTCGCCCGGGCGAACGCGAGTCGTAGGTACGTTAGCGCGTGGCCTTGAACGAGTGACGGAGGCCTGGTTTTACTATCAAACCGGCCAAAAATAAATTTTCCTGTAATTCTTTTTGTACAATCACACTGTCTTCTTTCACATCTGAATTTCTATTGTCATTTATATTGATTTAAGTAAAGCCTTTGACCTAGTACCTAATTCTATATTACTTTATACATTTTCAGTTTATGGCGTTGTTAATTCCATGTTGAATTGGTTGAAATCGTACCTAACAGGCACACATTTCTACGTCGTGGCTAATGGCTTCGAATCTACAAAATGTAGCATAACTTCTGGAGTACCCCAAGGCTCATATTTAGGTCCTCTCCTGTTCAATATTTTTATAAGCGACTTACCAAATTGTTTCTCTTGCTCCACGCCATTTATGTTTACAGTTGATCTCAAACTTCTTAAAACTATCAATAATCCTAATGGTATTTATTCACTACAGGAGGATTTGACAAGCTTGCATAATTGGTGTAAGCTAAATGGTATGATATTGAACTCAAGTAAGTGTTCCCACATAACCTTTACACAGAAAAAAACAAATAAAATTACAAAATATTATTTGAATGACATGCCTTTGAGTACTGTAGATATTATCAGAGATTTGGGTATTCCATTTGACAAAAAACTTACTTTTGTACCACCTATACTCGTAGATAGTATCGGTAGTTAAAATGCTAGGGTTCGTAATCCGAAATTGTAGGGTTTTTAAAAATATTCGAACAAAAATTACTCTTTATAAAACTTTAGTTTTGAGTATTTTGGAGTATGGAAGTATTGTTTGGAGACCCCATTATGCTACCCACTGTTTGAGAATTGAAAGGCTCCAAAAGCGTTTTTTATATCATCTAGCTTTCTCATGGGGCAAATCTAGATCCCTTGGAACTTATACAGAAAGGCTTACGTATTTTAGGATGTATAGTCTGGAAAAATGAAGAGATATATTGCATTAAATTTCCTATATAAAACTATTAGCAGTATATATTTTATACAATCCATCGCTAGTATCATCTTTCAATCTAAAAGTGCCTAGATGTCTACGCAAGCCGATTAACATTCCCGTAGCGCCTTCTCGCAGATCTGTTCTAGGTAACCACTCACTCTTGTCACGTTTTTGTAATATTATTAATAATCATAGCACCTTGGATTCATTTGGAGACTTGCTACCTAAGTTCCAAAAAAATGGAAAAAAAATACCTTTAATTTCTTTTGTAATTCTTCCTGTTTTTTATTTCAATTGTAATCTTTTTTAATCTTTGTGTATTATTTTAATTGTGTTGGTTTTTTGTTATTTATATAATTTAATATTTTATGATAGTAATTTATCATTGTAACAGATATAACTTAAATATTTTATAAAATCTCCATATTTGCATGTGGTATTCACCTTAATAAGCTATAAAGCCATTGTACTCGTGTATAATAAAAAAATGTAATATTTTAATTGTCACTAATAATTAAAAAAAAAAAAGAAAAAAAAATTAACATAAATTTTGATATTTCACGCTACGGAATCCTCGGAGTGCGATCAAGTTCGAGATTAGATTTTTGTTCTCGACGTTTCGAATGATTTACAGCAAATATGGTCAAGGGAAAGACTAATTTTTTGATTATTAAGGTTTTTGATGTCTCAAAAGTTTTTATTTTTTTATCCACAATAATATTATTGTATATACATTGACTAGCGACTCAAACTTTCGTCCCTAGACAAAAATAAATCTATCCAAAGGGAACCGTACATTTTTCCGGGATGATATATAGCCTATAGCCTTCCTCAGTTAACGGGCTATCTAATGCAAAAAGAATTTTTAAATCGGATTATTACTTCCTGAGATTAGCGCGTTCAACCAAACAAACAAACTCTTCAGCTTTATGATATTATTTTAGATTTGAATTAGAAAGAAATGGCTGCCATTTCTATCTTCGGGAATGCCAATAAAAAAAATTATAGAACATCATGAGTAGATTATTTTAATTTTTTTTTTTTTTATATTTTTACCAAGTTTAAAACTTATTTCACATTTTATATATACATAGATTAAATATTATTCACGTTAAAAAGTAACGCGATTAGCTATAAAGCCATTGTACTCGTATCTATATAACAATAAATTGTAATATTTTTAATTGTCACTGGTGAATCTAATAAATAAAAAAAAATGTATTACATAATAATGCCGTGTATTATTAAATATTTCCACGAGAAAATATAATAATTGCTTCGGCCGCAATAACCTTCATACATAAAAATACTTTTGTAATAAAATCTTTTAGACAGATAGTTATTATTATCATATATTTATACAGTTTAATACGGAAAATGCAACGTTAATTTTAAACTTTTCAACGGTTTTTTTTCTATACTAGAAAAAGTGATAAACGAAGAAGGTGTATATTGTATATAATTAGTAAATATTTTGTATGAAATGACTGAGCCATGACTGTGTTTTTGTTTTCAAAAAAAAACACTTATTAACAAAAATACTTGGTTATTTATGGCTTAATCTTAAGCGATACATAAAAACAATGTACTAGAATAATCTTAAAAATTAAATTATAAAAATAATTTTAATTTATCAAATCGAATCGAATCGAATAGTAATATTCGATACGAAATTAGAATCGAACGATTAGATACTTCGAATAATTCGAAATTTGACGAATAATTCGAAAATTTTTGAATAATTCGAACAATTCGCGAATTATCCATATATCACTGGATTTTCTATTGTTTCCAATTTGAATTCCATTACATCGTGTATCAAAATATTCCACTTACGAATGATATACTTTTTATTTAAAAATCAATTAGGTACCCGTAGAAAACAATTGCTCAATGTCAATATATGTTAATCTCTGTCAGTAACGTAAAAAATCTAGATACTAATATTTATTGGCAAGGGATCTTTTCAATTCGTTTTGGTTTTTATAATTATTAATTTCCGTTTGAAAAAAATCTATAAGAAAAAGGTTACTCATGCAATGTTTTAAAATTCTAGAAATTAATTTCTTCAAGTTTTTTTTATACATATTTTATAGTCTGGCCCATGAAAGTCGAGCCTGAGCCCTGAGGTTTAATTGAAACTTTTTACATGGCAACATTCTGTAAATGTCATAATAAAATTTTATTTATGAAAGTGCAAGTGCATAGAATAGTGATGTAACGAATGTTCAATTTTTTACATTCGCGAATGCGAATGCGAATATTCATCTCCAATATTCGCGAATACGAATGCGAATGGTGACTTTCAAACAAAGCGCGCGCAAAATGTTAAAATGAAGGGTTTGACATTTCGTGTCGGCCATATTTAAAGCGAACATAGCCGATACAGGTTGAATGAACGTAGTTAGTCACATAAAGTTCGTACGAAAAGATTTGTTGTGATTTGAGGTTAGTTTAATATTACTGCATTTGTCAAATTTAACTAATACCTAGTCAAATTGACAAAGTGATATACAAACATGAGTTAAGCACTGTTTTACTATTATTCCATATCCGTTCATTCCTTATATAATTTCCTTTTTGTTTGTCAAATACATTCGCATCGTTTCTTGCGAATACGAATACGAATGCGAATGTCAAAAAATATGCGAATATTCGTGAATGCGATTGCGAATATTCGTTACGTCACTAGCCAAGAATTTGATTTGATAGTTTTTTTTTTGGTTAATTTTTGAACTTGAAAATCACTAGTATTATATATGTGTGTGTGTATATATATATATATATATATATATATATATATACACATATGGTATGTCGGCGCGTCTTCCTATCTCCGGGCGCGTGACATCCATATTATTTATTATAATTGTGAAGGTGTTTGTTAATTTGTTTGTATGTTTGTTTCTTTGTCATTCTTTCACGTCAAAACAGTGACAGATTGCAGTGATTTTTTGTGTGTAGATAGTTGGAGGGCTGGAGAGTGACATAGGCTACTTTTTACCGCGAGAGATTACGTCATTCTCACGGGAAAACATTATAAAACAATCCACAACAACTCATCATAACTATATATATATATATATATATATATATATATATATATATATATATATATATATATCTATTCCATACTAACCGTTTATTAATTTCATTATGTATTATAGGTTAAAAACATGGCAATGTGCTCGATTATGCGATCTCAAGGTGATGCTATTCATATTCAATTATAGTAATTCTTTAATTCAATAAACATCTTTCAACTTCTTTGAATATGTTGTTGACCGACTTCAAAAAGGTTGTATGTTTTTTAGCCAAAATACTAAAACAGAACCCTTATAATTTCGCATGTCTTGTCTGTATGTCATAGCCATTGTATTCCCAGACTATGAGAGCTACTTTGCCGAAATTTATATATATAAATAGATAAATAAATAAATATTCCAGAATTCCTCTTTTAAAGATACTAAGGTAAGAGCCTATGTCACTCTCCAGCCCTCGGAACTATCTCCACACAAAAAATCACACCAATCCGTCACCCTGTTTCGAGGTGAAAGAAGGACAAACAAACACACTTTCTCATTTATAATATTAATATGGATTTATGTGATATAAAAGCTTGTTTTTAATTATTTTTTTTTATATTAAAATTATTTATTATAAAACACTTTAAGTATGTTTCCACAACATCAGATGGGTTTTATAATAATTTTGCAAATACTCGCGAAATACGATTACTTAATAATTTATACCGTCTTTCACTTTTAACATCAAAAAATAGTACAGCAAAAAAAAATTTACATAAATTTTATGTTTCATGCAGAACCGTAGTGGAACTCAACCTCTCACATATCCGATTTTACGTTCAGTATAGATTTCTCAGAGATGAGATATTTTTCCGCAGTAAAAAGTATCCTATATGTTGACCCGGATAACCAGCTATCATCATACCAAATTTGATCAAAATCCCTCCAGTGGATTTTCCGTGATGCGGTAACAGACAGACAGACAAAAATTCTAAAAACTGTAGATTCGGCCTCTGTATCGATAATAATCACTATTTCAATAAAATTTTCCAAAAATATTTAATGTACAGATTTGACTCACTTAGAATTTTATTATATGTATAGATTTGCTCGCAGCTCTACCCATAAAGTTTAAAAATAAGGGATTTTCAGACAAACCTGCAATCCCTTTTTGCTCCTTTAGAAGTTGAATTTTCAAACAATTATTTTTATACTGAAAAGGGCAAAGGAGCAAACAAGGAGTAAACGATCCACCTGCGACATAAAAGAAGATGTGGATGTGTTGCCAGCCTTAAGGGATCTGAAGACACGATTGTTGAAGAGTCCCATATTATAGCGCTCAGAGAAAACTTCAGTAGGAAGATCGTTCCACAAACGATTACAATCTTTAACACTTTTAGTGTGCTTGTAACGGTTTGAAGCGACTTCCTGACAATGAAATTTAACGTTGAGCCAACAGCCGTGTGCCCCGACACAGCCCGACCCAACTTTCTTGCGCACTTCTTAGTTATTATCTATACAAATAAATAAAATTGGAGTGTCTGTTTGTAATATTAAAATAACCGCTTTTTACTAAATGCATATGGATGTATACACGGTACATATACCAAAACAACATTTTTTACAATTTTTATCTGTCTGTCTCTCTGTTTGTTCCGGCGACTTTCACTGGCAGGTAGCTGATGTAATAAAGAGTAATTTAGGCTACTTTTATTTTAGAAACAAAATAGGGTCCCACGAAAAAAAATGAAAACCAAAAAAAAATTCAAAAAAATTGGGTTTGGAAAGCAACCTAGTCGCTAGTTATTAATAATTACCGTCCAAATTACACGTATTTTTATTTGAATAGATCAGCTTAAATAAAATCTATAAACATATTAAAAAAATCACTATGCTATCGTATGAGTAGTGAGTTACACCGACCTGAAAGGATCGAGAACGCCAATTTCTGTTATTCCACGTATTGCTCTACTACCCAAGCGACCCCGCCCGGTCTGATGCAAACAAGATCATAACAGTTAGCTAAATAATTACATTAGTTTTACGTTTCGGAGACTTTATAGTTTTGTAGTTATAAAGATTATAATAATATTTTATTAAGTTATATATTTATTGTCTTGCGTATATTACAATATTACATCTATCTGCAATTTGACCACAGACTTTAACAATAAACAAAAGAGTATATATGAGTGTGTCTCAAATACATGGTAGTGTGCGTAATGTTTTTTTTTTTTATTGATTTAATGTATTTTTTATGCTTAAATAAAAAAAAAAATATTCTACACTCCTTCTATATAAAAACTATAAGTGTGGGAAATTTCATACTCCTCCGTCCGCGCAATTTTCGTAAAAAGGAGTACAAAGTTTTTGCTTCAGGTATTAATATATAGATAAGAGGATATAGACCATTTCGTTACGGTCCACTTTTCTGACCTGGTGTAATTTTAAAGAAGTTTCACATACAATTTGATGATAAAAGGTGGTTATTGAAGGTTCAATAATCGTTTTAATGAGTGCCATACATTATATATACCTAGTTAGTAAAAAAAATATATTTTTATAATGATCCTAGCTACTCATCCTCGCTTCGCTCGAGTTTTGTCCTAGCTTGGATATAGTATAATAAGTAAAAGATATATAGTATGTTATCTTTAAGAGATAGACATATGCCACCGGGGAGTTTTTTGTAGATCTTTTTAAAGTGTACAATACTGTAGTACATTATTTTGGTCTATCTCGTAGGGTTTTCAGCCAGCGTTTGCAATGTAAGCGCAAAAAAATGTGTTTATTTACGACATCAAATAAGAAACCTCTAAAATTATCAGTGTTTCTCTACTATATTATGCATGTATTATACATATAAACCTTCCTTTTGAATCGCTCTATCTATTAAAAAAACCGTATCAAAATCCGTTGCGTAGTTTTAGAGATCTAAGCATACATAGGGACAGACAGCGGGAAGCGACTTTGTTTTATACTATGTAGTGATAATAATTTTTAAGCTGGCTAACAGAGAATATCTTGACAGCAAACTCTATTAATAAACTTTGCCCTACCCGGAGCTCGAACCCAGGTCCTCTGGATCTGCAACTGTACATGCTTGTCACTATACCTCGGTGGCAGCTAGAAAAGGAGGACTAACTAGCTGCATGCGATCAAAGTTAGATGCATGTCTTCTGATTTTTAGTTTTAACCGTTAGATATTTTAATTTTAATTTAATAATTACATTATAATCACATCACACTATCTATACAGATAAATAAAATTGAAGTGTCTTGTTTGTAATGTCAAAATAACAGCTTTATACTAAATGCATAATATGGAATTATATACGGTACTTATAAGAAAAATATAATTTTACTACTACTTTTATTTTAGAAAAAGAATTAGGGTTTCGTTCAAAAAAATTAAAACGTACCCAGGGACGCACCCGAGCGAAGCTAGAGTGAGTCGCTAGTCTAAACTAATATTATAAAGAGGAAAGATATTCTTGTTTGATTGTACCAAATAAGCTCCGAAACTACTAGATCGATTTAGATGAAATTTAGTAAGAAGATAGTTTGAGACTCTGGGAAGAACATAGGATAGTTTTTATCCCGGAAATTATCCCTTAAGGGGATGAAAGTTTATATGGGGAACCAACCTAGGGACGAACCCGAACGAAGCAAGGGTGAGTCGCTAGTTAATTATAAGTGTGTGTACTGTATGTGTTTTCGTTTATTAGTCGTTCTAAAACAGTTGGACAGTATTTGTACGAAATTTTGAACGCAAAAAGCATGTGATCTTTTTTATGTATTCACACATACCATCTACTGTATATAGATACCGACTCACCGGGTAGAAAAGCCTGTACTTTCAACTAAGACCTTAAGGAACCTTTCCTGCTTTAATGGGGCGCCGCAGGATCACCTATAGCACTCAACCATGACACCTAGACGGCCTGCGGAGGCAGATCACAACAGCAAGTGAGTTTGCTCCCATGGCCCAGTCTGCTATCAGAGAAGTACTAGGAGCAATCCACATGGTATTATGGTAAAAGGCAGTGGTAGTCCAGTGGTAACGCGCTCGCTTGGGAAACCGAGTGAAGCGGGTTCAAATCCCGGGTCTCACACCTCTGATATTTTCATGTCCGAATCATTTCTAACATGATTACCACTTGTCTTACGGGAAGGAAAACATGGTGAGGAAACCTGTATGTCTGACAGAACCTAGCAAGTTTTCGAAAGACATGCTCAGTCCGCCCAAACTTGGCCATCATGGTGGGTTATGGCCTGATTCCCCTCGTATTGAAGGGAGGCCCGTGCCCAGCAGTGGGACGTTAAAAAGGGATGTTACATACACACATCATAACTGTAAATATTGCTACAATGTATCGTTGAGGTATCAAATAAACACTTGTCTCGTCCCAAAATCGAACTCGTAACCTCCACAAGCACAATGCCAGATGACCAAACATCGTTTTTTACGTAAATTTAAATGACCACGCGAAATAACGATCTGATGAGCATTAGCTAACAATTTCAACACTAACCTTGGTCTCTTTTCACATAGAATACACACGCTAATGGAACAACATGTAGACGTATGTTTGTTTGTACGTCACATAATTCTGTATGAATCCCATATGTATATATGGACACCTCCGTAGAATAATAATGTAAAGTATTTTTAAGACAGTTATTATGCTTTTTTAATTCTCAATTATTATTAACGCGAAAGTTTGTGACTTTTTCATTCAAAAAATACTAAACGGATTTTGATGAAATTTTACACTAATATACCTTATATATTACAGTAACAGATAGGCTATTTAAAAAGGTATGGTTATATATTAATGTACCACGAGAGTGGAACCGCGGGAAAACGCCAGTTTTACATATTGTTAGATAGTGTAGAGCAAGGTTTAGGTACTACATTCATTATCTACGAGTATACATAATATAATAAAATTGTAACTAAGCCGAATCTGTACATTAAACATTTTTTAGAAAATGTTATTGAAATAGACTTTATTATCGATACAGAAGCCAAATCTATAGTTTTTAGAATTTTTGTCTCTCTGTCTGTCTGTCTATTACCGCATCACGAGAAATCCACTGGACAGATTTTGATGAAATTTGGTATGACGATAGCTGGTCATCCGGGTCAATATATAGGATACTTTTTACTGCTGAAAAATATCTCATCTCTGAGCTAAACGTTAAAATGTCAATAGGGACGAATCCGAGCGGAGCGAGGGTGAGTAGCTAGTTTTTTATATATATTTCTTATTTCATGTCATTTTTGCAAATATTTCTTTGTAACCTAAAAATTAACAACTATTTTTATAATTAGTGATTAACTCTCACTTCGCTCGGGTTCGTGTTGGTGATTTTTTAAATTGACATAACTTTTGTATTTAGGAACCGATTGAAATAAAACAAATACTAAATGTTAAGTGAGGCTTACCACAATACACTAGTGAAAACCGCACCCAAATCTGTTAAGCCGTTTCTGAGATTAACGCGCACGAACGCACAGAAAAACAGACAAAATGTTTAAAAATCTTTATTTTGGGTTCTATCGCGTTTATAAAGATAATAGTTTTTCTCAAATAGTCCATTTACAGACGTGATCAGTTACAATTTTATTATATGTACTAGCGACTCACTCTCGCTTCGCTCGGGTTCGTTCCTAGGTTCCTAGGTTCCAAAACAAAATTAATTAATTAATTTGTTGTTTTTTTCGTGGGACCCATATTTTTTTTTATAATAAAAGTAGCTTAAGTTGCTCCTTATTACATCAGCTATCTGCCAGTGAAATTCCCGTCAAAGCCATTTCAGAGATTAGCCGGAACAAACAGACAGACAGACAAAAACTTTAAAAAAAATGTTGTTTTGATATATGTACCGTGTATACATCCATATGCATTTAGTAAAAAGCGGTTATTTTAATATTACAAACAGACACTCCAATTTTATTTATCTGTATAGATAGATTGGGAAATCTTATGTTAAATATAACCTACATTAGAAAAAATCATATCTATTATTTACGAGTAGTCGCTTTAGAATTCAAAGTGACTTTGATATGGTAATATAATATTTTAATAATTTAAAATTTTTATTGCCATTCATTTCGGTAACACGCGTTAGCTATTAAATTATGTTAATTTGTTTATTATTGAAATAATGATGTATGATAAATAAAAACAAGTACCTGGGCGACCGAGAGTCGCTCGGAGTTCTTTTTTGTTATATCGTATTTTTTAGATTAAAAAAAAAAAACAAAAAACTTGAATAAATACAAAAAAAAACAAAAGTAAAAACTTTGTATCGAACCCAATTACCTGTGATTGTCAATTTTTCGCCATGGCCGCTTGACTACAATGCTTATGCCCGAGAGTGCGAAATTATAACATATAACATATTTTGCGTGGAATAATACGAAAGAAAACCGCATGAAAAATCGAAAACACGCGTTTTCCCAGACATAAGACTAATCTAGATCGATTTTAGCCCTCGAAATTACCAAACACATACCTCGAACATACCAAATTTCAGCGAAATCGTTAGAGCCGTTTCCGAGATCGCCGGTATATATAAATAAATAAATAAATATACAAGAATTGCTTGTTTAAATATATTAGATTAGATTAAATTCATCTATTCTCATAATACTTTCTTAGATTTACGCGAATATTTGACAATTTAAATAAATAAAACTAAATCTTTTCGGGTTATTTCGCGGATTTATTTTGATTGTTGGTTCCCGACGTTTCGAATGCTTTACAGCAATCACGGTCACGGGAGAGACTAAGGTGTTAGATGTCTCAAAGGCATTATATAGTTGTTTCGAACTGCCTACCCACAATATAAAAAAAATAATTCAAAAATAGCACCAAAGTACCTTATAATATTTTTTGATTTTAATTCTAAGCATTTTAAATATAATTAATTAAGGCAATATTATTTATTTAATTTTAACTGTTGTTATTATTAGAAAACCACTGGAGAGATTTTGATGAAATTTGGTATGACGATAGCTGGTTATCCGGGTCAACATATAGGATACTTTTTACTGCGGAAAAATATCTCATCTCTGAGAAATCTATACTAAACGTTAAAACGTAACTAGGGACGAACCCGAGCGGAGAAGGGTGAGTTGCTAGTAGATATATTATAAATAAATTGTGAAACAACAATTGTATAAATAGCTAATAAAGTATTTATAAAAATTACTTAAGACTGAAGAAAGAGCATTATTGAGTAGTTTTTATTTCTTTTTCCGTATATTTTGTTATGTAACGATATTGTAGTGATAACACTTCTTTTTTCTTATAATTGTGTTTTTATAAAAATTTAAAAAAAAACTGGTAAGGTAAAATATCTGGTTAGGTAGTATCTATTCTAAATGAAAACCCCTGTTTAGTTATTTTTTACTTTACAGTACCTGAAAGTCGGTTTTTATATATTTTTTTTAAGTTTTTATTTTTCCATTTTTAGTGTAGACATAATAAGCAGGTAATTTGTAAGAAGAAAGATTTTTTAAAACATTCGATAAAGCCATTTATTCAGACCCCTAATGACACTCACAACCCATCTAGGTGTAAAGTTCTCATCAATACAAATTAATCGAGCCCAAGCAAACAAGTTTTACCTCAAAAAATGTAAGTGACATAATTAGTTTTATATAATACTAGCGACTCACTCTCGCTTCGCTTCGGGTTCGTTCCTAGGCAAAAACAAATCTATCCCACGGGAACCGTACATTTTTCCGGGATGATATATAGCCTATAGCCTTCCTCAGTTAACGGGCTATCTAATGCAAAAAAAAATTTTTCAAATCGGATTAGTAGTTCCTGAGATTAGCGCGTTCAACAAAACAAACAAACTCTTCAGCTTTATAATATTAATATAGATTCTTCACAATTGTTACAAACCACTTAAGTATTTACTTATAAAATAATTTGCATCTGTCTTTTTTAGCTCGCTTTTTTACATTCTTAATTAATATACTGTTGTGTGTTAATGTCCCAATATAAAAAAAAAATGTAAATAAAAAGAATTGAAATAATTAATCAGTACATTACACACAACATCACAATTTTATTCTAGAAAAAATTATTATGATGAAAAATCAAGCTTTTTGAATTGAAACTTATTGATAATCATTGTGATTTGAAACTCGATTAAACGAAAATGCCTTACGACAAAGAGACTAACACATAAATATTTTAGACTACGAGTACCTATGGCTTTGCTAGATTTAAATCTTCCGTTATAATATCAGTTTTACAATAATGTATGGAAGTCTGCCCGATTTGTTGACATTTATGATTACTGCTTCACTCACTTGGCTAGTAGCATGATGATATACAGCCTATAGCCTTCCTCAATAAACGGGCTATCTAATGCAAAATTTTTCAAATCCGATTAGTAGTTTCTGAGATTAGCGCGTTTAAACAAACAAAATCTGTCTCTTTATAATATTAAGTATAGATAAGACGGCGAGAGAATGAGATAGAATACATTATACAGGAGTGAAAAATAATTCAGTAGAAACTCGATTAACCGGACTAATTGGTCTACTTAGGCATTCGGATAATCGAAAATCCGGATAATCGGATGTATGAAGAAAAGCAGGTTTTTTCCTGAAACAGTTGCTAACTAACTAAAACTACTTTTTATCGCGGAAAAATGTACGGTTCCCGTGGGATAGACTTGTTTTTGTCTAGAGACGAACCCGAAGCGAAGCAAGGGTGAGTCGCTAGTAATAAAATAATCTTGGTCATGCACTTAAAAAATTACGGGTATTTGAAAAAAAAAATCGAGAAATTTACCACCTTGTGACAATCTTTCAAGAACTGTGACCATGATTTGTTATTTTTCATCAATTTCATTTTTGTAATGTCACCTTGAATAGTACTTCTGTCAATCAGAATCTAAAAAAAAGACACAATTACCTTAGTTCTAAAGAAAATTATCAATTTTTCCCCCAATCATGAACTCAAAATATTACGTCACTTGAGTTTAACTGCTTGTACTGAAATAAAAATGTACTATGGGTATTATGGCAAGTAGCACCCTGTATATAATGCCAAACAACATTGTCTTATTCCAATTTTAACCTTAAAGCTTTCCTCGATAAATGGACTATCCAACACAAAAAGAATTTTTCAATTCTAACCAGTAGTTCCTGAGATTAGCGCGTTCAACCAAACAAACAAACAATCAAACAAACTCTTCAGCTTTATTAGTATAGATTTTTCTGAATACTATCACTACTTGACCTATCACTACGACTATGTGTGTGTATGTATATATATATATATATATATATATATATATATATAGTCTGGCCATAAATACTGTTACAATTAAAAGTAAACGAAATATTACATTTGAATTTGGAATCTGTCATTTTTATATGATTTTTTATTGTGTTTTCTCATTTTCGCGCCAATACATTGTAAAATATTTTGTGATATTAAAATGGAGTGGAGCGATAAAGAGAACCGAATCGCTGTGATTGCATTACACAAAGTAGGTAGGTATGGAGTCAAATACAATTATTAAAACTCTCCATAAAATAATGTTTTAAGTACATCTTTTTACAAGGCTGCGTGAACTACGCTGATTAATTTATCTATACTAATATTACAAGAAGGTAAAGTGTGTAAGTTTGTACGTAGGGGGTAATCTCTGAAACTACTCATCCGACACTGAAAATTCCATCACTAATAGGAAGCTACGTTACCGCTGAGTGATGTAGGCTAGTTTTTATAAAAATAAAAATGTTTTTACTGTCATATATCACAATAATATTTTTTGAAGTGGGGAAAAAATACTTTTGAATTGCTTTTCGGGACGAGCCCGTGTTAAAGTGAATAAAAAGTTATAGTGAGGTCAACTTATCTATACATATAATAAAATTGTAACTAAGCCGAATCTCACAGTAAATATTTTTGAAAATAATAATATTGAAATAGACATTATTATCGATACAGAAGCCAAATCTCAAGTCTGTCTGTCTGTCTGTCTGTTATCGCATCATGGGAAAACCACTGGACAGATTTTGATGAAATTTGATATGATGATAGCTGGTTATCCGGGTCAACATATAGGATAGTTTTTACTGCGAGAAAATATCTCATTTTTGAGCTAAACGTTAAAACGTAACTAGGGACGAACCCGAGCGGAACGAGGGTGAGTTGCTAGTATAAATGTGAAATATATTTGTAAAGTTCTTCTTTCACGCTTCGACGGATTGACGTTAGTTTGTATGTACGTACTACATGTTGTAATTAAAAATAGAACTTTATAACAAAAAAACGTTAAATCAAAAAGTACATATAGCATTAAAGTTTATGTCATTACTAGCGGCTCACCCTGGCTTCGCTCGGTTTCGTCCCTAGGTTGATTCCCCATACAAACTTTCATCCCCATTTTCACCCCCTTAAGGGATGATTTCCAGGATAAAAACTATCCTATATCCTTCCCATGGTCTCAAACTATCTTCTTACCAAATTTCATCTTAATCGGTTCAGTAGTTTCGGAGCCTATTCGGTGCAAACAAACAAACCTTTCCTCTTTATAATATTAGTATAGATTAAAATAATACGTTTTACTCCAAGGATATATTATATATTTATAACTAGCGACTCACGAACCTTTATTTGTCATCCATGTCACGAACGATTCGCTCGAGTTCGTCCATAGATGATACTTTAAATTGACATAACTTTTTTATTTATCAACCGATTGAAATAAAACAAATACTAAATGTTAAGTGTGGCTTACCACAATACATTAGTGAAAACCGCACCCAAATCGGTTAAGCCGTTTAAGCCGATTAAGTCAAACTCGCAATTGTCCGATGTTCTCGATTAGCCATAATCTATACTATATTATAAAGCTGAAGAGTTTGTTTGTTTGTTTGTTTGGTTGAACGCGCTAATCTCAGTAATTACTAATCCGATTTGAAAAATTCTTTTTGCATTAGATAGCCCGTTAACTGAGGAAAGCTATAGGCTATATATCATTCCGGAAAAATGTACGGTTCCCGTGGGATAGATTTGTTTTTGTCTAGGGGCGAACCCGAAGCGAAGCGAGGGTGAATCGCTAGTTATAAGTCATTCAATAAAAAAATTAAGTTTATTATTCAGATCTAAACAAACAAACACTTGCGTACATACATATGTATGAGCCACAGCGACAGTGTTTGAGAACATTCCGCCCACGTCATACTCTCGGTACCAAAATTCTTAATTGCGTCACGATGCTAATATTAACTCATATTGAGGACTAACGTTGAAGTATTGTTTAGTTATTTTGGCAATCCTTATCGTTCTTACGGCCATTTTTTTTAACATTTGTTTATGAGTTAACTAGAAAAGCCAATTCTGTTCAATAAAATCCAATGCAACCTTCCACGTCTTAATATGGTGTCGTAGCCCTGTTGAAAAACTCCAATAGGATCCCAACAAAAACCACATAGAAACCAGTAAACATTTATTGGTTGTGTGGCTTTTTTCGCTTTTTTGGAGTTTTTAAACAGGGAGGATTGCTAACGTATTCAATCACGACGCCTCGACGGCTGGCTGTTGAAGCAGACTACACAACAGGGTTGCTCCCACGGTCTACTCTGCTACCAGAGAAGTGCCAGGAACAACCTGCATGGTAAACCGCTTACCGAAGTGGGCGTCCTCTCTGTGTCTTCACGCTCTGCTGGATTGTCCACAACAAGGGGTCATCCGTACGGCCATAGCTGCAAAGATGTAGATTATTATATAGAACCTTTGTGTCATTGTCGACATTCCGTCATTTTTATTTTTTCTAAACTGCGCACGATGAAACTGGTATAACACAGGTACCTACTTAGTCCTCCCGGACTACTCCAGGTACAAATTTGGTCGAATATTTCAATCAATATCAATCATTTCTTCTCACCTGAAAATTTGTTAAATTGTTGCTAACCCAATATCTCGATTAAAGGAAACAATCAGCTGACTATGACATGGTGGATTATACGTCAGCTGGTCGCTCGAACACGAAAAAAAAATGTATACTTTCAATGATTTCCTTTTAATTGAAAATTTATCTGATGGTATATGTGCGAATAATTTTCCAACAGATTACCCATTGTCTTACGGTGAAGAAAAACATCGTGAGGAGACCTGCATGTCTGAGAGAACCTAGCAAGTTTTCGAAAGACACGCTCAGTCCGACCGAACTTGTCCAGCGTGGTGGACTATGACCTGATACCCTCGCATTAAGAGGCTTATGTATGCCCAGTGCACTTTATATGTGTACGTACTTTATACGTGCAATATAATTTACAATAGTAACTTGAAACGTTCTTTGTATCTATGATTATGTAACTCACTGAGATGCAGACAGGGAGATAAATCACGTACTGATAACCCGATTGGTGATAACCGGTGAAGGCCACACTTGAGTAGTTAAAATCTAAAAATATGTAAAGGATGAATGGACGGCATCTATGAATACGTAGTACAAACTCATTAAATATTAATGTTACACTTTATGTCTATACAGATAAATAAAATTGAAGTGTCTGTTTGTAATATTAAAATAACCGCTTTTTACTAAACGCATGTGGATGTATACACGGTACATATTATACCAAAACAACATTTTTTACAATTTTTGTCTGTCTGTCTGTCTGTCTGTTTGTTCCGCCTAATGTCTGAAACGGCTGGACCAATTTTAACGGGACTTCCACTGGCAGATAGCTGATATTATACGGAGTAACTTAGGCTACTTTTATTATAGAAAAAGAATTAGGGTTTCGCTCATAAAAAAATTAAAACGTATCTAGGGACGAACCCGAGCGAAGCGAGCGTGTTTCGCTAGTTATACATAAATTATTGAAGTGAAGACTTGTATAGGCATGTCTGTCTGTACGGGGAGTAAGTCCACGTGAGTGGTCACCGACACGGTCCCGTGACGCGTCGCCGCCGACGCGCGCGGCGACAGGGGGCGGCGCCGGGGACATGGGGACAGTTTCGATTCACACATTTCAGTTTAAGATCAAACAATTGATTTGAATATCCAAAAGTAACAACTGTTTGTTTATAGTTTTAAGTTTTTATTTCTGTCGGCGGTCCTCGTGACTGCTTTTTATATAAAAATAGGTTGCATAACATAATTTAATTGTACTTAATGACTATTTTACAATTATACATATAAATTTAAAATAATTACTTAATTCTATAAAATAATTACTTGTGAAGTTGTCACCTTGAGTGGAAAAAACGTTAATTTATTTTATCTATACAGATAAATAAAATTGGTGTGTCTGTTTGTAATATTAAAATAACCGCTCTGTACTAAATGCACATGGATGTATACACGGTACATATACCAAAACAACATTTTTTACAATTTTTGTCTGTCTATCTGTTTGTTCCGGCTAATCTCCGAAACGGCTGGACCGATTTTGACGGGACTTTCACTGGCAGACAGCTGGTGTTATAAGGAGTAACTTAGGCTACTTTTATTTTAGAAAAAGAATCAGGTTCCGCGAAAAAAACACCCATGAAATTGTGAACAAAATCCGGGTACGGCGTACGCACCCGAGCAAAGCGAGGGTAAATCGCTATATAATTTAAATGAATATCTTAGGAGTAGCAAGCTACTATTTATGTATATAACCAATAAATATTTATTGGTTTCTATGTGGCTTTTGTCGCTTTTTATTGGAGTTTTTCAACGGGGGCAAGCGAAGCGAGCGTGAGTCGCTAGTAATATAATAAGAATACGTCATTCCTTTACGTAATGTTTGGGGCGTTACGTTGAATATGTAAAAAATATAAAAAATCGGTCAAGTCAAGAAGGGTTCCGCACAGTACATGTACTTTTTATTAATACGACTTACTCTACATAGTATATTATCTTCGATGATCGATTACTAACGTTAATAAAATATTTCTTGTATTTTTATCATTTGTTGTTATAGCGGCAATAGAAATATATACTCCGTGAAAATTTCAACTTTCTACCTATTACGGTTCATGAGATACAGCCCTCTGACAGACGGACGGACAGCGGAGGCTTACAATTAGTAATAGGGTTCCCGATGCCACCTTTCGAGTACGGAACCCTAATAAAGAAAAAACTACTACTACATACTTATTAGACATTACCACACAGCACCATCTAGTTCCATGGTAAGCTACGAGGCCTGTGTTATGGATACCAGACAGTTGATACACTACACATATTTAACTATAAATATAAACACCCATTACTGGAGTATAGACATTCGTGCTAATCACACAAATGAATGCCCCTATCGGGACTCGAACCCGCGACCGCTGGCACAGCAAGTACACTACAAACGGAGCCAAACGTGTCAACTACTATCTTACTACTAAATTAAAACTAAAAAAAAAAAAACGTCAAGAGAGAAATAAATAAAAGAGCACAGATTATAAATATAATAATATTTATTCCACAAGTCAATCAACAGTTGGTACCAACAGCTATAATATTTACAGGAGGATCGCGTCGTATGTACACATCATATCGCTGGGCGGCCACTAAAACGGGGCACGCCACGACCGGCCTTTGAGCTTCCTATTCGAGATACAGTACATTACCCTGTATACCTTACGACCGGTTCATATTGCGCATTACGATTATATATCCGTAGATAAGTCATTTTGTGATTCTATTTCTCGATTAATCTAACAAATATTCCATTTCAATGTCGGCAAAGTAAAAATTATAATTTATCTTATTGCGATAAAAAATCGTAATGCAACAACGATTGCGCTCCGTCTAATAATTATACACAAGTGAATCAATCAATTACATTAAAAACAAAATATTTTTGTGCAATTATATATATATATAAAAAAAAAATAAACTCAACAATTTGTCTGTCCCTATCGAAACATCAAATAATATAATAATAGTAACGTACACAAGAATATCGAACGGAGCGCATCCATGTAACAAACGTACGCACCCGCGCGATCAGCCAATCTATATATCTATAAAAATAAATTAATTTTGAGAATCATTCGCGTTGGAGCGAGACATACAATAACGACATCCACATCAATGTTTTAATAAATCGGACAAGCGAGGCACGGGGGTCGCGCGGGTGTGTGGACACAGTCTAACAATCCATACAGTCATACAAACATTCCGTACGACGCGCACCCGACTGTCATACACACTATTTATATATCAGTCGGGAGATATAATCGGGGTTGCCACCACAAGGTATTTTGACAACCCTTGTATTTTATGTTTATATAATCATTAAACGATTGTGTATGTATGGATTGTTGTACTGTGATGTTTGTTCGCGTGTAGGGTTGTCTGTCCGTCTACACGTCGGCGGCACGCCGCGCGAGCCAGGCGCGGAACTTGGCGCGCCGGGCGGCGGCGAGCCTCGCGTGCGAGGAGCGCGCGCCCGCCAGGCAGCCCGAGCGGTACAGCTGCTGCGGGCGGCACGCCACCAGTCTGTGGGGGGGAGGGCACTTCGTTTTACTAATGGGCATTAAATATAGTAAAAAATACACTAATAATAGCAAAACAATCTACAAAAACAAACTCTTTGGCTTTATATAATACTAGCGACTCACCCTAGCTTCGCTTCAGATTCGTCTCTAGACAAAAACAAATCTATCCCACGGGAACTGTACATTTTCCCAGGATCATATATAACCTATAGCTTCCCTCAGTTAACGGGCTATCTAATGCAAAAAGAAGTTTCTGAGATTAGCGCGTTCAACCAAACAAACAAACTCTTCAGCTTTATAATATTAGTATAGACTAACGGCTCACCCTCGCTTCGTTCGCCTCTAGGAAAACAAAAGCAAACCTATCCCACGGGAACCGTACATTTTTACGGGATAAAAAGTAGTCTATGTGTTATTCCAGACTTTAACCTATCTCTTTGTTAAATTTCATCCAGATCCGTTCAGCGATTCTGGTGTGAAAGAGTAACAAACAACCATACACAATTACAAACTTTCACATTTATAATATTAAAGGGACATGTGTGTTGTTATGATTATTTTATTAATAAGTTGTATCTTCAGAGTTGGCCATACATATAATAAAATTCTAACTAAGTCAAATCTATACATTAAATATTTTTTAGAAAATCTTATTGAAATAGACATTATTATCGATACAGAAACCGAATGTATAATTTTTAGAATTTTTGTCTCTCTGTCAAAAACCACTGGTGGAGAGATTTTGATGAAATTTGGTATGATGATAGCTGGTTATCCGGATCAACGTATAGGATACTTTTTACTGTGGGAAAATATCTCATCTATGAGAAATCTATACTAAACGTTAAAACGTATCTAGAGACAAATCTGAATCGTATATTATGATAGCTAACTCACCGTATGGTGTTATTGTGCAGGGTGCACTCAGAGTGGTCGTGCAGACGTGGCGGCTTGCGGCGTCGCGGCGCGGGCGCGGGCGGCGGCGCAGCGGCCGTCGGCGAGGCGGGCGGAGCACCCGAGCGGCGCACGTTGCGGCGCAGGAACACGGGCTTGTTGCGCGGGGGCTCCGGCGCATCCCCGCCCGCGTCCGGCCGAGCGTAGCGCTCCGCGTACAGCGACCACGCCGCCAGACGGTGGGCCGCCTCGCCGTTCGTCTCTCGCGATCTCGACTGTTGGTTTTGTTGACGACTCGGTTATTAATTAATGTGCAAATCACTTAAATTCTACTATTATTATAGAATGAAAAAAAAAAAACATTAAGGGGCCATTCAAGAATAACGTAAACATCAAAGTGGGGCACAGGGATCTTTGTTTTGTTCATTCTCGATGACATGGGGGACGAAGAGGCCAGGTCTGGATGGTATTACATCAGCAATATTTATTTATTTAAAACAATTAATTACAATTTAATGGACTTTAATTTGTCAAATCAATGTTTTCAGAACACACATGACAACCCTACTTGTCTATGCTCAAAAGCGAAAAGCATGTTCAGGGATTCCCCAAAATATAAAATATTTATGTAGGGGGGAGTAAGAGCTTTGCTTAATGCTTACTTTTACCGACAAGGGGGAGGGAGGGGTAAATAATTACTAAAATTCTGCTTACGTAATACTTGAAAGGCCCCTAATAAAAATTTTCGCAACTTTATAGTTGTGAACATTTTATAGCCAAACTACTTAAGCCTAAAGTATTTAGGCCAAACTAGATTGCCCTAGGATAAACCAGTTTGGCCTGTAATCTATACATATGTAGCATATACATATGTAGCAAGTTCAAATAATGCTAAAACACAAATACATATTTTCCCCCATATATTTGAAATACAACAAGTAACGTTATATCTCGGTCCATCTAACAAGGTTTATTCATGAAATGAAATCAAACTACTGTCTTGTATTAATTATATTTTGGCGACCCGTTTGGCTCAGTTTATAGTGACCGTATTTGCTGTGCCAGCGGTCGCGGGTTCGAGTCCCGCTGGGGGCATTCATTTGTGTGATGAGCACGAATGTTTGTACGCCAGTCATGGGTGTTTATATTTATAATATGTACGTATTTAAAGTTATATACGTGTAGTATATCAACTATCCGGTATCCATAACACAGGCCTCGTAGCTTACCATGGAACTAGATGGTGCTGTGTGTTAATGTCCCAACATATTTATCTATATTACCTGATTAGAAGGCGACAATCTGGAAGAATCGTGGTGCGGAGACGCTCGCCCCTCGCCGGCCTCCTCCAGCAACTCAAATGTCACCTTGCACTCATCCCCGCCGTACTGTGGACGCCATGTTACATTAATTAATTGATCCCATTAATATTATAAAGCTGAAAGTTTAGATGTTTGGATGGATGTTTGTTAATCACGCCAGAACGGCTGAACGGATTTGGATTAAAGGACATGTCCACGTTTTATATGGACGCAGATTTTTTATTATATAAAATAATCTAACCAGCATAAAACTACATTCATATGAAAGCGTAAAATATTTAGAAGTAAAAATGGCAACGATAATATTTTTTGACTTTCCACTACCACTTATAAAGAAAAATAATAAAATATTAACTGATAATAGATACCAATATTTTAATTGATAACTAGCGACTCACGGTCGCTTCGCTCGCGTTCGTCCCTAGATACGTTTTCACGGTTAGCTGTGGTTATACATAAATAGTAGCTTGCTCCTCCTAAGATAGGAATACATTTAAATTATATAGCGATTTGCCCTCGCTTTGCCGAGCTGCGTACGTCGTACGCGGATTTTGTTCACAATTTCATGGGTTTTATTTTTTTTCGCGGAACCCTGATTCTTTTTCTAAAATAAAAGTAGCCTAAGTTACTCCTTATAACATCAGCTATCTGCCAGTGAAAGTCCCGTCAAAATCGGTTCAGCCGTTTCGGAGATTAGCCGGAACAAACAGACAGACAGACAGACAAAAATTGTAAAAAATGTTGTTTTGGTATATGTACCGTATATACATCCATATGCATTTAGTAAAAAGCGGTTATTTTAATATTACAAACAGACACTCCAATTTTATTTATCTGTATAGATGTTAAGAATGAAATTGTCAAATATGTTATAAATGACAATATTACTCGCACGTTTTCTGTTCCTTATAACAAGTGAAAACTGTATGGTTTTTTTTTTTTTACTTGTATCCTGCTCAACCATTGATAAAAAAAAGTTCTAGATACACAATCCCATGCAAAAGTTCTCTTAAAACTGTCACCAGTTGTGTGTTATAGTTGAAATAAATATACAACCATGTAAATTGAACCTTAAATGCAATGCTTAAAGTTGTTTTCACAAAAAAAAAAAAAACAACAATACAATTTGTATCTAAACATTTTTGCTCTTTTGTGCGACGTCATTCTGTAATAGTTCTTTGTAGTAGTTGGGAATTGTCCATCTTTCTGTACTCTCGTTTATTCTATTGGAGATCAGTTTATCATAGTTGGAACACTGTTCCTCCTCAGTCTTGTGTATACAATACTTCCAGAAAAATCAGCAGCCAGCGAGTTTGACATTTTTGGTTAGTTTATTCTGCTACTTTTCACTGCAGGCAGTGATATCATATCAAACGGTTATACAGTTGCTTTTTCTAATTCAGATCTAGCCCAACCGCTGTCCTGTCTTCGCAACGGCTGGATATGGTCTTTTGGTCGTTTAAGGTTTTTGGTTGCAAGCCACAGCGAGTAATTAGTATCTTTATGTGGGGTGAGGTAAGATAGTTGTCTTTACAGACTGAGTTTCTCATATACTTTGGTCACGTTCTTCAATTCTTTTGTTGCTGTTAAACTTAGTTTTGTTCAAAGAGTATGTGTTTCTATACCATTCTTTTCTTATTTTGCGCCATTCGTTGGTCTTCTTCATTATGTACTTTGAAAATTCTGTCCACTTTATTTTTGCTTTCCTATTTTTAAGTGTTGAAGTGGTGGCTGCCAGATGTATTCTGCTATTGAACATTTCGACATCTTCACCCGTTTTTAACTTGATGATTAAGTTTAGTTCACTTGATATAATTTCTCTATATAGGTCCCAATTTGTGTTTTTGCTGTGAATACTGAGAGGCGGCTCGAATGCAACGGCTTGTTTAAAAACGATTAGTATGACTGAAGTGTGATTTGATGATAGATCTTCATATTTTTCAATTTTACCCACCATAACCGCCAACGTATTTTACGAACAGTCCCTAAATGACCAAAATCGGTCAGGCAGTCATTCCATTAGTCCGTTCATCCAATCACTCACCACTTTGACGAGGAATGTGGTGTGGTGGCTGCGCAGAGCCCGCAGCGCGCGCCGCACGTAGGACGGCTGACCGCGCATACCACCGCGCGCCGCCATCTCCGCAGCGCGCAGCGACCAGCTCTCCGACACGCAGTGCTGCAGCTGTTGGTGAGACGTTGTGTTAGAATTAACAAAAATGTCCGTAAAATATTATGTGGCATCAAGATTAATCTATACTAATATTATAAAGCTGAAGAGTTTGTTTGGTTGAACACGCTAATCTCAGGAACTACTAATCCAATTTGAATTTTTTTTTTTGCATTAGATAGCCCGTTAGCTGAGAAGACTATAGGCTATATATCATCCCGGAAAAATATACGGTTCCCGTGGGATAGATTTATTTGTCTAGGGACGAACCCGAAGCGAGAAGAACGAGAAGCGAAGCGAGGGTGAGTCAATAGTATTTAAATATGTATAAGTGCTTTTTAAATAAATCAAAATTTTTATTACAGTAACTCGCGGCCCTTGATACTTTTCGCATTTATCTAGTTATTGATAGTTTATTTTTGTAAAATATTAATAAATAAACACTAAGTTTATAAATTAACTGTTCTTAATGATTCCACTTTCTACTACTGAAAAAGGTTATGAAAAACCATTCAATAATTTCCAACATTAACCTAAACAAACACAAACTCAGGAGAATATAATTGACAATGTAGCCATTACTACATTATCCAAACAGTAAAACTAAAACAAATACATCAAAAAAAAAAAAAAAACAACCCCTTCAATCAATGGGTGGGTGACCCATCCACAAAACCGACCTGTCTAACAGCGTTCGAGACGAGCTTGTCCAGTGTGTAGGCCGGATACGCCTTGATGCCGAGCATCTCCCGCGCGGCGTCCTCGTACGCGGCCGCGTCAACGTTCCCGTCGAGAACGCCGCGCACGAGTTCGAGAAGGGCGCCGTAGTACTCCGCAGGCGAGGAGTTGTCCGTGATGGTGGGCGGCAGGTTGGCCGGCTTCAGGCGTAGGGCGCGCGCCACGCTGGGCGGGCGGGCGTGGGCTCTCGCGCTCTCGCCGGCGGCCAGCGCGAGGGCAGCGCGACGAGCGGCCCCCAGGCGCGTGCACAGCACCGCGTGCAGGCGCAGGAACAGGTACCACGACGTCGTGCACACGAAACGCGCCTCCTGAGCGTACATGCGAATTGTTATATCGAATCAAAATAATACTTTTAAATGCACTTTTGAACAATCAATTTTTAAATTCAAATTAAATGAAAGCATGTGTACATATTATATTATGTATTTATTAGTAAATCTTATTTCGTGTATCTCGGAAACGGCTCTAACGATTTAGATCAAATTTTGTATTTTGATAAGGTAAACTTTTTTAAGCTCATCTATATATAGACATCTTTTTCTAAAAAAAACGCAATTTCTCCACAAAAAAGTATTAGCTGGACCCTTTCTCTATCCGCTCTCACGCTGACAATATCACACAGCGTCATCTCGTGAACGTGTGCGGTACTTGCATTGTCGCCAATGGACGATAACCTACTGGATCGCCTGCGACAAGCCAAACTTAGTCTTTTATTTTCGAAGCTTAATATTCTCATCGTAAATTAAACTACAGATATATATAATGTTAGACAGTGTATAGTGTATACACTTACATTAGGTGGATGATCTCTGTAGTCATCTTCAATCTCCTGCTCACTCTTCACATCCAGTTTCATGTTGACTGCGTCCTCATTGCTGCTGCTGCGTTTTATTGTGTTTGTGCTTTCTGGATAAACCAAACATTTCATTATTAATAAATATTGTACAAATTTCTGTGTTTATAAAAATTTAAGCAGACTTCAACATGACTAATAAGAAAAATTATATTATAGGATCTTTACATTAAAAATTATATAAAATCGTCTCACAACAGGCGAAGAACATAACCACGCCAAAAAAAAAAATTGTTAGAGTACCTCTTTTTTTGAAGTAGGTCAAAAATTAAAGTATAAGTAATGTATAGAGACATCAGAAGGAAGGCAGCATGCGAGTATCAACACAGACATTCTGTCAAAGCACATCGCATTTTCGTCATCATTTGTCTCTTGTTGTGATAACTTAAATCATAATTTCTAATTTTAAAGAAAAGTAAGCTAATTCAAAGTAGTCATTTATTCTTAACCGACGAAAAAAAAGGAGGAGATTCTCAATTCAACAGGTATATTTTCTTATGTTTGACCACAAACTTTTCACAGTGTAGTCCGATTTCAATGATTTTTTTTTATTGGATACCTCAGTTGGTTCCGTTAAAATTTAAAAAAGAAAAAAATCGCCATAAGTGACTTGAATTCGATAAATATTCTATTCGAAAAAAATATATGATACAAATCTCCGGATCTACTGAACCGATTTAGATGAAACTTGGGAAGAGGATAGTTTGAGACCCTGGGAACGACATAGGATACTTTTTACCCCGGATATCATCCCTTAAGGATGATCTCGAGCGAAGCGAGTGTGAGTAGCTAGTAGTACATTAATACGCACCCTTACTATCATTAGTGGTGTTGTGGTTTTTGGGCTTGTTTTCTTTGTCGTTCTTGTTGTTCCGACTGCTTTTGTCTGACGCATTATCAGATTCTGATGACTGTGTACAAAAAACATTTTCATTAAAAACAAAAGGTATACATACAATCTATACATATAATAAAATTCTGAGTTGAATCTGTACATTAAGTATTTTTTGGAAAATCTTATTGAAATAGTCATTATTATCGATGCAGAGGCCGAATCTATAGATTTTGAATTTTCGTCTGTCTGTCTGGTAACGCATCACGGGAAAACCACTGGACAGATTTTCATGAAATTTGGTGTGATGATAGCTGGTTATCCGAATCAACATATAGGATAACGCAACTGTGGTCGAACCCGAGCACAGCGAGGGTGTCGCTAGTTCTAAATAAAAATATAACATACATGTTTTGTATTAGAATTTTTCCTCGACAATTATTACATACATATTAAATTTTACGTGTTTTAAATAAGAAAAACACTATAAAATTCATTTTTATGGTAAAACAAATTAAAGAAAGCCTTTGCAAAGTTCATACAGTACTTTATAAGTCCACAAGTGTAAAGATATTAAAAGTAAGATAATTAGGGCTTATGCACACTACGTTTCATATACACACACACAACACTTGTATCATAAACTGTAGATATTCTGCTCTGATCAAACTAAAAAAAAAGCAAAAAAAAAACGCGCGTTAAAAACCTATCATGTGTGTATAGGACGTTAAGTACAACAGTCTCGGTGGTGTAATGGCTAGCATGTACGGCTACACATCCGGAGGTCCTGGGTTCGAGCCCCGGGTCGGGCCAAGTTTAGTTATTGACACTTTCTGTTTAGTAAGCCTCAGTAACAGCCCAGAGTTGGGAAATTGGCGGTGTTTCTCCCCCGTGCCTCGGAGAGCTCGTAAAACCGTCGATACTGCCGTCCCACCGGAGTATGGGAGTGACAGGAGTAGAGTGCTCGTTGTGTCTGCACTATACTATATAATATTTTCTGCGCTGGCTAGTCTCAATGAGATTGGCCGTGGCCAAAACCTGTGGGGAGGATATTATAACTTTATAAACATGTACACTACCTCCTGCTTCTCTTGCTTCACTCCGCCACTCTTGTCGTCGGCGGCGGCGTCGGCCGCGGGACTGTCGGGACTTGTCGGCTCTTCCTTTTCTTCTAAAACAAATTGCATTTATTATATTTATATCTTATGTAACTTCATACTAAAACAAATGAAGTCATACGTGTTTTGTGTAATGTAAAGCAAGATGAGAATATTACGGTGGATCGAGAATTAAAAAAAGTTTTTTTTCTTAGATTGGGGGTAGAATCTGTAGTTTATAAAAAAAAAAAAAAAAAAACAAAATTATTGAAATAAAACCATCCATTCAAACCAAAAATTTAAATTATTTTAAAACTAAAGAATATATATTGAAGTCCACATAATATATTACTATTTAAAACATAATCATTATACCATACCTTCATCCCTCTCATCATCAGACAAGGGTTGACGGGGGTGCGCAAACAGATCTGGCAAGAAATGCCTCAACAATTGCTTTATGCGACGTTTCTCAGCTTTTTGTATACCAGTCTGCCGTCGTGCGTGATGTATGAGCAGCTCTGCAGCGTCTCTTACTATCTTGATTGCTATGGGAAATGAGATTTTCTGTTAATATAATTGTATGTATTAGTGATGTAACGAACGTTAAGTATTCGCTTTCGCATTCGCAAATATACGCATATTTATTGACATTCGCATTAATATTCGCAATAAACGACGAAAAGAAAAATGTATTTGATGAACAAAAAAGAAATTAAATAATACAATATGGACATGAATGATCATCAGTGAGCGGCTTAGGTAGTGTCATTTAGGATAATTGACCTCGAATGTTGATGTTAGTATAAACAAATATGTTGGTACATTAACACACAGCACCATCTAGTTCCATGGTAAGCTACGAGGCTTGTTATGGATACCAAATAGTTGATACACTAACATATAACTTTAAATACATACATATTATAAATATAAACACCCATGACGGGAGTATAAACATTTATTAACATATGGACATGCCCTGGGATCTCAGAATTGATTGCGCGATTACATTATCTATACATATTATAAAATTCTAACTAAGCCGAATCTGTACATTAAATATTTTTTGAAAAATCTTATTGAAATAGACATTATTATCAATGCAGAGGCCGAATCTATAGTTTTTAGAATTTTTGTCTGTCTGTCTGTCTGTCTGTCTGTCTGTCTGTCTGTCTGTTACCGCATCACAGAAAAACCACTGGAGGGATTTTGATGAAATTTGGTATGGTGATAGCTGGATATCCAGGTCAACATATAGGATACTTTTTACTGCAGGAAAATATCTCATCTCTGAGAAATCTATACTAAACGTTAAAACGTAAGTAGGGACGAACCCGAGCGGAGCGAGGGTGAGTCTCTAGTGTATACATAATATTAAATTAAAATGTTCGAGATATCGTGAGTTCGCACGACGACATAACTACTCATTTCCAGTATAAGCTGGTCCAGAGCGGTGCTCTTTGCCATAATATTGATTTATGTGCGGGATCTGTTTATATTGGAAATGACCCACCACAATCGGTTTATTAACGTTTGAAAAGAAATCTTAGTTCGCCTGATCAAAATCTGCGTAAGAATGTGTGATTTATAAACAAAGAATGAATTATAGATATTACTTCGCAATTTTTTTTAAATTAGAATTGATCATTTTTATGCTGTAATTCAAAAATATTTGCAGTGTCAGGTTGTATTTTATTAAGGCATCAATTATTTTCAGCTTATATTCGCTTAACTGCTATACCCACCACCATTCACCACTTACTCGGTCCTCATCCATCCCTTTCCCTGATGAAAGGAAAAACTTGTATCAAGGAAAGGGATGGACATTTCAACATATAAGTTGTGTATATTTTTGTAAGCCATTTATAGAACCCTTTATTTTGATACTCTACACAGGAAAAAAATGTTTGAAGCCATAATATGGCGCTAAAAATCGGCCTTTTTAGAATTTTAATATACCCACTGTCACTCTCACAATTAAGACGAATCTAACGACAGTTCTCAAGCTAAAATCCATGAAGCCGTTTAGGTTACAGAGCGTGCCAAAGAATTAAACATACATACACTCGAAAAACGTAACCCTCCTTTTGGCGCAATCGGGTAAAAAACCAGTTTAATTAAATAAATAAATGTAATACTTCCTGGGATTCCGAGGCATATCCATGTTAAGACAGTGGTCACTTAATCCCGGGAATGGAGATACCTATACGCCGATCACTGCTTATAATATTTGAATGAAAAATGATTATGGAAGCCTCGAGGTAGGCAAATAAATTAGAAATAATTTCTCTTTTTTTCTTCTTAAAAAAAAAATAATGAATGTAAGGAAACATTTTAAAACATTAGTGAAAAAAGAAAAAAATATTTCAACCATCAACCATATTTAAACTTCCAATATCTAAAAAAAATATATAACTTTTGGCTTCATTCCATTAAATATTTTTTCATTCCACAACATTTTTTTCTCAAAATTAAAGATAATGAAATATAAACTCAAAAAAAAAAAACAAACTTAACTAAACTAAAATTAAATAAAATTAAAGTAAATCAACATTCGCATTCGCATTCGCTAATATTAGATTTGAATATTCGCATTTGCATTCGCGGATGGGAAAAATCGAACATGTTACATCATCAGTATGTATGTGTGTATATATGTATGTATGTATGTATGTTAGTCAGAAGTAAGGCAGCATGCGTGTATCAACATGGTTAGTCTGTTTAAGCACATCGCATTTGCTTCATCATTAATTATTTAATAGTAATTGCCGTAATAAGTACACAGTACACTAACACTAAACTAACTTCGTTAACTTATAAAAAAAAAACGTTTTTTTGAATCCAAATTCATTAAAGATTGAACAAAGAGATAGAAAACATTAATTTTATTCTACTTTTATATTATTATCTATCTTTGATATTATCAATACTAAAAGGTTTTTACCTATGTCAAAGATTTAAGAGAAACTTAACAATAAAATATTTCGTTTTTAAAAAATATAAAGAAATAAAATAATAATAATATTAATAAAAAAAAAAACAAAAATAAAAAAATAAGAAGAAACAAAAAGAAGCACATTCTCAACCAACTGTAACGTTATATCATGAATCACTCCATCCATTGGTGAAAAAATCCGTTCGGTAGTTCATGAGTTCATTGCGATCAAACAGACAGACACATACTTTTTTGATGTGAAACATCTATTGGCGCGCCTTGGCAGTGCAACCGACTCATGGCGTGACGCCGTCATGCCATCACTACACCACCACTCTCGCCACCCTCGTATGTACGCACGCATATACTATAACACCCTCCATTGTAAAAACACATATTTTTGAAGTTATATTTCTTCTGGAACGTTTGAAAAAAAATCATGAGATTAAAATTTATACGATGCACGCACACACCGACAGCCAAAAAGCGACATGACGAAGTTAGCTGCATTCCTTTTACAAACAGAGTTATAACATACGGGTTGAAATCTTTAGCTATTTTTGTTCTGTTACGCCAAAGAAGTATAACTTCTTACGTGCGTACATAAGTACACACAGACTTATTTTATTTATAATATATACCAACCCTCATGTCTCGCACGTAGGCCGTAGTCGGCCACCAGGTGAGGGCCGGGGCGTCGCGCCGCGTACGCGCTCTCCACCTCATTGAACAGACACTTGGTGCGCAGCGCCTTTAGGTCGTTCTGCTTGAAGTTGATGCCCTGGTGGTCGAGGGATTTCAGGTAATATTTCTCGTTTTGCTCACGCCATTGTTTGTTGAAGCCCTGTTGGAGACACAATAGTATTTACTGATATGTTAAATCTTGTGGACAACCTTAAAATAGTAAGTTTTTTTTCTTTTACTTTTATTGTGTTTTCAATAAAATTGAAATATCCGTTTGTAATGTCAAAATAACAACTTTTTACTAAATGCATATGAAATTATATACGGTATTTATAAGAAAAAAGAAAACATTTTTTTTTTTTAATTTTTGTCTGTCCGTTTGCTCTGGTTAATCTCTGAAACGACTGGACCGATTTTGACGGGATTTTCACTGGCAGATAGCTGATGTTATAAGGAGAAACTTAGGATACTTTTATTTTAGAAAAATAATAAGGATTCCTTGCAAAAAATTAAAACCCTTGAAATAGCGAACAAAATCCGTTACGAACGTTAAAAATGTTGTTACTATTTGAATATGGTGAATGATTTATACAGTTCTTTTTTAAATAAATATTTCAAACCTACCCTATATTATCCCTAATTACTTTTAATATGATTATAAAATCGATCGATCGTATGTTTTAAGTCAAAAACTTGTGTTGAGATAAAAAATATTGTAAACTCAATAGAGACATCAGAAGGAAGGCAGCATGCGAGTATCAACACAGACATTCTGTCAAGGCACATCGCATTTTCGTCATCATTTGTCTCTACATTTAATTATTAAAACCCAAAAAACATAACATCGCACTAGTTTTTTACCTTTTGGGCCTCTCTCCACTCTTCTTCTTTAGCCTTTAATCTTCGCAATACAACCGGCACAGCTACCACTGGGTTCTTTTTCAAACCGGCTATGATGTCAACGGCCTGTAAAAATATGTTATATTGTATACTTTTTTAATTTTTGTTACAGATTATAAAAAAATACTAAAAACTACTAACTACTCATTACTACCAAAAAATAAAAATAAAAAAAATAGCAATAAAAAATATATTGAAAAAAAAAAAACTACAATTCAATCTAACTACAAAAATAAAAAAAAAACCTCTTCACCAATAATAAATAAATTAAACAATGCATAAATTAAATAATAATATAAATAGCCCTTCAAATACTACAGCATGCTTGTAGCTTTGTGTGTTTGTTTGTATTTGTTTGTTTGGATGAACGCGCTAATCTAAGGAACTACTAATCCGTTTTGAAAAATTCTTTTTGCATTAGATAGCCCGTTAACTGAGGAAGGCTTAAGGATATATATCATCCCGTAAATGTACGGTTCGAGCGGGATAGATTTGTTTTTGTCTAGGGACGAACCCGAAGCGAGGGTGAGTCGCTAGTTTATATATAAATTATGCAACATCCAATCAACTTTGTTTATCAACAATGTAGTTCATAATAAATGTATCCTGACCGCAATACGTTTGTCATTCATTTTAATGAATTGCTAAAAAAAAAATGTACGTGTCACACATACAGAATGTATGACGTCTACCAATTTTATGACATTTTGGTACTATTTTCATTGATATTAAAATACCTCACTATACTAATAATACGTCATGTCCATATCGTACGTCTTGTGTAGGTCAGTGTATTATTAGTTTTGAGAACTATCAAATTATCATATAGTTTGAAAACATCCATTTTTATCAAACCACTCTCTCTAGGGTATCTACTCCCCGAGACGAAGGAACTGGCCCAACTTCAAGTTTGTATGCGTTTATGCTTTATAGGATTTCGTGATTTATAAGCGATCAGAGTGTCTTTCGCCTTTAGCCATATAGCAGATAAGATAATTCTGTACACACGATGTATATAATAAATGTGCTTTGCGTAGTGTGGATGCTGACAGGGTGATGTGCTGTGTGTAGTAGTGGTGAGGCGAGGCGAGGTGAGGTGTGGTAGTGGTGTGTGGTGGTGGTGTCGTATGGTAGTCATGGTGTATGTAGGTGTGTAGTGGTGTAGTGTTACGTGGTGGCGTGTGGTGGGTCGGTGCATGCCAAGAGCGTTGCGGGCGCCGTACCACCTTGTCGCCGTAGATGCGGCGCAGCGCGCGCTGGTGTATGGTGGGCGAGTTGCCGCCGAGGCAGTCGTCGAGGCGGTACTTGGCCGCGTCCTCGGCCGTCATGCGCGTCAGCTTCTTCTGCACGCCCTCCAGCACGCGGATGGTGGCCGCGTTTGTCTCTATCACCACGTCCAGCTGACGGGACATTATTGTTTATCAACTTATGCTCAAACACAAATACAAATGAATCTGAACGAAGGGGAAATTTAATATTTTTTGTATTTGTAGAGACATCAGAAGGAAGGCAGCATGCGAGTATCAACACAGACATTCTGTCAAAGCACATCGCATTTTCGTCATCACAATCTCCAAATTTAGCTGAACATACATTTACATATGTTATAAACAGAAAAGAGGATCGTAAATTTATTTTATATATATATATATATATTAATTTATATATATATATATATAAAAAATAACACCAACATATAACTTCAACGTACCTCAAAACGCTCGTCTTCACATCGATAGATATACTCCTCAAATTGAGTCTTCCGAGACGAGACGAAAGTGGAGTCCTCGCTCCACGTCGGGAACGACACCCATGTGTCGTTCAGTACCTGTTTAAAAGTGAATTATTTAATTTTAGTTAAAAATAATAAGCAATCTATACTGAAGTTTAAAAGTTTGTACGTTTTAATGCGGTGACCACAAAAACTACCAACCTAATTTACTTTATGTCAGACAGACTTTTTATTAATAAGGAGACAAGGAGACAATGTCTATTATTCTGTGACCGAAAACTAATACTAATATTATGTGAAAGTTTGTGACGATGTTCGGATGGATGTTTGTTACTCAATCACGCAAGAACGGCTGAACGGATCTGGATGAAATTTGGCGCAGAGATAGATTATAGTCTGGAATAGCACATAGGTTATTTATATCCTGGGAAAATGTACGGTTCCCGTGGGATAGATTTGTTTTCGTCTAAGAACGAACCCGAAATTATAAACGCTTCTTAAACAAAACGGAAGTCATACAAATAAGACGATCAGTTAGAATATAAAAAAAAAATAAAAACCGACTTCCTGGCACTGAAAAGTAAAAAATAACTAAACAGAGGTTTTCATTTTAAATAGATACCTAATCAGATATTTTCGAAGTCGGTGTGCTTTGATTTGTATTAGCTGGCACCGACTTCGAAAATATCTGATTAGGTATCTATTTTAAATGAAAACCTCTGTTTAGTTATTTTTTACTTTTCAGTGCCAGGAAGTCGGTTTTTATTTTTTTTTTAAAAAGTTTTTATTTTTCCATTTTTAGTGTAGACGTAATAAGCAAGTAATTTGTAAGAAAAAAGATTTTTAATAAAAACATAATATTCGATTAAGCCATTTATTTAAAAACCGCTTGACCGATTTCGATAAAATTTATATGGGACCACCGGGGAAGAATACTCTTTGAAACAAAAAAAAAATTCCAAATCGGTTCAGCCGTCTTCGAGAAATCCGTGAACATACATAAAAAAAAAAAAGATTCCGACGAATTGAGAACCTCCTCCTTTTTGGAAGTCGGTTAAAAATAAAGTACATATCTCATATATAAATTCTTACCTCCTTGCACAGCTGCGTACGACCCGAGCACCGCCGCGAGGCCGCTTCCCGCGGCAGCGCGCAGTAGGACGTGCCTAGCCTTTTGCACGTCGACAGATCTGTGCAGAATTAAACAATATATAAAATTTTAGAAAAAACTAAGATGTATTTATAGCTATATTATACATAAATACATTTGTCAGAGTCCGAGAAAATATGTTTTATATGTTTGGCTCGGTTTGTAGTGAACCTACTTGCTGCACCAGCGGTCGCGGGTTCGAGTCCCGCTGGGGGAATTCATTTGTGCGATGAGCACGAATGTTTGCACTCCAGTCAAGGGTGTTTATATTTATAATATGTATGTAATTAAAAGTTATACATGTGTAAGTATATCAACTGTCTGGTATCCATAACACGAGCCTCGTAGCTTACCATGGAACTAGATGGTGCTGTGTGTTAATGTACCAACATATTCATGATATAGGTCTAAACGGTTTGAAATAAAGCACTAAAAAACAACATGGTTAGATACCTATATCCATGGCGGCGTCGCCCTGCGGACGGTCATGGCGCAGCTGCGCAGCCAGCGACGCGAGCGGCTCGTAGCGCTTGCTATCGGATGAAAGCCGGGAACGCTCATAGCCGAGCAGCCCGCTAGAGCTGCCGAAATTGTTGTAGCCTGGCGGGACAACATATACATATATGTTATGTTTATAAACATTTATACTATATTTGAGGAGTCTGGATTAGTTTGTAGTGATCCTGCTTGCTGTGCCGGCGGTCGCGGATTCGAGTCCCGCTAGGAGCATTCATGTGATGAGCACGAATTTGTACTCCAGTCATGGGTGTTTATATTTATAATATGTATGTATTTAAAGTTACATATGTGTATTGTATCAACTACCTGGTGCTTTGTATTGGTCCCAACATATTTATTTATTTATTATACCTTTTTATGTATCCATACTAATATCATAAACTTGAAAGTATGTTTATTTGTTTGTCCTTCTTTTAACATCAAAACAAAGTGAAGGATTGGCGTGATTTTTTGTGTGGAGATAGTTGGAGGGCTGGAAAGCGACATAGGCTATTTTTTACCGCGGACTTACCTTTTGCCTAGATACGAACTCGAGAGTAACGAGGGTGAGTCGCTTGTTTATAAGAATATATTCCTATATAAGAAGACGACATCATAATATACGACAACGGCATTGCCATAAAGCGGGGGAATGCGGCTATCATTCTTGCCACTGCGATAATTTAGTGTACATTTGTTTTTTATATCTAATCATGTTACAAATTTGTAATTTTCTATACATATAATAAAATTGTAACCGAGTCGTATCTGTCCATTGAATATTTTTTGGAAAATCATATTGAAATAGTCATTATTATCGATGTCTCAGAGGTCGAATCTATAGTTTTTAGAATTTTTGTCTGTCTGTCTGAATGTCTGGAAAACCACTGGACCGATTTTGATGAAATTTGATATGATGATAGCTAGGTATCCGGGTCAACATATAGGATACTTTTTACTTCGGAAAAATATCTCACCTCTGAGAAATCTGTACTAAACATTAAAATGTATCCAAATCGCTAGTTGTAAATAAAATATTCACATTTACATGTGGGATTGAGGATACCACCAATAAAACGACGTGTCACCTTAATATGTTTATTAATTTTTCTAATCGTTTACAAACTAAACTTTTCTCATTCAACATGGCGGACCACTCAGTCCCTTTCACTCATTTTTTCTCTCTTTCACACTTTAGTCATAATAATTTTTATTTAATTTATGCACATTCATCCCACATTATTGACTATGCACTGGCACGTTTTGAAACAATTAATTAACAGGACAATTGAATTGAAAATTTTGATGTCCTTTTGATGTCTTTAGAGCTACTTAATTCAATTTAAGTTTATTAATTAGTTTTTGCAATGAAGGTTGATTTTTGAAAAAAGGTTTTGTTATTTATCTATATAAATAAATATGAATCACCGAAATGTATGTACGCGCATAACTTCTGATCGACAGCACCAAATTGGATAATTCTTTTTTTTTGTGTTTCTTATTGTCACAAGCTTTGTATATAAAAAAAAATTACTAAAATAATATTATTTTAAATCTCATAATATGAAAAGTGAGCGAGTGAAATAGTTTTTATTCCGGAAATCATCCCTTAAGGGGGTGAGAATGGGGATAAAACTTTGTATGGGGAAGCAAGATAGGGACGAACCCGAGCGAAACGAGGGCGAGTCGCTAGTTTATTATAAACTGAAATACAATTTACGAGATGTGAAAGCGTCGACCAATAGGCGCTGAAAGACGATCTCGTTAGAATCTGATGAAGGGCTAAGGCTGTCAATATCCATGGGCTACAACTATATTTATTAATTTAAATGTATAATATGTATGCTGTTGGAGATCAATATAAATAAATAAATATTTAAGAAAAAAACAATACATACCAGTGTGAGTGGCAGTCGGCGTGTGAGGAGGAGACACGGGCCCCACAAAGTCTTGGAGCCACTTCTTCAGCTCCGGGTGACGGTAGAGGAATGGCTCCGTCACGCAGAGCAGCTCCGACGACGATATGATCTCGTTTGTGAACAGCAGGAGGCATCTAGGTGATAAAATATATATATTAAAAAAAAAAAAAAACAATTCATTTAATGGTTATGGCAAAATGTTATGTTTATTATATTATATGTTTAATAAAATTTCGTTAATTTTAGCTTTTAATACATACTAACTATCGTATTTATACTTTATCCAAATCTGTACATCTATAGCTACATATCTAACTGACCAATTTGTTCAGATTATATCAAAGTTTGCAACAAACAAATCACGCATCATCAGCGCGTTCACTAAGATGGTGTACATATACCATTATTTCCCTTGACTATCTTGGTAGTGTACTCGCTGGCACGTACGGCAGTACATCCCGGGTTCGAGTCCCGGGTTTAGATATTGAGTATTTTTGAAAATCCCAGTGACCTCCGAGACCATGTAAAGCTGTCGCTCCTCACCTAACTCTCACCGGTCGTAGTATCGTAGTAAGTATCGTCCCATCGGACTTTGAGAGTGGCAAGAATAGAGAGAAATTTGTGTCTGAGCGCTATAATGGGACCGCCATGGTTAAACACACCATACTACTCACCTAAGGAAGTTCTCGTAGACATGTTGAGAGCGAAGCGCCTTGCGCACCCTATCGAAGAAGTTGTAGTCGGTGGCTGTGGCCAGCTTGGCGGCCTCCGCCACCGACACGTCGCGCAGCGGAGGCGCCGGCGACGCGGTCGCACGCGGCTTCTTAGCCGGCGGGGCTCCGGCTGCTGTTGGGAAATTATTTAACACTTTAAAAATATCCATATTAATAACTCCCTCGGGTTCGTCCCTAGTGAAAAACCGGGTCACCCGGGTCAACCATATAGGATACTTTTTACTGCGGGAAAATATCTCATCTCTGAGAAATCTATACTAAAAACGTTAAAACGTAACTAGGGACGAACGCGAGCGGAACGAGGGTGAATCGGTAGTATTTACTAAAATTCTAGATTTTTATAATTCAGGATGCCTTATAGTTTAAATACATAAAGCTAAAAAATCTTACCTAGCTGTGTGGAAGATCCAAAGCTGGGTGACCTCTTGAGATGATGATGCTGAGGCGGAGCGGGGGGTGGTGCTGTGTGCTTTGGAGGTGGCTGTCAACAAACAAACATATTACATACACATAAATTATATACAATTAACAATGTCAATAATATATGAATATGTGGTAGTAACAAAATAAATAACATTTTGTTTTGTTTCTCTTCTCAATTTAGCCATATTTTACACATTAAAGCACAGGGTCTGAATTCAGATTCATATAATAAAAAAATTCAAACTGTACAACTACTTAGACAAAACAAATTAGCCCAATAATAAGCTCGTATGGGAGTTGTGGTGGGATGTATATACTGTGCTAACATAATACATAGTTGTATATCATCTGCGTTTTCTATACTCATTACGTGACTCCTTAGAACAAAATTATTTCTAATATTTTCATATTTCGCCATTCACATGTATGTATGTATGTATGTATGTGTGTATATATGTATGTATATTTTGAAAAATTTAAGAAATATTTTTTTTTGTTACAGATGTTGTTGTTATGATCTAAATAATATATTTCCAAAAGGTCTTCAATAAATTAAAAATGACACTGTATATGTATGTATGTATGTATCACATACATACATACATACATACATACACACACACATACATATGTATGTATGTGTGTGTGTATGTATGTATGTATGTATGTATGTATGTATGTATGTACACATGTATGTAACGTACCTGCGCGTGGTGGTGCGCGGGCGGCGGCGGCGGCAGCGGCGCGTGAGGCGCGTGAGGGGCGTGAGGCGCGTGAGGCACGTGGGGCGGCGACGCGGGCGCGGCGGGGAAGCGCTCCGGCTCGGGCTCCGGCCGGGGCTGCGGGAACACACACGGGTTATATACCAGTCTACTAATCCAGCGGTTTCCAAATGGTGACCTGAATAATGGCGGAACCCTAGGGTACCCGGCAAGGGTTACAGGGGTTCCGAGTTCCGTCCGAGCGTTAAATAAAACGTTGTCTGTCGACATGTTGACATGATGTCTAATTTTACTAATTGTATGTATTAATATTTTTCATATATGATTTGTGCTTTCAAGTCAAACACGAAAGTATTCGAACTACAACACAATCAGTTTAATTATTATCAAAATGGAGATCCGTTAAAAAAATAGGATTAAAATTAGAATTTAGTAACCAAAAAAACCGCTGATATTCATGCTAATATTATAAATGTGAGAGTGTGTTTGTTTGTTTGCCCTTCTTTCACGTCGAACCAGAGTTACGCATTGGCGTAGTTTTTTGTGTGTAGGTAGTTGGAGGGCTGGAGTGTGACATGGGCTACTTTTTATTGCGAGAGATTATCTCAATCCCACGGGAAAACACGTTATAATACAACCCAAAAAAATATTTATCATCAGAATGACTTAAAACTTGGTTTTAACTTTCTCCAATACAATTAAATAAATACATGTTTTAGCATCGTTCGAAATACATCCCCTATAAAATAGGGGATGAAAGTTTTTATGAAACCTACACCTTTTTAGAGTTTTGTTTTTGTAGTTTTAGCGCGAGCGAAGCCGCGGGTTCTGCTAGTATAGTATAAGTATGAAAGAATAATTCAAGTTTACCTGCGGCGGCGGTGGCGGCGGCGGCGTGCGAGGGTGCGGCGCGACGTGCGCCGGCTTGGTCACTGCCTTGGCGTCCGGCAGGAACTGGCCAAACTCCGCCAGCAGATCGTCCTGATTCTCAAACAGCTTGGCCACCTAGTTTATGGTTGGCACACCAAACACAGACACAATTAACCAATTATACTTTCATAGATTTTTGATGCATATTTATAATATAAATTGTTGATACTGTTGGAGCACTCGCATGACGTATAAATAGCTGTAAGTTCAATTGTGAAAGCGGAATGTCTGTCACCTAAAATACAGGCTCTGGCTTAGTTTAGGAGTAGTTCAACTTATTTTTTTACCCTTTTTGTACAACTTGCTTATATTACTTTAACCCCTTAAATTGGTCACTTAAATAGTACAATAAATAAATTATTATTATAGATTATATGGATCTTTTTATGGGGAATCTCTCCCATTAGAATGATTGCTGTAAAACACTCGAAACGTCAGGAACCAATATCAAAATAAATCCGCGAAAAAGTCCCAAAGATTCAAGAATTCAATTCTCGCAACATCTAAAAATAAGACTATTTTATTCTTAAAAACCAGATTAATTCATAACATAGTGTTGTATTTGTAGTAACTCTGAACTTTTCTGTGATTTAGTCAATTAAGTTAGTGTCATAGGTTGCTATTTCCATACAATATGTATGGTGAAGTAGGGAATATGCGTGTGATTTAAATAAAGGTAATTTTTTTTTATATATTCTTTTTATATAATCTTTATTGCTTCTGAATTAAACTTATATCAATATTATTTTATGTAATTTCTTTTTGATTAAGAAAATAATTATTAAAAAGTCCAATTATAGTTGGGAAATTCAAAGTAGTTGAAACGCACGCCATTGGTCAGACCGAATGTGACGTCAGAGTATTATAACAACAGCGATTAGCGATTTCGACGCTACAAATTGCGTAAGCATAAGTTATTTTTCTGTGTATCATACTGTGACGTCACGCCAAGCGCACGAAATGGCGGGCGTTTAAAGTGTCCGTAAGGGTATTTTAAAAAATAATAACTAAATTTTAGTTTTTTGGAGCTGGATAGTTTTTTTTTTTTTTTTATTATATAACGATGTTAGCTATTGTATAAAACATAAAAAAATCACGTATGTTCCATATTGTGTTTACGACAGTCCGAGTGAAGTGTATGTAGACATGGGCAGTGGCAGAAATATTTCCAGGGGAATTGCATCTGCTTCTTCACATTATTCATATTTTAGTTTAGTTAGTTTTATTCATATTTTATTCATCTTTTCTTTACAGATATCTAAATTTTAACAGGAATTTTACTCAATATAAGTTTACTTTTCTTAAACTTTTTCTATATATTTTCTTTGGCAGGGGCGTGCAAGTGCACCTCCTTGCACCCTCCTACCGGGGGCCCATGTATGTATGTATATGACAAATTATAATCTAAATAATTTATTGGTGTCGTTAGACTATTAAATCTCAAACAATTGTAATTAAATATTAACATAGTAAAACACTTTGTTATTGTGTCCAATCTCTTAATTTATATAATTAAAAATGAATCGTTAAGCGCAAAACTAGAGAGCAACTGGATTAATTCGGCTATCTTATTATAAAAAAAAATATTCACTAAAATCTGAAAGGTTCATAAGAAGAGAAAAATTGATAAAAATTCCCGGGAAAAACGTAAAAAACACAATTTCTCTAATCGGTCTGCTGGCTGCTAAACACTTGATTCGACAAAACGAGGTCTGTCCGGACAGCTAGTACTAGGATAAAAATAAGCTAAAAAGTTTCAACTTGTGTGTATATAATATATATACTATTCTGTATATATGTGTATTATACTGTCTCGGTGGTGTAGTGGCTAGCCAGTACGGCCGCACATCGAGAGGTCCTGAGTTCGAGTCCCGGGTCGGACCAAGTTTAGTTATCGAGTCTTTCTGTATAGTAGTAAGCCTCAGTAACAGCCCGGAGTTGGGAAGTTGTCGGTGTATCACCCCCGCTCCTCCGACCGGTGTCACCGCGAGTGTCTCGTGTCGTCCCGCTGCAGCGTGAGAGTGCACGTTGTGTCTGCACTATACTATATAATATCTCCTGCGCGGGCTACTCTCAGTGAGACTGGCCGCCGTGGCCGAAGTCGTTCGGGAGAGGTCATGTGTATGTATGTACATGTATATGTATGCGTGTGTGTATTTATGTCTGTCTGTGTATGCGTACCTGCGAATAAACCTCCTGTTCGGTCTGCTGCTTCGCCTGCGGCTCCTTGACGTCGCGGTGACCGCGCTGGTACGCGTGCAGTATCTCCAGGAAGCGCTTGTACTTATCCGGTTGACGGGAGAACCGCGACTGTTGGCCGACACGTACAATGGACATATCAACAACTGTTCACTTTATAAGTAAATAATAATGTATAATGCGTACACTCCCGATGACAATAAAAGCTGCATCAAAATGTGTGGTAGCAAGATAAGAAATCTTCAACTACAGCTATACGAAAATCTTCGACCAGACCACTTTATTATATTATTATTATTATTTTTTGTTAACACTAATTATTATCTGAAACAATATTGGTAAATGTTTTTTAAAATGATGGTATGAAAAAAGAACTGACTTCCATACTAACAGACATTTAATTTAAATATATAAAATTGACAATTCAAAAGTCCTTGCAAAAGATGTATTTGAATAAATTATATTTAGTTATTACCTTAATTTTGTTGACGTACTCGATGGCGTGGTTGAACTCAACGGGCTGGCCGGCGGCCGAGCCCGCGTGCGACGCGCCGCTGTTCGGGGCCGTGCCTATGGGAATTATATTTGTAATATATCTATACTAACATTTTATAAAGAGGCAGAGTATGTTTGTTTGAACGCGCTAATCTCAAAAACTACTGATGCGATTTGAAAAATTCTTTTTGGGTAGCCATTTTTTGAGGTAGGCTATATACCATCATGCTACTATCCAAGGGAGCGGATCAGTAATCATAAATGTCAACAAATCGGGCCGACTTTCATACATCATTACTAAGTTATTTTAAACCGCGGGTTCTAGTTAGTCATATGTACAATATACATATATATTTATCACTACACATCTCCCAGCCCATTTCCCAAGTAACTTGGGGTCAACTCTCCCCTATTATTCGTCACCTCATCATCCACCCGCTTTCTCTCCCATGTCCTGTCTCCCACAATCTGTAAATCTTTTCTTCTGTCTCCCTCTCCCTCTCAATACATCTACATTCATTTCCATCACTCTTCTCGTCACATGCGTTTCATCCCTCCTTTTATCACCTACACATTTCTTGTAATTTTTTTAAATCTCGAAATATAAAGGCTCAAAGATTTTCTATTTTCATTTTTTTTTTTAATTATGAGCTTACTTCTTCTAATTTAAAGAAGAAAATACACAAATGAAGATGGAATAAGAATAATTAAGTATATAATATACTAGCAACTATGCGTGACTCTGCCCGCTTAGTTTAAAAATAAACAGATTCAAATCAAATTTCAACCCTTTTCATACCCATGTAGAAGTTCAATTTCAAACACAAACTTAAAAACACAAAACAAAATTAAAAAACACTATGACTCATGTGGAATCTACCCGTCAAATTTCAAGTTTAAAATAATATTTATTGAAGTAAAACTTCTTCACGCACGCTTGACTTGGAGAGTAAGCTGGTGAATGCGTGACGAGCGCGTTACGAAAAATGTGATCGGGCGAGGCGAACGTTTGTTGCCACGGTAACCGTTGCTATTGTCTGACAAATGATATATAATATTATATTCTTCCCTTAAATGATATTTTATAAATATATGATTGTAATATGCCTAATATGCGTTATTTTTAGTATCTCACCTATCCTAAATATTTAAAACATAAATTGAATTTCATAAAGAGTACCGATAACCTACAGAAGTTTTAGTTCTTGCGCGTGTACACATTCATACACGCACTCTTTAATTTTTTTTTTGTGACATTTCACATTTAGTTATACACATACATTTAATTACCAATTTAGATTGTCTTTTAAAAAATACAAACACGGGCCTAATTAAAATAATAAAAAAAAATAAAAAAAAAGAACCCAAAATCCAAAAAAAACCACTTACCCGGTGGATGATGTATGGCACCAGCTTCAATCTGCTGATGCGCTTGAGATATATGGTGCAATGTGTTGGCCGGACTGGCATTTACGGACAGGTTGTGCACTATCGCTGTACTGACAGACCTACAGAATGTTCAATTATTAGTATTTTATATATAATAAAAAAATAAGTTAAGCAACTTGAAGATAATCAGAACTCATAAAGAGCAGCCGCAAGTTTTTATCATTAGGATCAATCGGTAATTAATTTCATCATTGTGATATTTTTTTATTTTATTCCACATTATCTAACTCATATCTGTTACTAGATATTGACATATATAGATAGTACCATCCACGAAGACAGATGGAACCGCAAGGCGCGGGGAGTTTCGATGCATGATTCATTATAGTGTGCGTGCGCACTCATCTATACATATAATAAAATTGTAACTAAGCCGAATCTGTACATTAAATATTTTTTGGAAAATCTTATTGAAATAGACTTTATTATCGATACAGAAGCCAAATCTATAGTTTTTAGAATTTTTGTCTGTCTGTCTGTCTGTCTGTCTGTTACCGCATCACGGGAAAACCACTGGACAGATTTTGATGAAATTTGGTATGATGATAGCTGGTTATCCGGGTCAACATATAGGATACTTTTTATTGCGGGAAAATATGTCACCTCTGAGCTAAACGTTAAAATGTAACTAGGAACGAACCCGAGCGGAGCGAGGGTGAGTTTCTAGTATATAATAAATGTGTATCGACAAAATTAAAAGTTAAAACACTAGCGGAATGTCCGACACTTATACAGTAAGCCAGGAAAAAGATTGGAACGCGTCTTCGTTGATGGCAATATCATAGTTCTCTTCTTTCCTTTTTCAACAAACGGGCAATAAAATAAAACAATTTTAACTCATTGTCCTTGCAATTAGTAGTTAGTAAAAATGATTTTAATTTCATAAAATGGCGTACTGCCATACATCCTTCATCCCCAATTTAATGTTTTGAAGTATTATTATTATTATTTATTTTTAATCATTTTGCTATCCAAGATGTACAATTTTATTACTTAGAAGATTAATACATTCTGTACGATACTTTTTATCAGCTGTGGCTTCAATTGCATGGTATGTTACAGACTGTCAGACATAAATGAGTTCAACAGTTCCAAATATAATAAAACATATTTTTTTAATTTTAATTCATACAACAGGTAAAAACAATACAAAGTTTGAAAAAAATAACTTTAATATGGCAACACTCACTGAGGTACAGGCAGCAGGTGCACCAGCTGCGGCTGTGGCTGAGTGTGGTGCACTCCTAGTAGCACGCCACTGCCGCCGCCCACGCCCACGTTGCCCACTCCCACACCGCCCACGCCCACGCCCACGCCGCCAACTCCCACTCCACCCACTGGGCAGCCGGCGCCCGTTGGGGACGGCATGGATACTGATACCTATTGGAATTAAACGTTTGTTATCATATTTTTATCTATACAGGTAAATAAAAATGGAGTGTCTGTTTGTAATATTCAAATAACCGTTTTTTACTAAATGCATATGGATGTATACACGGTACATATACCAAAACAACATTTTTTACAATTTTTGTCTGTCTGTCTGTCTATTCGTTCCGGCTAATCTCTGAAACGGCTGGACCGATTTTGACGGGACTTTCACTAGCAGATAGCTGATGTAATAAGGAGTAATTTAGGCTACTTTTATATAAGAAAAAAAAAATAGGGACCCACGAAAAAAAATTAAAACCAAATTAATTTTGTTTTGAGAAGCAACCTATCGGCGAAGGTGAGTCGCTTGTCATATATATATTTTAAGTAAAAATTATAATGGAACATAATTTATAAAACTATATTATAATACATAACAAACAAAAACATTAATCTATAAATCCAGGGTCGTTAGATGCGTCATCAACACTAATTTACATAAATTGTACGAATACTTCACCTAAATTACTTACTTTAGAGATTAAACTAATTAATTGTAAGTCATTAATATATAGTGACTAGTGTCTCACCCTTGCTCCGCTCGTGTTCGTCCCTAGTTACGTTTTAACATTTAGTATAGATTTCTCAGAGATATTTTCCCGCAGTAAAAAGTATCCTGTATGTTGACCCGGATAACCAGCTATCATCATACCAAATTTCATCAAAATCTGTCCAATCGTTTACTCACGATGTTCCCAGACAGACAGATACAAATTCTAAAAACCGTAGACTCGACCTCTGTATCGATAATGATGAGTATATCAATAAGATTTTCCAAAAAATATTTAATGTACAGATTCGACTCAAAAAAAGACGAGTTAAATCTGTTTTAAACAAATAAAAACCCACCTGTCCATTACTCTGCACTTCAATCTTATACCCGGGTGGCAGGAATGTGTTGAAGCCAACAATCAGCTCCGGGTGCCCCTTGAACAGGTTCGACACCCGCGTGATGACCCCCGGCGTGTCGATCCTGCAAGCGACACTACACGTCAATTTGAGGTTACGTTTGTACGTTGGACATACATGGTGTGAGTCGATCAGTGAAAAAAAAAGCAGCCATTACATCTTATCATGGATGATCAAACGGTAATTGTTATCATCATTTTTGTGTACATATTTTTTTTATATATATATATATATATATATAGCAACTGGAATAAAATATATTATTATTATTATTTCTACAATAGCTAAAACCTATTTTTATAAAAAATTGACAATGTTATATCTAAATATATATTATATATCCACATTATATTTATCATCTACATGATTTTCAAGTTGTACTTCTTTTGGCACGTTTGAAAAAAAATATGAGAGTAAAATTTTTACGATGCGCGCGCACATCGACAGCCGAGAAGCGACATGATGAAGTTAGCTGCATACCTTTTACAAACAGAGAGTTGTGACATACGGGATGAAATCTTTAGCTATTTTGTTCTGTTACGCCAAAGAACTATAACTTCTTACGTGCGTAAATAAATACACACACGTTTTCTTTTTTTTATTATACTGTTAAACATAAAAACTATAAACATATAATAAAAAAAAACTTTTAATACATATTTATTTATAAAACACTTACGTCTGACTCTTGAACTCCTTCATGATATCCAGAAAGTCGTTATACACTTGGGGCTGAGTGTTGAACTTGTATTTGACCTGGTCGAGATAAGACAAGGCATCTTCCACCTTGAGACGCTGGAACTGTGCCGGTGGACCTGTCATTGGGGAGGTCAGGGTCGGGGACTGGCGTCCAGGGATCGCCAGTTGGGGTTGTTGGCTCACCAGCTAAGGAATAACGGGTTTGGTTTTAAAACCTGCATTGTTTTAAGATTTAAGATTGAAAGATTTGGTGTAAATCAGTGAAAAAAAGCAGCCATTACATATTATCATTGTGGTCAAACGGTAATTGTTATCATCATTTTGATTGTTTGAAAAAACATCGAAGAATGCATTCCACATTCAAAGAAATTTTAAAAATAGCTTGAAAATGGACATAATTAAGTAAAATATTTTAAACAGCCTTTTGTTTTTCATTAAATAAATAATGCAAAAATATAATTATGTACAAGTATATATTATGTATATCGTATAGAAATAATTGAGTAGCTGACACCAACTCATCAATTAACATACTTTTATATAGAGATTTTGTATGACAATAGCAACCTTTATTATTTATTGATCTCAAAGCAACTAAAAACCTAATTTTACAGTAAATTGTAAATCGCGATTTCGCGACAAAAAATGATATTTAAAAAAATATATATTTTCACCCCCCTAAAGGGGTGATTTCCGGGATAAAAACTATCCTATGTCTCAGGGTCTCAAACCATCTCCATACCAAATATCATCTAAATCGGTTCAGCTGATTAAGCGTGACAGACAGACAGACAGAGTTACTTTCGCATTTATAATATTAGTATGGATAGCATGGGTTATTTTCTTTCGAGAACCTTTGGAAAATACATTTATGCTACCAATAGTATTCTATACGGCTCACCTTAAGCCTGGGCTGCACTTGCGGCTGTTTGGGCGCATACTGCACGTTAGGCTTGAGATAGTTGATGACGGCGGGCGCGGCGGCGCGCGCTGGCCCGCGACCGAAGCCGCCGCCGACCGACAGCATCGCTGTCGTTCCTGTTGAGTGTTGTTATTGTTATGTTGGAAAGTTCTGTTATTGTTGATGTATCGCTTTCTGATTCTTTGACTATAATAATTTTAATAACTTTAAAAAAATCACCGACTTAAAAAAAAGATCAATCCCCATATGATGGAATTACTTTAAAAATATATGTACAGTTATAATAAAAAATAGAAATGTACAGAATTAAGTAGGTACCTCCTCATTTTCGCAAGACAGTCAAAATCTATACATATAATAAAATCGAAACTGTATTTTTAAAGCGGTTTTTTTTAAACCAAATTCTTAAACGAACCCGCACTTAATATCTATCATCTCAATACCAACAATCAATACAGCTCGAGCTCTCCATTCAACACCCCCTCATATGAAGCAGTCATATGTACAGTAGATATAACTAAACAAAAACACGGACAAAATCGCTGACAAAAGCTAGTATACGTAAATAATATAAAGAATATATAAGAAATATTATCTTATAGATGTAATATATAGTAAAACGCATGAATAACTACCACAACGTTATCGCACTGACCTAAGGTAACTTTAGCAAGTGCAGCCAAGTCTTGACCTCACGCCTACACAACACACTCGGATACTTTGGAATCGGAGCTTTCCTCTTGTTGGGATGATATTATCAAATGTTATTTTTAGTTACAACAGCTTTTCTGTGTGATAACACATGTTATTGTACTAATATTTATTTTTAGCTTTCCCTTTTGACATTGTTCGTTTGCTACCACAATATTATGACTATATAAAGTACTATCTATATACATAATACATATCTCTAATTATAACTTGATAACAATCTTGATATTTATCATAATCATTATTTATATCTTGATAAGTATCAATTGATAATAATCTATACATATAATAAAACTGTAGATGTCGAATGTCAGTACATAGAAAAAAAAAATGCTAAAAACAAAGTCAGGGGGATGTAAGAATAGAACAAATCCAGATTTTTTTCAAATTTTTTGTTTCTCTGTCTGTTTGTACGAGCTATTCTCCAAAACTGTTAGACTGATTTAAATGAAATTTTGTATGGTGGTACCTTATATCCCCGGTCAACATTTTAGATATACTTTTTATCCCGGAAAATTTAAAAGATGCCGTGGGATAGTTAAAAAACTATAGTGACTTATACAGCTTACTACACAAAAACTACTGATTGGATTTTAATGAAACTTTACAATATCTGTCAGTCTGTTCAGTATCTGTCTGTTACACATTCACACTTTACATAAATCCGCAGAAAATAGTATAATCCATGTCTTATAAAAGCCTACTAAATTGCCTAACGATAGTCAATAATCTTACATCACAAACCTATTTCCGCGACAAAATTGAAATTTTCATAGTGATATATCTATCTATACATATAAACGAGACTACGTATAACGATATACGATAAATGCCTGCAAAATTAAAAAAAAAAAAAAACCAAAATTTAGGTCACTCCATAATCCAGCAGAAAATTATGTTAGTCTATCATTTTGTTTGAAAACACAACATCGGCGAGTTAAGGCGGAGTACGTGGGTGGGCGCACTTACCGAGTCTTAGTGGCCAATCACAATATCGATACTGAAGAGATTGTTTTTGGTTTGTTTAATCGCGCTTATCTCTGGACGTTAGATTTTCAAATAATTTTCTACATATTTTAACCATTTATTGAAGAAGAATATATATATATATATATATATATATATATATATATATATATATATATATATATACAAAAATAGCGTTGTGATTTACTGTTTATACCTACTACTGTTCTCGATTTTACCATACATATTGTTTAATTTTATATACATATATATATATTATCACAGTAACGTATTTTAAAATATCATTATTTGGCTTCATGTTTGATTCTACGACACCCTATCTATATTATACATTAGTCCGAGTTATTGCTAAGCTGTCGTATGCGGTTAAAGAAGATTAAGGGCACATCACTTGAATACTAAAAAAAAAACTTAAAAAAAAACACGGCAACTTCCAGTAAAATTAAAAGAAAATATATTCCAAAAAGGTTTCTATGGAGAAAACGTGTTTTTTATAAGCTATAGCCTTTTAGCACTTTCTGAACTCCCAATGCTAGGTCACAAACCTCTCTTCAATACGAGGGGAATCCAAGCCACAGTCCATGGGTATGCGGCCTTATACATACATATCTTCCAAAAACTCGATAGATTCTCTTAAAATTTTTTCCTTCACCGTAAGGCAAGTGGTAATCATGATTAATATGATTTGCAGAGATGCAACCGGGTTTTGAACCTTGGCTTTCCTAAGCAAGCGCCTTAACCACTGGGCTACAAATGCTAATATCGGTTTGGCCTTTGTGTTTTACGTTATCGTAAAAACGATTATAAGTAAACAAAGTTACAAAGAAAAAATAACAAAAGTTATTTTTTCTTTGTAGCAAGAGCGAGTCGTAATTCATCATAATTATATATTAACAGCTACTAATATAATTAAAACTTAGAAGTCGATTTTAACCTACATTTTTATTCAAATTTTCATATCAATTTGCAAGTTAATCATATGAAATCCGGATGATATTATAATAATTTGTTACAAAACTGATCTAATTATGGAACCAGAATACAGGATAATGGCAGTTCAATGGCTACTATAGTCCGTTTTTTTTTTATTTCCACTGCATATTGGTCCATGTAATTAACATAGAGTCCGTTTAACACAAACTTCACAATTTCAAAACAAGAACAAAGGCGGTGTGGCCCCAACCCTAACAATGACCCATCTCACTCTGTCAATATCGGAAATCTGCGATAGACATACACAGTACTCGATTGTTAAAAAAAAAAAAAACTATAGTAAGATCTTCTGGTTAGGGCTCTATCAATTCGTTTTGACAAATTCCATACAACATATTATTTTATTATTATCATTTATTTACATTACTATGGCAAATACATATATTGTGATACAAAATATGTAACTACTTTTTTAATATAATAATTAGCATTAGGAACAGAGACATATCAAAAACAGTCCAGTAAGTATCTATGAAAAAAATCCAAAAATTCACATTTTAACACATTACCGTTTTTTTAAATATAACAAGAATTCACACAGATTTTATTATATGTATATACAAAACGAAACATATTTTTTATTTCTATAGTTTAATAGAGACATCAGAAGGAAGGCAGCATGCGAGTATCAACACAGACATTCTGTCAAAGCACATCGCATTTTCGTCATCATTTGTCTCTAAAGAATGTCACACATTCTATTTCATAGTTGAAGAATCAGAATAAAAAAAAAAAAAAATATTATAAGAGAACTTACCTAGTAATTGTGGTTGGGCCGATTGGGCCAAAGTATGCATGTTGCTGGCACTTGCTTGCTGAATCTACAACAATTAAGAAAAAATACTAAAAATATACAATTGTTATTTTTTAAATTAAAAAAGTTAAACAACTATAAAATCTCTTTAGTTACGACATGTTTGGCTCAGTTTGTAGTAAACGTACTTGCTGTGCCAACGGTCGCGGGTTCGAGTCCCGCTGGGGGCATTCATTTGTGTTATAAGCACGAATGCTTGTACTAGTCATGGGGGTTTATATTTATAATGTGTATATATTTAAAGTTATATATGTGTAGTGTATCAACTATCCGGTATCACAACACAAGCCTCGTAGCTTACCATGGAATTAGATGGTGCTGTGTGCTAACGTCCCAACATATTTATTTATTTAAATGGAGGCACATCGCAGAAGCTACATTAGCCAATGAAAATCTATCATCGTCAATCACGATCAATTTGCCAAGAGCGAACGACTAAGAAGAATCAAAAATTCGTTGGGTATGACCAGTAGTAATTTTTAAATCAGTGTTTCCATATAAAATAACATGTGAATACTAAAAATCGCAGTTCCGGCACATTCTAACATATGGCGTACATTAGGCGCGTACCGACGTTAGCTATTCTTTGAAATGAACACTAACGATCCTAGATCGGTCTAATTTTACGCATTCGGAGAAAAATAATAACTACACGGCACATGCGCTTGTTTTTAATCGATTCTATGCTTTAACTTTTCAATAATAATTACGCAAAATCGTTAACACAAAACTCATTAGCGAAACTTTAATTAAGTTAAAATTTTACTTGGTTTGAGTTTTTAATTAAGTATGGATGTATTGATATGGATTAAGAATTGTTTTTCCAATGTCGTACGTGCGTTTATTTAGGGTTCTGTACCCAAAGGGTAAAACTTCGCTGTCCTTCCGTCTGTCCGTCTGTCACTAGGCTGTATCTCATGAATCGTGATAGTTAGACAGTTGAAATTTTCATAGATGATGTATTTCTTTTGCCGCAATAACAATAAATACTAAAAAACAGAATAAAATAAATATTTAAAGGGGCTCCCATACAACAAACGTGATTTTTTTTGATAGTTTTTGCTCTTAATTGATAACGACAACAGGTAGACGCTTGAAATATTCACAGAATATTTGGTTATAATACACTTTAAAAATAAATAATTAAATCAAAATAAAACAAATATTTAAGGGGGGCTCCCATACAACAGACATGATTTTACTGCCATTTTTATAGATAATGGTACGGAACCCTGCGTGCGCGAGTCCGACTTGTACTTGGCCGGTCTTTCAAACAGCAATCTAATATATCAGTTTATGGCCCGCAGTGCTATGTACAATAAAATATTTATTTCTAAATAGTTCGCGTTAAGTAATAAAAAAACTTTCACAGAAAATAAAACTAGAATTCTACGTACATATATACATACATATGTTACAGTCATAGCGATTAAACAGCTATTATACATAATGAATGGTCATTATATATAATATATACTCAAATTAGATAAAGTGACACAGAATTAAACAAATAAACCAGCTATATATAAAAAAAAAACTTGTAAAAGTTCTACTTGTTTATGGCAGCCCTTTTTTCCAAGTAAATTGTGAATGTACAATGATTAAATAGACTAAAAATAATCGCTTTCAACTCACAATTCACTTAACCGGAAAAAATTGTAGGTCAGCTTGGAACTGTGGCCAGAAACGACTAACACTTTTAGAATATATATATATATATATATATATATATATATATATATATATATATAATATATATAATATATATAAAATAGTTACTTAAAGCGATTAATTCTGTGTCAATTATCACTTTGTCTGAATTGAGTAGATGATAAATGGATATTATATATAATATCCGAATTTATTACTTTCGCTATAACATATATAATACTAGCGACTTACCCTCGCTCCGCTCGGGTTCGTCCCTGTTTACCGTTTTAAAGTTAGTATAGATTTCTCTAGAAGTGAGATATTTTCTCGCAGTAAAAAGTATCCTATATGTTGATCCGGATAACCAGCTATCATCATACCAAACTTCATCAAAATCCTTCCATTAGTTTTTCCGTGATGCGGTCACAGACAGACAGACAAAAATTCTTAAAACTATACATTCGGCCTCTGTATCGATAATAATGACTATTTCAATAAGATTCTCCAAAAAATATTTAATGTACAGATTTGGCTTGGTTACAATTTTATTATATGTATAGATAGATGTATCAACATTTTCGGCACACCACAACCCATGATAGGTTATGATGCTTCCAATGCTAAATTACTCTGTCCCCTTGTAACGCAGTCGTCTTGCTTATTGTAAGCGAGAGACGGGATGGGGGGACATGTCCAAACAAGTTCTCGGCCAGACAGACAAGATGCATTTTACGCCCTAATTACTGGATAATTTAGTGTTTCAGTTGCAGAATATATTCGTTTTTAGTAATGTATAACGAGACAACGTCATTTTACATATGTAGATATTTAACTGCAAATGTACAATATCTATACATACCTATATTTAATACAACTCTTGAGTAGAATCTGTACATTAAATATTTTTTGGAAAATCTTATTGAAATAGTCATTATTATCGATACTGAGGCAGAATTTATAGTTTTTTAGAATTTTTGTTTGTCTGTCTGTCTGGGAACGCATTACGAGAAAGAAAACCACCAGACAGACTTTGATAAAATTTGGTATGATAATAGCTGGTTATCCGGGTCCACACATAGAATACTTTTATTGCGGGAAAATATCTCATCTCTGAGTAATCTATACTAAGCGTTAAAACGTAACTAGGGACGAACCCAAGCGGAGCGAGGGTCAGTCGCTAGTTTAATTTCTAAAAATACTATTTTCCATGATAATGCAAGAAAGTAGCATTTTTAATTAAATTTTAACAAGCAGATACTTTTTATTTATAATTACATTGAAATATCAAACAGGAAAAGTGTACAAGATCACGTGAATGATTCAACAGTTTTTGTTTGTCCTCCTTTCTTTTACCTAAGAGGCAATTTTGTTCTCAATATTATATGTATTTTTAACTCTAATATTATACTTTACTAATTTCATTTTAAAATTTAAATTATACATATACAGCTTAATTAAGCTTAAATTAGTCTGATTTCAATAAAATTTACATTTTTATAGCTTATCCAACGAGGAAAGCTAGGAGTTCATCTCGTGACGTAAGTAATTACAAATAGAATGCGCAAGCGCAGCTGCGGGCAATCACTATTAGATTAATAACACTCAAAAAATATCTTATCACTGATTACAGCCGACGAGAGTCAACAGTTGCTCGTTTAAAAATAACATGTTTACAAAAACTCTAATACAACCATTTCGTACAAACTAGAATTCAAATTTAAAAGGACTACAGATAATATTTGTGTTTCATATTATTATACTAGTTTGTTTACCATCAAAAATAAACAGCTATAAAAAAAAACGAGGCCCAACAAAGCTGTATATACACATTATAGGTACAATAAATAAGCGTAATATACAGTTGTCGCTGTAAACAAGCGTTTGATCTATTTCAATATCGCAAGTATAATTACGGCGAGTCGTGGACGTGCCAACAGTGATTCAGTACAAGGTATTTATAAGCTGCGCACGCGGTTAAAAAAGATTTTCCGTACACATTCAATGCGTCCTTTTGTTTGTGATAAAAATGTAAATAAATATCCTTTTTTATATAATAAAGTCAAAATAATTCCCCGGTACGCCTCCATTACTTTTTAATTATATTATATTATAAAGTTGCTGAAAAAAAAAAATTACTTACAATATAATTAACTAAGTACGTTTTAACGTTTAGTATAGATTTCTCAGAGATGAGATATTTTACCGCAGTAAAAAGTATACCTATATGTTGACACGGATAACCAGCTATTATCATACCAAATTTCATCACCATCTGTCCAGTGGGTTTCTCGTGATGCGTTCCCAGGAAGACAGACAGACAGAGAAAAATTCAAAATACTATAGATTCGGCCTTTGTATCGATAATAATGACTATTTCAATAAGATTTTTAAAAAAAAATTGAATGTACAGATTCGACTCAGAATTTTATTATATGTACAGATGTATTTTTCATCTTTTAAACTTATATTGCGTGTTACTCTGATCTCTAAGCTACACCAACATAAAGTTTCATCAAAACCCGTTCAGTTATACATCCTCAAACTTTCGCCATTATAATACTACTAGAATCCACATCAACATTATTATGAAAAAAAAAAATTGCAGCATTTACTTGAAAAAAAAAAAAACAAACGTAAACATGGCAATATATAAATATAAATCAGCTTAAACTATAGGCAAAGGCTTTCCATTTAGATTACCCAGTTGATAACCTCGTGATTACGTACTTGGTGTGGCTACATAATTATATGGGCAATTATCACTACACTTGTTTTTAACGATATCATGTACTTTGTTTTGCCATTAACATAAGGTAGATCCAGTTACATTGTATCATGCCAACAAACATTACTTGTAAAATTTTGATATTCAATAACTTAGAAGGCTATAAGTCTAATAATAAAATTCTGAATCGAATCTGTTAAACATTATATATTATTTGGGAAATCTTATTGAAATATTCATTATTATAGATACAGAGGCCGAATCTATAGTTTTTAGAATTATTGTCTGTCCGTCTGTTACCGCATCACAAAAAAACCACTGGATAGATATTGATGAAATTTGGTATAATAATAGCTGGGTATCCGGGTCAACATATAGGATACATTTTACTGAAGAAAAATATCTCATCTATGAAAAATCTATACTAAATGTTAAAACGTAACTAGGGATTAACCCGAGCAGAGCGAGGGTGAGTCGCTAGTATTAATAAAATCGATGCAGCTCTTTTTAATAAAAAAACACGCTCGTCGAAAAGCACAGCAGCGTATCACGTACGAAAGCATTTACTTCGTAACTAAAGTGCAATGAACTTATAATTTCCTTTTAAAGTCCAACACCATAATAAAAATATATTTAATTTTAGTAGAAATTCAATCATATTTAAGCTTTTTTTTTTTTTTTTGAAAACATTAAAGCTCGTCAATAGCCACGAATCGATTGAAAAATAGAGGAGAAAAAGGTATTACACTTTTTTGTGTTTACCTATTTGTTTATTTAATTAAATATTTGTAAAAGAGTACATATTGCTCTCAATGAACGAAGATTTCATACAATGCCTCCTCATTTTTAAACTCTCAGTAAAAATATATATATATTTATAAATTAATATCGATACCTACACATCACTCGGATGCGTCTCTAAGCTTGAATAATTTAAAACGCATAAAAAACAAAAAAAAAAATTTTGCGCCAGCAACCTTCGCAGACCTTCATATACACTGTACAGGATAACCCGCTAGAGTTTCATCACAATCGGTTCAATGGTTTAGGAACTCATAGAGGACAAACATACTAACATTCATATAGAAGTTAGATAGATATAAAAATTATAAGATACTATTGAATTTCCTTCATGTTACACTGCTTATTAAAGTAATGATTGATACATAATGAGCCGAACTTCCTATTCATTGTGGTTGGTTGTGTCGTTGCACTCAGATTGCATGCGAAGGATGCAATCATTATTCCAACAACGAACCTATTCAAACCTATTATTTAGTCCACAGAATAAAATAACATTTTTTATATATATATTTATGATTGTTGTTCATATTTTATCTATAGTATTATTAAACTTTTTTATAATCTGCACGATAAAATTGTTTTTGTTTGTATCTAATATTATATACAGCTGTGTTAGTACATTATTAAAGCTAAATAAAAACATTCCATCGTTCAATTTTACTATACGAGTATAATATTATAAATGTGAAAGTTTAGATATTTGGATGTTTGTTACTCAATCACGCCAGAACGGCTGAACGGATCTGGATGAAATTTGGCACAAAGATACATTATAGTCTGGAATAGCACATAGGCTACTTTTATCCCGGAAAACGTACGGTTCCCGTGGGATAAATTTGTTTTTGTTTTTCTAGAGCCCTAGAAATTTGACTATAAATATGATAATTACATTCTTAGATTTACGCGAATATTTGACATTTTAAATAAAACAATCTTTTCGGATTAATCGTCAGATTCATTGCTGTAAAGCATTCGAAACGTCGGGAACCAAAAATCAAAATAAATCCGCGAAAAAATCCGAAAAGATAGTTTTATTTAAAATAACATATTGTTTACCCGACTGCGTCGAAGCCAAAGGAGGGTTATGACACATACATATTATGTACATTGTACATGTTTTATAATAGCTGCGTGTGTGTATGTCTCCGACTGCACAATACCTATGTTCCTTTGTACACTTGTTCTCTTCTTTTTAGTTAGCTTTTACGGAGTCGGGTTTTTTTATTTTTTTTACTATCTGTATTTAGTAATATGTAGCTTTAATAAACACGCCATAGTTTTTCAGAGCACAGGAATTCTTATTAAAATTGTAATTTTGCAGCGCGTTTCATAATTAAAATGTTTCTTTGTGGACCAAAAACGGAAGCATTTTTAAAGCACCTGCCTTTTAATATGACCTGTTATTATGGTCGTTAAACTTTATATCATCTTTGACAGCTGTTTCTTATTTCCTTTTTTGCATGTTTTGATTGATCGATAAAAAATGGTGCTAAGTATTTTTATTTCATTTAATTTTTTTAGTGTTGTATTGAGATTTGAGCTTGCTGGCGCTAATATGCATAGATTATAATTTCTTTTTTTTTTTTAAACAAAGGAACACATACATACAGCCCAAGAAAATTCATAAACAAGCAAAATTATTTGAAAATCATTTTAAAGTTTGTGCAATAAAGTTTTATGCCATTATTTATTATTTTTCAAATAACATTGATTATCTGTAAAAATATATGTATAGAAATAGAGGAACTAATATACAGTACCTGAGCAGGGTTCTGCATTGGCGAGGGCTCGTCTGGCCCCAGGCGGGGTCCCGTACGCTTCATCATGCCGGTCAACGGCCCATCACCCGCTCACCTGGAAATTGAGAATAGATTAAAATTTTAGTTTATATTTTAATAAAAAAAAAACAAAATTTAGTTAAAACGTTGTAACATTAATGCTATTTTAGATAGATTAAAATAAACAAATCCTTAGTTATGGCTTAGAATATATAATTACTCCTCAAGCATGAAATTTAAAACTTGATCCGTTAGCTGCTTGATGACCTACAATGTTTTAAAGTCAACAGCCTTATGTGGTTTTTAACAGAACAGTATCATACTGCAAACAACATAGGAAATTATTACCATAATTTCAAGGGGATTCAAAAAATCAAAGTTTAATAAACAAAAGAAGTCAAGGTCTCATGTCCGTTACAAGATGTACAAAGTATACATAAAATATAAAGCCAACAATCTGTATGTTTTTTAAAATAATTATACTATTTGATTAATTCTCATAATGTCATAATGTTTTAAAAAATTATTTAAATGACAGCCAAACTACTTTGTATTATTCAAATATATTCCGCTAATATCAAATATGACAAAAATAGAAAACATTTCGCATACATTAAATGCATACATATTACTCATATAACATCTAAGCTAAATTATAATAAATTTGAATTATTACAATTGCATAATAAAAGTTATAAAAATAAACACATTCTGTTAATTAGTGAAATTAAATTGAGACCAAAAGTATAAAAAATTCTTCCTGTTAGATGACTCGATAGTTGTATAACTCAATTCTCCTTAAATTGTCTTATCAACAAACTTCCTTGTGATAATTGAATAACGTAATTTACAATATATTTTAAAATTTTACATAAAATCTTATACGATGCACAGATTGAAAATGTTATTCTTTTTTTTTTTTGTTCATTTTTTTAATGGTTTAGAATCTAAAGATTTATCCTAATTGAAATGACTTTACTGCAGTACATAAACACAAGTAATAAAGTTTTAATTTTTCAATTAAAAACAGATAATAAGTGGTTATATTGTATTAACATTATCGGCACACCATAACCCACAGTAAAATTATGATGCTTCCAATGCTTAATCACTATATCCCTTTGTACGCAGTCATCATGCTTATTGAAAGCATGTAACGGGATTGAGGGAAATTCATTAGGAGTTAAGATACATTGATATCATCGCTAAATCCATAAAACTTCTTAGTTAATTTTGTATTAATAATGAAATGAATTGAATGTTTTATAAGAATGAAGAATTACAATGAACTTTCTAGAACATTTCAACTTAAGTGTTTTTTAGAAACTTTCTTAGAATACAAATTGTACTATTTAAAATTGATGATACAAGGAAAATGTGTTGCATATAATATAAATAAGTACCTAGCTGCATTAGTTTTTTACATAACCCAGTGAAATTGAATATTGTGTATTGAAACATGATAAACTTTGAATCTAGATATAATAAAATGCAATCTTACCGATTTTGCTATTTGCTTGTAATTCGAATCCTTCAAGGATAAGGTTAAAATTGCAACATACGATAAAACTTTAGTCACGCGGTCCAACAAAATGGCACGTTTTAACTTACGAAATACGCCATACCGCTGACAAAGGGGTTAATTTTTACAATTTTATATCACTTTTAAAAAAACGTGGTCATTAAACGTTTGCAACAACGACATATTATAACTTCAATATTACGTAACACAACGCTCTCGCTTCATATACTACAAAAACAAATACATTTATCGACTGTTTCTGGATGACGTCATCAGCAAATGCGTGGGCCGGCCTAAATAAAGGATTAAAACTTATGTCCTACAGTCACCGCATCTTTGAAGTTAAATAAATTACGCAACTACATAACGAAAAGTAATGGTGTACTTAAAACACTAACCACTTTGAAATTCCACACACTGGTTCAGTGAAACCGGTCCCGCTGCGGTGGCGATGACACAAACTAGCACTTATTTATAGCGGAAAACGTATACAAATCGACAACACATCGACTTGGTGCAATTATAACCGAAGGCGACACATAACGCTGTCCGCGTAACTTTCAACTTGAAAACAAAAGCAAAAAAAAAACATATTAAAATACATTAAGCAATATTATCCCGCCTTTTTAACGCGACGTGAGAGCCCGCAGTGTCTTTCACGGTGCGGGTCGCGCAAGAAAATTTTATTATTATTTCCACAATGAATCATTGCCTCGGATGCGGTTTTTAACGCCGAATCGACTTTCGGAATAGAGCGGTAAAGTCCGGTTTACCGTGATAGTTAAGAAACGAGGACGACGGTGGTAATCGTCACCGACGTAGAAAATGGCGAATAAATACCAACAATTACGATGCTAAATATTCGTGTTCACCGAGAGATTGGTAGGCACAGAAGGATCGAGATGGGGGGGCTTATCTACCCAGTGTGCACGGAGATAACGTTAAGCACTTTTGATTAACATATATATGGATACGTACCGTTGAGAGCAACGCGATAACTCGGCAGCGTTGTATTTAACAGTTTCTCACGTCGTATTATTCAAAAAAAACTGTTTTTAAGACAAGGGCTTGTGATAACGCGTCACCGTGCTCGCACATTCGTGCGCCTTCAAATAGCGCAACGGCGCAACTTTTTCGAGCGCGGCGTCAACACGGTCAGGTGGGCGAGGTTGCGACACCGCCATATCTCCGTCTCTGTCGCTGCGCGGTCGTCTCGCTCGCGCGCGCTGGCGGACGAGCGGGCGGGCGGGTCGGGTGGGCACGGCGACGCTGGGGCGCAGGGGGAGGGGAGGGAGGGCTGAGCGGCGGGGCCTCGCGCACGAACGTCGCGCACCGAGCTGCGCGGCCGACTGACTAACGGCGCCTTCGCCCCGCGCTCCGATCGAAGCGCGCCCCGAAGTGAGACAACGCCGCATCGCCGATACGCCACCACGAAGGTGGTGGACCAAAACAAATCTCCTTTCTCTAAAATTATACAACTCGCGAATAGCCCGCCATATCTATTTTCCGCAGTTTATAATGGAACCGCTCGGAATCGGGTCGGTTAGATTTTGTTCATATTTTATCTTATTCTTTTTTTTTCTTTCAATATAATCGTTAGGTTGTGAATGGGGTCCGGTTGTTGCTATGTCGTTGCGAGGGGACGAACAAGACGATTGGCAGCGGTAGGAATAACAACGATTGAATAACTTACAAAATGTTACTTTCTAGGGTTTCGTTATCAAAAGATTAAGCAAGGAATTTATAATACTTTCCTTGTCCTGTGGGAAGAAAAACTTGTATGTATATAGGTAATTGATTAAAAAAAACACACACACACAGACACACACGCAAAATGGCGCTTAGTCGTCGAGTTGTGGAAACTAGCCCGAACATACCATTCCATAGGTAATTGGTTGAATATTTGTGTTATTTTGACGTACCCAAATTAAAAAAAAGGTAAGGTAAAAGGTCGCAAATAAAATCTTATTTTATTATGTTTATATTTAAATGTGACAAAGACATCAAACAATTAATGTGCAATACCAACTCACGCTTGACCATATTTTTATTGAAGGCAACTTAGCATTGCAACTTTCAAAACTTCCTCGTGTATCCGTCGTATTGACAATAAAACCATCAAGACGGTTTGACGCCGCAATATTATTGTATTTAATATGTTCAATTAATTATTATCAATTCTTACTTCTTACTAATATTACAAAGCTGAAAGTTTAGATGTTTGGATGGATGTTTGTTACTCAATCACGCCAGAACGGGTGAACTACGGGAAGGATCTAGATGAAATTTTACACAAGAGATAGATCAGTCTGGAATAGCACACTACTTTTTATCCCGGAAAAATGTACGGTTCCCGTGGGATAGGTTTGTTCTCGTTTGTCTAGAGGCGTACCCGAGCGAAGCAAAGGGTGAGCCGCTAGTATATAATGTAAAGGTGGCATTTCAATTACTTTTTTATGTTTATTATGGAGAGAAAACCTTGAAAAAGGTTGTGATAACCTCGATCGTTTACAATAGCATAAAGTTGGCGCGATTAATAGCACGTTTAAACTAAATAAGGACAAGGAAAAGCCAAACAAATGTTTTTAAATATTTATTTCTTAAATATTTTTACATTCATGGGACAACGTCGTGGTCCACCGGTGGGCGGTGGATCTTGATGAAACTGCTTATTATATTACTAATTACTATTATCTATATCTACTAGCACAAAATCATTATTTTTTTTTTTATCGCAGCAAGCACACTATAATTATTATTAAACTACTGCAGCATCTATAATTATAAAAATCAAAAAAGTCTGCGTATTTTTGTACGCTGTAAACACTCAACGAATTTGACTAAAATTCAGAATACAAGATTATATACTAGGCTAGCGACATAACCTCGCTTCGCTCGGGTGCGTGTCGGTGGTACGTGTTATTTTTTATGAGCGAAACTAATTCTTTTTCTAAGAAGCTTAAGTTACTCCTTATAACATCAGCAACCTACCAGTGAAATTTCCCTCAAAATCAGTCCAGCCGTTTCGGAACCAGAACAAACAGACAGACAGACAGACGAAAATTTTTTTTTTTTTATAATTACCACATAAACTTTCATACGCATTTAGTAAAAAGCTGTTATTTTGACATTACAAACATACACTTCAATTTTATTTATCTGTATAGATGATAGATTTACATAAACTGTTTCGAATGAACCTTCAATTCCATTATTTTTTTTTAATTATATATTTTTAATGAGTTCAAGAGCAATAGCCTAAAGTTTTAAGCTTCGACCAGAAAAAAATTCATATAAAACTTTATCAAGCTGAAAGAATGACAACGCTATTATATAGGCACATCCAATAATATGCCTTGAGGTCATCATTATTAGTGCCAGAATAAATAGAAATAAAGCGATGTGCGAAGCCACAGACTATAACAAGTATAGAAATATAACAATTAGGTCATTTATTGTATAATTAAAAAAAAATATGGTATAAATATGATTAACGATCGCTGGCGGAAAGTTTACAGCATGAGAATTATCAAGGGATGGTTAATGTAGGTCAGGTTGAGGGAGCTTTGGAATCTATTGAATAAAATATTTCTTGAATAAATATAAGGTATTATACTAGCGACTTACCCTCGCTTTGCTTGAGCGCGTCCTACGTACGTTTTAACTTTTTTGAGCGGAACCCTAATTATTTTCTAAAACAAAAGTAGCCTAAGTCACTCTTTATAACATCAGCTATCTGCCAGTGAAGTCCCGTCACAATCAGTCCAGCCGCTCCGGAGATTAGCCGGAACAAACAGACAGACAGAGATTTAAAAAAAAAAAATTTCTAGTAGGTACTACATAATTTCATATGCATTTAGTAAAAAGCTATTATTTTGACATTACAAACAGACACTTCATATTTTATTTATCTGTACATATGTACAGATTAAAAAGACTTAATTAAATAGCAAGTATATTGTGGATGTGTACTACAAGCTTTTATATAAGTTGTTTCTTTCTTTATATCTCCGACATATTGGTCCAAAATACTAAAACATTTTTCAAGCATAGTGCTTTTCGATTAAGCTGAAATTTGGCATAACTACGGCGTTACTTCGTGGACAATCCATTATAGAACTTTTTTTTTTTTTTTATGAGCAAGCCTAACACCTACAGACATTTGTACATACGTCTGTGCCTTTTTTGAGCTATTTTTACGTTATGTTGTTATTTTTTTCTTATTATATTTGAGATAGATTCGTGCGTGTACAATTTTAGAATCAAAAATGTTGCGTCAAAAAAAGCTAAACAAAAATATGGGATCGGGAACTATGGATGTTATAGAATACGTGGTCGGAAGATATAGCATTACTATGTTCACCTAAATAGTTCATAATTTAAAAAAAAAATCAAGGCAAAGTCACAGCTCGTTTGCAATTTTGCTAGTAACGTAGGTTGCTAGGTACCACTTTATATTCCAAGTGACTTAATAGCTTAGCAAAGCTAGCTAGTGTTTTCTCCCGGCTCCACCCACGCAATTTTACACATTCCTTTATATATAGAGTATGTATGTATGTATGTACGTACATATGTATCTATGTACCTACTCTGATGCTATATACCGTAGTTTCTTCAAAACCAGTTCAGTTGATTTTTGTTAGCTGGAGTAACAAACATCGATCCTCTCATACATTCAGAGTTTATAATACTAGTACCTAACATATAAATATTGTATTTATGTATATCATATGCATAATAGAAAATTAAATTACAATAAAAATTTAATAAAATAAAAACGGACTTCAAAAAGATACTAAACAGTCAATAGAAACAAAAGGCGACGCTTTGTGTGCTTCGAAAATATCTGATTAGGTATCTATATAGTAAGTGAAAACTACCAATCAGTTATTTTTAACTTTTTAGTGTTTATTTCTTTTTTTTTTTTTTTTGAAGTCGGTTTTTATTTTTATTTTTTAAAGTTTTCATTTTTTCCTTTTTAATGTAGACATAATAGTAGCAGAGTAAGAAGAAAGTATTTTAATAAAATATTCGCTTTAGCAGTTTAAATTAGTTTGATGCCAATTTTTATATGAAGACTGACAAACGCAAATTCGCTTTTATTAGTAACACTTAAAAATTCTGGCTCGAAAATACAATCCTAATGTATGTGGCTTGTCAAATCAAACAAAATAAGCCCAAACTCAAAGTATCCACTATTAGCCGTTGAAGAGTTCCAGCTGTCCACCTTCTGGCCTTACCATCAGATCAGGTCGACGATACCGAACCACTGCACTATCAACGAAAACAGAAAAACTTGCAAAGTTTCAAGTCAAGATAATTAAAAGTAGAGAAATTTTTCATTACCTATTTTATTCCACCCTTGGGAGTGGTATTTTTTTTTTTCAAATTTAAATGGGACCAATCTGGAAGCATACACTTCTAAAAAACAAAAATTATCCAAATCGATTAATGACTGAGTTCAGAGGTAACAAACATAAAAAAAGAACTGATCTTCGCTTTCTACCCTGGAACTTGCGGAGACTGTCAGACTAGCAGTTTTAATTATTCAAAAAAATAAAAAAAAAAAATAAAAAATTCGCTCAATGGCCAGCACTAATCTAGCACATTGTACACCTAAATAATGATTAATTAATGATGCAATCTTTGTATTTAACCCTGTAACTTGCTAAGACTGTCATATAGAAGTTTTCATTAAATTAAAAAAAAAAAACATTTTTTTTTTCATTAAATAAGAAAAATAAATTCGCTAGATTGCTAATAACATATCACCAGCACTCATTGAATATTAAATTTTACGTATTTTGCCTTAGTGTTATATTGAGTTAATAACGGCCTTTGAAGGAATACACTTCCAGCTTAATTATAAGTTAGCAGTATTCTAATTTTATGCCAATCTATAAGAGCATCAAATTTTAGCTTTAGGCATTAAATAAGGGTTAATTGTTAAGCGTTTCTGCTCATTATGCCATGACAGCACTATGATAGACGTTAAAAGTAATCATAACAAAGCTGTGGTACATTTCTTTACTGAAACTTATATTATGTGACCACCTTATAACTTATACATTAAAAAAAAAAAGAGTGCGTGTATGAATGTGTACACGCGCAAGAACCAAAACTTCTGTAGGTTATCGGTACTCTTTATGAAATTCAATTTATGTTTTATATAATGAGGATAGGAGATTTACTTAAAAAAAAAATATTATCGATTTAAAACCAATGGAGATATTTTGATGAAATTCGGTATGATGATAGCTGGTTATCCGGGTCAACATATAGGATACTTTTTACTGCGGGAAAATATCTCATCTCTGAGAAATCTATACTAAACGTTAAAACGTAAGTAGGGACGAATCCGAGCGGAGCGAGGGCGAGTCACTAGTATGAAAAATATATGCAAATAAAGAAAATTACGCCAATTGAGTACCTCTTTTGAAGTCAATCTAAAATTAGTAGCTCTTTAGCGAGCTAAATTTTATAAGGAGGCAAGTAAATCTATCTATCACAATGAAAGTATACAATGTCTTCAAAAATGGATTCAATCAAGGAACCTTTAATATGCTCTTATACAGCGGATTACAAAGACGATCTGGCAGAGGATAAATGGAGTCGAATAATAACAGAAGGAATTTGCCAAAGTACGTGCCCTATAAATCTATTTGAAGTTCAGTATAGATTTTTCAGAGATATTTTCTACGATAAAAAGTATCCTACATATATGTTGTCAGGTCATAGACAGACAAAAATTATAAAAACTATAAATTCGGTCTCTGTATCGATAATAATGACTATTTCAATAAGGTTTTCCAAAAATATTATATGTATAGATAACATACGTATATACTACTAGCGACTTACCGTCGCTTCGCTCGGGTGCGTCCCTAGGTACGTTTTAATTTTTTTGAGCGGAACCCTAATTCTTTTTCTAAAATAAAAGTAGCCTAAGTTAACTTTATAATACCAGGTATTTGTCAGTGAAATTAAAAACTAGGTGCATAAGTTGTTGTGTACTAATCTATAGAAGTTACTGTAGTTTTTTAACTACCCCACGGGAACTCTTTAATTTTCCGGGATGAAAAGTATCTAAAATGTTGACCGGCGATATAAGGTGCAACCACCATGCAAAATTTCATTTAAATCGGTTTAACAATTTCGGAGATTAGTCCGTACAAACAGACAAACAGAGAAACAAAAAAAAAAAAAAATTTGGATTTGTTCTATTTCTCTTCTTACATCCTCGTGACTCGGTTTTTAGCATTTTTTTTCTATGTACAGACATTCGACCTCTACAGTTTTATTATATGTATAGATATACTCATGTTCATATATTATGTACGTATATAAGTCGATATTTTTATATCAAGCCGTAAAAAGTGCCCAGGGACCCGAGTGAAGCTAAGTCACTCGTACTAGCACCAACAGCAAAATCGCATTTTTTACCGGACTCCGCCCATATTATTTAATTTTAAGATAGATCTATACTCTATTTTAATATTTATAAAGAGGCAGAGTTTGTTTGTTTGAACGCGCTAATCTCAGGAACTACTAATCCGATTTGAAAAATTCTTTTTGCATGATTAGATAGCCCGTTTATTGAGGAAGGCTATAGGCTATATATCATCTAATATATAAATATCTCGTGTCACGGTGTTTGTGGTCACACTTTTTATGATTTTAATGATTTTTTTTTTTGTGTATTTGGTTACCCCAAACTATATATAAAAGTATATTCTGGTATATATACATAACAGGTATGAGAATAGGACGTAAAGTATTTTTCACCATCCTACCCCCCATGTTCTAATCGCGATTTTAATATTTTTGTATGAATACTGTATAACATAAAGCCAGAGTTTTTTTGCAGATTGAACGCGGGCGTAGCCGCGGGTTCTTCTTATATAATATACTAGCGACTCACCCTCGCTTCGCTCGGGTTCGTCCCTAGATTGCTTTCCAAAACAAAATTAATTAATTTGGTTTTAATTTTTTTCGTGGGACCCTATTTTTTTTCTAAAAAGTAGCCTAAGTTACTCCTTATTACATCAGCTATCTTCCAGTGAAAGTCGCCGTCAAAATCGGTCCATCCGTTTCAAATATTAGCCGGAACAAACAGACAGACAGACAAAATTTTTAAAAATTATGTTTTTCTTTAAGTACCGTATATAATTCCATATGCATTTAGTATAAAGCTGTTATTTTGACATTACAAACAGACACTTCAATTTTATTTATCTGTATAGATGTATAGATAATAATATATCTATTCCATATTAACCGTTAAAACGTATCTAGGAACGAACCCGAACGAAGCGAATCTGAGTCGCTAGTAATAAAATAATTATACAATATACGTGTTCAAGTTTCCTTTTATAATATCGATATTCAAATGGATCCCCGCCGTCTTTTCACACAATAGCGGGGCAACTTTTAGAATGTAGATGATATATTTTTAAAGAAATAATTTAAAGATTATGACGACACGTTTGGCTCAGTTTGTAGTGACCCTACCCTACTTGCTCTGCCAGCAGTCGTAGGTACGAGTCCCGATGGGGGCATTATGAGCACGAATGTTTGTACTCCAGTCATGGAAGTTTATATTTATAACTAGCATTTCCCGCGGCTCCGCCCGCGTTCAGATGATCAAAAATCAAATTCTTAGGTTTTACACATTAGTATTCTCTTACATTATACATTACTTTCATTGCGCACCGCATGATTGGAATGGCAGTGATTGTCAATGCCACAAAGGTTCCTCCGTTAAATTGATTTTTTTGTTTTAGCAATAACATTTATGTATGTCTATACCTCTGTTTTGTTTGTTTTTTTAGTTTTGGGCGATAAACTCTCAAACTACGGAATTAATTTTAATCATTTTTTACTAACAGACAGCTATAGATTAACTTAATATATAGCTGATTATTTAAATTACATAATGATAACTTTTCTTAATTAGCGCTAGCTAGTAATATTTTCCAAAACGATTTTCAAAAGAAAGTGTAATAAGTAAATAATTCTAAGCGAATACATTTTTTTATTTCATATGGCTCTGCTAATATGATTAAAGTCGTAAGCATTTTATTGTGTCCTTTAAGCCTTTACCTTCCAAGAAAAGGTGTCAAGAAAAAGTGAAAAAGTTGAGGTAAAACAGTTCCTAAAATACTTTTTCATAGTTTTTGAGATATGAAATATTTTTAGTTACCCGCTTTGGCAGTTTAACAGCCATAAACTTGTTTTCCATAAAATGTTATAAAATAATATAAATTGAACTTATTTTTACGGTGCAAAAAATGAGTAGGTATTGTGGAAACGTAAATATTATTCGTATTTATTTTAGTGTTAACCATACAAAACACGTAAGTAAGAAAAACAACACAGCATTTTGCTATACGAAACCTAAAATGCGCGAGTTGGATTTACATTTGCCCAATTTTTACATTAAAAGATTAAAAAACATTAACATTATTTACTAAACAATAAAAATTTACAAATATTCTCATTTGAAAATTGTTTCGGCCAACAAAATATTACTAATATGTTACTAATTTATAAAGCCAAAAAGTTTGTTTTATTAAAAATTTAAGCACGGGCAGGGCCGCGGGTAATTTAGTAGTAATTATAGTAAAGTCATAGAAAGGTTATATCTGTGCATTTTTTTTTTTTTGGATAAAACTACGTATTTTAAAAACACATGGCGACATCTATTGTCAAATAGCTAAATAACACATAAATAAATTTTCATTAAAATAACAATTTAATGAATAAAATAGCGCTGTTAATATTTCTTTTAAGATAAGTTTTTTTAATAGTTTTAACATAATATAATATAATATATATATAATAGTTACCTTGCTAAAATATTAATAGCATCATCGTGCTTTTACTTTAACCAGTTTTTGTTTTTTTTTCTCAGAAATGAGATATTTGCCTGCGGTAAAAAGAATCCTATGTGTTGACCCGGATAACCTGCTATTACCATACCAAATTCCATAAAAATCCCTCTAGTGGTTTTTCTGTGATGCGGTCACATTCAGACAGACAGAAAAAAATCTAAAAACTATAGATTCGGGCTCTATATCGCTAATAATGAATATTTCAATAAGATTTTCCGAAAAAATATTGAATTTAGGGGTTCGGCTCAGTTACAATTTTATTGTATGTATAGTTACTAATTTATGAAGTGAAAAAGTTTGCTTTACTGATAATTAATAATAATTTAAACACGGGCGGAGCCGCGGGTGATTTAGTAGTAATTCTTATAAAATCGAAAAAAGGTCATATCTGTACATTAAAATTTTTGGGATTAAAACTATGTATTTTAAAAACACATGGCGACATCTATTGTCGAATATCTAAATAACACATAATAAATAAATATTAATTAAAATAACTATTTTAATGGATAAAATAGCGCTTTTGATAATTTGATTTCCAAGATAAGCTATTTTTATAGTTTTTACCGTATTTTGTAAGTTACCTTGCTAAACTGTTTACAAATAGTATCGTCGTGGTTTTGTTCCTTTGTAGTTTTTGTATTTTTTTTTTTTCAGAAATGAGATATTTTCTCGCGGTAAAAAGTATCCTATATGTTGACCCGGATAACCAGCTATCATCATACCAAATTTCATCAAAATCCCTCCAGTGGTTTTTCTGTGATGCGGTAACAGACAGACAGACAGACAGACAGACAGACAGACAGACAGACAGACAAAAATTCTAAAAACTATAGATTCGGAATCTGCATCGATAATAATGTCTATTTCAATAAGATTTTCCAAAAAATATTTAATGTACAGATTCGGCTTAGTTAGAATTTTATAATATGTATAGATATGTATGTATTTAAAGTTATTATAATATGTGTAGTGTATCAACTATCTTATATCCATAACACAAGTCTCGTAAGCTCACCATGGAACTATATGGTGGTGTGCGTTAATGTTCCAACACATTCATATTTATTTAAAGACCTGAAAATACCATAGGGCTTTATCCCGGTACGTTGATTGGCTCCCATAGAATATCTTACAATGCTACTGTTGTGTTACACAATTTACTATTTATGTTAAACTCAATTTCATACACCTTGTTAAATTTTTAGATGCCCTTATTCAGACCTTTTTAAGGTCACATCAGAGGACGAAAATTATGTTCTCTCAGACATGAAAATTTCTTCACGAGGTTTTCCTTCACCGTAATGCGAAATTAGTATGTGTTATTTTTTTTTTTTTTTACTATCAATCTATCGCAGGGGTTCCCAAACTTATTTTGTCTACTGCCCACTTTGACAATAAATTATTTTTTAGCGCCCCCATTTTTTCACCTACTAAGAGTCCTCCTAGCTACATGAAATTACAAATCGCCCCCTAAGCCTCTACACAATGCCCCCATTTTTTCTCTGGGTCTCTTACCGCCCCCCTTTAGGCCTACAGCGCCCACAAGGGGGCGTTATCGCCCACTTTGGGAAAGACTAATCTATCGAGTGTGAGGCAACAAAATGTCTAAACACTTTAATCAGGAAATCTTGCATAAATCAAAAGAGTTTGAGCTTAGTCATGATGAAATTATGTTTTCCCAATATAAATCTATTATAGGCACACATAAATAAAACTAAAGTGTCTGTTTGTAATGTCAAAATAATAACTTTATACTAAATGTGTATGAAATTATATACGGTACTTATAAAACACATTTTTTTTTAATTTTTGTCTATCTGTCTGTTTGTTCCAGCTAATCTCCGAAACGGCTAGACTGATTTTGAAGGGACTTTCACTGGTAGATAGCTGATATTATAAGGAGTAACTTAGGCTAATTTTATTTTAGAAAAAGAATTAGGGTTTCGCTCAAAAAAAATTGAACGTACCTAGGGACGCACCCAAGCGAAGCGATGGTAAGTCGCTAGTAGTAAATATAATATACATTTGTAATATTACACTTTAATTTTTAGGCATAAATCAAATCCATGGTTGCGTAGATAACAACTTAAAAATATCTATTCGTCTTACTTCTTATACTAATTATAAATACGAAAGTTTAGTTTAATGTTTGGATTTTTGTTACTCAATCACGCCAGAACGGCAGAACGGATCTGGATGAAATCTGGCACAGAGATAGGTATATTTTGTAACAGCACATAGGCTACTTTTTATCCCGGAAAAATATGCAAGTCCCGTGGGATAATTTGTTTGTTTTTTTTTTATTATTTATAATAAATAATATATTAAAAGACACTATAAATATAAAAGAATAATTTTTGTGTTTCACATTTTCATATTACTCTTTGTTGCAAATTACTAATTAGCAGCAAAAACAAAATTTCCGTAAAATTAGTTATTACAGAATCAGTAACTCTACGTAATTTCTTTTTTAATTTTCTAATTCTCAGCAAAATTATAATATAATCGAGACTATGAGGCTTCTTCATTACAACATAACCATTTAAGTGAAGCTAAATTCACATATAGAGTAGTTGTGGGATTTCAATGGCTATGATTAGCAGATTCAAGTTTCAATATAAAAAAAAAAAACTTGCCAGTGAAAAGCGTATTGGCATCCATTATATCCGTGTTATATTTTTTTAATACTCAGGCCATAATTTTTTATATAAAAAAAAAAATAGGTAGGTCAAGTTAGTAGACTTAAAATAAGTTAACTTTTTAAACAAAAAGTATTTATATACATAATGTTGAGACGCTTTTGTTATTTGACTCAAGGAACTCTACTTTTTAGATTATCAAGGACAGCATTTGTGGCACAACTTTTCGTTTTTAATAAGAACATTAAAAAACGGTTACAAAACCATTGATTATAAGGCAATGTTTACAATCAAATTCAACAGCGCGGTGACGTAATACAAGACAATGTGCGCACGGGCTTACAGATAGGCTTCGTAGTGTGCGTGTCGGACATGGACACATTGCATATAGGCTTTGTGAACACCGCCCGTGCAAACCTAATTAGGCCGACATTTAAAAAAAAAACTCCACAAGTTTTATTATTAGTGTGGAATTAATTTATCACGCATTTAGCTTATCCATTGTTATGAACGTATACGAAACTTTTAGCCTTGAAACTTCTTATCGTTTAGAGCGAGCGGCTGGCGCGTTGTGCGAGTGCGGCGTTGCCAGCGTGCGCGGGGCGAGCGCGCTACTGCGTCTTAATTTTACAATTGCGTCCGCCATCTTGTTTTCATTTATCAGATGCAACTCGCTATGATCATCTGATCATTCCCACTTTTTTTTATTATTATTTGTTTTGTTGGAAACAGCAGTAATGTAAAAACAAGTCTAACCGAGACGTTTAGGAGCTAATATAGGAAACTTTAGATTACGGTCAGGTCGTTACGTAACAGCTGAAAAGAAAACGCATCCGATATTTCATTTAACACTAACATTTAAGCTGGAGATAAATCGAGAGCAGATATGGATATGCATGCGATACGTGTACGGTGTACATAATATGATCGCGGTCGGGGATCGTAGGCATATCCATAGCTAGCTAAGTGTCGGCGCAATATGGTTGGGAGATACGTACATTGAGGTCGGACCACGGCTTGCGGGGCGCAGGCCCCGCAGTCACAGGGCACCATTCGGGCCGACCGACAACCAGATACATCACAAATACGGACATTTCAACGAGAATACCACGGTATCGATCACGCACAGGCGCCATTTTGAACCGACACTGAGCGCTGTGTCGCGTCTCGCGGTGTTGCCACGTCGCAAGTTTGCGACGCGCTTCTATTTCGAGCTCGCTCCCCCCTACGCCGCCGGCCGTGACGCTCGCGCGGCGACCGACAAAACATTCACGACTATCGGCCGCTCGGCGATGCCTACGCCGCGCCACCTATGCCATGTATAAATATGAAATCGAGTCGGCCACGGGCGGACGGACCGATGTAATGGCCGACATGATAACACAGTACATGTATACAGTACGGTATAGCGACGTAGCGATCCACCGGCTTTCACCGGAGCGGGGCGAGGCGCGGCCGCGCAGTGCATGTGCCATTGGCCACCGCAGAGATCGATAGACAAACAGCGGCGAGGACGCCGACCTATATAGCATAGTGCGCCTTAACGCCGTAGCAATAGAGGCGGGTTCGCGCTGGCTGCCACTATAAACAAACTGCCGCACAACCACACCGACGTACTCGGCGTACGTACACACTAACACAGCGTAGAGACGACGCGGGGAACGGCAGAGCGCGGCCCGACCGATGAATGTATATCATCATGTAGGTATTATGGCACTTTTCTAGAGTCGAAATTCCTATGCCCGGCGCACCCAGCGCTCTCCGATGAAGGACAAAGGGCCGATTTCACGCGAAAAACAAAGGGAAACGCCGGTATCACTCGGCACTTGCTTGTTTACGATCATTGGATTTTTTTACACAATTAAACGAACGTCGCGTTGCCAAGTCGTCGTCGTTGAGAGCGCGCGGTGTATCATTATGAAATTAACAAATTTTTTGACAATACTTTCGATTCCAACTGGAATATGCTCGGAATGTGACGGGCGTTCAATATTTATATTAGATTTTATATTATGAAGCGTCCAGCGTATGAGAGGGCCCAGGTGTGGACATGTCATACAGACAATATGGAACTAAGATTTAACTTTCTGACTACCAGTTTATCGAATGTAATAGAAAAAGTAATTAGATATAATGAAAAATGTATATAATAGACTTCGAATAGGATAAGACGCAATCTGTCAACTGGGCACTTACCTGTATTTTTACTCAAAACGGCTTTCTCTCTTCTTTATATTCACGGGAATGTCACTTGTCGTCGTTATAAACAAGTAGATTACGGTATTTTGAGATTTTGAGAAGATTTGATATGCACAAAAAAAATATACATTACGTTAAGCAAACGTCCTACGCGCATAGAGACCGAATGCGAACTGTTGGTTTAGACTTTAGTTTGGGTCGGTTGGTGGTGGAGGGCGGCGGGCGGAAAACCGGAGAATGGGTGAGCGAGGGAGCGAGAAAGGACAGTTACTTTTTTATCAATATACAAATTAAATTGAATTAAAGTAAATTAATGTAGCTTAAAAATCATATAACATATTTAAAAGAGTATTAGTATTCAAAATAATATGTCAATGCACTGTTTTGATAAATGGGTTTCGATATTGACATCCGTTCACATTTTGATTGAAAGCTAAGCGCTTACACTATAGTACTTTGTGAGTGTGAGTGCTATTATATCACAGGGAGGTAACCGATGTTGCCAACTTTTGCATAATTAATGTAATGTATATTTTCATTAGTTTTAAATTATTTATTAATTGATATCATCTAAGCAAAACCAAATATTAGTAAGAAAATATCTTTTATGTTGTACTTATACCTTGGACTATAGGTATATAAAGATATATTAAATTTACTTTAATAAAATATAAACTAAATAGAATATATGTATGTATAAATACAATACGATGTATAAATACCCATAAATAGAACGTGAGTAGCTAATTAATAAAGGATTCATCGTTAATGACATCAAATTATAGCTCGGACTCTAATTTTTAATTATTTTTTTGAAGAGAACAAAACATAAAACGTACGACTATTTAATAAAGTAATAAATATACAAAATTCATAATTTATAAACGAATTAATATAAATAATAATTAATAAACCAATTCAAATAATTATGCTATTTAGTCCAGAGTTCACTTTTTCAAACAATAAAGTACATTAGCTATTCAAAATACATTAGTTATTAAAAAATAATACTTTCACCATTATAAATATAATTTTAATTAAATTTAATTTCATTTTAATTTATTATTATTTATTTTATCATTTTAAAATATCTATTATTTTATTATACTTATTTTTGTACATTAATAATATCATAATAATATTATTTTCAAACAACCAATCACAATCGAGTGCGTGTATTTGACAGAAAAGATTAACTATCGTAACACGTCGTACAAATTTTAAAGTCATTTTACCGAGATTATCAAGAAATTACACATCTATTAACTAAAAATTCTTCAAAATGCGGTTAAGCACTGCAATCTTAAGTTTTACAATTTTATTCATTGCAGTTTCAGCCAAGATAGACCCACGGAATTTGAAATGCTTAGGTTTGTTTATATGAATTTTTATTTAGTTTTAATAAATATTAATAAATTATAAATAACATGATATAATTGATTCCAGTTTGTCGTACTACATTTGAAGAGCTAAACGCGGTAATAAAAGGAGTTGAAAAATGGAAAAAAGTTGATGTGAGTATTTAATAATATAGTTTTCCTTGTTCCTGGACTTGTACCTATTCATGTAATTTATGTATTAGTTATAAAATTTGGATGTTAATATAAGTTTGGTTCTAAATTTAGAGTCTATTTTAAAATTTATTTATGATATATGGTGTAATTTTTGTTAACTATTCATATATTTATATACTATTTTTAATTTAGATATTTTGTTGTAATATTTAGTATTAATAGGATTAGGATAATATATTCATTTACTCAATAATGCGGAAGTAGTAAGTTAAAAAAAACATCTAAAACTTGTTTCCGAGTTTTTCTGAAACAGTCGGACTTGATGTTATATAATTTTATTTAAATTTTGTTATTCTGATTAGTGTATATGGATATTTCTACTCCCCTAAACAAACGATAAGAACAGCTTCTAGTTGATCATGGTCTTGAATACCTTAGTAATTAACTAAAGATATTCAAAATATGTTTAATAATAGTTATTTTATAATTACATTAGAACGTAATAGATAGATGGGCGGCGGCAGAATTATTTCCAGAGATATGCATCTGCTTCTTGACATTAAACTACTAACTAATCTTTATATTTGGGTGCTCTCCTAAAATCCACCTGGTCGCACAGTTTTGTCCTACTTTTCTTTCTATTTGCAACATATTTTTTTTTTTGATTTTGAAATTGTAAATGCACGAATCCATCTCAAATAAAATAAAAATAATAACAAAACATAAAAATAGCTCAAAAAAAGGCACGGACGTATGTTGTGGTCATTAGACTTAAATAAAAAAAAAAACTAATCTTTATATAATTAACTTTATAATTTTTATTCATATCTTATTTATCATTTTTTACTTTGAAGATATATAAATTTAAACAGGGATTTTACTCATATAATTTTATTTTTTTTACTTTTCCTATAAATTTTCCTGCATGGAGAAAAATGTGCAACGTTTATGAGAGAGGGAGCATGCAATGGATTCCCTTACACATGAGTGTTAGAACATAAACTAAAATGAATTTAAATTATTTTACAAAGTTTTCAATTTTTATATACATAAATAAATGAGACAATTTTATTAAATAACATGTTTTTTAAAATGGCTCCAAAGTTACATACAAACTAAAAAACAATTGTTTCCTCATAATACGCAGTGTAAGATTACTAATGTTATTTACTTTTATATATTTTTGCCTCTATACAAATTCTTTAGTTATTTGTAAGTAAATGAAGTAAAATGTTTGTTTTTTACCATATTTATGGTATTATAAGTTGATTTATTGATGTCATGAAAATATTACTTATTTCAGGTTGGTAATTTCCGGATGGATGCACAGGGTAACACGATGCAGCAAAAGGTGCCCGCTCATAGATCTGCTGTGTACATTTCTGAAGTGATTGATGGCATATGTAAGTTTATTAACATTCTTATACTCCTTGTCGTGGTAACATAGACGACCATTCATTTTCCATATATGAAATTTTATGTAGTTTTTGTGTGAAACTGTAACAAACACCCATACATCTATACATTGAGGCATCCAGATATCCATACATTCTCACAAACTTTCGCATTTGTAATAATTAGATTAATTAGTAGGATTTTATTATCCTTTATCATTACTTAATAAAAAACAATTAAATAAAATATTTTTTTATTGATGACTAGTTACTTACTTCTTTTCACTCGAGTGCATCACAAAGCTTGAATGGTTTAGATACGCATAAAAGACAAACATTAAAAAAAAAAAAACTTTTTTTGCACTAGGAATCGTAGGCAGCGTTTCAATTAAAAAATATATATACCTTATTTGAGAAATGATTCCCCATACAAACTTTCATCGCCTTTATTACTCCCTTAAGAGATGATTTCCAGGATAAAAACTATCCTATGTCCTTCCCAGGGTCACAAACTATCTCCATACCAAATATTATCTAAATCGATTCAGCGGATTAAGCGTGAAAAGGTAACAGACAGGCAGACAGTTACTTTCGCATTTATAATATTATTAGTATAGATAACCCGTCAGAGATTCATCACAATCGGATCTATGGTTTAGTAATGCATATAGGACAAACATACTAACATTCATTTTTATTTGTATACTAGCGACTCACCCTCGCTTCGCTTCGGGTTCGTCCCTAGACAAAAACGTCTATCCCACGGGAACCGTACATTTTTCCGGGATGATATATACCCTATAGCCTTCCTCAGTTAACGGGCTATCTAATGCAAAAAGAATTTTTCAAATCGGATTAGTAGTTGCTGAGATTAGCGCGTTCAACCAAACAAACAAACAAACTCTTTAGCTTTATAATATTAGTATAGATATAGATGGGCATTTTTGCAACAAAATTAATTGTACAAATACCTGTATAATTCAAGGACTGAACTATTATGAAATAGTGATAATACAAGATAATATATTACGAGATAAACTATATCTTATCTCTGAGTTAATCCATACTATATACTACTGCGTTTAATTATGAGTTTTAAAAAAAATTAAGATTTTATTTTACAAAATTATAAAAAATAAAAAAACTATAAGAGCAATTCTTCTATACATAAAATAAAATTGTAACTAAGCCGAATCTATACATTAAATATTTTTTAGAAAATCTTATTGAAATAGACATTACTATCGATACAGAGGACGAATGTATAGTTTTTAGAATTTTTGTCTGTCTGTCTGTCTGTTACCGCATCACGGAAAAACCAGTGGAGGGATTTTGATCAAATTTGGTATTATGATAGCTGGTTATCCGGGTCAACATATAGGTTACTTTTTACTGCGGGAAAATATCTCACCTCTGAGAAATCTATACTAAATTTTAAAACGTAACTAGGGACGAACCCTAGTGGAGCGAGGGTGAGTCGCAAGTATAATATACCTAATAATGAGATTTTTTTTAATAATTCTTATCACTATAAGAATTAAACCTGTTTTTTTTTTAAATATAAGAAAATAGATTTAGAATATGAAAAAGAATATATAAAGAAATTAAATAAAAAACTTTTTGCTTTCAAAATTACTCTTAAAGTGGTTATTAGTTGGTTATTCTATTCTGTAAAGTAGAAATTCTTTCTTTTCAATAAGAAGAAGAAGAAAAGGTGTTTTATATGTGTGCAGTATATTACTACCCATGCAGTATAATAATATATTCATTAAATAAAAAAATCATTTAAATTAATAAATAAATAAAAAATAAATAAAAAAATGTCAAGCATTTGTCCGTTCGTCGACACGTTGACACATTGTCCGTTCTTCTGTTTGTATGTATGTCTGTCAAGACCCTTTTTCTCATTATGGCTCGGAGGTATCAAGTTGAAATTAATATCAAATATTCAGGTCTGTAATTCCTTGGAGCTGTGGAAAAATAAATTAAACTTTTAAGTCAACGCAATCAAAATATAAGGCCGTGTATGCCGCATATTTTAACACTCGTAAGAGAATCAAAACCTATATGGTACTTCCCGTTGACATAGAATCGTGAAATTTGGCAAGACGCAATTAATATTTTATTTTAATTTACAGTTATAAATATAATAATGGCAACACTAAATATAGATTACTAATCAATAAAGTTTCTAAAAAATTGTAATAATAATTATTATAATAACAGCGAAAATTATATAAATAACATTCCATATTCATGTATAACAGTAATTAAAATTATAAAAATGTTTAAAATTAAAATTAATAAATATTGTAAGGTACTTTGGTGCCAATTTTCAAGTTTTTTTTAATTCATTTTGTTATTTTATGGGTAGGCTGTCTGTGACAACTATATAATACCTTTGAGACATCTAACAAGTCAGTCTCTCCCGTGACCATGTGCGCTGTGAAGCATTCGAAACGTCGGGAACCAAAAATCAAAATAAATCCGCGAAGAAATCCGAAAAGATAGTTTTATTTAAAAAGACGCAATGTCTTGTAGCACAAGTAATGGGAAAAATCCGAAAACCGTAAATGTTTAGTTTCATCACAAACCCTCTATAAATCTATACTAATATCATAAAGAGCAAAGATTTGTATTTTTGTGTGTGTGGGTGTTTTTAATGAATAAACTCAAAAACTACTGTGCCGATTTCAAAAAACTTTCACCATTGGAAAGCTACATTCACCCTGAGTGACATAGGCTATATTTATTGCTAGAAAAGATTAGGGATCCCTACTAAAACTTAAGTAACGTAACCCAAGGTGTAAAAAAGTGCCCTAAAACGTCTTTCTCGTCGCATGCGCTGCGGAAACTATTGATGATAGAACAAAAGTACGTTCTACAATATTAAAGAACATGTCAATTTCTACAAAAAACTTTGCGATTACACACACACACATATATATATATATATATATATATATATATATATATATATATATATATATATATATATATATAATATAGTTTATTCTACCGTAAAAACGTTCCTAGGGACCGCGAGCGAAGTGAGGGTGAGTCGCTATTTATATTAATATTTAATATTTATTTAATTATTATCAGGCAAGAAGATGGACGACTACGTGCGCGTATACTACAAATCGACGGGCAAGCTGGCCATCATGCAATTGCTTCTGCCAGGTGGTGGGATGAACCCGGAATTCTCCAAGACCAAGTTTGTCACTGATGACGACCTGAACAAGAGCTTGGAGTATTATGTCAGTTGGTTTTTAATGGTTTTTGGTTTACAGTGGAAAAAGATGAGATTGAAAACGTTATCATTAATTGCAAAGTATCCTTAATTGTACTTAAAAAAAAGAGAAAACAAAAAAAAAACAACGTGTGTGTGTACTTATGTACGCATGTAAGAAGTTATACTTCTTTGGTGTAACAGAACAAAATAGCTAAAGATTTCATCCCGTATGTCACAACTCTCTGTTTCACATAATACTTTCTTAGATTTACGCGAATATTTGACATTTTAAATAAAACTATCTTTTCGGATTATTTCGCGGATTTATTTTGATTTTTGGTTCCCGACGTTTCGAATGCTTTACAGCAATCATGGTCACGGGAGAGACTAAGGTATTAGACATCTCAAAAGCGTTATATACTTGTTACAGACAGTGCCTACCCACAAATTTACAAAAATGCTTTTGAAAATTAAAAATGGCACCAGAGTACCTTACAATATTTGTTGATTTAAATTCTAAACATATTAAAAATATTAAAAAGTTTAATAAGTATTATAATTAAATATTATTTGTTTAATTTTAGCTGTTATTATTATAAATATTACAATATTTTAAAAAACTTTAAGAATTAATAATGTAATATTATTTAGTGTTGCTATTACTATAATATGTCTAACCACAAAGAAAATCAAAATATTAATTATTTATTAAAGTATTATTATTGTTTTATATGTAATTTAGAAATTAAATTTTTTAATTTAGATTTCTAATGTAATTTTAAGATAGAATATTAAGCAACACTATCTTCACAGATAAAATATATATTAATCTGTATATATCTATATATTAATATCTCAAATCTATAACAATGATTCAGATTAATATATATTTTATCTGTGAAGATAGTGTTGCTTAATATTCTATCTTAAAATTACATTAGAAATCTAAATTAAAAAATTTAATTTCTAAATTACATATAAAACAATAATAATACTTTAATAAATAATTAATATTTTGATTTTCTTTGTGGTTAGACATATTATAGTAATAGCAACACTAAATAATATTACATTATTAATTCTTAAAGTTTTTTAAAATATTGTAATATTTATAATAATAACAGCTAAAATTAAACAAATAATATTTAATTATAATACTTATTAAACTTTTTAATATTTTTAATATGTTTAGAATTTAAATCAACAAATATTGTAAGGTACTCTGGTGCCATTTTTAATTTTCAAAAGCATTTTTGTAAATTTGTGGGTAGGCACTGTCTGTAACAAGTATATAACGCTTTTGAGATGTCTAATACCTTAGTCTCTCCCGTGACCATGATTGCTGTAAAGCATTCGAAACGTCGGGAACCAAAAATCAAAATAAATCCGCGAAATAATCCGAAAAGATAGTTTTATTTAAAACTCTCTGTTTGTAAAAGGAATGCAGCTAACTTCATCATGTCGTTTTTTTGCTGTCGGTGTGCGCGCGCATCGTAAAAACTTTACTTTCATATTTTTTTCCAAACGTGCCAAAAGAAGTATAACTTCAAAATACATAGAAAATGACGTGGAAAAAGGCGGACTTATCTCTATAAGAGATATCTTAGAGCCAACCCATGTGTGTGAGAAATAGTTTAGACACGATTACGATTACACTATAGACGACACGTTTGGCTCAGCTTGTACTGTACTTGCTGTGCCAGCGGTCGTGGATTCGAGTCCCGATGGGGGAATTCATTTGTATGATGAATATGAATGTTTTTAATCCAGTCATGGGTGTTCATATTTATAATATGTATGTATTTAAAGTTATATATGTGTAGTGTATCAACTACCTAGTACCTGGTATCCATAACACAAGCCTCGTAGCTTACCATGGAACTAGATGGTACTGTGTGTTAATGTACCAACGTATTAAACAAAAAAGTGTTAAGTAGCGGGACAGAAAAAGAAAGTGCAAAGAAAAGATAAGAAAATATATAAGAATAAGTGACAAAATAAATACTATATATATATATATATATATATATATATATATATATATATATATATATATATATATATATAAAACAAAGTCGGGGTCGTTACAACACTTATAACTCGAGAACTGCTGGACCGATTTTTATGATGTTTGTTTTGTTGGATTTTTCTTCACTCCGTATAGCAGAATAACTATTAAAACATCGGAAAATTTCACGAAAAAAAATTTTTTACAAAAAAATCTATACTATACTAAGCGTCAACACGTACGTACGTACGAATGAACAAACAAATATTTATTATCAATTGTTGATCCATTTCCAGTGCGAGCGCATGTTCGAGGAGAACGAGGACGAGATCACGGATCTGTACAAGCACCGGCCCGAGGACGACGTCATGCCCGACGCTGAGCGCGAGGTGAGTGCCTGTTTATATATACATATATCTATATGTATATATAATAATACTTAGAGATGCTCAAGCAGTTTTGTTGAAAATAATACTCAGAGATGCTCAAGCAGTTTTGTTGAAAATAATACTCAGAGATGCTCAAGCAGTTTTGTTGAAAATAATACTCAGAGATGCTCAAGCAGTTTTGTTGAAAATAATACTCAGAGATGCTCAAGCAGTTTTGTTGAAAATAATAGTCGGAGATGCTCAAGCAGTTTTGTTGAAAATAATAGTCGGAGATGCCATAAATCTTTAACCTTGATGTAGCTTATATTATTTTGTTATATAATATAACCTTTATTATTTATATGTTAACATATCATGACGACATATATGGCTCAGTTTGTAGTGACCCTACTTGCTGTGCCAGCGGTCGCGGGTTCGAGTCCCGCCGGGAGCATTCTTTTGCGTGATATTTTAGTTACAATTTTATTATATGTACAGATTAAAAAAAGCAAAATCTTATCCATATACAAAATTTGATTCAAATCGTTAGAGCCGTTTCCGAGATACGCGAAGTATTTTATTTACTAGTAGTTATTATGAGAATTATTAAATGCTCAATTCTTGTATATATTTATATTTATTTTATTTTTTAGAAGAAATTCTCTTAAGAGTCTAAATGATTGTGAAAAAAAAAAGTGCCAGTCGGACTCGCGCACGAAGGGTTCCGTGCCATTATGCGCCCCGCTTAAATATTTGTTTAATTTTAATTTAATTATTTATTTTTAAAGTGAATATATAACTAAATATTCTGTGAATATTTCAAGCGTCTACCTGTTGCCGTTATTAATATGGAGCAAAAACGAGCAAAATAAACACGTTTGCTATATGGGAGCCCCCTTAAATATTTATTTTATTCTGTTTTTTTAGTGTTGTTATTGCGGCAACAGAAATACATCATCTGTGAAAATTTCAACTGTCTAATTATCACGGTTCATGAGATACAGCCTGGTGACGGACGGACAGACAGACAGACAGACGGACAGCGAAGTCTTAGTAATAGGGTCCCGTTTTACCCTTTGGGTACGGAACCCTAAAAATGAGAATACAGACAGGCATGTTAAAAATGAATAACGTTTTTGATTTATCTCGCTAAAATATTTATATCCATCCATCAGATCTGCTTCAACCACGCCAAGTACTGCGAGGAGTGGATGTTGCCGAACGCAGAGGACACCACTTGGACGCCCGAAATGGAAGCTGAATATGTGAAGGTGGAATATTTTATTGCTATTATTATTAGATAACACATTTGGCTCAGTTTGTAGTGACCCTACTTGCTGTGCCAGCGGTCGCGGGTTCGAGTCCCGCTGGGGACATTCATTTGTGTGATGAGCACGAACGTTTGTACTCCAGTCATGGGTGTTCATATTTATAACTAGCGACTCACCCTCGTTTCGCTTCGGGTTCGTCCCTAGACAAAAACAAATCCCACGGGAACCGTACATTTCTCCGGGATGATATATAGCCTATAGCCTTCCTCAGTTAAAGGGCTACAAAATGCAAAAAGAATTTTTCAAATCGGATTAGCAGTTCCTGAGATTAGCGCGTTCAAACAAACAAACTCTTCAGATTTATAATATTAGTATAGATATGTATATATTTAAAGCTAGGGGCAGCCTAATGTGACGTCATCACAAGTACCAGGTGAGCATAAGTGTTGAGGAATGTATGTTATAAGATATTCGAATGCACTCTGTGCAGAATTATCTTGAATGAGCTTCAACGTGTGCGCAGTACGAAAAATCATTGTTTTTGGTTTTCTATTGCATTAATAAAGAACCCCCGAATAATAGTTTTTCTCAAATATCTTCCATGTACAGACAGCGATCAGTTACAATTTTATTATACTTAATATTATAAAGCTGAAGAGTTTGTTTGTTTGGTTGAACGCGCTAATCTCAGGTACTACTAATCCGATTTGAATAATTCTTTTTGCATTGGATAGCCCGTTAAATGAGAAAGGCTATAGGCTATATATCATCCCGGAAAAATGTACGGTTCCCGTGGGATAGATTTGTTTTTGTCTAGGGACGAACCCGAAGCGAAGCGAGAGTGAGTCGCCAGTGTATAGATATATAGATCGACTGATTTTTCAACCATCAGGTCATTAATCATAATTTAAATTGATTATATTTTTTTTTTATAGTTGTATATTTTTACGTCTAGGATATACATTGCTATATCTATTTATTTTATTATTTTAAGCATTTATGAGAAATTCATACTTATAACGCGATTTATCGACTTTCTTCCTACATACATACATACATACATACATACATAATGTGTACATTGAAATATAAATTATTTATCCTTTACAGGTACATGGTCCCGATCCATACGGCTTTGGAGGTGGTCTCCAAGAGCAAATGATGCCAGACGTCCAGGACTCGGATGGCTATGATGATGATGATGAAGAGGATGTCCAGGCTGAGGAGGCCGATAGTAAGCCGGAGGAGAAGGACGAGCTGTAATTTATATGAGTAGGTTACGAGTGTACGTAGGTGTTCCAGTTTGTATCGTATATTGGATTTATATGGTTTGATCTTGCCGAGGTTTTTTAATTTGTTTGAAGTGGCCAAATTTTTTATGTATGTGTAGTTGAGTTTTCAATTTCTAAGGAAAAGTAGTTTATAGTATTCAATGTTAATATTAAAGAGACAGTTGTATAAAATAATAAAATTATTTAATAATTTAAAAAAAAAAACACTTGCAAATTTTGTTTCATTATATTAATATTAGCAACTTACTCTCGCTTAGTTTGGGTTCGTAGTGAAAAACATAAACAAATCTATCCCACGGGAAACGTACATTTTTCCAGGATAAAAAGTAACCTATGTGCTATTTCCAGACTATAATCTATCTCTGTGCCAAATTCCATCCAGATCCGTTCAGCCGTTCTGGCGTGATTGAGTAACAAACATCCATACATACATACTTTCGCATTTATAATATTAATAAGATAAAGGGAAATAAGGGTTCATATAAAAAATTACAATGAACCCATCCTCTTCAGGGTTTAAAGCATTTAAAGGTTCAGACATCATTGTAATAAATTCGTAGATTAGTTTGTAAAAATCATTTTTTTTTTTGTTAAAATAACACCAGTGCAATATTTATTGTGTATATTAAGATTTTTATTGTAATATTATTGAAAATGACAATAATTACATCTCAAATAAAACTTTTAAATAACTAAGAATACAGAGGCAGTGTATCGATAAGGCCTAATTTCCATCCCCCCCGGTAACTAAAAAAAATATGTCATACGATTTGAACTTCTCTTTATATATATATATATATATATATATATATATATACATACACACATATATGTATATGTCGGTGTGAAACGACAAACTTTGGTCTGACCGTTCTAACAATTTATCCATCCAAAATGAGACATTTTCACCCAGCCTTCATATCTGAGAAAATTATATAAGTGTTTATTTGAGAAATATTCTTTGGTGCTCTATATAGATATAGTAGGCTGTTACCATCGATCAAAAAGGTACTAGATACACAATCAGCGACAAAAAATGTCCTCACCGAATGAGCGCTCATTTGAACATTTGAACGCGCTTTTAATTTAGTTTTTTTGTGCAAAAACAACTTTAAGCATTGCATTTAAGGTACAATTTACATTGCTGTATATTTATTTCAACTAGAATAATTACCTAAACACAATCGGTGACAGTTTTAAGAGAACTTTTGCATGGGATTGTGTATCTAGTGCTTTTTTAATCGACGGTTGTGACATAAATGTCTAATACAGTTTCTCGTATTCTTGCTCTGTAAAAATATCTTTAATAAACATTATTTTAATATAACTTACATTGTTGATAATTATTTTGGAAGTTCCCTTTAAATAATAAAATATTATTACTTATATAAGAAAATTATGTACTTTTGAGATTTAGTGGTTGTGTCGAGAAATTGATTGTGATTGTATTAAATATTATCCAAAATATGTTTCGTTTTATTTATTACTAGCGACTCACCCTCGCTTCGCTTGAGGTTCGTCCCTAGACAAAAACAAATCTATCCCACGGGAACCGTACATTTTTCCGGGATGATATATAGCCTATAGCCTTCCTCAGTTAACGGGCTATCTAATGCAAAAAGAATTTTTCAAATCGGATCAGTAGTTCCTGAGATTAGCGCGTTCAACCAAACAAACAAACACACAAACAATCAAACAAACTCTTCAGCTTTATAATATTAGTATAGATTATTATTTTTTTAGAAAAACGAACTTGCACCATATTACATAATAAATGATAATACAACACATAAATCAATTATGTTTCCACTTATAACTAAAATAAGAAGCAGAAGAGAATTACCAACTAAAACAAAAAAAGTGTGTGTGTGTGCAATTCTCACACGGTAGAAATGAATCTTCAGAAAAGTAACCTACGAGTGAATAAGATGGATATAGAGTATCAGGAGTAGGATAATTATAAGGTTTAATTTTTTTATAATATTTTTAACAAGCTTAAATTTTATTTTACATTTTATTTGACATAAATATACATTTCATATTATTCAGTAATTAATTTTATTATTTTTCACTTCCTATGTAATGTACCCTATCTCAAATAATTAAATATTCATATTAGGCATATTACAATCATATATTTATAGAATATCATATACGGAAAGAATATATTATATGTCACACAATAACAACGGTTACCATGGCAACGTGGCAATGTATTCTATCTCATTCTCTCGCCGGCTTAATCTATACTTATTATAATATTATTAAGCTGAAGAGTCTGTTTGATTGTTTGTTTGTTTGTTTGGTTGAACGCGCTAATCTCAGGAACTACTGGATGGAATTGAAAAATTATTTTTGTGTTGGATAGTCCATTCATCAAGGAAGGTTTTAGGCTATATATCATCCCGGAAAAATGTACGGTTCCCGTGGGATAGAGTTGTTTTTGTCTAGAGACGAACCCGAAGCGAAGCGAGGGTGAGTCGCTAGTACTATATATTTATGTGTATCTCTCTTTCTCATGTCGCATTTTCGTTTCATTGAATTTCAAATCACAACGATTCTAAAGGAGTTTCACTTCAAAAATTAAACACTCAACTAAAAAAAATTACAAAAAGAATTATTAATAAAATTCTGAGGGATTGAAATGTGGCATGTTCATACACTTGCTATTTGCAATCAAATATGATCTACATTGTGTCGGTGCTTATTCATCCAAATGAATTTAACGAGAGTTACGCGAATATTTGACGTTTTAAATAAAACTATCCTTTCGGATTTCTTCGCGGATTTTTTTGATTTTGGATTCCTGACATTTGGAATGCTTTATATGTGAGAGTGCCGACTGCCGTGACCATGATTGCTGTAGTGATATAATGAAAAACGTACTAGTAAAATAAAAAACCGGCCAAGTGCGAGTCGGACTCGCGCAGGAAGGGTTCTGTACCATTATCTATATAAACGGCAAAAAAATCATGTCTGTTGTATGGGAGCCCCCCTTAAATATTTGTTTTATTTTAATGTAATTATTTATTTTTAAAGTGTATATGTAACTAAATATTCTGTGAATATTTCAAGCGTCTACCTGTTGCCGTTATCAATACCAAGCAAAAATCGAGCAAAAAAAAAAACCACGTTTGTTGTGTGGGAGCCCCCTTACATATTTATTTTATTCTGTTTTTTAGTATTTGTTGTTATAGCGGCAACAGAAATACATCATCTGTGAAAATTTCAACTGTCCATCACGGTTCATGAGATACAGCCTGGTGACAGACGAACGGACAGCGAAGTCTCAGTAGTCCCTTTCTACCCTTTGGGTACGGAACCCTAAAAAGGACAGACCATTTTTGATATTAGGCATTATGTTATTACCTTGTATTATTTTGTATTTTGTATTCTTCAAGCTATTTTTGTTTGCTTAATTAACCGTTAGATGGTGTTATCCCTTAACTCGTGCTATTTAATGGATATCATGTATGTACTAAAATATGATAAATATTATAACAAAATTCATCACTATTAATAATTTTAATTAACAAATTTTAATGACAAGCAGCTTTTAAACGTAGTAAATAACTTATATTAAAGTAAAAACGGCAGGTTTGGCTCAGTTTGTAGTGACCCTACTATCTGCGCCAGCGGTCGCGGGTTCGAATCCCGCTGGGGCATTCATTTGTGTGATGAGCACAAATGTTTGTATTCCAGTCATGGGTGTTTATATTTATAATATGTATATATTTAAAGTTATATATGTGTAGTGTATCAACTATCTGGTATCCATAACACCAGCCTCGTAGCTTACCATGGAACTAGATGGTGTGTGTTAATGTCCCAACATATTTATTTATTTATTTATTTAAAAACCTATGATTATGCACTTATTGGGTGGTGATATCCTTGAGCAACCTGGTGACGTCGACGTGGTCGAACGTGACGGGAGGCAGCTTGTGCAGCTGCTTCACCACGAAGGCGGGCACGTCGTCAGGATCGGTCGACTTCAGGAGATTAATGATGTCCGGAAGACTTCTCTCCCCCTTTTCATCCCTTCTACGTGTGGGCATTCGGTCGGCCTGGCCAAGAGTCTCAAAAAGCAGCACATTGCTCCTGCAAATCTCCTCTTCTTTGAAGCTCGACTTGCAGATCTGCATGATGCTGACCTCGTCCATGGTGTCGATGGCGTGCTGTATAAACGTCAACAGCGTCGTTAGCTATGAGTCTTTTGGGAACTCATAGCGGCGGTATGCGGCAGCGGTTAGGCCGCGCAGTACGCGAATAAAAATTCGGGTCAGTCTTGTGTGCAATGCGCGTCCGTTGCCTAGCGCGCATTACAGACGACTGTAACATTATAGAGATGAGCGTTGAATAAACGAACTAGTTGAATCAACCGTTGATCTTCTGTCAACGTATTAACGTTAACTGTCTAAGAATCAACTAGTTGAATTCGTCAACGACGTTTATAAACTTAATTCGTGAAATTCGAGAAAGCAAACACAACGAACAAATTAAAAAACTTCATTGTAAATAATGTCATAGATTGCGAGCGACTGTCGAGTTTCATGTAATAGAATAGAATAGAATTTGAAGTTTGAAGTTGAAATCTAAGTAATTTATCCAAAAGTAAATTTTTGAAATATTGAAGTGAAACTTCTTTAGAATCTTTGTGGTTTGAAACTCGACAAAAAGACAAGCATATAAATATATAGGATTAAGCCGGCGAGATAGAGATAACAACACTCGCTAAACGTCGAAACCGTTCAACGAACGAATGGTTTACGTTGCAAGTTGATATTAGTAGCACGTTAACTCGTTGACGAATTTAACTAGTTAATCGACTAGATGACGAACGTAAATCAACGTTAACGTTTCGTTAACAAAAAAACCGTCAACGACTCATCACTATGTAACAATGTGTTACGCGGAGCTAATTCAGTCGAACACATCAAGCGTGGAACCTCTGGACTGTGGTGTTCGTCTACGCAGGTGCCAGACAAGCAGGAAAAGTATGACGACGGATATATTATGTATTTGACGTTTGGGCGGGACGTATGATTTTCTGTAGTGTGTATAAATTTTATTAATTACTGATAATGTAACGATTAAAGGAAAAGTGAAAAGCAGGAAAAGTGTTTCACTGTTTTACAAATGATATTAGGTATACAAATTTGATTCAAGAGCGCATTATTTTTTTTTTTTTTATTAGGAAATGTGTATCACGTTTTATATATCAATGATAAAAATATAAACTGTACGGTAACCATTGGTTTATGCCTTAAAATGGACTTGCTCATTTATTGAATTTGACTAGCGACTCACTCTCGCTTCGCTCGGGTCGTCCCTAGGTACGTTTTAATTTTTTTGAGCGAAACCCTAATAATTTTTCTAAAATAAAAGTAGCCTACGTTACTCCTTATAATATCAGCTATCTGCCAGTGAAAGTCCCGTTAAAATTGGTCTAGCTCTTTCGGAGATTAGCCGGAACAAGCAGACAGACAAAAAATTAAAAATTGTGTTTTTCTTATAAGTACCGTATATAATTACATATGCATTTAGTATAGAGCTATTATTTTGACATCGCAAACAGACACTTCAATTTTATTTATCTGTATAGATAGTTTCAAAGTATGAAAAAAAAAACAACAAATATATTAAAAAATACATTTATTCTGTTAATATCACATAGTGAAGAAGTATAAAAACTTATAAAACCTTACATCAAATAAATTCGATACATCGAACATTTTATATACAGTTTAAAATATATCTATTATCTAATATATAAAATTCTCGTGTCACAGTTTTCGTTGCCATACTCCTCCGAAACGGCTTGACCGATTTTGATGACATTTTTTGTGCTTATCCGGTATCTATGAGAATCGGCCAACATCTATTTTTCATACCCCTAAGTGACAAGGGTGGTCCATCCTAGGGACGAACCCGAGCGGAGCGAGGGTGAGTCGCTAGTATATCAATAAAATCTAATTTATATTTTGGCAAGTTTACATAAAAAACCAAAAGAAAAAATACGACACTAACATTATCAAAAAATATTATTTTCTTTTGTGTGGCACTCGTTGATATCAAATAATAATTTTTTTTTAACTAAAAAAGATGTTTAAAATAATTTTGTAGTAAAATTTGTTTATGCGTGACCGAGGGTGACTGTAAAGTATTCGAAAATCAATACATTTGAAACATAAGTGATGCAGAAGTGAGAGTCACATTTATCATTCACTAGCGACTCTACCTCGCCTCGCTCGGGTTCGTCCAAAGGTGGATCCCCATACAAACTTTCATCTCCATTTTCACCCCCTTGAGGCATGATTTCCAGAATAAAAAGTATGCTATATCCTTCCCAGGGAAGTTATACTTCTTTTGGGAAGTTTGGGAAAAATCATGAGATTAAAATTTATATGATGCGCGCGCACACCGACAGCCAAAAAGCGACACGACGAAGTTAGCTGCATTCGTTTTACAAACAGACAGTTGTGACATACGGGATGAAATCTTTAGCTATTTTTGTTCTGTTACGCCAAAGAAGTATAACTTCTTACGTGCGTACATAAGTACACACACACGGTTTTTTTTTAGTTATACGGGGGTGAAAATGAGGCAATATCGATACACTGCCTTTCTCCCTTCATCAGGAGAGCCAATGACTGACAGTTTATCGATGCTTACAAAGAACAATATCGTCTAGCTATTTAATCGATTTGTATCCAGAATGAATAAAATCTATACTAAAAATGTGAAAGTTTGTGAGTATGGATGTTTGTTACTCTTTCACGCCAGAACGGTTTAACGGTTCTGTATGAAATCTGGCACAGAGATAGATTATAGTCTGGAATAACACATAGGCTACTTTTTATCCCGAAAAAATTACGGCTCCCGTGGGATAGGTTTGTTTTTGTTTCCCTAGTTTTAAACAATTTAAACACACAATATTGTTTCTTGGAGGATATTACAATCAAAAATATAATTATACAGCAAAATAATACATAGTAAATTTATAATAATATATAGTCCCTACGCGTTGTTCGGAGGCCATCTTTGGGCAATAGGGAATATGCGTGTGATTTAAATAAAGGTATTATTAGTATTAAATATATTTTTTATAATTTATATTGCTTTTGAATTAAGCCTATATCAATATTTTTGATTAAGAAAATAATTATCAAAAAGTGTAAAAACAGGTGGTAAATTCAAAGTAGCTGAAACGCACGCCATTGGTCAGACCGAATGTGACGTCAGAGTATTATAATAACAGAGCGATTATCGATTTTGTCGCTACAAATTGCGTAAGCAAAAGTTATTTTTCTGTGTATGATACTGTGGCGTCACGCCAAGCGGGCGAAATGGCGGACGTTTAAAGTATCCGTAACGGTATATTTTTAATTTTTTTTATACTAAATTTTAGTTTTTTTTTGAGTTCGTTTTTTCCAATTATATAATGATTTAAGATATTGTATAAAAAATAAAAAAAAATCACGCATATTCCCTATTCCCTATGGGTTACCCAGAGTATCCCGGCTGATGCGTCACATTTAAAACAAACTTGAATCTCTTAAGGCCTCTACGTATTGGATTTGTCTCAACACAAGACTTGCAAAGTACCGGATTCACAAACAATAATTATAATTTATAAATCTAATATAACATTCAATTATTCTAAGTAATAAACAATATTAATAATACATTATAAAAATTTCATTCATCATAAAGCACAAAATATATTTACTATATATTAATTAAAAATACATAAGTTAGAAACTAAGTCAATAAAATATAATTATATATCACTTAGACAAATCAATATTGTCCAAGTAAGTAGTTAACTTGAGGCAATTATTTTTGATTCGCTATTATTATTAATTACAGAAAATTTAATATAAAAATTGAAAATAAAAAAAAAATTGACCGACTTCAAAAAGGAGTGATTCGTCTGTATGATTCTTCTTTTGCGTAAATAAATTTTAAATATAAATAAAAAATATATTATGAAAGCCGCATCATGGCCGACCATGGATGAGGTACATTTTCTTTTATTCAGATGTTGTCACTATGCCAATGTATTTTATAAACATCTAATATTTCAATAGCAATTCAAAAGCACTTGTAATAAGTCTAATTTAATAAAGTTTATTTCATTTAATTTCAATACATATATGTATATTTTAAAATTACTTTTAGTCTCAGAGAGACCCAATTAGCTAGCTATTATTTAATTAGAAAAATAACCTAACACTTCCTTCTGGCAAGATCATTATATAGTGTTTGCATTTTTAATCTTTAAACAAATATTGCAACTTAAAAAAAAACTTATAATAAATATGTATCCACTTGTTTAACATTGTTTTTTTTTATTTTTGCAAAAGACAAGAAATTAATGGAATTAAAAATAAAAAAAAACTATAGATTATAAAAATTAAAAAAGATACGAATATTCAATTCTCTTGTTAATTCAAGTTGTATTTTACATACTAAGAGATTATCTATATAAATAAAAATGAATCACCGTAATGTATGTACGCGCATAACTTCCGATCGACTGCACCAAATTGGATAATTCTTTTTTTTGTGTTTGTTATTGTCAGGACAAGTTTTGTATAGAAGAAAATTAAAAGAAAAAAAAAACTAAAATAATTTTTTTTTAAATCTCATGATATGAAAAGTGAATGAGTGAAATAGTTTTTATCCCGAAAATCATCCCTTAAAAGGGTGAGAATAGGGATGAAAGTTTGTATGGGGAAGCAAGCTAGGGACGAACCCGAGCGAAGACAGGTTGAGTCGCTAGTTTATAATGAAATACACTACAAATAAACTATATACATTCCTGTATAAAACGTTGGTAAAAAAACAAAGGTTTTTATTTATAATAATAATAATAATAAATATAACATTTAAGGCAACATTTCATACTCATTGTCAGTGCGAAGGCACTCATTTGGTTGATTTTGTTTATTAGCTCAATTAAGAAATATATAATTATATACTTTCAATTATTATAGTATGGATTTGAAACTTTTATGTAAATGTATTCAGACCTTTTTAACGTCCTACAGCTGGGGGTGGGCCCCCCTTACACAAGATGGGGATCAGGCCATATTCCACCACGCTGGCCAAGTGCAGGCGGACTTTACATGTCTTTCAAAAACTTACTAAGTTCTCTCAGACATGCAGGTTTCCTCACGATGTTTTCCTTCACCGTAAGACAAGTAGTATTCATATTGGAAATGATTCGCACATGAAAATATCAGACCCGGTATATGAACCCGCTTCATTCGGTTTCACAAGCGTGTTACCACTGGGTTACCATTATTTTTGTCTGGATGACAATACAATAACTTGAAAACATCGAGCTGATCTGATGATGAAGCCAGCTGGTGGAAAATGGAACTCATCAGTGGCTTGTAGTAAAACAGTTAAGCTTGTGTTCATTCGTGTTGATGAGTCCTATATACGACAGTGTGTACATAGCTTTTACATCAGTTTTCACACTATAATTATTAAATGTTTAATATAAGTGAATAAATTTTTACTATAAAAAGATAATTTTAAATACATATAAATTATAGTAAAAACAAACTGAATTTCACGGTTAATTTTACACACAATTTGTTGAGAAAAAAAAACTAACCCTATGAAATATTAGACTAACTTAAGTATTAGACGTTACTATAACTCAAACGCAGTAAGGACCACGTTTGAAAAAATAAGTCCATTAAAGAAAAAAAATAATCCGAAACTAAGTCAAGAAAATCTAAATGAATACTTAGTCAACAATGTCTAAGTCGAGACTTAGACAAGACCACTGTCTAAGTGTCCGGTGTCTAAGTGCCCGATGCCTAAGTGCTAGCAGCACATACTCCTCTGCGGCTCGCCGTGCTTCACGTCATTATTCCACGCGGGCAGTTCTATCTTGCCGGTATGTGTCGCCTTTTCTTCGGACGGTATGCCTAGAAATATTTCAATATCTAACATTAATGTCGTAAAAGTTACGATTAGGAGATATTCGTGTTTCATACAAAGTCAAGATGGTTGGCTAAAGTAAAAAATCTTGTCAATTCTTTCCTAAATTTACACGAATATTTGATACTAGCGACTCACCATAATTTTATTCCGAGATCTTGAAGTTCCGGGACGTCCCGGGACTTTAATCGTGCGTCTCCTGACCCGGGACTTTGAGAAATCGAACCTTGATAAACCGTAATAGCGACGTGGCCAGTAAACAATAAATATTTACCTATGGGCAGTCTGTCGTCGTCGTTCGAGTCGTAAGAGCGCATTGACGACACGAGACTTGAAGAGGACAGCTTGAGGAGTTCCGTCGCTGTATTCAGGAATACCTGGTCGATGCCCTGAACAAATTCAAATGGTTATATTAAATAAAACTATATTTTCGGATTTTTTCCCGGCTTAGTAAAATATCATTGAATCTCATTTATATTGAGGGGATAATTGAAAATCTCGCGTCAACTTTAATAGTATATATATTATATATATTATACAGGTACCTAATAATTTTTTTCTTTTTCTTTGTAAGTGGCAAATTTTGCCAGCTAAAACAATCTTACGGTAATTATAAAAAACATTTACACAGATTTACAGAGTGCGTTAGCGTTGTATTATTTTTAAGCAACTATAATATAAATCTCACGTAAAGGGGGGTGGGGGTGGGAAGAGGGGGGGGGGGGGGTGTTCATTGTTCATATTATTGACGTCCCCTTAGATGACTGTATGGACAATTAGACTGTGGCATAGCCCTACCTGATCGTGCAAAGCCGAAGTCTCGCAGTAAGCAGCGCCTATAGACGCGGCGTACTGCGACGCTTCGGAGGCGGTCACCGCGCGGTGGGCCTCCAAGTCCGACTTGTTACCAACCAGCGATAGTATCATCGCTTCTGGTACATTACTGGAAATAAACGTTTGAGATATATTTAGAAGGAAAACAAATATCTTGAATATAAACATCACTATAGTAAAGGGAGATTTAACGAGTAACTTCACACTGTAGCCAATAACGATTAACTTCATACTGTAGTCTAAATCTGTCGCATTTTTTTCGGATATTTTGGTTTCGGTTCGAATATTTTTCTATGGATCTGGCAAGGCTGGTACCTGCCATGCCGCCACTATATTTTTTTTAGAAGTAATGGCACATGATGTAATCACATAATAATTAATAAATTCTTTATCGGCATAATTTTATACATACAAAAGTTTTAATGATATCCCTAGCCTTTGCCCTCGTTAAAAACTGTGTTGTAAGAGTCAGAGTCATCCCTATATAATTAATGACGGGTTCATGCCAATTGGTACTAGTAATTGGTACGAATGGATAGAAGATACTACTTCTTAAGAGCTAACTCAATAACTAAACTTGGCCCGACCCGGGACCCGAGCTCAGGACCTCCGGATGTGCAGCCATACATGCTAGCCACTAGACCATCGGAGGTAGTTTCTAATATCTCCGTGCTTCGGAGAGCACGTGTCGCGTCGGTCCTGCGTCTTAACTCTCACCGGTCGTGTCTCGTGTCGTCCCACCGCAGTATAAGAGTGACAGGAGTAGAGAGTGCACGTGTGTCGGCACTATACTATATAATATCTCCTGCGCAGTTGGCTGATCTCAGTGAGATGGCCGCCGTGACCGAAATAGGTCAGAATATTATTATATTATATATATTATATGTGTATATCTATGTACATACCTCTGTAGCTCTTTCACCCAACTCTTGATGGACGCAAAGCTGTTCGCGCTGGTTATATCGAACACCAGTAAGGCGGCATTCGCGTTCCTGTAGTACATGGGCGCCATCGATCTGAAACGTTCCTGGCCTGCCGTGTCCCATACCTTAAAATATATAAATCACTAAAGTTTATAAGTTTTTGTTACTTCTTTAAGATGCTGTAACAGCTCATCTCAACGGATAGCTTAGGGCATAAGCGCATTACGTTCATTAACACGTTGTCTGCACATAATCTACACTAGCGAGTCACAATCGCTTCGCTCGGCTTCGTCCCTAGTTTGATTTCCCCAAACAAACTTTCATCCCCATTTTCACCCCATTAAGGGATGATTTCCGGGATAAAAAGTATCCTATGTCCAGCGTATTCCCAGTGTCTCAAACTATCTCCTTACCAAACATCAAAATCGGTTCAGTCGATCCAGATATTACCCCCTACAATCTCACAAACTTTACCTCTTTATAATATTAGTATAGACTAGAGACTCACCCTCGCTTCGCTTCGGGTTCGTCTCTAGACAAAAACAACTATCCTACGGGAACCGCACATTTTTCCGGAATGATATATAGCCTAAAGCCTTCCTCGATAAATGGACTATCCAACACAAAAAGAATTTTTCAATTCTATCCAGTAGTTCCTGAGATTAGCGCGTTCAACCAAACAAACAAACAAACAAACTCTTCAGCTTTATAATATTAGTATAGATTAAATTCTATCCAGTAGCATCAGAGCTTATTCGGTACAAACAAACAAATGAACAAAAAAATATTTCCTCTTTATAATAGTAGTGTAGAGTATAGATTGATAGACTTAAAATAAAGCAAAGCTTCTCACGCGGTAAAAAATATGCAATGTCACTCTTCAGCCCCCCCCCCCCCCCCAACTATCTCTACACACGCCAGGCAAAAATCTCGCCAATCAATCTCTCCGTTATGACGTAAAAGACGGACAGACAAACAAACAAACAAACACACTTTCGCATTATAATATTAGTATGGATGTCTCCGACTGCATAATACAATGTTCCGCCCACTTGCTCCCATATTTTTAGTTTGCTCTTTACTCAATCTAGTTCTATTAATTTTATAATCTTTATTTTAGTTTATATTTTTTAACATAGCCTTGCAGCTATTTGCTATTGTTTGATAACTTTTGAGTGGATTTTAAATTATTTGTAATAATATTAATAAAATAATAATTGTCGTAGCGATTACATTTTTTTAGAATATAAAATCCGAATGAGTACACAATAATATGACACCATCGAGCTTAACTGATTTAGCTTCCGACTGTATAATATATTCTTTTTTCGCTTAATTTGTTCTCATCTTTTTAGCTTTTTTTGTGCGATCTGGTTTTAGTCGGGTATTAGTTCTCATGATTTGTATGGAAATGTAAAGAATAAGTCAAAATCCTGATCGTTGATAAATGCAATAATTTAAATTATAAAGTTTACTAGCGACTCACCGCTCGCTTCGCTCTGGTTCGTCCCTAGGTTGCTTCCCAAAACAAAATTTATTAATTTGGTTTTAATTTTTTTTTTCGTGGGACTTTATTTTTTTTCTAAAATAAAGGTAGCCTAAGTTATTCTTTATTACATCAGCTATCTCCCAGCGAAAGTCCCGTCAAAATAGGTCCAGCCATTTGAGAGATTAGCCGGAACAAACAGACAGACAAAAATTGTAAAAAATGTTGTTTTGGTATATGTACCGTGTATACATCCATATGCATTTAGTAAAAAGCGGTTATTTTAATATTACAAACAGACACTCCAATTTTATTTATCTGTATAGAGTATAGATAATAACAAAAAAAAATAAAAAAATTAACGAATTACAAATTAGGATTATTTTTGGATTTTTCCCTGTACTTATGCTATAAGACAGTGCTTGTCAAATTTCATGATTGCAGGCGTTAAAATATTTATAGATTTTTAATCAAAGAACTGTTACTACATCGGGATGTCCACTGATTTTATTTTAAAAAGAAAGACCACACTTCACATAATACTTTTTAATTAACACCGAAAAAGGAAGAAGACACCACAGATTACTAAACTAACATAGACTATATATTATGGATTTGTGTTGCCAATATTAATGTACTATAATTAACAGTAGGTCTACGGGATGTACCATATAGATTATGATTTCCTTGGGAATGTCAAAATATGTGGCATAAACGACCGTGTGTTTTCATTGCGTTGACTTAGATAGATAAGCCTTAAGGTAAGATAGATAGAGCCTTGATTTTACTAATATTATAAAGCTGAAGAGTTTGTTTGTTTGTTTGTTTGTTTGTTTATTTGTTTGTTTGTTTGGCTGAACGCGCTAATCTCAGAAACTACTAAACCGATTCGAAAAATTCTTTTCGTATTAGATAGCCCGTTAACTGAGGAAGGTTATAGATAGAGCCTTGATTTTTCCACAACTCCAAGGGATGGCAAAGCAGATTATTTGATATTAATTTCAATTTAGTCCAACCTTCACGCGCGAGGATAAGGATCTTGACAGATAGACGGCCAACGGAGTGATCATACAAGGTTTCCGTTTTTTCTATCAGAACCCTAAAAATTGACGAAATTGCTAGAAAATAAAAAAAAAAGAAAGAAAAAGTGACAGTGACTTTTTGAAACTACTTTTCCCATAGGATTTTTGTAGGATTAGAAACTTTATAAATATTAAAATAGACATGGCATCGTCAGCATCGCATGTCTGGACAAGTCGTCATCAAATAGATTCGAAGCCTCCGATTGAGGCCATCGCGTTCCGTTACATGATTCACCTTATTTAACTTGCTAATGTGTTTGTTAGCAATAATTTAGCAAGTTTTACAAATTACTAGCGTTTTACACTACTTCAATTCCATCCCTATATATGTTTTAAATACATAAAAATAGTTATTGCGAGTGTACTTTAGGAGATAGACATATGCTATTCCAGACTTTTCTATAGGCCTTTTTAAGACCTACAACTTTCTAGTACATTGTTTTGATGTATCTCTTAAGGTTTAGCCAGGGTTACACATGTAAATATCTAAGGACGACTCGATAGTACCATATTGTGTTTACCCGTGGGAAAGAAAGATTTTCCTGTAGTAAAAGGTATCGTAAATGTTGATCCGAGTAATAAGTTATCACTACATAAAATTTAATTAAAACCGGTTCAGTACTTTTCGCGTGAAAGGCACACCATCAGATCCATCCATCCATCGTATACGTCTGGAGACATGACCAATCCACTTTCACTTAAGCGTGCTGAACTATAAACCTAATTATTTATTTAATTTCGTTATATACGCAGCTATTAGTATACCTGTTTTAATGTACTCTTTTGAAGTTATACTTCTTTTGACACGTTTAGAGAAAAATATGAGAGTAAAATTTATAAGATGCGCGCGCACACCGACAGCCAAAAAGCGACATGATGAAGTTAGCTGCATTCCTTTTACAAACAGACAGTTGTGACATACGGGATGAAATCATTAGCTATTTTTGTTCTTTTACGCAAAAGAAGTATAACTTCTTACGTGCGTACATAAGTACACACACACACACGTTTTTTTTTTATAATAATGTAACCTAACCTAGGTTAAGCACGGACAGTTTGAACTCATGTTGGAAGAAATAACGTAATAGGTTTCTAAGACACGCCACTTAGAATATACGAGTCTCTAGTTACTACTTGTAATGAATAATTAACTTACCTGTAATATTTTCTTAGATTTACGCGAACATTTGACGTCTATACTAATATTATAAATGTGAAAGTTTGTGAGTATGGATGTATGGATGTACGTTTGTTACTCTATCACGCCAGAACGGCTGAACGGATCTGGATGATATTTGGCACAGAGATAGATTATAGTCTGGAATAGCACATGGGTTACTTTTTATCCCGGAAAAATGAACGGTTCCCGTGGAATAGATTTGTTTTTTTTTTGAGGGTGAGCCGCTAGTTTTAAATAAAACTATTATTTTGGTTTTTTTTTTCTCACAAAATAATAGGTAGGCTGTCTGTAACAACTATATAATGACCTTTGAGACATCTAATAATAATGTTCTCCTGACCGATTCCGGCCACGGCGGCCAATCTCATTGAGACTAGCCAACTGCGCAGGAGATATTATAGTGCACAAGTGTACGCGCAGACACAAGAGCACTCTCTATTCCTGTCACTCTCATACTCCGGTGGGACGACTATTCGACACGACCGGTGAGAGTTAAGGCGCAGGACCGACGGCTTTACGTGCTCTCCGAGGCACGGGGGTGAAAACACCGCCAACTTCCCAACTCCGGGCTGTTACTGAGGCTTACTATACAGAAAGACTCAATAACTAAACTTGGCCCGACCCGGGACTCGAACCCAGGACCTCAGGATGTGCAGCCGTACATGCTAGCCACTACACCACCGAGGCAGAGACATCTAACACCTTAGTCTCACCTGTGACCATGATTACTGTAAAGCATCCGAAACGTCGGGAACAAAAAATCAATAAATCAATAAAACCGCGGAAAAAATCCGAAAAGATTTTATTTATAATAACTTACCTGTAATTTAATTCTGGCGTCGTCTAAATTAATGTTGCATGTAAAAAAAGACGCACCGATCGTAGGGGATATGTGTTTGGAGAACATTTTGCCGATGTATCGTACCACTAGACTCGTTTTACCCACACCTGAAAAAATAAGTCTATACATATTATAAAATTCTAACTAAGCCGAATCTGTACATTAAATATTTTTTTGGAAAATCTTATTGAAATAGACATTATTATCGATGCAGAGGCCGAATGTATAGTTTTTAGAATTTTTGTCTGTCTGTCTGTCTGTTACCGCATCACGGGAAAACCACTGGACAGATTTTGATGAAAGGTATGATGATAGCTGGTTATCTGGGTCAACATATAGGATAATTTTTACTGCGGGAAAATATCTCATCTCTGAGCTAAACGTCAAAACGTAACTAGGGACGAACCCGAGCGGAGCGAGGGTGAGTTGCTAGTTATGAAATAAAGTATTTAAAATTATAAAAAAATTAAGAATAGGACCTCGAAGACGTGTAAAGTCCGCCAACCAGCACTTGACGTGGTGGACTGTGGCCTGATTCCCCTCGTATTGAAGGGAGGCCCGATTTTTTACCCCATCTAAGGTTATGTGTGGTCAATATTTTTTTCAATTTCAAGATTCTAGGTCAAGAGGAAGTAACCTATAGGTTTGGAATCCCTGCGAGTATCAAAACATGCGACATAAAGGGCCGTATCTTTTACTTGCGTTGACTTTGAAGTTTCATTTTTTTACTGCTCCAAAGGATTGCAGATCTAAGTATTTAATATTAATTTCGTCTAATATTATCTGCCATTATAGATTTTTTATATATACAGAGATACTAGCGACTCACCCTCGCTCCGCTCGGGTTTGTCCCTGCTTACGTTTTAACGTTTAGTGTAGATTTCTCAGAGATGAGGTATTTTCCCGCAGTAAAAAGTATCCTATATGTTAACCCGGCTAACCAGTTATCATCGTACCAAATTTCATCAAAATCCATCCCGTGGTTTTTCCGTAATGCGGTAACAGACAGACAGACGTACAAAAATTCTAAAAACTATATATTCGGCCTCTGTATCGATAATAATGTCTATTTCAATAAGATTTTCCAAAAAATATTTAATGTACAGATTCGACTTAGTTACAATTTTATTATATGTATAGATAATAACACTTAGTTTAGTTAATTAATTGACTTAAACTGTCATTTTTAGACTTTCACGGAGTGTTAGCCCAGGGCCCCCCAAATTGACGGCCCGTCTCCATGTTAACACCCACGACCCCTCTGCCAGAGGTTAGATCCATCATGTTATACACTGTATAGATGATATAATTAATCAGACAAATACATCATATGTATGTATGAACATGGCAACTAAGGCAGTCGGTCAACAGGTGAAACCGGTCCGTCAAGGTGGATTACATATACGTAGGTACATAATATATTATACATATATATTGTAATATGATCGTTTATATATTCATACTAAGGCTTCGGAAATACGCTTATACGAGTAGAAAACTAGCTAACAGAAATTTTTGACGTAGTGTTTTGTGATGTGGGATTTTTGGGATTCTCTACGCATGAAACCAAAAGGCTTTATAATTTCGTCATATCCGATTTTAAAAGTAAGGGGTGAAATATTCGGGGATAAAAAAAAGAGGGGCTTCTGAAATAAGTCTTTTTTTTTATTCACGAAAATTAATTATTTAAGTCTAGATATTATGTTCTAGTTTTTAAGGTATTATATATTTTCGGTCCTAAGCTATGACTTGAGCCACAAAATTAACTTTTTTATTTTTTATTTTATTTTTATTTGACATTCGTCGCCATTTTTAGGGTTCTGTACCTACCTCAAACGGAAGAAAGGAACCCTTATAGGATTACTTTGTTGTCCGTCTGTCTGTCAAGACCCTTTTGAAACTAAGTTGAAATTAAGATAAAGCTATTGTTTCGTCCTGGTTAATTAATCTCAGGGTTATTAGGCCAACCTTTTATGGCCTTAATTTTTTTATTTTAGATTTAATTTTATTTTATAAATCCATAATATTATACATTGGATGTAACAGGAGGCCCGTTATATCTTAGAAGACCTGGGCTGCAGCCCAAAAAGCCTATATATAGATCGGCCCCATTTTTTTACATTGGGAAATGAATTTAGTCGTACCACTTGCATACAGGTGATTATGTGAGACTCACCGGCAAATCTAGTACTACCCACTAAAACCCAACGGGACTTCCCCCGTCTTAATGACTGGGGCGTCGCAGAATCGCTTACGCACTCCACCACGACGCCCCGACGGCAGGTCTGCCGAAATAGACGACAACAACCATTAGGTTGCTCCAACACTTCACTCTGTTATCAGAGAAGTACCAGGAGCAACCCGCATGGCACTCCGCTCATAGAAGTGAGCCGCCACTTAGTATGTTTCTTGGCTTCGCGTCCAACTAGATTGCCGGACGCTAATGAGCGCCCCAACCACGACAACGTGAACGCACATTGGGGGAAATATTGATCGGCCCCTGCCTCAACGCCTATGGATTTAACCCTCATATAGGTTCACCGATTTTAGTGGTTCCAAAGTTATTTAAACAAAAAAAAACGTGTGTTTGTACTTATGCATGCTCGTACATAAGTACTACTGTTTTTGACTATGGTATAAAAATGATTTTTTCATGTTTTTTTTTTTCACAATAGAAAAAAAAAAGATTTCTTACAACACTAAGCGGGTATCTGCCTTACACGCACGCACGCGCACGCACAAATAAAGACAATAATAACACACACATGCGTAAGTAATCATACTAGCAATAGCTAGTAATTACTGAACAAGACTAAATCTATTTTTAACTAACTAATCTTGAGAGTCGTAAAATAACCCACTTCTGTCTTATTGATTTAAAACTTTATATGTGAAATCAATATAATAATTTGATACCATCGATCTGATCTGATGATGAAGCCACTGCATAGTGGATGTTGGAATAGTTTAATAGATACGGGAAAAATTAAGAGTCTGTGCCATCTATACATATAATAAAATTGTAACTAAGCCGAATCTGTACGTTAAATATTTTTTGGAAAATCTTATTGAAATAGACATCATTATCGACACGTACCTAGTCTATAGTTTTTAAAATGTTTGTTTGTTTGTCTGTTTGTTGCCGCATCACGGAAAAACCACTGGAGGGATTTTGATGAAATTTAGTATGATAATAGCTGGTTATCCGGGTCAACATATAGGATACTTTTTACTGCGGGAAAATATCTCATCTCTAAGAAATCTATACTAAACGTTAAAACGTAAGTAGGGACGAACCCGAGCGGAGCGAGGGTGAGTCCTAGTTGATATATAATAACATAGATACACATTTCCTAACAAATATCTCTTCAAAAAGTTGCATCGACATGTGACGTTAAGTCAAACCGATGAATAAAATCGAAAGTTCTAATTGTATGAACACAAATTCGAACTTACGCAGACCATATAAAGTGCTTTTTTAAACGGAACAACAAGCGTTTTAATTTTGCCATCCGAAAAGCAATGAAAAATAGAGATGATAATTGTGTATCGAGTTTTGTATATCAATTGGTTTGTGGTCAATTAGGTCCCGTTACAACAATAGATTTGCTCAAAAGTAGTTTTTTTATCGAATTGATTTTAAGATTAAGAGTAAGTGTAAGTATGTACGTAGGGAGTAATCTCTGAAACGACTGATCCGATTCTGAAAATTCCTTCACTAATAGGAAGCTACGTTACCGCCGAGTTACGGGAGTAACGGTTTGAAATAAAGCAAATAAAATGTACCTATGGCAAAAAGACAAATAAAGACACACCCGTGCGAGGTGAGGGTTGCTAGCCTATACAGATAAATAAAATTGAAGTGTCTGTTTGTAATATCAAAATAATAACTTTTTACTAAATGCATTCATATGCATGCATACCTATAAGAAAAAAAAAAAACAAAATTTTAAAATTGTTGTATCTCTTTTTATTCCGGATAATCTCCGAAACGGCTGGACCGATTTAGACGGGACCTTCACTGGCAGATAGCTGATGTTATAAGGAGTAACTAAGGCTACTTTTATTTTAGAAAACGAATCAGGGTTCCGCGAAAAAAAAAAATCGATGAAATTGTGAACAAAATTCCCGTAACTGAGCGAAGCGAGGTTAGGTGGCTAGTGTTACATAAAAAAGGAAAAAAGTGGGTAAAAATTTTCTATACATACATACAGAACATGTAATATCATTTTACACTATGCCTGGCTGATTCGTAACACAATACGTATGACACGCTCTACTGGACCTAAATAAATAATATTAACTTGATATTATACACTTGCTAGAAAGAATCTTAATTATAAAAATAATTGTGAAAAAGAAGAGTTTAGAAAATCTGTCAAGCGCGAGTCGGATACGAGCACTTCCGTCCGTACGTATGTACGTGAAAAACTCCGAAATTAGAAATTTAAAAACCTACGTAATAACCTGTTCATTGACGCCATTTCAATGAGCCTAAACACGATACCACTGCAGTATTTTAGTCAGAAGTGGAGTATCTTGCAGATTCCAGGTGACGCTGCAGCATCAGGCCAAGGTTACCATATCGTTGCAATGTCATTGAAGTAACGGGATACCAAGTGTCGAACGGATTAGATCTGTGGAAGTTGCTCATATCCACCGTCTAGAAATATAGCCTGCTGACGGCTGAACGGATTTCCTTGATTTATACCTAAGAACACTTTCCATCAATGTACCTTCCAAACAAAACAATAAAAACCGGCCAAGTGCGAGTCGGACTCGTGTACGAAGGGTTCCGTGAAGGGTTTGACCAGGATGACCACCTATCATCATACCAAATTACATCAAAATCCCGCCAGTGGTTTTTCCTTGATACGGTCACAGACAGACAGACAGACAAAAAAAAATTAAAAACTATAGATTCGGCCCCTGTATCGAATGTCGATAATAATGTCTATTTCAATAAGTTTTTCCAAAGAATATTTAATGAACAGATTCGGCTCAGTTACAATTTTATTATATGTATAGATATAAACACATCATGACAATATTCTTTGATACACCCTGTACCTATGTAATTCCATACATCACATATGGTAATAACCTATAGGAATTTGATATTTGGGCATATAAAGTTAGCTGTATCAATCAGGCCTATCTCAGCTATTGATTTTATTAGTAAAAAAATTTTCAGAATCTGCTTAGTTCTGGAATTTATCTCTTCTGAAGCATATACTCATAAGATTAATAATAATAATTTAGGCAGTGGTAGCCCAGTGGAAACGCGCTTGCTTGAGAAACCGACTGAAGCAGATTCAATTCCCCGGTCTCGCACCTCTGATATTTTCATGTGCGAATCATTTATAACATGGTTACCACTTGCCTTACGATGAAGGAAAACATCGTGAGGAAACCTGCATGTCTGAGAGAACCTAACAAGTTTTCGAAAGACATGTGAACCGCCCGCACTTGGCCAGCGTGGTGGACTAAAGCCTGATCCCCATCGTGTTGAAGGGAGGCCCACCCCCAGCAGTGGGACGTTAAAAAGGGCTGAATACAATAATATTTTTAATTCAAGATATTACATCCATATTTGTTAATTATATTAGTAGGTGAAATTATTAATAAGCCAATTTATTTATTTTTATATTTGAGTTCATTACAATAAACATCATAATTTAAATTAAAAATTCAAATAATATAATAAATTTCAACAAGTTTCATTTAAATACTTCATCGGGCTCTCGGAGCATGTGTGCATGCTAACTCAATACTTTTTAAAAGACGTCCCATTTATCTGATAATGTTTTCAGAATGCTGTTACAGCTTCCGCACATTGTATTCATCACAGGTATAAATATAAGTATGTTGGTACATTAACACACAGCACTATCTAGTTCCATGATAAGCTACGAGGCTTGTGTTATGAATACCAGATAGTTGATACACTACACATATATAACTTCATATACATACACATTGTATATATAAACACCCATGACTGGTGTACAAATATTTGTGCTTATCACACAAGTGAATACCCCCAGCGGTCCTCAAACCCGCGACAGCTGGCACAGCAAGGAGGGTTATAAACTGATTGTGAGCCAAATGTGTCATCAAAGATCCAGAAATCGTCAGACCAAGCTGTATTAGTATTTATAATATTAGCTTAGCTTGGGAGCAGAATTTTTCATATGATATTTCGATTTAACATATTTTCTTCAAATGAATACTTAAATTCTGAATAAATAAAGACTTTAGTAAATCAATAATACTTTATATAATACAATTGAGTAGACTAGAGTAGCGGTCCACAAATAGTGGTCTGTGGAAACCTTGGGTTCAGTGGTTCTGGGTACCATTCGAGAGTTATATAAAACGTTATCAAACATGAAGCCTAATTAATTTTAGTGCTATTATAAATAAATATGTTAAAGTATTTCATTCTTTACATTAAATAGGTTATTTTCAGTATTAACCCGTTGAGGATCGCAGGCACACCGGTATACCAGTGAACAATTAATTTCTTAGAAATGATCCAGGAGGTGTATTTTTCTTTTATGATTTGTTCTTTCATGTCAAACAAGTATTATAACTACAACACAATAAGTTTAGTTATTATCTAAATGCGGTTATTAATTTTGTACCTGAGAAGCATAACACTGTAACTCCGTTTTTCAAGAGTTTGTGTTTTTTACAGTATACTATTGTATGTGTCCTTTTCTATAATGGCATAACACAGTTTGTAGCAAATTTATTATACTTAATAATACATAAAACAATAATATATATAAAACAATAATAATAATATATATAAAACAATACATAAAACTATTGTTTGTATACTGTAATAAACAAACTCGTGAAAAACAGAGTTACAGTGTTATGCTTCTCAGGTAGAGAATTACGATTGCATGGCCAAAAAATTGGGAACAGCTGGACTAGTTTTTTACAGGGCCGTCTTAAGCTATTCGGGGCACTCTGCCCTTATAGAAAATTAAAAAATGTGAATGATAAAAAAATACAAAAAAACTCAATGGTGTAAAAAAGCGAACTAAAAGGATGGGAATAAGCAATATAATATATGTTTTATATAGTGCAGTGTAGTGTAATATAAACTTAAAATTCAGCCCTTTTCTTTTTTCAAAGTAAACGAGAATATTGTCTGTTTAAGGCCCTTGTGAGGCTGGGGTCCCTGGGCATGTGCTCCGTATGCCCTTATGGTAAAGACGGAACTCGTTATGTATAGACTTTATCATTGAATATTAACCTAAATAACTAATACCACACTTTAGTCATTGCTTTTTTCACATCATCACATACCTAATATTTAAAAAAAAAAAACATAAAATGCCTTCTTGTTATGGCAATTATCATATTTTAAAAATAGAAATTCAAAGAAAATGTTTATAATATCTTAAAGTCTCTATCTTTTAGATGATTAAGTCTTTTATATTTAAATCAACACTTTGCTAGATAAAATTCTATTCGAGAAGTTTTTGTTTACATTCCAATGCCATGAGTCAAATTAGGAAAAAAAACCAGAGGCATCAACTTTGTATAAAATTCTAATTTAACTTTATTTAGGCAATATGTTAGATTGAATATAAGAAATACTAGTAGTTAATCAATGTATATAAATATAAATATTTTTTTCTATGGTGTAAAAGATTGTATTTTAATTTTATTTTAAAATACAAAGTACTAAGTACATAGTTTTTCTTCGGGCGTTTCTATTGTTCATTTATTAAGAAATCTTCCACGACCACCTCATTTGTGCCATTTCGTAACAAAACAATTTACATTATAAAGTGGAATAACTTCCTTTGGATCATTAGTAGATCGGTATACAATGAATTTATTATTTACCTTGCGAGCCCAAAACAACAATCTTCGCTTCGACAACTTTCATTTTATTATAATAAAACACTTAACTAAAACATTAGAACAAAACCAATCACTGATTAATTACTACATTACATTGTTTTTATAAGTTTTAGTTTGAATTATTTAAATTGACGTCCATGCTTGTTGACAAAAGAAACATTTTGTGATGTAATCCGATTGATTTTAAAATAATTGTAATTAGAAAGTGATTTAGTAACGATTGAACTTCTTAATTTTGTTGGGTTATACATTACTAGCGACATCTATGAAACATTAACTTGAACCACAATGGCACATGAAATATTCTTATAGAACCTCATGAGATGTCACTATTTGTAAAAAAAATTTGCAAATTAAAGAAAAAAATATTATTTATTGTATTTTTAGAAAACATAAATAAATTTTATAATTAATATTTTTCTTTAAATAAAATTTGTACCACGCTACTAGCGCACTCTAGTTTAAGAAAGATGTGATGCAATCTATGGCACACTTTGTCTGTAAAATAGTTTATGAATGTGGATTACATTAAAAGATGGCGGCAGAATTATAAAATATAATGTTAATAAACTTGGTATGTACTTAACGTTTACAACTTGAAAAGTTAGGTAAGTAAGATTATATCAACTCTACGAATATATATATATAAATGTAAAATGTAATCTTTCAGTCTTCTTGTAACATCAAATGTCGTCATCGCTTAAAAATTAGGTAAGTATGTAACATATTCGGGTAAAGAGTTCGGAGTCCGCTAAAAACAAATATCATAGTCAAAAATAGTAGCATTATTTGCTGTGTATGCTATTATTCTCGATATTGTCACACAAAATTTTACTAATGTTAATTATTATAAACGTGAAAGGTTGTTAGGATGTACCTATTTTTGTTACTCTTTCACTAAACAACTACTGATCGGATTTTGATAAAACTTTATATTTATGTAGCTTAATATTAGAGTTAACATATTGGCCATATTTTATAAATAATAATACCACAGGGTCTAATTCTATTCATGAATAAAAGAATTAGTTCAAAAAAATGTCAATAGATGACGCTACATGTGTCGATTCGTTACTAAAGTTGTTTTAAATTAACAAATAATTCAACAAAAATAGTTCTGAAAAAGGACTATCATTGTTTTAAAACATATTCTAAGTGAAGTGAAACCGTAAATCAAATTTACGTAATTTTACTAATTATATTATTAAAATATTAGCAATTAGATATGGGATTTGTAGTGTAATTTACAAATGGCACTTACAGACAGACAGACAAAAATTCTAAAAACTATAGATTCGGCCTCTGTATCGATAATGATGACTATTTCTACACGATTTTCCAAAAAAAAAAATTTAATGTACTGATACGACTCAGAATTTTATTATATACTAGCGACTCACACTCGCTTCGCTCGGGTTCGTCCCTAGTTACGTTTTACTGCTGAACTGAGCTAAACGTTGATAAGTCAGTCTGTGAGTCGCGAGTAGTGAATAAAAATAGTAATTGCGAATGTACCTTAGGTGATAGACGTATAATATTGCGAACTTCCCCGTATAACTTTTTAAGACCTACAATTTTCTAGTACATTGTTTTGATGTATCTCTTAAGGTTCAGCCAGCGTTAGCCATAGAAATTTCTAAGGACGACTCGACAGAACCAGTCATTGCGTTTTCCCGCGGGAACGAAATATGTGCCTGTAGTAAAAGGTGTCCTAAATGTTGACCCGAGTGATAAACTATCACTATACAAAATTTTGTTAAAATCGGTTCAGTACTTTTTGCGTGAAACGCGTACAGACAAACAGACAAACAGACAAAAAATTTAATAACTATTGTTTTGGGGTCTATATCGTATACATAATACGTTACAGTCATTGTTTTTAAAAAATATTTCATGTACAGATTTCGCTAAGTTACTGCTTTATTATAGTATAGATATAGATTTGATCATTTGTTGTAAACTAATACAATCTATTTTCTGACCACAATACATCGGTGTGATTTTATTGTCCATTCAAAAAAGCCGTGCTAGAAGAAAAAAATAACAGAAGAAAACGAAGAAGAATGCAGAAGCATGTTGAAATCGACGAGTGGCCTTTATTTTTTAATTTTTCTTAACTTGTACTTAGTTTAGATGTTTAACATGTTTGGCGACACGTTTGGCTCAGTTTATAGTGACCCTACTTGCTGTGCCAGCGATCGCGGGTTCGACACCCGCTGGGGGCATTCATTTGTGTGATGAGCACGAATGCTCGTACAGCAGCCATGGATGTTTATTTTTATAATATGTATGTATTTAAAGTTATATATGTATAGTGTATCAACTATCTGGTATCCATAACACCTAGCTTACCATGGAACTAGATGGTGTTGTGTGGGATTTTACAATTACTTAATTAAAAACTGCTGTTGCCGTCATATGCTATGCTTTATTTAAATACAAATCGGTCCAGAAATATTCGCAAAAATATCCTTACAATTTGGCAAATTGATTTTTATTGCACATCAAATTCCAATAGAGCGACCATCAAAAATCAATCACGATAAATAAGGCCATAAACTATGGTGATGTAGCCCATAAATGAGCCATTAAAAATTATGAGAGGACATAAAATTGACCGGTATATGACTTTGTTAAGTTTATTTTCTTACTAACGATCTACCCTCATTTTGTGTACTTCAATTGCCCTCATTGTATCCCATAAACCCCGCGGGAAGATTTTTAGGGGTTTGAACCTGTAAAAGAAACGATTACAGGCTCATATCGTTGTTCGTCTGTCCGTCAAGACACTTTTTCTTCAAAGTATCATGTTGGTATGAAATAGAATAGAATACTGAGATTTACGATCTTTACTGAGATTTACCATTTTCTCGATAAAAGGTCATAAAGGAACTTTCAATCACCTTTAATTTAATTTATGTTACAGAACCCTCAGTGTGTGATTCGTGATTCTATATCATATTTGAGGCTCAATCGTTTATCCGACAACGAAACATGAGTTGTTTCGCATATATTATTAGGCAGGGCTGGAAACCGGTTTAAAAAAACGGTTTATTTCGGTAATGTATTGATTAATTCATCGCTCGTTCTTTAACCGGATAATGAAAAGGAATAGTTTAGTAAACCGAAACAATAATGGTTAACGGTTACTTTTAGAGAAACCGAAATCCAACCTGGATTTCGGTTTTGATACCGAAACAAACCGGCAGGGTTATTACGTATCTCGCGACAGGTTTGCGACAGTTGTAAATCGCGCGATCGCTGCTGTCAAACGTCACTTTTGTATTACGTGACAGCGGCTAGAGAGCAGACTGCAGTCGAGAGAGATGGGTTGATAGATTGTCCGATAGAGGGTGAAAGAGCTCGACTGCAGTCTGCTCTCTAGCCGCTGTTACGTAATACAAAAGTGACGTTTGACAGCAGCGATCGCGCGATTTACAACTGTCGCAAGCCTGTCGCGAGATACGTAATCACCCTACGGTAATCTTCTAAGCAAAATCACCTTTAGCAAAGATTTGCAAATTTGTAAACGCACAAAAACTCATTTTAACAGGTTAATTTTGATCGTGGAACCTAAGTTCTTCAAAAACTGTTCTCCGAGATTTAATCGGTTGCAGAAAGTAACCGAAATCTTAAACCGAAAAACCTTTCGGTTTGGGGTCAAAGACCGAAACCGGTTTAAAAATCGAACGGATTTCCGAGCCCTGATATTAACGGGTACATGCAGACAGAAAGCCTACAATTGAGGTCTTCATTCTTGTCTATTGGCTATGGGAATCTTAAAGGTAAGGAAAACTACAAAAAAGGAAACTTTTAAAATTGTATAAAAACGAATAACCTTGAAGTTTGATGATGACCATATGATTTTGTTTTAATTTTTTTAAGTATCTTAGCGACTGAGCTTCATTCAGTATTTTTTTTTTTGTAAAATAGTGTTTTGCAGAAAAATTGCGTATTTTCAGAAAATATTCTGTATATTTTCTTTTGTGTGCTTAAAAAACAAAACCTTATTTAAATACAAAATTTGATCCAAATCGTAAGAGCCGTTTCTGAGATACACTAAATAATATAATAACTAAATAATGTATCTGTATAAATATTATAAACGTAAAAGTTTGTGAGTATGGATGTTTGTTACTCTTTCACGCAAGAACGGCTGAACGGATCTGGATGAAATTTGTCACAGAGATAGATTATAGTCTGGAATAACACATAGGCTTCTTTTCATCCCGGAAAAATGTACGGTTCCCGTGGGATAGGTTTGTTTTTGTTTTTCTAGAGGCGAACCCGAGCTGCTATTATGTATGTACATACATACAACAATTTCTCATTTAATCTAATATATTATAAAATAATAGTTACATATAGGTACTTAACTCTATTATGTATCATAAGTTATCTATTACAAATCAATACGAAAAGGTTGGAAAGTAATCTAAATTGCCGATTTCTACTCGCTTTGGCGGGGATTTTGGGCGCCGTTACAATATTTGAGAGATCTGATTTGCAAAATTATTCGTTCTTATAATAAATATTAATTGTAATAGGTATAAAGTTCATTTTTGCTTGAACCAGTGAAGGAATAAAGTGGTAGGTGTAAAGCTATTCAGCCACAAGTCAAGTTGCAAATCGGAAAACATTATACAGATTAAATTTCTGTGGAATTACATAGAGATTGCTTTTTGATTATTTTTTTTTTAATTAGTGTAACTTTAAATATATTTATTATATTTTTTTTTAATTAAATAGAAAAAGAACTAATTTTTGGTAAAAAGGAAAAATATATTTTTTTCTCCGGTCTTAATAAAATAAAAAAAAAAAAAATAGTATAGTATATATGTAGATGTAATAATGTCCGGTTGATGGACGTTATAATTTAACCAATATTCTTAAAGAATTATTTTTTAATTTGATAAATTAATAAATAAAATCGGACATGTGCGAGTCTGACTAGCACACCGAGATTTCCTTAACAACCTTTTTTTTTACATTGTCTATGTTTTAATCATACATACTCACGTTTGTAGCGTTAAAAGTAAAATAATTAACCATCTACGATACCATTGACGACATAGATTTTGTATTTTGTAGTATAACTAGGAGAAACAAAGTAAATTTTGCAGCAAAACGTGTAAAACGAAAAATATCTCATATCTCAAAAACTACTCAACGTATCTTGTTAAAAATATATATGATAAATTTTAAAAACCTCACTTTTTACGTTTTTGTAATATGACTATTCATTTTTTGATACTTATTAAGACTAAATTTTAACAATGTAGCTTTGATAGTATTTAAGCAAAATGGTTCTGACATACGAACAGACGAACAGAGAGACAGACTTAGCCATTGGACGGCGTGATCTATGGCGTGATTCCCCTTGCTTTGAGGGGATCCTCGTGCCCCCAGCCTTGGGATGTTATAATGGGCAGAATGCAAAAGCGATAGCCTCACCTCGCAAAAGCTAACTAGCCCGTCTTGACTTATCAAATAAACATAATTTAATGACACTAACGCTTAGCTAAAATTTTTTTTTAGTTTTACTGTTCTAACAATACTCATACCACAGATGACACAACAGTACTGTAGAGATACCCCATCCCATACAAAAAATTTGGCTCTAATTATTTTTATTGTATAAAAATTAAATTACTTTTAAAGTTAAAACTATTTAGCAGATCTGGTAGGCAGTCGTTAATCTGCCATGGATATGAATTCAAAAAAATCTGGATCCGTATCCACGATTAAAAACCATTTCGGTGACTCCATAAGTAAACGAAGAAAAATTTCATCAAAATTTGTCAAGTCGTTTAGGAGGAAAAGAATTAGGAACGCGCGAAATATAGGGCTGTGGATTATCCTACTAATATTATAAATGCGAAAGTTTGTGAGTATGTCTGGATATATAGATGTATGTATGTTCGTTACTCTTTCACGCAAAAACTATTGAATGGATTTTTAATGAAACGTTACAATAATATAGCTCATACAACAGAATAACACATAGGCTACTTTTTATCCCGGGAAAATATACAATTCCGTGGGATAGATTTGTTTTTGTTTCTCTAAAGGCCAACCCAAACGAAAAGGGTGAGCCGCTAATACGAAATAAATATATAAATACTTATTTGTTAAAAACTACTTAAAAACAGCTCTATATAATTCCACCCTCAACCCCCACCCCCAAACGTACAAACCAACACATTCAAACACATTTGTGAAAATGTCTCGTTTACATAAAAAAGCAATAGCGCCGACATATAGCGGTTACCGACTGGAAATGGTTGTTCTCCGTAAATTAACTTTGGCCATTTAGGTTTTTAACGTCCTGCTGGTTTTTTTTAAAAGACAGCTCATTGGTATGGCATTCGCTTTGGAAATCAAGAGAATCAAGAGTAGTGGGTTCGTCCCTGGGTCTCGCAGCTCTGATATTTTCATGTGCGAATCATTTCCAACATGATTACCACTTGTCTTACGGTGAATGAAAAACATCGTGAGGAAACCTGCATGTCTGAGAGAACCTAGCAAGTTTTCGAAAGACTCGTGTTCTGGTTCCCGCATTTGCCTAACGTGGTGAACTATGATCTAATTCCAATTATATATATATATATATATATATATATATATATATATATATATATACACACACACAAACACACACGCATATATTTTATTTAATAATTAAGCTCCTAAAGTAATGTAATTGATTTTGTGAGTTGGGCGTGTTCGTTCGACGATTGAATTTTTTGTATAAAAGTTTTTGACGGACAGACATTTTATTTTAAAAGTTTTTCATAAAGAATTTTGGAAATTCTCCTCCAAAGGTTTCGCAAAGTTTGTCTTAAAAATTATATTTTTAGGCCAAGTTAGTGTATGTTCTTCAAGCATATATTTGAAAATACTAATCTGTGGGGACAAAAGGGCGAGCGAAGCCGGCTAACCTGCTAATATTGTTATAAAAATAGTTTTTGTATTTAAAAGCTATTAAACGTACCTACTGTTTTTTAACCGACGAAAAAAGGAGGAGGTTCTCAATTGGACACATATTTTTTTTATGTTTGACCACGCATAACTTTTTACAGTGTAGTCCGATTTGGATGATTCTTTTTTTTTGTTGGATAGGGTATTGTAAAGGGAAAGTTGGTCACGTTTAAATTTGAAAAAAATCCACCCCCAAGTGTAGAAAATAGGGGATGATTTATTTTCCACCTACTGAATTTTTGAAATACTTTCATCATACTTTGCTACATTAAAATTAAAACATAAAAACTTAAAAAAACCGACTAAAAAAAAAAATAAACACTAAAATGTAAAAAAATAACTGATTGGTAGTTTTCATTTACTATAGATACCTAATCAGATGTTTTCGAAGTCGGTGTGCTTTGATTTGTATCGGCTGGCAAGTGTAAAGAATTTTTTATAATATCTTTATTTCGACATAAACAAAAATTATATATTTATATATATATATATATATAAATCTATTGCTGTTAGTTAGTCTCGCCAAAACTCAAAAACAGCTGGACCGATTTGAATAATTCTTTTTTTGTTTTGTTGGGGGTGTGTCAGGGGTGGTTTAAATGTAAAAAAAATTAGCGAAAACAAAAAAAAAACAGCTGGAAAATCAAAAAGTTCTGAACTGTTTATTTTGTATGGGAATCGAGCGAAGCGGGGGTGAGTCGATAGTATTCAATAGTTATTACTGCTTTGTTTTATCGAAACGTTTGGTTTTAGCACAAACTACGATAACCTTTTATAGGATTGTGAATGGTTTCTGATTTTAGGGATCTTTGCACAACGAAAAAGGAACTTAATACATGAATCATGATACACTACGGTTCTTTATAATTTCACACGACTGCTCAAAATTAGTATAAAATAATATTTTTCGAATATGATGTATGTTTTTTCGGACGACGTAGGGCTCATATATTGTTAGACAGAAGTTCCTGCTACAGGCCTCGTTTGATCGGAAAATTAAAGAAATCTCGACAGCAGTGCCACCTACCGGATTACCATCCATCCAGATGACCCGAAGTACACAAAATCAAAATCAGTCAAGCTATTTAGGAAAAGAAAAATTACGAACACACGCACACTATAATTTTACATGTAAAGACTGTCAGGCAAAAGAAAAAAATACCATAAGGGAGGAATTTTAACATTTAAAGTGATTTAGCAAGGTGTACAATACTGTAGTACATTATTTTGATCTATCTCGTAGGGTTCAGCCAGCGTTTGCAATGTAAGTGCAAAAAACGTAAACGACATCACATTAGAAACCTCTTAAATTACCAGTATCTCTCTACTATATTATGCACATATACATATAAACCTTCCTATTGAATCACTCTATTAAAAAAACCGCATCAAAATCCGTTGCGTAGTTTTAAAGATCTAAGCATATGTAGAGACAGACAGCGGGAAGCGACTTTGTTTTATACTATGTCTATAATATAAAAATGAATCGCCGAATGTGTTGCTAAGCGCAAATCTCGAGAGCAGCTGGACCGATATTCCTTGAAGTACGAAGATGGTTCTTACGGAAAGAATAATTTGAAAAATTGCCTGAAAAAGTCTAAAAACAACACTTTTCTAGGTATATTCCCATACAAAAGATTCGTAATACTTAAAAGTCAATTTGAACTTTAATACCATTCTGGCTGGCAAAAAACTATTTTAAATATCTATGTAAAACGTACCTAGCGACGAACCCGAGCGAAGCGAGGGTGAGACGCTAGTATGTACATAAGTATAGACATGTATAGAGATCGAGATACATCAAATTATAATCAACAACATTGATCTCTGTAAGTTTGTTCATAAAACAAATCAAAACATTAACAAAACCCTCACATTAAAACTAATATTCCAATTGAATGTACGCTCAATTTAGATAAAAGCCAGAAAGGATAAAAGGGCAATAAATTTGTAACGCCATCTATGCAATTGAATAATTCAACAGCTAATAGGCGTTAGTTGTTAGTTTCTTAGTTAAAATGATTTTTATTGAACACTATTAATACGACCTGGCTTTGCTTCTTGTAAAGATAACATATAGGTATGAATAGTTTACCTATATAGAAAAAAGACCTCTTTATTTATATATATATATATATATATATATATATATATATATACAGATATATAAAATTGGAGTGTCTGTTTATTATATTAAAGTAACCGCTTTTTACTAAATGCATATGGATGTATACACGGTACATATACAGAAACAACATTTTTTACAATTTTTGTCTGTCTGTCTGTCTCTCTGTTTGTTCCGGCTAATTTCTGAAATGGCTGGACCGATTTTGACAGGACTTTCACTGTCAGATAGCTGATGTAATAAGGAATAACTTAGGCTACTTTTATTTTAGAAAAAAAATAGGGTCTCACGAAAAAAAAAAACCAAATTAATTAATTAACTTTGTTTTGGGAAGCAACCTAGGGACGAACCCGAGCGAAACGAGGGTGAGTCGCTAGTTGAACATATAATGAAATTCTGAGTCGAATCTGCACATTAAATATTTTTAAAGGTACCTCTTTTTGACCGACTTCACTAGAAAAGAAGAAAAAGAAGGGGTGTTAATTTATGTATATTTTTTTATATTTATGTGATACCTTCGTAGACCGATTTACCTAAATTAATGATTTACCCAAAGAGTATTCCTATATAAATAAAAAAAAATCCACCCCTAAGAGTGGATATTTTTTTAGTAGTTTTTATGTAGGAGACACACATAAATAGACTAGTGGATGCAGGTTTTATAATTTTTAAGTCAAAATTACATAATAAGTATACCAAAAAGTACATATTTATAATCCAAAAATCACTATCCTATTTTTATTACAGTGATCAACATTTTTCTATACGGACGTAGAATATAAATTTGTCCGTCTGTGGTCTCTCAACCATCAATAGATAATGTAAAGCCCTCAGCAAGCTATGTATTTCCAAGGGAAATAATCTTAGTATTCAAGGAAAGTTGATTCGGGCATTGTTTGAGCGGTGTTGCTACCTCGTCACGGACAATCATGTGAACTGGCAACACTGGAACGAATAATATGGATACGACTATTGTTATTTTAACATTACATAATATATTTTCTTTTTGATCATTTTGTGTAGAAGAAAGTTATTTTTGGATAATCGATCTTAATTCGATTTTTTAACAAAGCTTAATATCTATACATATAATAAAACTGTAGAGATCGAATGTCTGTACGTATAAAAATAAGCTAAAAACTGAGTCAGGGGGATGTAAGAAGAGAAATAGAACAAATCCGGATTTTTTTCAATTTTTTTGTTTCTCTGTCTGTTTGTCTGTTTGTACGAGCTAAACTCTGATGCTGTTGGACTGATTTAAATAAAATTTTATTATACCCCCGGTCAACATCTTAAATACTTTTCATACCGGAAAATTAAAGAGTTCCCTTGGGATAGTTAAAAAACTATAGTAACTTATACAGCTTAGTACACAAAAACTACTGATTGGATATTAATGAAACTTTACAATAGCATAGTTCATATATCGGAATAACAAATAGGCTTCTTTTTATTCCGAGAAGAAATGTACGGTTCCCGTGAGATAGATTTGTTTTTGTTTATCTAGAAGAGTTTTATAATATTTTTTTTTTGCTTAGATAAAAATATTTGTAAAGCGCTTATTAATCCACGATCACGCTAAACTTTGGCCATTGAAAAGAAAATGGTTGAAAACATTATTACATAATTTTATTAATTTCTTTTATTCTTTTTCGAATGCAGACTAAGCGTGCAATGACGACTTGAATGCGGAAGGATCTGGTTTGAGGGATACATATTATGTACCTACATTGTACATGACTTATAAAAAAATTTATTAAATTATGAATGTGGAAGTAAAACTTCTGTAGGTTATCGGTACTCTTTATGAAATTCAATTTATGTTTTAAATATCTAGGATAGGTGAGATACTAAAAATAACGCATATTAGGCATATTACAATCATATATTTATAGAATATCATTTAATGAAAGAATATAATATTATATGTATATCATTTGTTAGACAATACCAACGGCATTTCATGACAAAAGTACTGAATTTATTTTAATTAAATTTTGAGTAGTGGTACTCGGGTTAACATTTAAGATACCTTCTACTGCAGGAAAATCTCTCCTTCCCACAACTAATTAAGTATCCACCTTAGGGTGGTTAAATGGAATAACTAGTTTTAAAAAAAGGTAATATTAAGTTGTCACACATACTTCAATAAATAAAACTATCTTTTCGGATTTGTTTGTATTTATTTTGATTTTTGGTTTCCGACGTTTCGAATGATTTAAAGCACTCATAATGATGATTAATTTTTTGCTCCATTTCCATTTAATAAGAAGAATAAGAGACGGAAAAGGAAAATGTATAACTGGAGTAGGTATGAGAGAAGTTAAACCAACTCCAATAGAATTAATTACATCAGTTTAATAATGTGTAAGAAAATCTAATAATATTATTTAATATATTTTTATTACATGACGTGAGTTAACTTAATCTTTTTCTTCCTCTCTTAAAACAGGAAATAGAAAACGACATATAAAAACTCCTTTATTGTTTCGCCACATGTACAGGGTAATTTTTAATTTACTGAAGACTTTTTTTCGGAAATTACACTAACTTAAATTTTTATTTTCATAAAACGGTGATATTCCTAGCATCTGGTCAAGTTTAAATGAGTAAGCGCGAACTCCTGCACCCCCCCCCCCTCCCCCCACCCTTCTCACTCCACCGGCTACGCGCTTTCTTTTGCTAATGCTGCATTTTTACCGTTTAGAAGGTGCAATAAAAATATTTTTATTTTTGTAAAATTTAAGAAATATCATTTCGTTTTCTTACAGATGTTGTTGTTATGATGTAAATAGTATATTCTCAAAAGGTCTTCAGTAAATTAAAAATGAGCCTGTATATCCCTATGCCATGTCCACAAAACATCGTCGTACCGCAAACGAGCAATCAGCCAGCGATCGCCAACACGACAATACCCCCCTCGGTAAATTCAATTTGCACCAATCAACGGCCGTCTTCCCGCCTTGCCGGGATGTGTACGCTTTTTATATGCCTTTATTCTTTTTAAATTGTGTATTTGTGATTGTAATAGAGTTTATTTTTAACGAAAATTTTAAGAAATATAACTGAAAATGTTGTGTTTTATTGGATTTTGTAGGTTTATAGTATAACTAGAGACTCACCCTCACTCCGCTCGGGTTCGTCCCTACTTACGTTTTAACGTTTAGTATAGATTTCTCATAGATGAGATATTTTCCCGCAGTAAAAAGTATCCTATATGTTGACCCGGATATCCAGCTATCACCATACCAAATTTCATCAAAATCCCTCCAGTGGTTTTTCTGTGATGCGGTAACAGACAGACAGACAGACAAAAATTCTAAAAACTATAGATTCGGCCTCTGCATCGATAATAATGTCTATTTCAATATGATTTTCCAAAAAATATTTAATGTACAGATTCGGCTTAGTTAGAATTTTATAATATGTATAGATCAGGTATAGTTTGTGTGAGTAATAAATATAGTAGTTATAATTTTCCATAGTTTTACAACCCCATAACGAATCCCGTTAATATATTAAATGCGAAAGTTTATATCTTTGGTTGTTTGTTACACAATCACGCCAAAATGGCCGAATAGATCTGGATGAAATTTGAAGCAGGCATAGATTATCTGGAATAGCACATAGGCTACTTTTTATCCCGGGAAAACGTACGGTTCCCGTGGGATAGATTTGTTTTATTTTTCAGAGAGCAAGGGATCGACTATCTATATATCTATTCCATTTTAACCGTGAAAATGTACCTAGGTATATGTAGATAAGTAAATTAATAAATGTTTATTATAAATTAATACATTCAATAACAGAAGATTAAATGAAAATAATAAATTAAATACAATAAAGCTATTTTAATGTAATAGCTTATACTTAGATTGAAAGAATAAGATAGATGAGAGTGTGTCAAAGATAGCAGTTGAAGCCTGAGATTGTATTATAATTACCTGTTTATTCTTGCCGCATCATCATTCATCTTCTGTTATAAGAAGCGAAAAGAAAAACAAATATGCACGCTTTAATTGTAAAATTTCCACGAAAAATGTTAAAAATATTTAAATAGTAAAATATATATTTACTAGTAAAGGAAAACAAAAAAAAACCTATCCCGCGGGATCCGTACATTTTTCCGGGATAAAAAGTATCCTATGTTATTCTGATGTATGAGTTATATTATTGTAAAGTTTCATTAAAATCCATTCAGTAGTTTTTGCGTGAAAGAGTAACAAACATCCATACATCCAGACATCCACACATGCTCACAAACTTTCACATTTATAATGTTAGTAGGATAAATTTGGTAGATAGATGCCTCATATTAAGAAATGATTTCAGAAAATTCAACCCTTAAAGGTTTAAAAACGTGTTAGATTTCGCCAGCGGTCTTTCCGAACCGTTACGACCTGGAAACCTTCAAGAAGAGAGCGTATTCATTCCTGAAAGGCCGGCAACGCATTTGCAAGCCTTGCGGTGTTGCAGATGTCCATGGGCGGCGGTGATTATTTTCCATCAGGTGAGCCTCCTGCTCGTTTGCCCCCTTGGTCCCATAAAAAAAATATATATGTTTAAACTAGTGGCTCACCCTCGCTTCGTTCGGGTTCGCCTCTAGACAAAAACAAACCTATCCCACGGGAACCGCACATTTTTCCGGGATAAAAAGTAGCCTATGTGTTATTCCAGACTATAATCTATTTCTGTGCCAAATTTCATCCAGATCCGTTCAGCCGTTCTGGCGTGAAAGAGTAACAAACAAACATACATACATACATACATTCTTACAAACTTTCGCGTTTATAATATTAGTAGGACGTCTGTAAACTACACAGGCAGAGACGCGGGCAAACACTAGTACTCTATATACTTAAGAACAAAGCTTCCCGACGTGACGTAACTCGGTGACAGGAGTCGTGTCAATTTTACATGCAAATAGTTTATTCACAAGAATAACAATGTCGGATGATCGAAACGCGAAATTGCAAATAGTATCCGGCACCTCAAACAGAATACAGATTCGGGAATATCAATATTTGATATTTGATTTTGTAACGAAAACCCCTCGCTCCAAATGTTCCCGCGTTTTTGACTTTGACGTTTCCTTTTTAAATGTCACCGTCCAAAGAGGTTTTATTCTTATTAGTTTGTAATATATTTTTATGTATAATATAAGATTAATAATTTAATAAAAAATAATCATTTATATATTTATATTTTAATTAGGTACTAGTTAGGCCCGCTTCTTTTCCCGCATCGATTTTTCTATGTGGTAAATTAAGATATACCTAAGCTGTCTCCATTCTCAATACATTCAAATTCTCTAAGCAGTTAAGAGTGGAAGTAAACTTGAATTTGCAATTTTTTTCATTTAAAATAAAATTACTATTAAAAGAATAGTAAAGTTCAATTTAAAAACGAAAAAAAATCTAGTGGGTATAGAAACTTACCTTAAGTATATAGATTACTAGTGGCTCACCCTTCTTCGCTCAGGTTCGCCTCTAAATAAATAAACACAATTCTATTCCGCGGGAACCGTCCATTTTCGGGTAT